>CM024706.1:16188552-16937233 GCA_014182895.1 Angophora floribunda
TAAACTTTTGTTTACAAATAGGTAAAAAATTATATATGTCCTAGTCATTAAAGATAATTCGAAATGCTTTTACATGCATTTACAAAATCTTTTCCAATCTTTTCAGTTGCTCTATGCTTGTATTCATGTCTATGCTTGTGGCCATTATTATGTTCAATGAAAATGCTATATGATCTTTGCTTGTGCACATATTTTGTTCTATTTGTCTTTTGCTATTTGTTTTGTGCTTGTGCTCTATCTTTGTGCCCATGTTGCATTGTTTCATCCATGTTGTTTGATTTGCTGGTCAATTGGAAATTGCTGGTCCAATTTTTTATTTTTCATTTTCATGCTATTTGAAGATGGCAAGTTCCTCAAAGGAAAATGCATATTGGTCCACCGAAGATGTGGAAACATTTTGTAAGTTATGCGTTGAACAAATTGAAAAAAGCAACCGTCCTGCAACCAACAAGAGGGATGGATGGACAGTCTTAATTAATAAGTTCGAGGAATTGAGGGGCAAAAAATATGATAAAACTCAAATGAAGAGTAAGTGGGACAATCTTAAGGAAGAATGGAAAAGATGGAGGACATTGGTTTTAAGTGAAACTGGATTAGGATGGGATCTAAGGAAGAAAACCATCGATGTGAGTGATGAATGGTGGGAGAGTAAAATTCAGGTTTTTATATCTTCTTCTTTCATTTCTATGTTAAATTCATTTTCAATGATACAACTTACTAAATTGTTCTATTATAACAGGCCAATCCTAAGGTAAAGATTTTTAGAACAAGAGGCATACCTCCAGATCTTGAGGTATTGTTAGAAAAAATGTTCCGGAATACGATTGCAACCGGAGGTGTAACATGGAATCCTACACACGGATTATGTGTCGATGAGAATGTTGATGCCACACAACCTGATACCATTGATGGTGTAGGTTCTACTGATGAGAATAGAGAGGCCTTTGTGGGTGAAAATACTGATGAACTAATTCAAACTCAAACCCACAAAAGAGGGTCACAAACTTCAATGAGGCAAGCTCGAGGAAAGAAAGAAAAGAAAATGACTCCATCACAACTGCTTGGAACACAAATCAATAGGCTTTGCTCTGCTGTCGAAAGTAGGAGTGCTGCTGTTGTTGCATCTCAAGCAAATGAAGGATTTGGTCCTTACAAGGACCTCATACATATGTTGGATACCATACCTAAGATTGCACAAGATGAAAAGTTGTATTTTTTTGCAATCAAACATTTTAAGGAAAAGATAGACAATAGGCAAGTTTTTATGAGCTTGAATAGTGATGCACTAAGAGTCAAGTATCTCAAACTTGAGATGGAAGAGCTTGGCCATAGCTAGGATGTTATAGTACTTTATTTAAGCTTTTTGTTATGTTATTTTATTTTCATGTGGGATTTTTATTTGCATTATGTAAGGACTATTTTCATTTGGTGTTATGTATATGTGATCGAGTTATGTGACGGTTAATATTATTATTTCTCTTGATGGATGATCAAGATCGTTCATGGTTTCTTCTCTTGATGGATGATTGATTGTTCATGATTTTTCTTTCTCTAATTCTATATTTTGTTACGTTAGGTAGTTATGGATGACCGTGAACAGGAGGAAAATGAATTTTGGGATATTCTTGTAGTCACTCAAGCTTCAATTGCTTATCAAGCAATGTATATTTGCAAACAACCTTCCATGACTTCATCATATACAGGTTATGCATGGCTAAGAGAATTGATGGATGAAGATGATAATCCGATAAGGTGTTATAATGTGTTTAGAATGCATAGAGTTGTATTTAATAACTTAACACATGACCTAGTAACACGATATGATTTTAAAGGATCTAGGAACACTGATGTTGCAGAAATGGTTGGTATGTTTCTTTATATGTTAGGACATGGTATAGGAAATAGGTTAACACAAGAGCGTTTTCAGCGCTCCGGGGAAACCATAAGTAGGCACTTTAGCTTAGTTTTAGATAAAGTATGTGAGATGGGACAAGATTTGATCCAACCAATCGATCGACAATATGTTGAAGTTCCAAACAAGATCAAGAAAGATTGACGATTCTATCCATATTTTAAGGTATGTTACGATTTTATAAAAAAAACTAAAAACTATATATAATTCAAGTAATATTTGTGTTATTTGTTTTAGGATTGCATTGGTGCTATGGATGGTACACATATTCCAGCAGTGGTACCTACGTACGATAAAATTCGTTTCATTGGTCGAAAAGGAATGCCTACTCAAAACGTGCTAGCTGTATGTAATTTTAACATGGAATTTGTCTATGTGTGTGCCAGTTGGAAGGGACAAGCTCATGATACTCGTATTTTCTACGACACCATAGGAAGACGTGGTGCGCAATTTCCCCATCCTCCTCCAGGTTCATCTTTATATATATATGTATATAATGCTTAATTGTAGCTAGATAGCATTGTCGCTAATTAGAGAATTTACACATTTAATGCTTAATTAAATGTGAATGCTACGTGACATTTAATTAGCACTCAATAGATATGTCTAGTTACTTTGGACAGGCTTTATTTTCTTTCTCTTTCACTTTTTTATATGACATATATTAATTAAATTTACATTATATTTGTCTAGGTAAATATTATCTAGTGGATGCTGGATATCCAAATCCCATGGGTTATTTAGGGCCATATAGAGAAGTGAGGTATCATTTACCGGAATTTTGACAAGGCCCTCCACCTATGGGATATCAAGAAGTGTTCAATCGTGCCCACTCCTCACTACGCTAAGAAATTGAGCGAGCATTTGGCGTATTAAAAAAGAAATGAAAGATTCTAACTGACATGCCAAGTTATCCATATGAAAAGCAAGTGCAAATTGTCATAGCGATGATGACATTGCACAATTATATACGAAGAAATGTTGTGACTTATACAGATTTTGAAGAAGCGGATTTGGATCTTAAGTATGGATATTTAGTTGATAATGATGCTATAAATGAGGGGACAAGCACTTCAAATGAAAATCGATCTCCTGATATGGCAAGTTTACGTGATGAAATAGCTATGAGTTTGACAAATAGTTGAGTAAGTTTGTAATATTTAAGGATAAATTGTTTCTTTTATCAAGACATATGCAATTATGTTTATTTTAATGAAATTACTCTTCTTTTATTGAGAAGTTCCACTTTGATATATTTTTTAATTTATAAATTTGTTAATATGTCTTTTTTACATTGCTCTCAATGCAAAAATATTAATGTTAAAGTCATTATCTTTTTATAATTATTAAGAAAAGTTAATAAAAAAAAACTTAAATTGGTCACACCAAATGGCTTTTCCAAATATTAGTATTTGCCAAACAACATTCCCCCAAAATTGCTTTCCAAGGCATATTTCAATTACATTTTACCAAACAGTATTTGCATTTCTCCAAACACCCTTAGCCTAAAGGCATTTGCATTTGCCCAAAGACTTTCTCCAAATGCTGAACCAAACGCATCCTATATTGACGAAATTCACGTTCATACATCCCTTAAAGGGCTCGAATTTCAAGACGTCACACAAGCTCCTCTTCGCTCTTGCTATAAACAAGAATTTCATTGAAATATACAACAACAAATCGACTAATAAAAGAACGAAGAATTTTCGTTTATAAGTCTCATAAAAGTGTCGGGAGTATTTTGGGTGCATTTAGTATGGCATTTAGAAAACTCATTGAGGAAATGCAAAGCAATTTAGCCTAAAGGGCTTTAAGGAAATGTAAAAGACTGTTTGGTAAATTCTGCTTTCAAATGCAATTTTGAGAAAAATGCTGTTTGGTATAAAACACATTTGAAAAGCCCCTTTGCTAATTAATTTTTATTTTATTTAAAATTAAAAAAATGGAAAAAAATTTTATTTACATTTTAAAACAATGTTAAAGATGTTTGTGTGAACAATTTTATTAAAAATGAATTTTTTTTGCTAAAAAAATCAAATGAAAAAATATTCACATGCTCTATTTTTCAATAATAAGAACACTTTCATTACAGCATAGTAACATATGCTTCAAGAAAATAAACTCATTGTCCTTAAAAATTACAAGCATTCTTAACTATTTCCTAAATTCATAGCTATTTCATCACGTAAAAGTGCCATATCACATGCCACGTCATCATTTGAAGCATTATCATCTTCATTTACATCACTGGAATCCGTTGTATACAAATTTAGATCTAAATCCACTGTACCAAAATGTGCATCATTGACATCTTTTTTTCGTATATAATTGTGCAAAGTCATCGCCGCTATCACAATTTGCACTTGCTTTGTATATGGATAACTTGGCATATTTTTTAGAATCTTCCACTTCTTCTTCAATACACCAAAAGCCTGTTCAATTTCTGATCGTAGTGAGGAGTGGGCACAGTTGAACACTTCTTTATAATCTGTCAGTTGATAACCTTATTGAAACTCAAGCAAATGATATCTAACTTCTTTGTATGGTCCTAAATAATCCATGGGATTTGGATATCCAGAATCTACAAAATAATATTTACCTATACAACAATATTGTAAAAATAATCAACATATAACACGTACATATATTAATGTATAAAAACCATTAATTAACGAACCTTTCGGAAGATAAGGAAATTGTAAATCACGTCTTCTAATGGCTTTATAAAAGATACGAGTATCATGAGTTGTTCCCTCCCAACCGACCCAAATAAAAGTAAATTCCATGTTAAAATTGCACACGGGCAATACATTTTGCGTTGGTGTTCCTTTTCGACTAATATAACGAAATTGGTCACCTATAGGTACCACCGCTGAAATATGTGTACCATCTATTACTCCAATGTAATTCTAAAATAAGAACACAAATATTATTTGATTTATATTTAGTGTGAAAAAAATCTCGTATTATCGTAACTTACCTTAAAATATGAAAAAAATCTTGTATTATTCCCGATCTTTTTTGGAACTTCCCTAAATTGCCGATTAGATGGTTGAATCAAATCTACTTCCATTTCACATACTTTATCCAAAACTAAGTGGTTTCCCCAGAATGTTGAAAACACTCCTATGCAAACCTATTACCCATATTATATCCTAAAATATGAAGAAATAATCCTAGCATTTCTGCAACATCAATATTCTTAGATCCTTGCAAACCATATCATGTCATTAAATCATGCATTAAATTCCTAAACACAGTTTTATCCATTTTAAACATTTGATAAAACCTTTTAGGATTAGCATCCATGTCCATCAACTCTCTTAACCATATATTTCCCATATATGATGAGGCCATGCACGGTATTTTCTAACCAATTATTGCTTGATAAACAACATTGGTATGCGCAGCTGCACACAATTGCCAATATTCATCTTCATCTTTTTCATAATTTTCTCGTTCAGGAGAATCATCCATAACCGGTTAAAATAACAAAATAGAATTAGAATAAGAGAAATGACAAATTATCTAGATCAATCATCAACAATAACACTTGTCAACATCATGTATATGCAAATTTCACTAAATAAAGAGAACACAAATTAGAAACATTTCTCACAATATAACATAAATATGTCTCGTCAACTAGTACAAATAAGTAATACAAATAGGTCTCACATTACAATAACGTTGCATATGAAAAAATTTAAATAAGTAGCTAACATCCTAGTGTGCATGACGCTATGCAAACTTATACTTAATCCATGTAACTTTTTCTTGATCACCATCCATCTTCATGAAGATTTGCTTATTGTCTTTCTTTTCAGCAAAATAATCTAGTGCAAAAAAGTATAGCTCTTGATTTTGCATAATCTCAAGTATAGCTTTCAACGTTTCCATGATTTCCTTATAAAGATCAAACTCTCTAGCATGGCTCCTACTTTCAATAGCTCAACAAATTTTCTCCATTTGCATTGCTAACTTCATAGACGTAGTCAATTTCTTTTGTTTCTTTCTTTGAGATTACCTCATTGAACTTTGCGACGTTCTTTTATCGCTTCGAGTTTGTTCACCAGTCTTTTCACCCACATCACGCTCTATATTATCATCAGTAAATCATGCACAATCATTGATATCAAATTGTGTGGCCACAACATCTTCATCAACACATAAGCCTTGTGCAGAATTCTATGTGATGTTTCCAGTAGCAACAGTATCTCCAAATATTCTATCCAACAAAACTTGAAGATTCGGATTCTAAAAGCTCTAATCTTAGGTTTTTCCTGTTATAATAAACATTTTCATAAGTTGTATAAAAAAATATGAACATAAAAAATAAATGAAAGAATGGGAAAAAACCTAAATTTTCCTTTCCCACCATTCATCACTTGCATCAATAGTGTTTTTATTTTTGGATCACATCCTAATCCTGTTTCCTTTAGGATCAACGTCCTCTATCTTTTCCAATCTTCCTTAAGATTGTCCCATTTACTCTTCATTCGACCTTTATCATACTTTTTTTCCCCTTAGGTCCTCAAACTTTTTAATTATAACTGTCAATCCATCATTTTTGTTGTTTGCAGGACGATTACCATTGTCAATTTGCTCAACGCATAACTTACAAAAATTTCTACATCTTCAGGGTTCTAAAATGTCTTTTCCTTTGATGAACTTGCTATTTACTAATAAAGCAATATAAACAAATGTAATTTCAGTTTAAAGATAGTAGACTTAAATATTCACATGAGATAATATTTCATAAACATCTCTTAGTTATATCCTAATAAAGATAATTGGAAAACTATTCAAAAGTATAGACAAAAATCCTCAAAGCTATTTAGATAATAATTGACAGAAAATAAAGTATAAAATATAATATTTCACCGAACAAGAAAAAGATCACCTCAATTTAACAAACCTTTGCCAACCAAAAAATAGATGTCGAACACAAATCAAAGTGTTAAATAAAGTGTTAATTCAAGATCTAACAATTTGAAAATGCTAACCAACTTATCATAACACATTGACCAAGTCAGCATTTTTAGTTTCTATCAAACTCCTCTTAAGCCCCAACATGACTAAAAGCAGTTATATACAAAGCAAACCAATTAAATTGAAGTGACAAGACTATATATTGCAATCACAGCAGAAACGTAGAGGCCCAACTGGAAATGAGAATGACTTAAAGAAGTGAGGAACAAAAGCTTATGGTTTCCCCATAACATTCTAAAGTCAAATTTCTACTCTTTGCCATTTTCGTCTCTGCTCATTTCATTGTCCCTGAACTTGCAAAGTCAGTTTGCTATGGCTAGTGCCCAATCTCAAAGCCAACCCCACTACTCAAAGTCAACAACTTTCATGAGCCTAGCTCAAGCCTATTTTTTAGACCCATCTTCATTACAGTGACGAAAGGCCTCTGATGTCTGGGGATTGTTGGTCTTGTCTTGGAAAATAAAAGATAAGGTGTCTTGGAATTTGTCTACTTGGAAAATTGTTCCAAGTGGAGTTGGTATAAAACTCTCTTGGGGGTTAGAGTTTTTTTATTAATGAAATTTCAGCTATGATCCCTTGGATTAGAATATCACTAAAACTCTATTTGGTAAATTCCAATTGAGCGGTGAAATATATGCCCTCTATTCTAGGTGAAATCTTTAGGTGTTGCACATCCCTTTGTTTTTTCTTCTAAATCTCCAAATCCTCAGGTATTAAATAGAACCTTGGCAATATACTTAACATTCTAAACTCCATCAAAAACAGTTGTTAACAATGTCACTCCGCTACTAGCCCAAGACACGCTACTAAGTATAAAGCCCACATCAGTTGAATGAGCTTGATGTCCGACAGTCAATTTCAGCAACCAGGAAATTGTATGTTGCCACATAAATCAGAACGGGACCCCAAATGACCACACCCTTATGCCCAAATCCTTAAACCATCGATTCCCAACAAGAGGAAAAAGCAAAGCACCCCCACTCAAAAAGAAGACCAGCCTATATCTAAGCATCGCCTCTTAAACACTGCCAACCATAGACAAAAGGGAGCTAATTTCTAGGGACCATGGACTCCACACGACAACGAAAGTACCAAAGAAAACATCAAACTAAGAAAAAAACCATAGAAGCATCTCGATGCTTTGAGCAAGAACGGTGGCCCTTTCCCTAGATGGGCTAAAGGCGCAAAAATCAGCAAGTCCCTCACCATCCTCCCGTCCGAGATCGACAAAGTGACCATCGATTGTGAAGACCCCAAACCCAGCAAGCAAAATCGGAACCAAAGCAAGAAAATCCATAATCAAGGAATTCCTCCCTTTACAAGCAAAACCCAAAATCGCAAAACCTAGAATCGGAGCAAGCAAAACCATAAATTGGAACTCCTTGCCAAAACACCCAAAATCGATTTTTACCTTAGAGCTTGCCGTGGTTGTTGCCAGCACGGTTGACCGAGAAGCAGCAGAGCTTAGCGTAGGAAGAGGAGCAGTAGTCGTTGCATCAGAAGAGGAGCTGGCCGAGGTTGTTGCCTGCACAATCAAGCAAGGCATAGTAGAGCATAGCGTCGGAATCGTCGCGTAGGAGAGAGCCCACTGTCGGAAGAGGAGTAGAATGTCGTGGGGAGAGAGGGAGAGAACGTGGAGTTGCAAAGGAATGTGTGAAGGCAAATATCTAGGGTTTCACTTTTTTAAGAAGGGTAAAAATGGTTTTCAATGATATTTTAAGGGCAAAATAGGCAAACGATAATTTTTCATTAGTTGGTGCCTTCAACATTCCGAAAATGCTAACTTTTACTTGAAAGCCCCTTGGGGATGGGTTGCCAAACACCCCAAATTTTCCCCAATGGGCTTTCTAAATGCTCTACCAAACGCACCCTTAATAAACCAAATGGCATAACTAGCCACTCATAAAGGCCTCATTTGTTTTTAAAGGTTTGTCTTCCATTCGTCACCTTCCTTGATGCAGATTTGATGGTAGCCACTCCTAAGATTGATCATTGAGAACACTGTTGATCCGTGCAAGTCAAGAGCATGTTATCAAGCCTAGGTATGGGGTACCTATTGTAATGCCCCGACTCATCATTGGGTGATCGTTACCCCTTGAGAATTTATTTTGCATTAGCCTAGGTGTATCGCCATCCTAACAAATTTTTTTATCTTGAATTACTGCACGCATGTGGAAGAGAAATAACAAAACTCCCAATCAAAATAAATGGAAAAGGATAGCAAGGAATGTAGCAATAATATAAGAGTGGAAGCACAACCATACTAATATTAAACAATAGAGATTCTTCCAACATACAAGCCCGACAATTATAGGGCCATAAACTACTATATTTTACAAAACAAAAGCAAGCTTACAAGCCCTTCTTGCATGGACCTTCTACAAGCCTATCCTACGAGTCATGTCTGCTTACAAGTTTATTACAAACAACATCCAAGCTTGACATACATAAAGGCAGGGTAAGCTTATCTCTTCTAGACACAAACCAACGACCATGGTTCTCCTCTTCAACCTACATCGGAGCCTACGGGTCAATCACCTCACCGTGGGGTGGATCAACTTCCGGACTAGGTGGACCACAATAAGGATTCTCAAGGCTCTCGTTCACCCAATGGTACCATGTTTCAAAGATAATGAAGGGGACTGGCTTGGCACTTCCGTTGTACACCCACATTGTGGACGCATTTCTAATAGGCTAACCCAATGGCGTTGTCGATGGTGTTGTACTAGATCTCAGCAGGAACTCCATATTGGACTAGGAGAGGGCTTAACATCCCAAAATATGGGAAGAAGGGGAGTGAGAATAAATCCCAATAAGTAAATTCGTTAAACCCTACGTAGGAAAACGCCTCGCTACCATACTAATGACTATCCAAAAGTCTCATCTTCTTACCAATGGTAGATCAATAGCAAAGGGTTTGGTTTCAACCTTGCTATGTCTACAAGGAAACTCAAAAGCACGAGAAAGTGTTAGAAAACAAAACCGGTTTGCAAAAATTGCATAAAATCCATATGTGTGAAAACCGCAATTTTTCGATAAAAATTTACTTTAAAAATTCACACGTGAAAAACCACTTTGAATTATTAGACGAAATTCACAATGAAACTTTCACATGACATATGCTTTAAAATCGTCAAGTAAAAATCAAAATCACACACCCGTGAAAAATTGCTCTAGAATATTCCATACCATCCTTTCGTGATAATTCACACACATGCACCCTTCATTAATTACTCGTTGAAATTCTTCGACTCTTCCAAGTATTTACTCATGCTTCGCCAACCCAAATACATGGGCGACAATTCATTCGGAACCCTCTAGGCATTCAAAACAATGTTGGCATCGCCACTACAAATATGGGGTGACGGTTTCTCCAATAATCCTACCAGGCATCCAAACAATGTTGGACCTCGCCCCTCAAATACTTGAGTGATGATTCCTCTGGGTTATCCCAGGCATCGCCCTTGAACTCTTGTCGGTGATGGAATTTATCGTGTGACCATGCATCGAAAATACTTTTGAAAACCATCGGTTATTATCTTTATATTTAGCGAGTACAAGTCTTACTACCAACTTAGTGATGAACCTAGAGATGTCACACACCATAACCAATTATGATAACATTGAACGAGAGAGAAATGATGTTGCAAATATGTTTGCAATTACAGCAATCGAATTGAGTCGAGCTTAAATTAAATTAAATGAGATTTAATTTAATTAATATTTTGTCATGAGCATACGTGCATATGATGCACACGTATGCCCAAAGTGGATACATGTTAATGTGTCTAAAATGCACACATAAAGGTCATGCTACTTTTATTTTTAATTGTACAATTAAAATAGAAAAGGGAGAGATTTTTTCTAATTAATTAAAAGTGCACACAATCAGCAAGTTGCTGATCATGTGTGTTTTGTTTTAAAAAAGATAACAATTAATATGTATGGTGGTTAGCAACCGTTGCTGACCACATGCACAATCGTGGTGATAAGCACAATTAACAACCACTACTGATCATTGTACACAAGGCACAATGTACACGTTCGGTAGTTGTAGAACGGGCATGTTGTGTGATCAACAACCATTGCTGATTGCACTTAAAATAGGGTGATCGACAACAATTGTTAATTGAGGAAAGTGTGTATTTTTATGGTGTGTGTGTGAGAAGAGAGAGTTTTTCCTCTCATTGGTGCTGTGACTGAAATTTCAAGAGTGCAGAAATTGTCTTCAAGAATTGCTAGCACAATCATAGTGGCGATTATTTACAACTTTCTCTTCCATTTAACATCCATTGGTGGTGTGTTTGAACTAGAAGTCCAATGTTTGTGGGACTCAAATTGAAAGACATCCAAACCAATTCATTTAAAACGTGCTTTGAGAGGTAATCCATTTAACACCTTTTTTATATTATGATTTTTTATTAAAATGCACGAACGACGCCTTTAGAGATACATGTATAGAAATATTTCATCTTTGTTTCTGCTATGTTTATGTTAATTTTTCCTATACATGCTTCATGAAACACCAATAGTGGTATTAGAGCCAACCTTAGGCATTTTCGTGCGTTTAATTGATTTATGGTATGTAGATATTTTTGCATTCTAATGGCCAATTTACTTATTTTAAAAGAATCTCCTACTCTCATGTGGCCTATAGAAGTTGATTAATTTATGTGATAAATTTAATCAACTAAGCAAAAATTGGAACTAAATCAATTTTGAATAAAAAAATCCGTAACTTGTTATATTTTGCGTTTATATTCTACAAATGATTTGCGATTGTGAATATAAAGGTAACAACGCGACTTCCATTCGGAATCATGCTTGTGAAGTTTGTTTCATCGATTTTGATTTCTTTGTGTGGCTTGCATTGTTCGACTTTAAATTTGATTAAATGCAAAATTTTGTTTATGCCTTCCGAAGCTTTTAATTTTGAATTTATGGCTCGTAAGGAAGGGTAATGATCATGGAAAACCCCTAATCAATATAATTGTTGTATGGATGAACGTATGATAATTACAGGTATTTTTTTTTATTTGTAATTAATAAATGGAGGTTGCATCCTCCTTTTATTTTTTATTTTCATGAAATGTAATTTTAGCATAGTTTAGTATATTAATTGTTGATGTAAATGCTACAAGAGAGGAGAAGCCATTAAGCCGGAGAGCTCTATGAGCCCAGTTTTTAAAGAGTTCAAAGATTCAAGAAGAAGTGAAAAGCATGTCTCTATTATTAAAACATTAAAATGGTTAAATGGGTCTTATTGGCTCAAGACCCATTGAGATATAATTCCATGATCACCACATAGGATAGATGATTATATAATATCTATTTATTTATTGTGTTTATGTTATTATGTATGTTAAACCAGTTAATATGCAAAGTGAGACCATTAATAACGACCCAAATCTCTTTATTAATAATATTAAATCGACACGGGTTTTGGACTCGTGGCCTTCCATCGTTGTGGTTTTGATCTAATATTATAGTGGTTAATTGACTGGCTATGGATATATAGGGGTTAATTACCATTCATAATATTGGACTACTCTATTATGCATGTCATGCTATGGGGTTGGAGCCAAATGATTTCCAATAACTATCAGGTGATGGAATTGTTTGTGCTTTCAATATTTGCATGGGATTATGGGCTAGACTTAACTCTAATCATGATGCCAATAACTGTCAGGTGAGGCTTTCATGGTCTAGAGGCCGAAGTTATGATTGATACTTGAATATGATGTGTTGAACAAGTTGATTCATTCAATAAGTTCAAAAAACACCAATAATTGTTAGGTGAGGTGGGCTTTGGGCTAGTGGGACTCTAATCCTACTAGTAATCCTTACCTAACAAAGAACACTGCTTCCCATTTTAAGAAGTATACAATTCGAATATAAATTTAGTAGGGTTATCTATTTCATTTAAAGGCAAAAATGAAATAGTTATTTTGAAAGATATAACGCCTAACAATTTATTTTCTGCACAGATATATTATACTTTGAAAATTGTGACCATAAACCCATTCGCTTCTATATTTGACAAGAATTGTTTGATTGGACCCAATTTTACTAACTGAGTGAGGAATTTGAGAATTGTTCTCAATTCATAAAAAATTGGGTATAAACTTGATGAAAAGATATCAAACTCATTTCTTGAGGGTGGGACCCAAGAGGATAGCGTCATTTATGATAAGTGGCGTGATGATGACTTAAAAGTTAGGTCATATATACTTGCTTCGATGAATAATGAATTACAAAAGAAGTATGAATCTATTGAAGATGCTAATACTTTGATGAGAATGGTCAAATCTCTAGATATAAGATATCTAAGGCACTGTATCATGTGAGGATGAATGAAGGATCATCAATTAATGATCATGCTTTGAAAATGATTTAGCATATTGAAGAATTGGTTAGGCTAAATCTCGTTATGGATAACGAGTTAATTGTGGATTTGATCCTTCAATGTTTGTCTGATTCATTCTCTGGCTTTGTCCAAAACTTCTACATGCATAAAATAGAGAAAACTCTCATTAAGTTACATAGCATGCTGGTAGTTTATGAGAAGGAAAGGCACAACATGAGGCTAAATGTAGTAACTATGGCTAAGGCTTCTTCTTCAAAAAGTAAAATTGTTTTGAAGAAAAAGAAATGGAAGAGGCTTGTTAAACTTGATGTGCAACCAAAACCCAAGATTGAAAAAGAGAAATGTCATTATTGTGATGTCAATGGGCATTAGAAGAGGAACTATAAGAAGTGCCTCACGAGCTTAAAGGTCAAGCCCAAGGACCAACCTTATGAAGGTATGATTTCTATGCTTATTGAAACTAATCTTATGATTAGTGCTGAATCCAACTTATGGGTTTTAGATTATGCTGCAACTTCATATATTTGTATGTCTTTGCAGCTGTAAATAAGTAAAATGCTGGCGCAAAATGAAATTGTCCTGACATTTGCCAATGGAGCAAGAGTTGCTGCATTAGCTATGAGGACTTTTTGTTTATGTTTGCCTTCTGAGCATGTATTGGTTTTAAAAAAGTATTTGCATTATAAGAATGATAATGAGAACATCATCTTTATACCTCGTTTGGGTAAAGAAAATTATGAATTTTTTTAGTTGATGATGTATGTACTATTTATCATAATAGAAGATATGTTGGTTTTGGTTTATTAATGAATAATCTTTATATCATTACAATGTCTAGGTAATGTGATTACCTATATCAGTAAGTAAAATAGAATTGATATAAATGACAAAACTAATAACACCTTAGAGGTAGTCCAAATCCTAAATATGTTTAGCATCTACGATTAGGTCGTATTGGAGATGACAAAATCAACAAGTTGAGAAATGATTGATAAATTGATCCATTAATGTTTGAGTCATACTTGACTTGTGAGGCATGTCTTTTAGGAAAAATGACTAAAGCACCATTTATGGGATATAGTGTGCGAGCTGCTGACATATCGAGATTGATATATACAGATGTATACGGACCAATTAATAAAACTGCAAGAGGTGGTTCACTGATGATCAGTCACGGTATGGTTTTTTATATCTAATGAAATATAAATCCAAATCCTTTGAAATTTCAATGAATTCAAGGTTGAAGTTGAGAAATGAATAGGAAAATATATTAAGGCTCTTCGATCGAATCGAGGTTAATACCTTAGTACTAAATTCCTGGACTAACTTAAAGAGTTTGGCATTTTATCACAATTGACACCTCTTGGAACTCAAAAACATAATGATGTATTTAAACGAAAAAATCATACTTCATTAGATATGGTGCGATCTATAATAAGTTACATCGATTTTCCTATATCCTCTTGGGAATATACCCTTGAGATAGTTGCATATATACATAACAGAACTATGCCTTATGAGATATGGCATAGTAGGAAACCAAGTCTAATCATATTAAGATTTGTGGTTGTCCAACTTTCGTAAAAAAGCTAAAAATGGAAAAATTGGAGACAAAATCTAAACGAGGTCGCTTCATTGGATATCCAAAAGAGACTCTTGGATATTATTTCTATTTTCATTCAGACTGAAGAATTTTGGTAAGTAGGCACGCTTCTTTTCTAGAGAATCAATTTGTCCAAGAAAGTGGTGCTGGGCGGAAAATAGTCTCACAAGAAGAAAATAATAAAGTACCTAACAACCAAGTTCAAATACTAATCTCTGATTCAATAGAAGCTTCTAATACACGACCTCTTAGGAAAAGTGCGAGAATATCTCACTCACTTGCTCGTTCTAAACACTCGATTGAACATATTGAACCACTATTCATTATGAATGATAGTGATCAACCCGGTGATCCTAAAATCTATGAGGAGGCAATATCATATATTAATTCCGGTAAATAGCTAAAAGCCATGAAATTCGAAATGGATTTAATGTATTTCAACAATGTTTGGACCTTAGTTGACCTGCCTAATGGTATTGTAACAATTGGCTGTAACAACTTCAAGAGGAAGTTGAATGCTAAAGGTCAAGTTGGAACTTACAAAGCACAACTGATGGCGAAAGGATATCATCAGAAAGAAGGAATCGATTATGAAGAAACCTTCTCAACTGTGGCCATACTAAAATCCATTCAGAGTATGTTAGCTATAGTTACACACCTTGATTATGAGATTTTCCATTTGGATGTCAAAACGGCTTTTCTAAATGTTTTTCTCAAAGAGGACATTTATATGGAACAACCATGAGGTTTTAAATCTAAAAGTTGGAACATTTATTTTGATGAGGTAGTCAAATCTTCTGGCTTCATCAAAAATCTGAATGAACCTTATGTATACAAGAAGGTTAGTGGGAGCGCAATTGCATTTCTGGTTTTGTATGTCGATAATACACTTTTGATTGGGAATGATGTTATCGATGATATAATCAAAAAAACTATTATTGTCACAAAAATTCTCCATAAAGATTTAGGAGAGGCTACCTATATTTTAGGTATCAAGATTTATAGAAATAGATCGAGACGATTGATTGGCCTCTCATAGTTTACATACATAGACAAAGTGTTAACACGTTTTATCATGCAATGTTCCAAGAGAGGATTATTGCCTCTTAGGCATGAAATTCATCTTTCCAAGGAGATGTGCCCAACACTCCTAAAGAAAGAGAGCGAATGGCAAAGATACCATATGCATCCGCAATTAGAAACGTAATGTATGCTATGCTATGTACTAGACCCGATATTGTGCATGTTGTAAATAGTACTAGTAGATATTAGTCTGATCTAGAAGAAGAACACTGGATAGCATTCAAGAATATTCTTAAGTACTTGCGAAGAACTAAGGATTTATTCTTGATATATGGAGAATGAGAGTTTAAAGCTGTAACTTATACTGATTCCAATTTTTAATCGGATCCTAATGATTATAAGTCTATGTCTAGGTTTGTTTTTACATTCAATGGTGGCACAGTTAGTTGGAAAAGTTCCAAACAAAGCATAAATACTAATTCCACCATTGAGGAAGAATATGTAAGTGCTTCTGAAGTAGCAAAAAAGCTGCTTGGATGGAGAAGTTTATTTATGAAGTTGGAGTCATTCCTTCAATTAAGCAACCAATTACATTGTTTTATGAAAACAATGGGGCGATAGCTCAAGCTAAGGAATCAAGATCTCACTAGAAATCCAAGCACATTGAGAGACGCTTCCATCTCATTAAAGAAATTGTTTGAAGAGGTGATCTTGCCTTGCAGAAAATTGCCTCAGCGAGAAACATGGCAGATCTCTTTACTAAGGCCTTACCTCAGTCTTCTTTTGAAAGATATATTGACAAAATGGGTTTGAGGTAGTGGTCAAATTGGCTTTAGCGCAAGTGGGAGATTGTTGTTTATATGTCATAAAGCTACCATATAATAGTTACATGTTAGGGATTTTAATTGTATTATCAATATAATTATTTAATTAATGACCATGATGTATTCATTTATTTGTCCAAGTATTTTATATTTATGAATGATTCCATAAGATCAATTGTGACTGGACCTATTTTTGAGATGCTAAGAATATATGTGACGGGCTCATGGTTAAACTGAATTTTTAAACCGTTCCCGATTGATAAATTATTGAATGGATATTAATAATCCTATTGAGATCGGTGTATACTTAACTTCACCATAAGTATTGAATACTTAAGAGAATGACGAGTCACAAGTCATTGGGTATCATGATGCCTAAGTTAGAACATAGGTACTTGTATCAAACAAGTTCACTGAACATGATGCATATGGAACGATTAGCAACATGGAAGTTTCTAGCATGGTCAATGTCTAATTATTCATGCTTTGGTCTTGTGTAAATAATCGTTAGATCTGAGGCACAATGTTAACTTGTGTGTTGAATGACTATGGTTCATGGGTGCACATAATGTCAGGTCGTTGATCTGTCTTTGTACCCGATGGTCATAATTCATTCATATACGAAGTTGCATGTGTGCGCAATATAGAATCTATCTCATTTTTACATCCAAGGTATAATAATAATGTCTTATGTGATTTGATTATGACAATACTTTGAAATCATTGCCAGGGTTGTAACCGAGAATAAATTGTTTATGTCTCGAATAAAATGCATGTCAATTAAGTTTGTACATATAATCGAATTGGTGACTTGACAAATATTCCATGGTCTTTGTTCAATTGGGACATAGTAAGATAGAGGGATTGAATTACATTGTAGACAAAATTGATAGGTGCATTATATTCTTAAAGTATTCACACTATTTGAGTAACCATGATATATTGCTAGATGTCAATCATGGCTTGTAAGAACTAAAGATTGATCGGGACAATTAATTCTTTTGAGAATACTAATGTGTTAGTACTAGCTTAGTGATAAACCTAGTAATGTCACACATCATAACCAAATAACGTTAAATGAGAGAAAAATGATGTTGTAAATATATTTGCAATTATAGCAATCGAATTGAGTCGAGTTGAAATTAAATTAAATGAGATCTAATTTAATTTATATTTTGTCATGAGCATACGTGTATATGATGCATGCACGCGCCCAAAGTGGACACATGTTAATGTGTCTAAAATGCACATAAACAGGTCATGCTCCTTTTATTTTTAATAGTAGAATATTTTTTTAATTAATTAAAAGTGCACATGATTAGCAATATACTGATCACGTGCATTTTGTTTTAAAGAAAAAATTAATGTGCATGGTGGTCAGCAACTGTTGTTGACCACGTGTATAATCGTGATGACCAGCAACGGTTGCTAATCGGCACGATCAATAATTTTGCCAATGATCGTTGTGCACAAGGCACAACGTGCACACTCGGCAATTGTTGAACAGGCATGTTATGCGATCAGCAACCGTTGCTAATCGCACTTAATATAGGGCAATCGACAACAATTGTTGATTGAGGAAAGTGTGTATTTTTGTGGGGTGTGTGTGTGAGAAGAGAGTGAGTTTTTCCTCTCATTGGTGCCATGACTGAAATTTCAAGAGTGTGGAAATTGTCTTCAAGAGTTGCTAGCACAATCATAGTGGCGATTCTCCGCAACTTCTCTCTTTTGTTCGACATCCATTGGTGATACATCTAAACTAGAGGTCCAACATTTATAGGGTTCAAACTAAAGAACATCCTAACCAATTCGTTTAAAGCATGCTTCAAGAGGTAATCCATTCGACCCTTTTTTATATTCTGATTTTTTATTAAAATGCACGAACAACACCTTTTGAGATATATGTATAAAAATATTTTATCTTTGTTTTTGTTGCGTTTATGTTAATTTTGCCTATACATGCTTCATGAAACCCCAACACAGGTTCCCACCAATGTAGTTCTTAACTTCCAGATTCTACCTCAAAACCATGCTTACCCCTAAATACGATCTCCGCCAAAGCCTAAAGGATGCACCACCAGCCAAGGAAGATAATCAAGATTAACAAAGTTCACTACTAAGGTTTAAAGGACAAACTACCCATCAAGGATAAATGACTTTGGGATATAGAAGCTCACCACCAAAGCGTAAAGAACGAACCACCAACTGAGGATAAAAGGTTTCTTAACTCACCACCAGGGAGTGATCCACTCTTCAAGAATAAAGAAACGAGGATAAGAGTTATCCACTCTCTAAAGATTATTAATTGCACTAAGGAAAATCTCATATATCTATATTCTCAAATTGTTCTCTGCCTTTACTATGAGATTACACCTCTACTTATAGAGATAATGCAAAATAAAAGTAAAGACTCTTTAAATTTCTTAAACCGAACAAACTCTTAGGAAACTCATTTAATAATAACTCTTAAAAACAACGTAATAAAAGCTGTGAATAAAGAGACTTAGAACAGTATAAACAACTAAAATGCTTTAGGAAATACTTTCCTAACTTACAAGAGCGCAACAAATATGTAGATTTTGCGAGCAAAAATAAGAATTTTAGAGATTTTGATTCCACTCAAAATTGGTATTCTACGGATATTAAGGCATAATAATATCCATAATAAAATTAATCATGATGCATGTGCATCTATACTCTAAGGCATTGCCTTAAATTTTCTTGCACAATATTCTTTTTCTTCGTGTGCCAAGAGGAGTCGGAACTTACATACTTGTGTGATCGGTGAGAAGAAATAAGATGATTCTAAAACATGCAGAAGACTTTTTTATATTCATAGCAACCTTTGTCTTCTACCAAGAAAAAACCCACAATATGCAAAAGGAGAAACTTAGATGTGGAATATTGGTAGAGATGCATTTAACATGTTTGAAGATCTTAAGGTGCTTAAAGTTGTAAGTATTTCACTTGATAAGTAGGAGATTAACTTTGATATTTTTTCATAAAAAGTGAATAATGTAGATGAATGATTTCTTATTACATTTGATGGTGAAATATGGATTTTTTTTTGCTTATTTTTAAATGTCAAATTTAATAGTGGAATGTGGATTTTTTTTTTTCCTTTAAGTTTATGGATTATTGCAATGGAATGTAGTTGAATTTGTCAAATTAAAAAAAAATATTAACAAATTTTGAATTAATATTTTTAGTGTAAATTTATTCTAGACTTTTTTCATTTTATATATTTATTTGTAAATTTGAATCAAATTAAATGATAATTGATCATTCACATGTAAAAATTATATAATATACAATATGTTTCAACATGTCGAATTCTCTTTTTTTTAAGAAAAATGACATGTTAGTATGTCGTTTTGTGTCATGTTGTGTCGTATTATGTGTCATGTATCGATGTTGGTGCTACTTAGGCCTTAACTGTGCAAGTTTCTCATCATCACCATCATTTGGGTAATTCACATTTAGTAAAGCTTCATTGTGTGAATCACTGGATAGAGCAAATCTATAACAACTCCCTTTTAGGGTCCAAGCTGCGAGTTATTTTTGCAACATCATAGGCTTTTCGTCAATCTGATTCATATTATCTTATTTATATGCACATGCAAAAGCGTAAACACAACAACAACCCCAACAAACATCACTGGAAGAACATGGGAAGTAAGTATACAACACACTACTATTTTTCATTAGTAATTTCATGTACAAACTTTCATTTTACATGATACAAGAGGCATGGTATCATTATCTTCACTTCAGCTAGGGCTTTTAAAATTGGGAACCTTTCCCATTACTGGACGGTACTGCTAACTAGAGTGCATCCCATCAAACGTTGTCCCACCACTTGGGTTCATCAGCCCTGTAAAACCACGGACTCCTCTAAATTCTCTGTCCAACCATACATACCAAGCCTAGTAACGATGATGGACCAACTCGACTTGTCCCTCATCAACCCATATGGTGATGGTGCACTTTCGGTATGTTATTCCAACTTCAGCATAGATTACATCTACAATCAAGCCTTCCATTTTTATAGGGAGACCAAAACATACAGAAGGTGGGTTAACTATGCTTACAAATTTGTAAAGGTAACAGGGTAAGTTTTGGAAAACTCAATAGGTAAAACCATTAACTCTCAATTAATAAGACATTTCCTCATCAATGACTAATCAGAACAACTTATGCAAACAGTGTTGATGACAAATCAATTGCCATTCATGTGTGATACCATGATTATGTGCAAGGGTTTAACTTACTTACCCATCAGCTAACACATAAACACATACCACCCATACTTGAGCATAACCAACATTCGTGTAGATTACTTAACATCATCATAGCTCAACCGAGGCTTCTAGCTTCTTACTTGGTTTCCTAACTCACTCAAGGAGGCATCTTGGCTCAATTGAGGCTTCTCGAGACTAATCTTCCCTATTGAGTGATTGTTGAGGAAAAGGTTTTCATTTTATGATTGAGATTCTTACTAAACTCTTGAAGGAAAAGTGTAACCTAGGCATCTTAGAGTATTTCACTTACCTTATTCATGTTGATTCTGTTATGTTAATCTGATTTCAAGGGATCAATTAGTGGACAACTTCAAAGAAGAATAGAGCACTTATGGAAGCCTAGATTCGATTGTATGGGCGAATAGAATCTACGGGGATCTAATCTCTCTCAACGGTCTTGGCTTGGAAGTATTTAAGGATAGGTTGAGTGAACATTATTCCAAAGCTGATTCCGTTCTTCAATTTGTTGTTCGTAGAGCGTATTTGAGTGATCTCGGTGTATTACAAAAGAGAGTGACTTAGTGAGGCAGATTTTCACCAAGTATAAACACTCGGAAGTGTGTAATCACCGTTGATCATATAGTGAAATATAGCCGATTGGCTGGTCACCCGGAGAGTGGACGTAGGCTTGCCTAAAGCCGAACCACAGCGATATTAGTTGCGCGTAAAATTCCTCAACACCTATTCACCCCCTCTAGGTGCATATACTAGTTACATCAATTGGTATCGAGCCTCGTGCTCAAGTTTTGAAGTGTTTGTTACTTCGAGTTAAAGATCCTCTATGGCTAGTATTCTTGCACGGGTTTGGTGAAGGGCGAGCAACACTCGTCCACCATACTTCGATGGCAAGGATTACAATATACGGAAGAATAAAATAGCTTTTCTCTTTCTATTCAAATTCCTTATTATGACAAGTCAAGACTTTCAGCATATTCTTTCTATTCAAATTCCTTATTATGACAAGTCAGGACTTGGTTTTTATAAAGAAAATGATTTCCTGATTGATTTTCCTAAAGTCAAGGATAGAATAAGACAAAGACCTCCTCGACAAGCTTATAAAAATCATTTCAAAAGTAATTTTGTTAAACCTATTGGTAGAAATAATCTTAAATGTTCTAATTGTGGAGAAAAAGAACATTTTGAAAACAAATGTCTAAAGTCGGAGACTGTTCAAAAGAATTGGTTAGAAAAAGCTTATACTACTAACTATAATGGACCCAAGAAAATTTGGGTACCAAAGAAAAAATGAGTACTTGTAAACATTTCGGGTAAGCTTCAAAAAGAAAGAAGAAATGGTACTTGGGCGGTGGATGCTCGAGACACATATTTGGAGATTCAAAGATGTTCATTGAATTTGAGAAAATCAAGGGAGGCAGTCTCTTTTGGAGGAAACACTAAAGAAACATTATAGGGTAAGGGCTGTCAAGATTGGCGGCTTAATCATCAACAATGTTTCTCTAGTCAAAGATTAAACTACAATCTTCGAGCATCAGCCGGTTATGTGATCTGGTTTCGGAGAATAAACTTCAAAGAGAACTTATGTTGGAACAAGCATTGACTCTTCGGACTTTTATTGGACGAAGACATGGAAACATTTATCTTACGGATATAAATGTAGACACTACAAAATGTCTATTATCAGTCAAGATGAAGTAGATCGTGGCACCGCAAACTTGGACATGTCGGCATGAAACAAATTTCCAAGCTTGCCAACAAAAGGCTTGTTCGTGGCTTACCTTCACTAAATTACAAGAAAACGAGAGCTACATTGCATGCACCTACGCAGGAAAACAGAATCTTCTCGGGAAATAGTCAAAGAAGGAATTCATGAAGAAGAATCAACTCAGCCTAATATTTTGCATCCACGAAGATTCGATAATGCTGAAGTTACGAGCAGCTGGAAGCATAAGTCTAGTCATCCCAAAGAGCTTGTGATCGGAAACATCAACGAAGGGATTCAAACCAGATCAAGGAACAAAAAGGACACGGTATCGTTGCACTTATTTCTGAAATTGAACCCAAAGGTATCAATGAAGCTCTACGGAAAATGAAAGCTGGATAGAGGCAATGCAAGAGGAGCTTCAACAGTTCAAGAGAAATGATGTATGGGAATTAGTCCCTAAACCAAAAGGACGGACAATTATTGGTACCAAATGGGTCTTGAAACAAAGTAAATGAACTTGGAAAAGTCACCGAAATAAGGTAAGACTTGTGGCAAAAGGTTATTCCCAATGCGAGGGAATAGATTATGATGAAACCTATGCTCCAGTGGCAAGATTAGAAGCAATCAGACTTTTACTTGCCTATGCTTGTTATCAGAATATCAAACTATTTCAAATGGATGTAAAGAGCGCCTTTCTAAATGGGTTCATCAAGGAAGAAGTCTATGTGGAACAACCACACAGGTTTGAGGAAACAAGAAAGCCGAGATCATGTTTTCAGTGAAAAAAGGCCAAAGTTTCTTACAAAGTACAGTTAGGCCACTATCACTTATCCTCTCCTAAATTCTGCTAGAACTATCTGCATAAGATTATTATCATTTTGTATTCGTCCAAAAGCCTCATCAAAACGATGTATCTAAATTTGAGGCAAAATTAATGTGGGCTATTGAAAAGGAGTATTGTTCTCACCGCCTCACACAATAATACCGCATATGTATCGGATGTGTGTTGAAGGAGAAAGGGCCCTATGGAGCTTTAGTGACAAGAATCTTTGAGCATCTTAAAATAGACATACCAGAGAGAAGATTCAGCACTAAAACTCTTCCCACAATGGCCATTGACATGAAGATGATCAATAAAATGAGATTGAAGGACGTTGCGAGACTTGGACGAAAAGAAAAGGAATTGGCTAGAGCAGAGACAGCAAAAAGAAAAGGTAAAGAGTTAGCCTGGCCGCCGAGCCAAGTTCTAAAAGGAGAAGACAACTTCTCCGGTAGATGAAGAAGAAGAAGAATCTCATCCTTCTATTGAGTGATCATACAAATGCATCACATATGCATGTTCTTGTCTTTTCCTTTAGCCGACTCACTCATGGCTCAACAAGACGTGCTCATACACAATCATGTGTATCGTGCTTTCTACAACCTGATTCTAATGATGCTGTAAATGGCCTTAAGTCCGAGATTTAGTTCAATCATCAAGTACCAAGAACCCTACACTAATCCAAAACATAAGTTTTGTACACTTTGATGTCAACCGAGACTTTGCGACTTTAATGATCCCCATACCAAACGAGATTAGGAAACAACACACCTTGATGCCAATCCAAGAACTCGTGGCCTTAGGCGGCCCTCCTACCACACAAGACTTAAGTTCCAACATCTCATTACAAACTCAAACTCAAGTCTTATGGCTTTGGATGTTCCCGACTTGCGTTGAATACACACCACAAACCTTAGCATCATTTTGATCGTGAAAGACTCAAACACATGCATAAGATTCATGTACAAACCAACATATACATAATCTTCCTACATATCACGGTTTGTCAAGAGAGTGCCATCTAAACTTTAAGATAGAAATGGTAATACCAATGAGAAGTAAGAAATTCTACTTACCTGGACAAACCTCAAAATACTAGAGAAACTAACTTGAGAGGAAATGGGTGGCTTTGTTTGGCCAAAGGAGAACGAGGGTGAAAGAGAGAGAAGGAGGAGGCATCCAAAGGAGAAATGGGGAGGTGGATGACAAATAGTGAAAATTGAGGAAGAGTTCCTCCTATTTATACTCCTTGGCCAAACAATCCAATCCTTCATTTCCAAGTGGCCCGCCTATGGTTCTTAGGTGGCAAACCTACTTATTAATTGTCATCCCTAAGGAATGAGTTGGCACATCTAGTTGATCTTGCTTGGCAATATAGTTTCCAAACATTATCGACGAATGCCCACTTTTCATTCTTTCATTCGACCATTTATACCTCCACATTTATGAACATTTAAGACCATAAGAAAATGCTAGATTCTTCCTTGCCAACTCAGCATCCTTGGCTCCCTAGGTTATTAATGAGAGGTTCGGGTATCATGTTCCAATTGGTCCATCTGTATAGCACACCTTTTCTTGGCTACCAAGGATATTTTTGACTCAATTATGAACTTTCAAAATTCAAAGTACACATCACCCCCTTCTTAAATGAGGGGTTCTAGAGTCTTCCTTCTCTTGTCCTTTTGTTCCCTAAGAAGGTGGTCCATAGAAATCCATCATCTAAATTGGTTTCAAGGCTGAAAGAGGGATCGTTTGATGTGCCCTTAAATACTGAATCACGCATGCTTGAGGTTTGGCCATCATGCCCCTTTGATCGCCCAAACCATCCCCCTGGGCATTGGTCAGCCTACATAGTCGACCTTGAGGCCAGCATAGTTGACCTTGGTTGGGTCTAGAATGGCCCTTGGGCCGGTCCCTAGGCATATCACCAGACCTATAGCGACCAATCCCTTTATCTTCGATCATTTGGTCCTCCGGTCGGTTCAAAGCAAATCCTAAGGCTACCCATGGCCTAGCACTAAGTCAAGGCACTTATGAACCTTAAGATTTGTGACGGAATCGCCAGTTCTATCCCAGGGCTCATTTCAATTGATTCCCAATCGATTCACATGGTTCCAAGGTCAGTGCATGACCAATCCATGATTGTACATCACCAAATCGAGATTCCTTTCCGATTACTAAGAATGAAATAGGGAATGATACTTTTTTGTTGAAAGACAATCACATTTGATGAATTGGATCATTCGTGTATCGGTACATGGCTAGACGAAATCACTTGCGGCCGAGCATGACCGATCCGATCGACCCATAACCATCTACTTATCCATGATCATCTAGTGACCAATTCTCGTTATCCAAAAGTCATCTTATGAGCTGGTGATCCAATCTCAATTGTATGTTTGATAGCCAATTCATGGTCAGCACCTTAGCCAGTTCATGGCTAGTCGATCGGACCATGATCGATCATTGATTCCTTATCGGTCAAATCGATCAATCCCATGACCAATGGTCCATAGTCGATATCTTAGGGACCTCTCATCCATTGCTCATGGGGTCGGTATTGAGAGTGTTATAAACTCCTCACTTTAATTCAGTCAATTCTTCATCATCTATGTCTTTTACAAATACTCTTCTTAACTGTGCTATATGCCTTACCTCCCACTCCTCCCTGTCTTGCATTTCATGCTGTCCTTTGTCTAAAATAGATTCATACCTAACTTGAGTACTCAATTCAACACTACCTCCCACTTCTCCTACTTTAGTGTTGTCACTATCTTCATTATTATTGTAATACTCAACATATACTATAGATTCCTTGTCATGAAGATAATCGTGTATAATACCATTCATGCCATTAGCATTATGAAAGTTTCTTCCTTCAAGTTTTACCCAAGAACACAATAGTGCAATTTTTCTATATTACAACATAATTGTCATGAAATCAATTTATGATGGTCTCCTTACATCAACATAGATATTAGTTTCATTTTCACCAATATATTCTCACTTATTGGTACCAATAATGAATTCTCCAACACAGTAGATAATGATGCCTATAGTATTGTGGTCACCCATGTAAATGCTGCACCCAAGAAAAAAAATTAACTTTTGAGACCACAACACTAAAAGGATGACAACTTAATTAGAGGTCCATAGTTGCACCTAATTGAATAAACAATTACTGAGTGGTTGTCATTTAATGAATAGAAAGCAGTAACGAAGCAATTGGTGGTTGATAAAACAAATTTAGGTCCCACATTGCCAACTTTAATGTAAAATGATTTCTCATCTAGCATTAACAACTCTAATTTTCCCCTCCTCGCTTGAGCCCTAATTTTTTCCCTCCCAAGCCCTAATTTTTTTCCCTTCCAATTGAGTGATTTAGAGAAGATGACTAACATGATTGACTGAGAGCAACAGAGACAACGAGTGAGCAATGGCAAGCATTGTAGACAAGGAGAATGGTGGATGATAAGACAAACACGACCAGAGCCCTAACTTTTTTTCATCATGTGCAACATAGCTTTTAGGCATATGATGGTATGGCATCGTTTTGGGCCATGGATGGTGCAGGTCGTTTAGGCAACGTCATTGGTGTGGCATCGTTTTGGATAGAAAGGTGCAACATCATTTTTGGGCAACAAAGTTGGTACGACGCTATTTAGTCCTACCCAACCACTTTGAATTGAGCGACGATGCCGTTTGCTAGTCCATGTGGACTAGAATTTCTAATAAAAAAAATCAAACTAAGTTTATTTTTTAAAATTATAAAAGCCACATAATCATTTTAGTTTGGATATCTTGCTATTGGCACTTAAGTATTCATTTTTTTCTCCAATTTAGCACTTAAGTAAGCTGTCAAAAACTTTTAAAACTTAAGTGAACTAGCAAAAACTTTTGGTACTAAAGTGAGTTATGTCACAACTTTTGACATTTATGGTGTCTAGAAGCCTTTGGACAATTTTCCCCTTATTTGTATATTGAAATGGGTTTGAAGTGTAAAACTTACAACCCTTAAATTTTAAAATAAAAGCCATAAACAATCCTAAACTATGTCTGATGTTATATATTTATCCTAAAATTTTATCTATAACATTAAAAATTGCAAACTTATACCGGTATGACATAATTACCCTTCATCAAAGCCTTGTCAATTAGAATCATTAAAAATCTGCCTTAATCAACACTAGAAGGCAAACGGTATTAATATGGCACCTGATAGAATATTTAAGTAATAAATCTCACTTTCATCTAATAGTTTCGGTTTTTAAAATAGTTGGAGTCATCCCACAAAATCTCACATGGTAACAAAGTTGGAGATCCTAAGTTCAAATCTTACCAAGCCCTATTTGCTTCATCAATTAAATATGTCCACGTAACTAGACAAAGACCAAACTAAGAGTGAAATGGAGTATTAGAATATTAAAATAATAAATCATGCGTTCGTCTAATAGTTTAAACTTTTAGAATATAATATTTTAGTAATAAACCATGTCTTTATCTGACAATTTAAGTTTTTAGAACAGTTGATAGTGTTCTCACAAAATATGTACTCCCCCGTCTACTAGGGATTAGCAACAAAGTTTTGGGAGAGCCCTTAAATTGTCTATGAACTGGATTTTCTAGTTAAGTCTTTCTTGTGGTTTATTAGTAGAATAGTAGCCAAAGGGGCTACGTAGCACTTTTTCATGCACTATGTTAGTGGCGGTGGTATAGGGTTTCCTTTGCATATTGTAGGATGCATATGGAAGAAAGGGCTCTTCGATAGGAATTCGTGGCCTCAACCCATTTACCATCTCGCATCCCAAAGTTGTCTCTTCTTGCATTTGTGTAGCTAGCATTTATCAAGATGAGGTCCTTGGAGAGACACTTCCAGGCTAGAATTCAAATGAGTGGTCGACGAAAGGAACTTTCTTAATAGAATTTGTGGAAACCGTCCTATCTGCTAGCTTCTATCCGAAGGTCCTTTCTAGATTAAGTAAAATAAAAATGATATTATATTAACTGAAAAATCATTTGATCGAGGATAAATATGTCACAAAAATATAACTTTAAGGTTTTTTTGATGACACAAAAAAAAAGTTTAAGGTAAATTTAAGTTATAAATCACTATTTTATCTAGGAGTTTAAACTTTTAGAACAATTGACAATAATCCTATAAAATCTCACGATGCATATAGCTTAAGTAAAATAAAAATAATATTGTTTTAGTTTGAAAAATCATTTAATGGAAGTTTGATGGAAAGTAAATATATCATAAAAATATAAATTTGAGATTTTTTTTTATGTCATGAGAAAATATTTTTGATAAATGTATCATAATAAACATAATTTAGAATTTTTGACGTAATAAAAAATTCAAGATAAATGTATCATATTATGCACAGTTTGCATTTTTTTTTGTAGCTTTTCCCTAAATTTTAAAATATGGGGATATACTTTTCACATTTTCAAATTTAACTTGATCGTACATAACTTCATTTTCCTTACCCTCATCCATTAGAGCATATATATTCACGTCACTGGAGCTCGACGCGATGGAGAATTGACTCAAACTTTCGTTGTCTCCATTCACCACAAGCTTTAGAGTTAACATACGTAATTTCTATGCTTGCTTTATTCTGATTTATATTAGTAATAAGAAAAACAATTAAAAGAGTTGTATGCCTTTAGAAAAAAATTGATTCTACCAATTTTACGAAATTTATTACTTGCTTTTTTCAATTCTTTCTTTTAATTTTTCTAGTATTCAGCTTGATCGCAATTTCATGAATCAAAACATATTAACTTTATATTTTTCTCTCAAAAGAAAATTTGTAAAATAAATTAAAAGTCTCAATGAAACTAGTTTTGATGCCGTGCTTGATGAAATTTGTGTTTTACAACAAGGCAAACACCAAATAGTGGCAATACCATTTACTCAATGATAGGAGTCGTAAGTAAAGTTCATCGAATTTTATAATTTTCTTCTTAAAAGATCGTGGAATGTTGCCTTTTCTAAAAGTAAGAGTCAAATGACAATGCATAGAAACTTATACAAAGAAATATGGTAATGCATGAAAAATAAAATAGAGAGATCAAAATGTAATTTCAATGCAGCAACACTGTAATTGAGAAAAAAAGGAAGGAGCAAATAAGTGATGGGTATATAAGGAAAAATAAAGAAAAACATAATTACAATTATAGATTACCATATTTAACTTATCACTATAACGTCATTTATTCAAATAGACACATTACTTGCCCAACCCCATATTAGCCAACGAGTATTTATAGTACCAAAATTGGATTGCCGAGTATCGAAATTCTCTGCTAACATCTTCCTTTATATTAGTCTCGCCAGTCATATGTATTTTTCTCAATCAAGACATACTTTTCCTAAAGTGCTAGACATGATTAATTTCTCGATTCAATTATGATCGCGCCGATTTTTCTTTTTCAATTATTCTCAAGAAATAAGACGGCGGGCGATATCCGATACCCGATAAATCAGTCAGTGAGGCGAGATATAGATGATAAATTGAATCGGGACCGTCGAAACCCACAAGATTCACGTGAAATTCACTAGGGCCTCACACTTTCAACGATTCGAGGTTCAATTTTTGGGCATGAATGACACCTCAGTCAAAAAAGCCTCGTAATCTCGTATCCTATTAAATTGTTCTTGTCTCGTTTCCTGGGGTCTTTACTGCCGTTACATTCTACTTAAATGCAATTTCGAGTCAACATGCCGAAGAGCATTTCCGACGTCAGAGTGCTGTACGGCTTCGCGGAAGCAAGAAACGAAAGGACTCTCCTTTCGCTTCGTCCCCGGCGTCAGCACCGGTAGCGGGAAGCTCTTCCGGCCCGAACAGACGGAGGAGAGCCGCCGCCCCACGAGGGAAACCCGTCTTTCTCCCCGGGCCGCCGATCAAGCTGAGCAATTCACACACAGAGAGACTCTTCTTCTTGGAAGTAAGTTCTGATTCCCTGACTCGCCTCCGTTCATTGCCGTCCGGGAAATTCTCTTGGCGGGTCTTTCTGTGAGAGTTTCCGCGATTTGCCCAGATGGGCACCTGTGTAATTGAGTCTCTCTTTGACCCAGTTGACATCGTAGTTGTTGTGTTTGTTGCTTGCTCACTGGGCAAATTGCTGAGGTGTTTCTTGCGAGAAACGAGAAATGCCGCATGGGCGAACTGCTGATTGATGTCTGGTGATTTTCTTTGATCAAGCTAGTCGAAGGTGTGCGTGTTGATCTGGGGGGATATTGTTCCTGCGACAATGATGAATACACCTCCTCTGGACCTCGATGTGGGGTGGGGGCATGTGGAACAGGGGCTAGTGAAGCTGAAGAACATTATTGAGGGGCGTGACGACACACCGATGAGCGCAGACGATTTCATGATGACTTATGCGTAATTACTCAGCCTTTCTTGCCCTTCAATTAGCTGCGATTAGTGTCTTTGTTGGATCTCGGCTGATGGAATTCTTTTTTTCTTTGATTTCTTCAATGGAATTGAAACTGCAGGAGTGTTTACAACATGTGCACTCAAAAGCCACCCCATGATTATTCTCAGCAGCTTTATGATAGATATCAACAGGAGATTAGAAAGTATCTGATCCAGGCGGTAAGAATCCCGCACTTTGTTCTTGTCGTTTTGTCTGTGAAGATGATCTTGGTTTATGCTGTATCCATACGTTACACAGAGCTATTCATCGAATGATAAATATCAAAAACATGTAAGTGGTGCAAACTTCTGATAATTTGCCCGAGAGATTTAAATGTTGGCTTTCATTATTAATGGTGATGGTAACTCTTGAGCAAGCAGGCACATTTGTGGATTCTGAACCCTTGATGATAAGATTTGTCTGTATTTGCCGCAAATTTAGTATTCAGTAAGCTGACGGTTAATATTCTCTTGTTAGATTTGATGACGTTTTGAACAGTTATTTAGCAACTGCTTCATTTGTACTCTTTTAGGGCAACGGAAGTCTTAATCTTAGAATTTGTTCTCTCTGTCTTTCTCTCATGCATGTGTCGGGGTGCATATTAAAAAGAAACAGAGGACATAACTCTATGACATGATCATTGTGTCTTTGTGCAGTATACTGGATACAATATGTTGACTGAAATTAATAAGTTCTGGGTATTTACTGCTCATGCATTCCTTGCATTATGCTATTTTTCCATCCAACTTAGATAAAGGGACACTCCTTATAACCGGATCATAGTTGCGGTGCTACCTCAGTGATGACATTGTGTCCTCGGGGATTGTGAAAAGCATGCCCTTAGATAATGTTATTGCCCGACTATCTATCATGTCAATTACACACAAGAGATTTCATTTTAATGACCAAGTTTCAAGTGAAAGAAAGTTTCCATGACATTAGGTCATGCCTGACCACTTTTTTGTTGGCCCTTTTTGGTGGAGTATGAAGTCTGTTCTTCACATTGTAAGATGATGCTCAATCGGTTGATGGGTTGTGCTAATAGTCTAGAGCTTTTTCTTCCAGATCATCAAGAAAATGTAGTTTCAACTTAGTCTTATCCTCTTTTATCTGATTTTACTTTCTCATGATAAAGTCTTTGTTGTTCTCTTTTTTGCTGAAGGTGTTGCCATCTTTAAAACGTAAACACAATGAGTTTCTGCTGAAGGAATTTGTGCAAAGATGGGATAATCATAAAGTGATGGTTAGATGGCTTGCGCGAGTTTTTCATTACCTTGACCGCTATTTTATTTCCCGGAGAAGTTTGCCTTCACTCAGGGACATTGGGATTAGTTGCTTCAAAACTAAGGTAAGCCACCTCACTGTAGCACAAATTCCCTACTAAATTGTATGTTTCCATAACCATACCAGTGCAAAAACCAGTGAGGGCTCTAGTTCCTTGTTTCTAGCCATGAACTGGCTGATTACAGATACGGTATAAATATGTTTAATAGCATATGTAATACAAAATGAATATGGTGGAGGGCGTGCAACCATATCATCTTCCAACTTATAGATCTGATGCTGATACTTTTTTCTCTTTCCAATTTTGCTGCCAAGTTTGTTTCCAATTAAAAAATGAACAAAGATTATTAAGAGTAGGAAACAAAGCCACAGCTGAGTTGCTTGCTGCATGAAACCACATCTCTTTGGCTGCCATCGGTTCCCAACTCAACCATGCCAAACTTCCAGGTTTTTCTTAGTGAGACTGATTTGATCGAATGGACCCGATTGAATTGTAGTTTGAAATTGTAAGGAATTTGTCAGAATATTTTAAATGGAGTTCGCTGGAGAATGAACTCCGGGAAGGTAGAGTAGAAATTAGTATGATAAAGAGAATATGATAAAGTCGTTCAAAATGAAATGAGCGAATATGTCCAATATCCAATAAAAAAAGATTTCTTCTTCTTCCCCAATTTTTTTTCTTACGATTTTTCGAACAAAATATCAATCTGTGTTTGAGTTCGGATTTTTATTTGGGTTCAATTGAGGAGTAAAGTAAGTCTACTTTTTTTTATTTATTTATGGTTCTAAGACCAGTAGCTCCGGCGGTCGACTCGCTTCTTTCAAATTGTTTTTGCTGCTTCGCCTGTGTCAAAACTCAAGCCCTGTTTTGATAAGTTTTGACCAACTCTTGTTTAAGGTTATTAACCAGACCAAACCAACCACGAACTGTTACTGGGCCAGCTTGGTCCGCTTTTTAAATCATTGCATGAAATGACAATGCCTAATTGAGCCTTGAATTTCATCGGAGCTTTCCTTTTATAATTTGTGTATTCAAACTTTCACATTGTCTATCATATCAGGTCTTCCAGGCAATGAAATCTAAAATTAGAGATGCAATAATTGCACTGGTAAGCATCTTTTTTTACAGTTCACCTATTTTGTTTACAGATCATAGTAGATCACTTTTAGTATCTTGTGCTTTTGGAGCAGATTAATCAGGACCGTGATGGCAATCAAGTTGACAAATCCTTGCTGAAGAATGTCTTAGATGTCTATATTGAATGTGGAATTGGAGAAAGACAAAGTAACAACTTTTATGAAAAAGACTTTGAACAATATTTGCTCGGGGAAACTAGGATCTACTATTCTCGTAAGGCATCAAGTTGGATCGGGCAGGACTACAGTCATGTGGAGGATATATGTCACAATTACTGGTCAAAGGTAACTGGTAGAAGTGCATTATATATGATGGAACTGGGAATAGCAATTTTTATCTGCACTTTATAATACCTACTTTCAATTTTTTACAGGTCGAGGAATGCTTGAAAAAGGAGAAAGAAATAATCTCACAGGTTCTATTATCAAGGAGTGAGCGGAAGTTGATGGAGGTTAGAATATAATTGGCACTTGACAGAAGTTCGTTTTTTCTTAGGTTTTCCTATGACTCTTGTGCATTTACATTTTCAGTTGATCTAATGAACCTTTTGAAAAAGAGCAACTCTAATAGCAAAAACTTGTGACTTCAACTGAGATGCTAGGAACTTAATCATATGCTTTCGATTACTGGATGAGTGGTTCATATGCACAATGTCTACAATTTTGTACCTTAAATCAATTTAACCTTGTAGCTTGATTTTTAAGGAAACTGTTGATATCCCATTAATTAGAGTGAGCTTGTTCCACAGAAAACTTCATGATAAAGACGACTGTTTTCACAATTATCAATTTCAGGGAACATGACTAGTTTTTCATTGTTTAGTTTTGTATTTGAAAGTGAGATGAAAAAAGCTTTTTGGTGCTTGATTCTTTCAAAAGTAATAGTCTTTGTTATAATAATATTGAATTCCTTAAATGAAATATCACAATGATATTAACATGCTTGTATAGAGTATGATATTACAATTCCCCAATTACCAAAATTTTAGAACCCAGAAAAAAGAATTAAGCATATATATATATATGAGGTGCAGATAATAAATGAACTTTATCTCTCAGAGGTCATAATACTTCATGTGAGAATAATTCTCCATCCCTAGATAGAATGACAGAATGACGCCACAATAACCATTCAAACTAGGGGGAAAAAAGAAGTGAAGACAAGAATATCCTTGCTTGGCATTTAACAAACACCTTCATGCCATCCTCTGACGATATGAGTCACATGACTAAGGGAAAAATTATATGACAGATGATGATTTAGTCCAGCAGGCCTATGGCATATGGGGTGTTCTTTTAAGTGAAGACTTAAAGTTGATGTTTGAAATCAATTTGAAGAAGATAAGACAGGTTTGAGTTTGCAATGAGGTGAACTAAAGCTACTGAAAGTACTCAAGAGAAGTGAATGAGAGAGAGAGAGAGAGAGCCTAGATTAAAGCTCTCCGTGAGCATCTGTGGAAGACTGTTATATCTTGGAAACAATTTCCTCTTTTTGAAAGATGGAGGAATCATTCTTATAATCTTAATTATGGATGTTATCTTTGACTGTAAAGTCTTTTGTGTTGATTATCTATTTTAGCTAACCAAAAACATGAAAGACTGGAAATTCATTTTGTGGAACACAACCATAATCATATAAGCCTTTACCTTGCTACTTGCCAGTCAAAGGTTTCTTATTTTTCTATATGCAGGATACAATTAGACATCTTCACTATGATCTTATTAAATTATTTTTCTGTACTTCTCAGAGAATCCAAGGTGAGCTCTTCATTTGCTGTGCAAACTAAATGATCCTTCTGTACTTTGTAGATAGTCCAGCATGAGCTCTTCACGGTCTACTCAAAACAGCTACTCGAAATGGAGCTGTCTTACTCACTTGCATTTGTTAAAGATAATAAGGTGCGTCCTAGTGTTGGGATACATGAATAATCCATCAACAAGTTGAGGAATGTGTATGGTTTAATAATCTCTAATTATTCAGTTTCGATTCTAGATGGAGGATCTTACGAGGATGTATCGTAATCATAAAATAACTCAGTTCTTGGAGCCTGTAGCCAATATGTTTAAAGAGGTTTGTATCTTGTCTTATTTTTGTAATTGCCTTTACATGATCATGGTTTGCGACAATTTCATTGCATTTTCTTTTGGCAGCACATTATTGCAGAAGGCACAGCCTTAGTCTCACAGGGTGAAGATGCTGCAAGCAATAAGGTTTGTCTAATGCGTTTTCCTAAAGTAGCTCAAAGTAAATCAGAAGACAAAATTTGTCCCTTTCCTTTTTGTCCTGCCCAATAATGAGCTGAAACTGTGTTGCATGAACTACTTAGTCAACAGGGAAAAAAAAAAGAACAATTTGCCTTCTGAAAAAAAAAGATGCTAAATCTGTTCGTACTAAGTCAAGTCCATTAATGGTCGTGTTCTTTTAAACTTCAGTCTTTAACCGATTGATCCATTGAAACAAAGACTTCAAAAACACAAACTTTGTCTTTGTTGTCTTTTCTGAATTTGTAAGATAAATATATTTCTCTCTGAAGAGCCATGCTTATTCTTCCTGTCATTTCTTTCATAAATTTTTATTGAATGAATGGTGAGCATAATGGCTTGAGATGATTCATTTGACCATCCCAATTAGTTGGAAAAGCTTTGTGGTTGTTATTGCTGCTTCTATATTGTTGCATTCTTATCTTGTGTGGCATCAATGGAAACAATGCTTCTAAAATCAGATCTTGTTCCATTTTTTTTTCCATACTTTTGGCATTGTTAGGATGGTACCAGGACACACAAATGGCAGGCAGAGGACTGCCATAGCACAGAAATACTTCTTGGTCTCAACTTTATTGAGCTAAATTTTTAGGAGAGTATTCTTTACAAATGCCTATTGCTTTCTTCCATAAAATTGAGAACTGGTCATGATGAGAATGTGGCTTCATAGAGACCCTGCAGCCTAGCATAGTAATTGATGAATTATTTTAGACAACCTTGGATATCTTGTCCATATACAAAATGAAGCTAGTAAATAAGGGGACATATTGTAGAAAGGATTTCAAAAGAGAAATTCAATTACATTGCAATGCATGAAATCCAAACACACTGTGAGTTTCTAATGTTTATGTTTTTTGTGAGGATAGGATCTTCAGGATAAATTTATTGACAGCATGCATCCAAACAAACTTTTTTTACCAAGTTCCTGTCAAAACCAGGTTCTGCTTTATACTGTGAAAGTTAAAGAACGTTTGGCAAATTTTCTGTTGATGCACCTCTTCTTCTCCTGTGAACCTGATTAAATACTTGCCTTGCACCTGCTCTTTCTGCAGTGATTGTCCCTTCCCTTGAACAATGTAGCATGCAGTGTAAAGGGGAGAATAAAATGGGAGAAAGGAAATCAAGTTGGGGGAATAAGTCCCTATCTTAAACTTACCCATGTCATACATGCTTGTTTTTGCCAATGACATTTATTCAGCTTCTGATTTTTGGGCCCAAACTTTTGAACCCAAGTGGAGTGATTTTCCTCTGATTTAAATTTGAACATTTCCCTACTATGCTTTCAGGCTTCAAATGAGATCTCAGCAAGGCAGCAGGTAAATATCTGGCCCAAAGCTTTTAACAGGGGTTATGTTGAGAGTTCAATTACTTTAGCTATGCATCCTTCAGGTTCTTGTAGTGCAGATAATCGAGCTTCATCACAAGTATCTGGCATATGTTACTGATTGTTTCTCTAACCACTTTCTGTTTCACAAGGTTTGTTTGGCACTGTGTTGGTTGGTTAGACATGTTTTTAGCACTTCATGTCAAGTATCTCCTGTTATCAATAATTAGTCCATTATGATCCTTTTACAGGCCCTTAATGAAAGTTTCAGCACTTTCTTCAACTGGGGTCCTTCTGGTCTTTCAAGTGGGGAAATGCTAGCGATTTACTGTGACAATATCCTGAAGGCAGGTGGAAATGGGAAACTAACTGATGAAGCAGTCGAGAAAGCGCTCGAAAAGGTAGAGAGTCTGGGGATTCTCAAAAATCTTCTATCAATTGGAAGTGTTAGGTATCCTTACATAGTGTATCCTCAGGTCGTACAGTTGGTTGCTTATGTTGGTGACAGAGACATATTTGCCGAATTCTACAGGTATAACTGACCCTATTGCTTTCTGTTTTTATGTGGCTCTGCTCAGAATGTATATCATCAGTCAATACAAATCCTTCTTCATTCAAACATCTACATCTTCTAAACTATCTGTCAATGGTTCGTAGGAGAAAACTTTTTCGGCGGTTACTTGTTGATCGAAGTTTTGATGAAGATCATGAAAAGTGGATCTTGACTAAATTCAAGCAGCAATATGGGGGATACTTCACTTCAAAGATGGAGACCATGGTCAGTGTATTTCGTGGCTAAATTTTGACTCAGTAATGATCTTTCCCCTGACTGAGCTTCTTATGATTTTGGCAGGTCAAGGATTTGGAATTGACTAGGGATATTAAGACTGAGTTTGAGCAGTATGTTTCCAGTAACAAAATTGCAGACCCTGGTTTAGATCTGACAGTAACAGTCCTCACAAGTGGATTCTGGCCGAGTACCAAAACCATTGATCTCAACCTTCCCTCTGAAATGGTAATTATTGGAATGTAAACCCTGCTGGATTTATTATCACATCACACATTTCCCAGGACTTTGAACTTTTCTATTTATTTTGCTTTCAGGTAAAGAGTATGGAAGTTTTCACAGATTTCTTTCGAATGAGGAGGAAAAACCAGAAACTTACATGGATTTACTCATTGGGAAATTGCACTCTTAGTGGCAATTTTGAGCCAAAACCTATTGAACTGATCATGTCAACATATCAGGTACAACTAAAGTTCTGTGTCATGGAAAGCTAGCATGTTTTGGATGGAATGTCTCTCAGAACCAATGTTTGGTTATTATGTGCAATTGTCCAGGCTGCCATTCTGCTGCTATTTAATGGATCGGATCGATTTGGGTATGAAGATATCAAGGCACAGTCAAATATGGCAGAGAATGACTTAATGAGAGTGCTGCATTCCCTCTCTTGTGCAAAGTACAAGATTTTAAAGAAGTACCCTAGTACCAAAACAATCTTGGCAACTGATGAGTTTGAGTTCAATGCAATGTTTACTGATAGAATGAGGCGAATCAAGGTCTGTATTCAAATTGTGGAATTGACCTAAATTCATCAAGTGTGCCGTTTTGTATTTCCTTCTCTCTTCGTTTTATGGCTAAATCTTTCCTATGCTGTAGATTTCTCTTCCACCTGCAGAAGATAGGAGGAAGACAATTGAAGATGTGGACCGAGATAGGCGATTTGCTATTGACGCTTCAATTGTGCGGATAATGAAGATGCGCAAGGTTTTAAGTCATCAGCAGTTAGTTGCAGAGTGTATTGAGCAGCTGTCTCACCTGTTCAAGGTGCAACTGGTTCTCCTCTTTGTTTTTGGTTTCTTCTCAGTAGGCATGTCTGGTTTATGAGCTAATTCAGTAAAACAATTTGCAAATCTTTGAGATCATTTTTTTCTAGCATTTTCTTTAAGTTTGAGCAGGGGAAATTGCTATTGAAGTATCTCTATTATTTTACATTTTCTCTTTTCTGTATATGCATTTCTTGTCTCCTTTTATTGTAAAGATTGGTAAACTTATTCAATGGGCATGAATGATGAATGCCTCTCTTACATTTAACTTCATGTCGCTGCTCTAAAATCCCCCCATTCTCTAACTTCTCAAATTCGGTTTTTTGCAGCCGGAAGTGAGAGCGATCAAGAAGCAGATTGAAGGTTTGATCTTCCGAGAATACCTAGAGAGGGACAAGGATAATCCAACCTTGATGAGATACTTGGCATAATATAAGCTAACTGAAAGGGACAATCGATTATACTTGTGAATACTCAGTGTTTGGTGCATAGTCAACATGACCGAGGAGGATCAATCAGCATAGAGTTTTGCAGTTACTGTTGTTAGCTTCTGTTGTGTATGTCGGGAACAGCATATTTTTCATGTTAATTCTAAGGTTTTCCTTTCCAATTATGCCATTGTGACGGTTCTTTGATAATTCCATAAAATTTAATAAGTATGTAGTAAAATTCTACATATTAAACCATATGGAGACTTATCTCAATAATCACGATTTTCATATGGAAATAGGAAGGTGGGGAGTTTGGAATTTCCCTCCTTGAAACAAAGGAGTTTGCAGGTTTATAGGATTTCCCTAGGTATGCTCACTAGGGCCCATCAAGCTCCTCTATGAGGAGTTCCAAAGTCTAGGAATCCTTCACGCTCACACAAAAAAAAAAAAAATCTGCATATTACTATAATAAGTATTTTTAATCGATGACTGCTATGTATTGATGGCACAAATTATTTATTAATCAAATTTATTCAAAGTCAAAATCTAGGATATTTTTTTAATTTATATAATATCAAAAAGTTCCACGTAAGATGAAGGGTGTCATGTTAGGTGACTTATAAATGTGATGAATCCCTAACTAGTCAATAACTTATAAGCTTATGCATAAATGCTTCTTATGAAGTATTCATATTCAATATGCATCTGTTCAAGTATCCAATTTGTCACTTTTATTATTCTTTCCATATGTTCGAAAATTGTTTCATCAAGGCATATATGTAAATATATACCATGATGTTATATTTTTCACATTAAGCTAGGCGTGACGAAGAAGCAAAAAAAAAATTATTAATTTAATATATAGAGCTCACCGTGATGTCATTGATTGAGTGTCCCATCTTTCCTGTATTCATATATTAACACCATTTTTTTTTAATCAAAATATAGGTCATACAAGCTATCCATTCACGTGAACTAAGACGTAAAAAGATAATGAGTTTAAATCCAGCCCATATGAAAACTTCTATTCAAATATATAGTAAAATATCTCCAACTCAAATGATATATTTGGGTTAACGACCTCCTCATTCTTTTAATAAGTATTTGTGTTATATCCTTTCACTTAATAAGCTTTATTTTAAATAAACTAATCCGTGGCATTAAGTGGATTACATAGTAACTTGACTATGTTGAATATTATTCCAAATTCATTTTACTTTAATGTCAAATTAGATGTAATATTTTTTTTAAACTTATATACTAGTCATTACGCACACGCACAATTATTTTTGCGTCTTGTCAAATTAAACTCTTACAACTCACGCATGCAAGAGAATGATTGAGCAAGTATCAATTTGTAATTACATGAGATTCATTCTAATAGAGTAATAGTAAGAAAGAAGAGACAAAAATCAACATGCAGAATATGTTTCTTCTTCCGAAGATATGAAAGAATTCGCTTACATTAGAACAAAAAAGAAAAATCACCACCACATTTATCGTTGGATGATTGAAATAAGAAAGAATTTGCTTACATTATTATCTTCAACTATATATGCCAATCATTCAATGGGAAGTGTGTAAAGATTTTGGGCATTATAAGTAATCCTAATAATTATATCAAAGAAAATATAAAAAAAAAAGAATTAAAATAGTTGTACTTTGCATTAAGAAGAAAATTATAGATAAATAAAAAATCATAAATTTATTATATTTTGACAATTTAATCTTAAAATTTCATTTTTATAATTTTTTGCAAATTCAATCATAAACCTTTTGTATTTATGTCAAATTAGTCCATTCAATCAATCTTAACTGGTGAGCGCTAACAATGATTTTTTTTTTTTTTTTTAAAAAAATGGATTGAACTAATAAAAATATAAAAAGAGTTAAAACTGAATTGACAAAAAAAAGGGTTGAAAATCGGATTGTCAAAATTATAAATTTGTAATGAGTTTAGGATTTTTTTTTTTTTGTAATTCTTTCTTGCATAAGACGTTCTTTTCAATTATGTTTATTTACTTGTAGGGAATATTCAAAAAAATAAAAATAAAAAGAGCTTTCCTACTTTTATATTCCATTTCTTTTTTCCTAATTCACATTTTAATTTAAATTATATATACTTTTGGAAACAAAGTACTCAAACATGTCTTGAAAGTCTCCTCCTCCTCCTTTGTGTTCCTTTATACAAGTAGGTGTCCTTGTCTTTCAAGTTTGTCCAACTCCCAAGCCTTGTCTCGGCCCCACGCAAGAACCGGAGCGCTCGACGCCACCTCAGACCCGCGGAGATCGCCCCCGCCGCCGCCGGCACCGGCCACCGGCGAACGGGACTAGCCACCTCCGAGGCCAGCCGAGCGGGTCGTCGGAAAATTTGGCCCGGCAGAGGTTGTTGATTCTCGTGGTTCTCGTTTGTCGACGCTATCTGTTACGCTTCTTGTTCCGTCTCCCACATGGGTTTTGCTGATTCAAATCTGAGAAGCTTCATCGCACTCAATTAGTGCTGTTCGTCGTCAAAATCGGTTCTTTTATGTTCCCCACATGCTGGGCTTTTGTTTTTGTTGGTGCTGCAGATTGTATGTTCCCCACATGCTGCGTCGTTGATCATGTAGAGACGGTTTTTAGTGATGTTAATCTCCGACGTGTTCTGGGTCGGCTTGCAAAGAGAGTTTGGAGTTTTGAATGTAGTTGGAAGTTTAGTTTGACTGAGATCTAATCTGCGGAACTTGGTCGAGATGCGTCTCGGAAGAGAGTGCTAATTGGGCGTGAATGCTACCTTTTTCGTTGAGTTGAGTATAGTGTGTTGAATTGAAAGTTTAAAAGGAGCTATCGTTTGATTCTGATGTTTGTTAGGGCATGCCCCCAGGCGTTTGTTCAATAGCCAATTGAGGAAACTTTGTTTTTCCTAATCCACCGTTCCCATTGTATTCTGTGTAATCAATACCTTGAAAACTGAATTATTCCGTGTTAAATAATCATATTTAGTGCCTTGGGCAGTTCGATGATTTTTTGTTCTGACACAGTTTCTCCATGATCAGGTGTCACCATGGATTGAAATTGGTTGTGTCTTGGATTGCGTTGCGGAGATGCCTTTATGAGCAAACCACCGTTCCCCCTTGAATCAAGCAAAATCAAATTGAGTTTGACTCGATTGGAGGAAAAGATTTGTATCTGTACAATCTACAGTTGTGCTGTCAAGATTTAGATAAAGAGAGGAAGCACAAAATGGCCAATGCTTCAGAGAAGAAGGCCATACTCCAGTTTGCACCGTTCCAGAGTGTTGTGGATGAGGGTTTCTGGCACCGGTTGTCTTCTCTCAAGCTCAACAAATTAGGCATTGATGATTCTCCCATTCCCATTTCTGGTATTGCATTTTATCTTCCCTATTTTGTTTCTTGGATGTTGATTATGATATTTCAGGGCAACTGAACCAAGGGAATAAATTCTTTTGATTGTATGTGAGCTGGAATATCTGCCATGAACCTGGCGAGAAAATCATATCATATTTATTTCTTCGACAAGAAATGCCTTGGCAGGCTTACTTGGTGATGACTTTATTCAAATTTTCATCTTTACACTCTCGCGAAGCAATTTGTTAAATTAGTATCCTTCCATGATGAGCCCTTCTTCTTTTATATTTTGAGCTCCACTCAGTTCTGAGCTCTGTCTTTATTTTGTGTTTGCTTTCCTCAATGTTAGTTCTTCAATGACATTTTGTTCCCTGTTTTTGCATATCCTTTGGATTACTTGGAATAGCATAGAAGGTTCACCCACAATCTATTTGATATTTGAAGTGTCAACTTAACATTGCAGGTTTCTATGCACCCTGTTCACATGCTCAAGTATCTAATCATCTTTCTCTCCTCTCTGAGTCTTTGCCAACGGAAGCAAGTGAGCAAGCAGGCACGTCATCAGTTAGTCTTGGGAACAGGAACAAGTGTTCTGTGCCAGGCACGATTTACAACACAAACACTCTTGAGGGCTACCATGCTCTAGACAAACAGAGCTTGTTAAAGGCTGAAGCCAAAAAGGTATCTCATCATATGGCCCTGAAGCTCCATTTAGTAGTATTGGCTAGTTTCCACTTGGTCAGGTGTCCTATGCACTTTTGTGACATTTAAAGTAGAAAAAAGTAGCAGTCCAATTTACTGATCTGATCCACTTGTGTTTTATGCATATAGCCTTTATGGACATCTGTAGCATGCTAAAACTTGAGACTGATTCTCTTGTGTTAAGAAAGTACTATTTGCAGAATGCAGAATGACTTTGCTTCCTCTGTTGCATTAATAGCAGGAAATGATTTTATTTGATGTCCTTTTTACTAGCCTTTTTTGGTTTTTTAGTAGATTTGGGACGACATTCATTCAGGAAAAGCTTTGGAGGATAGTACGGTGCTTTCAAGGTTTCTTATCATCTCATTTGCAGACCTCAAAAAGTGGAACTTTTATTATTGGTTCGCTTTTCCTGCTCTTGTCCTTGAACCTGCAGCAACTTTGGTTGGTATCAAGCCAGCTTCACAGTGGCTTAGCCCAGAGGAGGTGAATTCTTTTCGCTAGACAAAAGATTCTTTTTTTCAGAGACTTCTTCCTTGATATGAAAATTCTTCTTCCATCATGTAGGCAGAATCCTTGTCAGCTGCTTGTAGGGAATGGAGAAATTCAAATTTAACTGCTGGTATGTCTACTCTATTCATTATGTTCCTTTTGATTGCTACTTGAGTGTTCCTTATTATCCTTAGGGTAAACTAAACCATATAGTCTACTGCAGACGTGCCATTCTTCTTGGTAAGTATTGCTTCGGATTTGTCTGTGACAATTAGACATCTGAAGGACTGGGACGCCTGCAACGGCAATGGTCACAAGGTCAGTTCAGTTGAAGTTCCGAAGCAGGGATTGATTTGATAAGTGGATACCTATGTTAAGATCTTTCCACATTCTATATGCAGTTGTTATTTGGTTTTTATGATCCATGCCATCTGCCACATAATCCTGGTTGGCCTCTTCGCAACTACCTTGCGCTTATCTTCACCAAATGGAATATCAGAAGGATTCACTTTCTCTGTTATCGGGAGAATCGTGGTTTTGCAGATATGGGATTGTCCCTTGTTGGTGAAGCCCTAATATCAGTTCCAGAAGGTAGATGTGCAGAAGCTTAGCGAAAGTTTTATACAGGATTAAGGGTTTTTCTCTTTATCATCTCTGTAATATGTGGTGTCCTGTTTTTGTTAGTTTGGAAGGATCATAACTCAATGCCCAATGCTGTTGGGTGGGAGTATAACATGGGTAAAAAAGGATCAAAATGTGTCAACCTTGCCAAAGCAATGGATCCAACAAGGTATTTTCTCCCCATCATCTCTTGTTTTAGTTTGTGCCAACATCTGTGTACTCAGTTTTGTGAAAATTAATATTACAGGTTAGCCATATCTGCTGCAGATTTGAACTTGAAATTGATGAGATGGCGTGCTTTGCCCTCACTGAACTTAAATGTCTTGTCCACTACTAAGTGTCTTCTTTTGGGGGCTGGTACCCTTGGATGCCAGGTTGCACGCATGCTTATGGTGAGTTCTGGAGAAATTAGTTCATTTGCCATTGCCACTCTGCATACTTGTCTTGAATGACAGTGATCACTTGTAGGCTTGGGGTGTCAGGAAAATTACCCTAGTTGATAGTGGGAAAGTGGCAATGTCAAATCCACTGAGGCAGTCATTATATACCCTGAATGACTGCTTGAATGGTGGTGAGTTTAAAGCCATTTCAGCTGTCAAAAATCTCAAGCAGATATTCCCAGCTGTGGTATGTAATATTTATGTCCGTTCACATGAAACTCTGTGAGGATGCCTCCTTAATGGTTTGCTTTTTCATAAACTGGTTAGTAAAGGTTGAATCTCATTTGCTCTGAATCCTCTCAGGATGCAGAAGGTGTCGTAATGGCTATTCCTATGCCTGGGCATCCTGTTCCTAGCCAAGAAGAAGAAAGTGTCCTGAATGATTGCAGACACCTACATGACTTGATTAGTTCTCATGATGTAGTTTTCCTGTTGACCGACACAAGGGAAAGTCGGTGGCTACCCACGCTTTTTTCAGCTGCTTCTAGCAAGGTTCTCTCTCCTTTTTCCTTGTTTTCCATATTTTTGGTTCATGTTCTGCGCAGACTGGATTTCTGTTTGTGTTATTGTCATTGTTAGAATATTTAAATAATAAATCAAGCCTTCATCTAACAGGTTAAGCTTTTAGAATGGTCGGTTGTGATCACACTAAAATTCTCACATTGTATCAGGATTGGAGGTCCTGAGTTTGAATCTTTCTAGGCCCCATTTGTTTCCCCAATGAAATTTCCACGCTTAGTACTAGGAAAAAAAAATAGATTAAGCGTGAGGGGCAATGTTAAAATATTTAAATAATAAATCATGCCTTCATCTAACAACTTAAACTTTTGGTATCGTCGGTTGTGGTCCCACCAAAATTCTCATAGTCACCATATCATACTTATTCATGGTGGTGGACATACTCCTGTTTCTTCAAATTGAATTCTGTTTTCTTCAATTTCAGTTAAATATTTTAGCTCATGCTGATGTCCCTGATTCATTTGTTTCTGGTTCCTACAGATCACCATAACTGCTGCTTTGGGATTTGATAGCTTCTTGGTTATGAGGCATGGAGCGGGTCCTTTTAGCTCTTCAAATAACTTGAAAACTCAAACTCTGAGTGGTCCACCCGATAGTATGGACACTGCTTTGCTTTGCGATAATAATGGTCTGCAGAGGCTGGGCTGTTACTTCTGCAATGACGTTGTTGCACCAATTGACGTAATATTCTAGAATATAATGCATTTGATACTTTGGTGCCATTTCCTGTTTGATTCTTGGCTTTTAATACCTTTATCTTGATGTAGTCAACTGCAAATCGCACTCTTGACCAGCAGTGCACTGTCACACGTCCAGGCTTGGCACCTATTGCCTCAGCTTTTGCGGTTGAACTGTTGGTTGGGATTCTGCATCATCCTCATGGGTAAATCAGCGGAAACGTTATAGTTGGAGAATCTACCTTTTTTTTTCTTTTTCTTTTTTAACCCTTCATTCCACTCTCTTTGAGCAGGATCCATGCCGAAGGTGAGCATGCCAATGCAAATAGAAGTGCAAACTATGAACAACCACTCGGAATTTTGCCACATCAGATTCGAGGTTCCCTTCCGCAGTTTTCTCAGATGACTCTCATGGGTCACAGCTCGAGAAGTTGTACCGCATGTTCTGAAACTGTAAGAATTGCAAGCCCCAATCTTCGGTGGTTACCATTCTCACATGGGAAAATTGAATATGAATGACTCACTTGATGTGGTGAGCAAGCATGTATAACCAAGAAGTGAATTGAAACAAAGGGGCAAGCATGGGCTCTGTGACCGCATCTAGGGCTAGAACCTTCAATTGATCCTGAGTAGCCCTTCTAAGAATCTGGAATTTAGTAACTGGAATATGCATGTGTCGTTGATAGTCACTGAACCTATCACTGTAAATACCTTTCACCTAGAAGTCAGGAACCAGAAGTGGAAAGCGATTAATTGAAACTGTGCAGCTGGAAACTTGCTGACGGATCAGATCAATCTCTTAGTGATGTCCGAGTGACTTCATGAAGTGATTGCATCATTTATTATTTCTCTGTTTCATCTGTGATCAGGTTCTTTTTTAATCGTTTCCATCTAGTTTTTCTCATAGTACCAAACATTTGTGCAGGTGGTTTCTGAATATCAGGATAGGGGAATGGAGTTCGTACTTCAGGCGATTAATCATCCAACTTATCTGGAGGATCTCACTGGCTTAACGGATCTTATGAAATCTGCAAGCTCTTTTGATGTGGACTGGGATAGGGATGACGTCGATTATTTATTTGGTCAATTGTACAGAAACAGAAGAAAGAAATGCCATTTACCGACGATTGCGTGGAGATATAGAGGATTCTTTTACAGGAACTATGCTAGATTATTTATTTGGTCAATTGTACAGAAACAGAAGAAAGAAATGCCATTTACCTTTCTCAGCTGTCATCCTCTTGGTCGGTTAAAAGTGTTCTCTTGTTCCTCTTTTCTAGCTTTTAAGTCCTTGGACCAACCCTTTGCATGTCTATTTACAGTGCAGATCTTCAAACTTATGTTTTTGATATAATTTTCTTAGCTAGTGATATAGAATATGAATGAAAAATCAGTTAGCTAAGGAATGATCTCTATAAAATAATCCCTAAAATAAACCCTGGACGAGAATTTGAACCTCTAGTTTTGCTCCAAAATTTCATGAAAGCTCATGATGATGTTAACTGATAGTATAGCTGTATATTTTCAAATGGTCTAGTTGTGGTTTATTATTCTCAAAATAACTGTCAAGTGATTCTGTGAATTGCTTAAGTACCACCAAGTTGCATTTGAATCTGTTTCTTTTAATTTTTTATCGCAGAACCATTCAGATCAAATTCCTAAAAGAAATGGAAATTATGCTATTTTGCTTTTACACATAGAAACTTTCAGTCTTGCATTCATTACACTGGCAATGGAAAAAAAAAAAAAATCTTTTCCACTTGTGGCTTTGATCACCGTTTATGAAGGCCACCTGCGAAGAAATTTGTATACACCGGCAATGAAGTTAACAATAATTCATCCTTCTATATAACTGGACGTGGTCTAAATACGTTAGAAGGAATCTCAATGTTTACGGATAAGCATACTATGCAAATTGTAAAGCGGCATTAATTTCTTTCATAGATTTTTATACCATGTGTTTTAGAATCATGACAAACATTCTAAATTAAAATGTTCGGTCGCAACGATTAGAGCTGTAAAATTGAATGTCGTAGCTTTTACAAGGAGTTAGCCAAACTTCTCAAAGCTGCAGCAGTTACTCAAAATTTTAAAACCCACATCACTCGGTTTTGAGGTCCCGCGATAATTTATAGCAGCTTTTAAAAGGCTGCATCACACATTTTCGAGGTGTTACAACTTTACAATATGCAATCACCATTCACAGTTTCACAGCACTATATAATGTCGTATAGCAGCAGCACAAGCACCAGTACACCAAACTGATTATAACACCTACCGAATACAATACTAACGTTAACCTAGTTCGCATCGCACAAAAATCAAGATGAAATGAATCATTATTTTATCTTCAATTTGAAGAATTTTTTTGTAGTAATGGTTGATACCTCAGTGTGATATAAACAAGTAAAGCATATCGCCGTAGATGGAGACCTCATTGATGCAAAGTGATGGGAATATGGAAATAAGATATGAGAATGATCGCAAAGAACCAAATGACAATTCAACTAGGCCATGTCATTTTATTTATCTATCAAAGCCATTTCTGTTATAGCAGGAGAAAAGACCCCCAAAAAAAAAAAACCAAAAGTCACTCAATAATTAGATTCTGAACATTGCTAAATTTGTTGAAAGACAACGAAAAGAATGCTTATTAAGAAACATGAAACATGATTAAATGCAGCTTCTTGAAATGCAGGTGTTTATGTAATTGTATTGTTAGGAAAGCAACACCAAGGAAACGGCGTCCACGGCACTAATTCGGTTGTCTACATCTCAAACGACGTGCCGGATTCACCAGGCAAATCGGGTTCTTATTCTCTTCAGATTCACACCACGGTGGAATCCAATTTCAGCCTCTTCTTGAGGAAGAGGATCCTTCGCAATCTATATAAACCCCCTTGCATTTTCCCTTGGCTAACTCACACTTCTTTACAACACCAAAAACATAAGTCCTAGAGCATCTAGAGCGAGAGAGAACCATGGCTTCCACGCTTGTTGGCAAACTTGTTCTTGTCATGGTGACCATCCTAGGACTCTGGGTTTCCCAAGCATGGTCACGCGAGCTCCACAAAGCTACCATGCGAGAGAGGCACGAGCAGTGGATGGCTCGCCATGGGCAGGTGTATGAGGATGCTGCTGAGAAGGAGCAGCGCTTCTCGATCTTCAAGAACAATGTCGAGTACATCGAGTCGTTCAATCAGGATGGGAACAAACCGTACAAGCTTACCATCAATGCGTTCGCTGACCTAACAAGCGAGGAGTTCAAGGCCTCAAGGACCGGATACAAGCGCTCGTCCTCCCCAAGGGTGGCGAGTGCTAAGCCATTTCGATATGAAAGTGTGACCGCGATTCCATCAAGCATGGATTGGAGAAAGAAAGGAGCTGTCACGCCTGTTAAGGACCAAGGTCAATGCGGTAAGGCATCGAATCAAATATATGTTCAGGATGTTTTTTGATTTAACTATATTCAATAAACCAATTTTCATCCTTGTTTTTCTTACGTGAATCTTCCCTGGATAGGATGCTGTTGGGCTTTCTCTGCTGTGGCGGCCATGGAAGGGATTACCCAACTTACCATGGGAAAATTGATCTCTTTATCCGAGCAAGAACTAGTGGATTGTGACAGAAGTGGCGAAGACCAGGGCTGCGGGGGCGGCCTCATGGACGATGCTTTCAAGTTCATCATCAGCAACCATGGCCTGACCACTGAGACCAATTACCCATACCAAGCTGTCGACGGCACCTGCAATGCCCGCAAAGCAGCCTCTAGTGCCGCAAAAATCACCGGATTTGAAGATGTGCCTTCCAACAGCGAGTCCGCCCTTCTGAAGGCCGTGGCCAACCAGCCAGTTTCTGTGGCCATCGACGCGGGCGAATCAGATTTCCAATTCTACTCCACCGGCATTTTCACCGGGGAATGTGGGACCGATCTGGACCATGGGGTCACCGCAGTAGGGTACGGGACGAGTGAGGATGGAACCAAGTACTGGTTGGTCAAAAATTCGTGGGGCACCGGATGGGGCGAGGAGGGATACATTAGGATGAAGAGGGACATCGATGCTAAGGAAGGTCTTTGTGGCATTGCCATGGAGGCTTCATACCCAACTGCATAATTGCTTGGGACAACACAACATTGTCATGTTAATGCAGAGATTGGGCCATGGTAAACTTGTCTCTGTGGGTGTATGTCTAGGTTTGTGAACTTTCTTTTTTCTAGTAATGCTTGTTCCATGTAGACTTGCATGTGTATGAAGACATTGTTCTCTTGTTGTATATGAACCCTATGTATGAATGCAAGTGAATGATTTTAGTTATTTAAGACAATAAACTCCATGAACCCCATTGATACTGAATTAAATATACCATGCGCCCGAAGTTGGGGACCTCAATAGAAACGTAATATAACAAGGAGTTCCATTTGAAATCCAAAAAGAGGAACTTAAATATGTCTACAACAAAGGCTATTGATAAATAACATGTTACATTTCATCGTGTTTTACATTTACCATCCAAGTTAATTAGTATACACGAGTTAGGTGGCATAGATTTTGCATAAGCATATGTCGTCAAACATTATTCTATCTATATTGAGCATGTGTGTGTGTGTGTTTTTATGTTTTTTGCGTTGTTGTCAATTAATTAAAAATTCGAAAAAAACAAAAAATTCCTGAACCCGGACATCAAAAGCTGCATGAAAGCTCAAATAAGATTTAGTGAAATGGAACGTTGTTCGGATAACGTACTTGTCAACTTAATTTTATGCTTAATTTATACTTTTTAAGTGTGCACGGTCACCCTTATCCAGTTTCATATTCTTCAAATGTAATTTCATTTCAAATCTCTCTCACTTGTCCGTTATTTTGGATGGATTGCAAGATGGATGAATTTCAATGATAAAGGCAAGTATAATTAATTTAATAAATAACTAACATAACATAAATATTGTACTTTGATTTTATCTAAACATAACAGGAAATCCAATAAGGTTTACTTTGAGCGACTATAATTATGTTCTTTTACTTCTTATGACCCATTCTTCAAAGTAAAAGAATTTAATTGAGTGCAATACGTGTTGCGGTAAACAATTGAAATGAATTGTATTTTAACTTATCTGTAGTTCAGTTATTTTGTTCTAATTTAGATAAAATTTACCGAATTGAATAGCATTACCATTTAAAGAACATATTTAAGAAATTAAGTTGAAAATGAGATTTCTCTCTCCATATCCATCTTAACAATAAATTTAATAAATTTGTATATAAAACATATCATTTAAAGATTTTTATGAAGATTTTAGCCCTTCATTCACTTTTGAAATTCATACACAATGAAAGATATACTTTAGGGTTTGCCGGATTGAAAAGATAATACTTATTGGTTTAATATTGGCCATGTGACAATATTAGAACATGTTGGGAAAAATGCTTCGGATTGTATGGAAATGGAATTGGACTTTAGGGCATGATAACACTCTCTTTAATGGTTACTGGCAAAAATTCTCCAAGATAACACAAATTCTTGATTGAAAATACAATATAGCAATTCCGGTATATCTCGATGAACTCTCAAAGGGAAACAATTGAAAATAATATTGTACATTTTTTAAAAAGAAAATACAACAAAACTTGATAATCATTGATGCCAAACATTGAGGTGCTTCACTCAACTTTTTTAACAGACACAACCTTTCGGAAAAGGTTGAGTGAACAGTTATATTCTCAAAGGTTACGTTGAACAGACATTAAAAATTTGGAATAAAAATAATAAAAATATTTTTTAATTCTAAATTTCATAACTTTTGAAAATACTGACCTGACAAATACTACCTTCCAAAATAACTATACGAAAATAATAATAATAATAAAAATAAATGAGAATTAGTGCTAATTATTATCTATATGTGTGCAAGTGCGCCTTACATTAGCGCACCCACGCACAAGTATTATGGGGTCTAGCCCACAACTTATGTCTTCATTTGAACAAGTTACATGATGTCCCCACTTATGTAGTGGCCCACATGCTTTCACTTTCCTATGCCAGGAAAAGCATTATTTTGTTTGTTAACAAACAACAAAAAGAACCTTTCGCCTAGAAGTGAAAAGGGGTTAACTGAAGCGATATTGTTACAGCTGGAAACTAGCCAACAGATTAATCTCTTCGCAACTTCCAAGTGAACTCGTGACGTGTTTGTATCAGTTATGGCTTACTTCTCTGTTTCATATGTGTTCGGATTCCTTTTTTTTATTGTTTCCATCTAGTCTTTATTTTTTTCTCATAGAACCAAACATTTGTGCAGGTGCTTTTCGAATATCAGGATACGTGAATGGAGTTCGTACTTCAGGCGATTAATCATCCAACTTATCTGAAGGATCTTACTGGCCTAATGGATCTAATTAAATCCGCAACTCTTTTGATGGGGACTGGGATAAGAACAACGACGATTGCGTGGAGATATAGAGAATTCTTTTAAAGGAGCTATGCTAGACTATTAATTTGGTCAATCGAACAGAAACAGAACAAAGAAATGCCATTTTCTTTTCTCTGTTGTCATCCTCTTCTTCTTTTGAAGTACTCGGACCTACCCTCTACGCGTTTATTTACCTTGCAGATCTTCAAACTTTAGTTTTGGAATAATTTGATCACATAGTGATGAAGAACATGAATGAAAATTGGTTAGCAAAGGAATGATCTCCTCCTTGCAAAGTAAACTAGGTTGAGAATTTCAACCTCGAGTTTTGCTCCGATATTTTGTAAAGCTCGTGATGATGTTAAATGTTATCATTGTAATATATTTGTAAAATGGACAGTTGTGTTTTAAAATTCTCAACAAGACAAACTAATGCCGTTGCGAAGCAAGTGAGTTTGTTTTGAGTGATAATGAGATTATGTATGATAAATGAAAGATAAATTATGATCATCGTTAAGGCATAAAGATAAAGATCGAGATTGATGAAGTTCACAACCAAGACTTAATGGGCAAGTCACTCACCAACAATAAAAGATTTTAGGACATGAGAAGCTCACCACTAGGAACCATCAGCCGAGGATAAAAGACATCTTAGTCTACCATTAAGAATAATCCATTTTCCAAGAATAAAGGAAATAAGATAAGAGAAGCTCACCACTATGTCCTAAAGGAAAATTCACTGGCCAAGGATAAAGGGCTTCTTCCCCCACCAAAGAATCCACACCTTCCAAAGATAAAGAACCGAAAAAGATATTCGCTCACACCAAGGAAAATCTCATATGTTTGAAATTTTCAAGTCTTGTATGTCTTACGAATGAGATTGCACCTCTATTTATAGTGATAGTGCTAAACAAAAGAGAAAACACTTTGAATTCCTGAAAACCGATCAGACTTTTGGGAAATTCACCTAATTATTAATCTTGAAAGTAGCACTACAATAAAGACTCACAAAAGACTATGAATTAAAAGACTCAATAACTAGGACTAAATGCATTTAACTAGCATTAGTTGCTTTGATTGCACACTCCAAATTCTTGTGATAGTCTTAGAAGCCAAACAATCACCGAAGAATATTGCTAAATAGCGATAGGAATCAATCATAACAGCCTCCATTCATTAGGTAGTCTCAAAATTGACAAGAGAGCTTGTGACTCAACAACTTCATCCTTAAACCCATATAATTAGGTTGTAGCAGAAATTGGCTTTTGCCTACATAATAGTGAATGGGTTGATTCAATTGACAAAACATGGCTTGAACTTGAGAGCTTATAGATAGAGTCAAATGCTCTCACATCACAAACTGCCATATGATTTCCTAAACTTCTTATGCAACGCCAAACTGAATTTGAATATTTTTTTATTTTAAAACCATTCAAATCAAATTCCTATATGTATTCATAACATTTCATAGATTATGTTATTTTTCTTTTACATGTAAAAAATTTTGGTCTTTGTATTCATAACATTGGAAAATTATCCAAAAAATCTTAAATTTATTATATTTTTACCAATTCAGTTTTAAATATTTTCATAGTTTGCCACTAAAGTCTATCTGATCAATTTTGGCCAGAAATCGCTAATGTGGACATCAAGCATCCTACATGGTATGGCCAACACTAATGTGGATAATTTTAATAATATTTTAATATTTTTTCAAATAAATTTATAAATCTTTAATAATTTTCTTTTCTTTTCTTTTTTCTTTGTTCATTTAAAGGGCCCACAACCTCCATCGACCATTGGTTGAGGGGCAACAACCCTTACTAGCCCTCGGCAAGGACTACAAAGCCCCACCAACCTCAAGTGAGGGGTCACAACCCCTTGCATGCCATAATGAGGGCATGGCAGCCCTTGTCTACTACAAGCCATAGTGAGGGCGTGGTGGCCCTTGTCCGCCAAATTTGTCGCCTTGTCAAGGCCCTCGACTAGTGAAGGTCACCACACCCTCACTTCACCTAGGGGACAACAAGGGTCGTCAACCCTTGCCTTGTGGTCGATAAAGGTTGCTAGCCCTCAGCTAGTGGCGAGCACCCTTGTTGGCCCTTTGAATAAAAAAGGAAAAGAAAAGAAAAGGAAAATTTAATAAAAAATAATAGAATTCAAGAAAATATTAAAATTTGTCTATGTCAATGCAGACAGTGCCATATAAGACCGTTGGCACTAACTAGACCGTCACATTAGTGATTTCTAGCTAAAATTGACTTGATGGGCTCAATTAACAAAAGTTGAAAAGATTTATGACACAATTTGTAAATTAAATGGAATATGACTGAATTGACAAAAGTGCAATAGATTTAGGACATTTTAGACATTTTTCCCAAGCCAAATTGCATTTGAACATTTTTTTTCTTTTCTTATAGAACCATTCAAATCAAATTGCTAAATGTATTTATAACGTTCCGTAAATTATGTTACATTGCTTTTACATATAAAAACTTTCCATCTTGTATTTATAATATCGCCAGTGTTTGTTGAGAATGACTCCTCCTCTTTTTGTATAACTAGATAAAGTTTAAAGATGCAAATAGTATTTCAACGAATATCGATAAGCATATTACGCAAATTGTGAACTGGCATTCACTTCTTGCGTAGATTTTTCCTTTTTGTTTTGGCGTTAGGACAACCATTCTAAACGAGCATGTTTGGTCTCACAACAGTTAGAGCTGTAGAACTGGGCGCTGCAGTTTTTATAAGATATTTGACAAAATTTTCAAAAAAGTTGCGGTAATCTTTTCAAAAAAGTTGAGGTAGCTTGTAAGAGATTTTGAAAAGCTGCATCACCCAATTTTAATGTGCCGCAGCTTTAAAAGTACGCAATTAACAAACGCAAGTTTGCAGCACGACCATAATGCAGCATGGTAGCAACACGAGCATTGCTACACCAAACAAATAGTAAGACTTACCAAATACACTACTGCCATTAACCTAATTCGCATTGCCATAAATCATGATTTTACCTTATGAAAAAAATATGTTCTAGCCACGACTGATGCCTAAGGGTGATATAGACATTTAATGCATATAGCCGTAGATGGCGACCTCATTGGTACAATATGATGCGGTTTGGATAAAAGTTATGTTGGTATTTTGTACATGTTTAATTAAGGAGAATGGTTGCAAAAAGCCAAATGACAAATCAACAATGCCATATAATTCTATATATCTATTAAAGCCTTTCCTGTTAAGAGGGAAAGGCAGCCAATTTCAATCAGATTCTAAACCTTGCTAAGTTTGTCGAAAGACCCAAATGAAAAAAATGCTTATCAAGAAACATGCTTCACGGAATATGAAACATGATTCAACGCAGCTTTTTAATATGCAGATGTTTATGTACTTTATTGTTATGAAAGCAACACCAAGGAAACGGCGTTCACGGCACCAATTCTGTAGTCCACATATCAGACAACGTGCCGGATTCACCAGGCAGATCAGGTTCTCATTCTCTTTAGATTCACACCACTACAGAGTCCAATTTCAGCCTCTTCTTGAGGAAGCTGATCATTCCAGATCTATATAAACCCCTGCATTTTCCCTTGGCCAAGTCACCCACTTCTTTACAACACCAAAAACATAAGCCCTAGAGCATCTAGAGCAAGAGTGAACCATGGCTGCCACGCTTGTTGGCAAACTTGTTCTTTTCATGGTGACCATCCTAGGACTCTGGGCCTCCCAAGCGTGGTCACGCGAGCTCCACGAAGCTACCATGCGAGAGAGGCACGGGCAGTGGATGGCTCGCCATGGGCAGGTGTATGAGGATGCCGCTGAGAAGGAGCAGCGCTTCTCGATCTTCAAGAACAATGTCGAGTACATCGAGTCGTTCAATCAGGTGATGGAATTGTGGAGTCTGATGGAGAAAAATATTATTGTGGGTAGGCACTTCCCAGCAGGTCACCCATCCTGAGATATTAAAGGAAATAGAGTTTATATTACTACTAATATCTTACATGTAATTTCCTTTAATATGTATGCCCTAGACTCCTGTTATAAATAGGGGCAATTTCTTTTATAGTTGTAACACTGAAGCTTTGTAACCTTGAGCTTGTAACACTGATACTGATAGTGAAGAGATTGCCTAGTGCGGCACCGTGGTTTTTCTCTTCTTGATTTTAGAAGGGTTTTCCACGTAAAAATTCATGCTTGCCCTCTTTTCTTCCCTACTTTATTTTTCGTCGCATATTCGCGTCCCCAACAACTGGTATCAGAGCCTGGTTTTGGCGAAATAATGGGAGCGAATATGGACGAAGGAAAGGTGAAGATTGATCGGTTCGATGGCAAGGATTTTGGTTTTACGGAAGATGCAGATCGAGGATATGCTGTATCGGAAGAATTTGCATCAACCTTTGTCTGGAGAGAAACCAGAATCTATGAAGCAAGCAGAGTGGGAATTGTTAGATCGACAAGCTCTAGGTTTGATTCGTCTTACATTGGCGCGGAACGTTGCTTTCAACATTGCCAATGAGGCGACAACGGTGGATTTGATGGCGGCGTTGTCTAACATGTACGAGAAGCCTTCTGCATCAAACAAGGTATATTTGATGCGTCATCTTTTCAATCTGAAGATGGACGAGGGTGCTTCTGTGATAGATCACATCAACGAATTCAATGTGATCACGACTCAGTTGAGTTCGGTGGATATCAAATTTGATGATGAGGTAAAAGCTTTAATTTTATTATCTTCTCTACCTGAAAGTTGGAGTGCAACTGTAACTGCAGTGAGCAGTTCGTCTAGTAAGAAAAAGTTGAAGCTTCAAGCAATCCGAGATTTGATTCTTAGCAAGGATATTCGTAGAAGAGAATTGGGTGAATTTTCGGGTGCTGCCTTAAATATTGAAGGTAGAGGGAGAAGCAATCAACGGGGGCGAAACCAGTATCATGGTAGATCAAAATCCAGAGGGAGAAGCAAATCGAGACCTCGTGGTGAAATTATTTGCTAGAATTGCGAAAAGAATGGACATCTGAAACGAGATTGTAGAGCCCAAAAAAGAAAATTCAATATCAAGATCGAAATCAAGATGAAGAAAAATCTGTGAATGTAACTTTTGAAGAGACTCAAAATAGTGATGCCTTAATTTTGAGCATTGATAGTCCAATTGAGTCGTGGATTCTTGACTCAGGTGCGTCGTTTCACTCTACTTCATGCAAAGAATTAATGCACAATTTTGTTGCTGGAAAATTTGGAAAGGTGTATCTTGCTGATGATGAACCTTTGGATATTATGGGAAAGGGTGATATTTATATAAAATCTACTAACGGATATCAATGGAAGTTGCATGATGTCAGATATGTTCCAGGACTTAAGAGAAATCTGATCTCTATAAGTCAACTAGACAGCACAGGTTACAGGACTATTTTTGGGGATGGCTCTTGGAAAATTGTTAAAGGTGCTCTGGTTGTAGCACGTGGAACAAAGTCAGGAACGCTCTACGTGACTGAAATCAATAGAGAAACTGCAGCAATTGCTGAATCAGAAATTGATTCTAAATTATGGCACCGCAGGCTTGGACATATGAGCGAAAAAGGAATGAAGATATTAGCATCTAAGGGAAAATTGCCTGATTTGAAGTCCATAGATATTGGTCTATGTGAAGATTGTGTTATGGGTAAGCATAAACGTGTTAGTTTTTCGAAAATTGGAAAAGAACCAAAGAAAGAAAAATTAGAGTTGGTGCATACAGATGTGTGGGGCCCAGCTCCTGTGCAATCCCTTGGAGGCTCGCGCTATTATGTCACGTTTATTGATGACTCCACCAGAAAGGTATGGGTTTATTTTCTTAAAAATAAATCTGACGTGTTTGCTACTTTTAAAAGATGGAAAGCTGAAGTGGAGAACCAAACTGGCCTGAAAATTAAATGTTTAAGGTCTGATAATGGCGGTAAATATGATAGCAAGGAATTCAAGCAATTTTGTGCAGAGAACGGAATCAGAATGACAAAAACTGTTCCAAATAGACCGTAGCAAAACGGAGTTGCTGAGAGGATGAACAGAACTCTGAATGAGTGTGCAAGAAGTATGAGGTTGCATGCAGGATTACCCAAGATGTTTTGGGCAGATGCAATTAATACGGCAGCATATTTAATTAATAGAGGACCTTCAATTCCACTTGATTTTAAGTTACCAAAAGAAGAATGGAGTGGAAAGAAGGTAAATCTCTCGCATCTGAAAGTCTTTGGTTGTGTTTCCTATGTCCACGTAGATTCTGAAAATAGAGATAAACTTGATGCAAAAGCTAAAAAGTATTTTTTCATTGGATATGGTTCTGATTATTTTGGCTATCGGTTCTGGGATGAACAAAATAGAAAAATAATAAGAACTGCTAATGTTACGTTCAATGAGAATATGTTGTACAAGGACAAATTTGTGGCAGAATCTAGTGTGAAGGAAAATTTGGTGAAAAATACAGAGATTGAATTGGAAGAAAATTCTAAAAGTGTTCTGGTTGAAATTCCTAAAACTGTTGCTGAACAAGAATCACGTACACCCGATCTCACTTTGAGAAGATCTAGTAGAACACCTAAACCTGTACAAAGATATTCTCCGTCATTGCATTATTTGCTTTTGATTGACGCTGGCGAACCAGAAAATTTTTCAGAAGCAGTGCAGGTTGAAGATTCTGTTAAGTGGGAGTTAGCAATGCAGGATGAGTTGGATTCACTCGAGAAAAATAAAACTTGGGTGTTAACTCGGTTACCAGATGGGAAGAAGGCATTGCAGAACAAGTGGGTGTATCGGGTCAAAGAAGAACCCGATGGCAGCAAGAGGTACAAAGCAAGGTTAGTGGTAAAAGGGTTTCAGCAAAAAGAAGGAATTGACTATATAGAGATTTTTTCTCCAGTTGTGAAATTGACTACTGTTAGGTTAGTATTGAGTATTGTTGCTGCAGAGAATTTACATCTAGAGTAGCTAGATGTTAAGACTGCATTCCTCCATGGTAATTTGGAGGAGGATATTTATATGGTACAACCGGAAGGTTTTCAAGATCCTGGAAAAGAAAATTATGTCTGCAAATTGAATAAAAGTCTGTATGGCTTGAAACAAGCTCCTCGACAAAGTGGTACAAAAAATTTGACACATTTATGTGTGGTAACGGGTTCACTAGAAGTGACATGGATCATTGTTGTTATTTCAAAAATTTGATGACTGCTATATTAGTTTGCTGTTGTATGTGGATGATATGCTCATTGCGGGATCTAGCATGAGAGAGATCAACATGCGAAGCAGCAATTGTCAAAAGAGTTTGACATGAAGGACTTGGGCGTAGCGAATCAGATTCTTGGGATGAGGATCATGCGGGATAGATCTAAAGGAATTCTAAAATTATCTCAAGAAAAGTACATTGAAAAAGTGCTTGATAGATTCGGAGTTCAGAATGCAAAGCCCGAAGTACTCCTTTAGGAAGTCACTTCAAGCTCTCAAAGGAGTAGTCACCAAAGACAAATGAAGAGCGGGAGTATATGGCTAAAGTGCCTTATGCATCAGCTGTTGGTAGTTTAATGTACGCAATGGTGTGTACTAGACCAGACATAGCTCATGCGGTGGGAGTTGTGAGCAGATACATAGCAAATCCAGGAATAAAACATTGGGAAGCTGTAAAGTGGTTATTAAGATACTGAAAGGCACTTCAGGTATGTCATTATGTTTTATGAAAAATAGTGCAACTTTACAAGGCTTTGTTGATGCAGATCTTGGTGGTGACTTGGATCATAGGAAGAGTACCTCGAGTTATGTTTTTACCTTAGGTGGCACTGCAATCAGTTGGATGTCTAGACTTCAGACTTGTGTATCTCTCTCAACCACCGAAGCAGAGTATGTGGCTATATCTGAAGCTGGTAAAGAGATGATTTGGTTGAAAAATTTTCTGAAGGAGATAGGCAAGGAGCAAGATAATAGTGTTCTTTTCAGTGATAGTCAAAGTGTTATTAGTCTTGCAAAGAATCTGGTATTTCACTCAAGGACAAAACACATTGAGTTAAAATATCATCAAATTCGTCAGTTAATAGATGACGGGGCATTATCATTAAAGAAGATTCTTGGTGCAGAAAATCCAGCAGATGTGTTAACAAAGGTTGTCACCACTGAGAAACTGAGGCTGTGCATTGCCTCAGTTGGCCTCCATGGTAAGTGATGAGGGGGGCTGCCGCACTAGGACAATTTGGGTTGAAAAGATGAAGACTATAAAAGATTATTGCTGTTTTTTGAAGATCAGCCTCCAAGTGGGAGATTGATGGAATTGTGGAGTCGATGGATAAAAATATTATTGTGGGTAGGCACTTCCCGGAGGTCACCCATCCGAGATATTAAAGGAAATAGAGTTTATATTACTACTAATATCTTACATGTAATTTCCTTTAATATGTATGCCCTAGACTCTTGTTATAAATAGGGGCAATTTATTTTATAGTTGTAACACTGAAGCTTTGTAACCCTGAGCTTGTAACACTGATACTGATAGTGAAGAAATTGCCTAGTGCGGCACCGTGGTTTTTCTCTTCTTGATTTTAGAAGGGTTTTCCACGTAAAAATTCATGCTTGCCCTCTTTTCTTCTCTACTTTATTTTTCGTCGCATATTCGCGTCCCCAACAACAGGATGGGAACAAACCGTACAAGCTAACCATCAATGCGTTCGCTGACCTAACAAGCGAGGAGTTCAAGGCCTCAAGGACCGGATACAAGCGCTCGTCCTCCCCAAGGGTGGTAAGGGCTAAGCCGTTCCGATACGAAAGTGTGACCGCGATTCCATCAAGCATGGATTGGAGAAAGAAAGGAGCCGTCACGCCTGTTAAGGACCAACGCCAATGCGGTAAGGCATCGAATCAAATATATGTTCAGGATGGTTTTTGATTTAACTATATTCAATCATCCAATTTTCATCCTTCTTTTTCTTACGTGAATCTTCCCTGGATAGGATGCTGTTGGGCTTTCTCTGCTGTGGCGGCCATGGAAGGGATTACCCAACTTACCATGGGAAAACTGATCTCTTTATCCGAGCAAGAACTAGTGGATTGTGACAGAAGTGGCGAAAACCAGGGCTGCGGGGGTGGCTGTAGAAATTCTCTATATATAAACAACTAATAAATCAAGAACAACCAGATCCATATATGAATGTAAAACACTAAAATCAATACACACAGCGGAATTAAACACATACCTGTTTGAGCCATGGCTTCACTTGACTGAAAACGGATCAACCTGATATGATCGGTGATGTCGGTATGCCGTTCTTCCTCTCTATGACCTATTTCGGTTTAGCAGCTTTTAATGGGATCAAGCGGCGATAGGTATAACCTACCCTTTTATAGGCTAGAGAGGGGACCTAGCAAACCCTAATCAACAGCGTGTCAACTGGGCCCTTCCCATTACGGGCTTCAGTTAAACACAATTGCCTACACTTTGCTGCTCAACTAGGCCCGTTATTAATAGATGCCAAAACCCAACTCAATAAGATCACTTTAGGGTTTAAAATATATTGGAATACCCATTAACTCGATTATATAAAATAGAAAATTAATTAATTAATGTAAGCCCATTATCGGAAATTTCCAACATTCTCCCACTTGGGCTACATTAATTAATTTGTTTTATTTTAAAAAATGATTTTTATTTTGAAAACGACACTCTCGGGTTAATAACTGAAAATTTGTTTATGTGGCCACAATTTTGAAAAAATAATATTCCAACAACGGCATCTCAAAACCAATCCAATCCTATATAACTTCATTATAGGATTATGGCGATCAACGTGTTAAGAAAATATCGCAACACATGACCTTCCATAATCACATATAATAAACATTATATTTTCATGGATCATGGGCCTAGTAGTGTAGTAAGAAATAGTGCCAACATGTGATCAAAATATACACTATTTCTTATCGGTCCTCAATGCAATTTCTAAACGACATGAAACTGCATTAACGCAATTTCTAAACAACATGAAATTGCCTCAGTGCGATTTCTAAACAACATGAAATTGCACAAATATGTCACAATCCAACATGAGATCTCATAATCTGTGACATCCAGTCATCTTTAAACTAAAATTTGTTTAAAGATACTATTTCATATTTCCATTTCTCAGTCGACAAGAGAAAGGATAACAATAAAATCAATAATGATAATCATCAAAAGTAAATGCTTTAACAGACATTATAAAAGCATTATCAGTTTGTATATAACTATAATATCCAGAAATACAAACTATATAGCTCCCACTAACAAAAGAGATCAAAAGACTCTAAAACACCCATATTCTTTACATGTTCTTTAAACAAAATGGGTCGTAAGCCTTTTGTTAGGGGATCGGCCAACATGGACTCAGTTCTAATATTCTCTATCACAATATCTCCATTTTTGACTAAGTCCTTAACAGTATAATATTTGATCTCCATGTGTTTGGACGCATTGCTGATCTTGTCATTCTTGGAATAAAACACAGCTGCAGTGTTGTCACAGTAGATCACCATAGGTCTAGCAATAGAGTCCACAACTCGCAATTCAGAGATCAAATTTCTGAGCCAAACAGCTTGGGTTGACGCACCATAACACGCCACAAACTCAGCATACATTGTAGAGTTTGTAACCAAGGTTTGCTTTGTGCTCTTCCAAGAAATAGCACCCTCAGCCATCATAAAAATATATCAAGAAGTTGATTTTCTGTCATCCGAACAACCAGCAAAATCAGCATCGAATATCCAATCACCTTTAGATCCTCTACTCTTCTATACACAAGCATGAAGTCTTTTGTTCATTGCAGATATCTCATCACTTTCTTAGCTGCAACCCAATGTTCATGACCTGGATTCGACAGATATCTCCCAAGAGCATTCACAGCAAAAGCAATATCAGGTCTGGTGCATACTTGTGCATACATAAGATTGCCAATTGCACTAGAATATGGAACATTCTTCATTGCTTCTTTTTCAACATCATTCTTGGGGCATTGTTCTATACTCAATTTATCTCCTTTCACAACAGGAGCTTCACCAACCTTGCAAGTTTGCATGTTAAATCTTTTCAGGACACGATCTATATAACTTTTCTGAGATAATCCCAGAACCTTCTTAGATCTGTCACGATGAATTTCAATGCCTAAAACAAAAGAGGCTTCCCCAAGATCTTTCATATCAAACTTAGCAAACAAAAAACTTTTTGTATCATTCAATAGATCAACATCTCTACTGGCAAGCAAAATGTCATCTACATAAAGTACTAAGAAAATATATTTACTCCCACTTACTTTCATGTAGATGCATTGATCAAACGTGTTTTCTTTAAAGCCAAATGATCTCACAACTTTGTCAAATTTCAAGTACCACTAACGTGATGCTTGTTTGAGACCATAAATAGACCTCCGAAGCTTACACACCATATTCTCCTTTCCATCTTCTTTAAACCATTCAGGTTGCTGCATATATACTTCTTCATCCAGGTCTCCATTTAGAAAAGCTGTCTTGACATCCATTTGGTGAAGCTCTAAGTCAAAATGAGCCACCAATGCCATAATTATCTGAAATGAATCTTTAGTGGACACCGGAGAAAAAGTTTCAGTATAATCAATGCCCTCTCTCTGCGTGAACCCCTTTGCAACTAACCTCGCCTTGAATCTCTCTATGTTGCCTTTATTATCTTTCTTGGTTTTGAATACCCATTTGCAGCCAATCGGTTTATGCCCATCAGGTAAATCGACAAGTTCCCATACTTGATTATTTGACATGGAAATCATCTCGTCCTTCATCGCTCTTAACCATTCATCCGCCTGATCACTATCGAGAGCTTCTTTGAAGGTCGCCGGATCAACTATATATCCAATGTCAAAATCAGCTTCTCCAAGATAGACATGATAATCATCTTGAAGTGCCGGTCTTCTTTGTCGTTGTGATCTCCGCACGAGCATTTGTGGAGCTGGATCATTCGTCCGGGGAATTTCATTCGCAGCCATATCTCCAAGATATTCTGCTTCTTGCTGCGTTTCCACTCTACAAGGCTCTCGTATGGAATCATCATTCAAGATGGGCAATGGAATGGAAACCGTTTTGTTTGGTTCTTCCCTTTCAAAAGATTGAGAAGAATTCTCTTCAGCAACATCTAACTCCAGGAATTTAGCAGTTTGAGACTCCACGATTCTAGTGCCCCGAGTAGGACAATAGAACCTATACCCTTTGGAATGGTGAGGGTATCCAATAAAATAACATCTAGTAGTCCTGGGTTCAGTCTTCTTTTGAGAAGGATCATAAATTTTCACCTCTGCAGGACACCCCCAAACTCGAAAGTGATTCAAGCTTGGTTTCCTCCCCGTCCATAATTCAAAAGGTGTTTTCGGCACTGATTTACTAGGCACGCGATTCAATATATAAGCCGCTGTTTTAATCGCATCACCCCATAAGTATTCAGGCAAATTAGAACTGCCCATCATACTTCGTTTCATCTCCATGAGTGTGCGATTGCACCGTTCAGCTACACCATTCTGTTCGGGACTTCCAGGCATTGTATTACTGAGCAACAATACCACAGTCTTGCAAATATTTAGCAAACAGTCCCATTTGTTGTCCGGTCTCAGTATATCGCCCATAATACTCACCACCGCGATCAGATCTGACAATTTTGATAATTTTTCCCAATTGTTTCTCAACTTCAGTGCGAAACACTTTGAACATGTCAAGAGCCTCAGCCTTCTCCTTAATCAGATAAACGTAACAATAATGGGAGAAATCATCAATAAAAGTGATGAAGTACTTATTTCCACACAGAGTGGTTGAGTATGGCCCGCTAATATCTGTATGAATTATCTCCAATAGATTTTGACTGCGAGTAGCATCTTTCTTCTTAATTTTAGTCAATTTTCCTCTCACACAATCAATACAAGTCTCAGTATCATCCGAGTCAAGAGGAGGAAGAATATCATCCTTGATGAGTCGCTTTACCCTTTCTTTGGAGATATGCCCTAATCGCTTATGCCACAGCAATGAAGATTTCTCTTTAATCAATGATCTCTTAGCAACATTGTTCTCGACATTAAAGGAACAATATGGTCTATCGAGAGATAAGGACAATTGATATAATCCATCATGCAGAACACAATTCCCAATAATTCTGGAATCATAACTCAAATCCACTCTTTTATTTGCAAAATAAAGACAATATCCAGCTTTGTCAAGCAAAGAAAGAGATATCAAGTTTCTCCTAAAACCAGGAACATAAAAGACATTGTTCAAAATGAGCTGAAATCCAGAATCTAAATTCAAAACAACTGTGCCTATGCGCTCCACATCAACTCCGACATCGTTTCCAACTTTAAGCTTTAACTCCCTCAGACTTGGATTCCTTAGATTTGTTAGACCTTGTAAGGTAGTGGTCACATGAACAGTAGCACCAGAATCAAGCCACTAAGAATCCTGAGGAACATCAACTAGATTTGATTCAAAACAAACCAACAACTCACCTTGGTGACTTTCTTTTCTTCCTTTTAGCCAAGCTTTGAATTTATAGCAATTGGCTCTCCCGTGACCTTGCTTCTTGCAGTGAAAACACTTGAAATCCTTATCTCCATTTCTCCCACTATTCACATTTTTCTTGAAGTCTTGACCTTTCTTTGGACCATGAGCATTTGATCCTTTAAGCTTCCATTTTCCCTTAGAGGAACTCGACTTGGCATTAGCAATTAAGTGGACCGACTCATTCTTCTCCTTCTTTAACTTCTCCTCCTCAGTCACACATTTTGAAATTAGGGCATTAACACTCCAAGTCTCATTCTGAGCATTATAAGCAGTCTTAATCTGGCTGAATTCAGCTGGCAGAACATTTAAGACTTGATGCACAATATAATCTTCAAAAAGAACTATTTTATGGGCTTTGAGTTTGGACTGAATGTGGACCATCTTCAGTATAAATTCCCTAACACCCACAGCAGCATCATATCTCATATTTGTTAACTCATTCAGCAAGTTTCCAGCTTCAGCCTTATCCGAGACTCTATATCGTTCTCCCACTGCTGTAAGGAATTGTCTTGCATTCGTATTTTCCGGTAAACCACTAATGAGATGCTCAGCAATTGACCTCTTCATAGCAATAAGGCTCAGTCGGTTGGATTTTTCCCATCTAGCATAATGGGCCTTTTGATCTGTACTACTTTGATCATTGGGCTTGGGAGGTTCATTCTCACGTAGTGCCAAGTCCATATCCACAATTCCCAAAGCAAACTCTATATATTGCTTCCACCTCTTAAAGTTTGATCCAGTTAACATCTCAACCGTGGCATTATTGTTGTTCACAGCAAAAGTAACTGTTTGTCACACATAATGCAATATGATTAATTATGGGCAATAAGCGATTTCACAAAATAATTAGTATATTATAAACTCCCCTTTGGGCAGAGCGTATAATACATCATTATTTTTCATAGCATGAAGATTGTAAAACAACAACAAGGAGAATTACATATAATTGTCAAAAATTCATCCCCTTTGGGCAGACAAATCATTTAAATTATACATCTCCATAATATCAATATATAGAGACGATAAGGAGAATTACATATAATTATCAAGGGCTTATTCACTTTGTGCAAACAAGACCTTTTAAATTATACATCTCCATTATCTCGACAAAGAGGAGAATTACACATAACTCTAAAATTTATCCCCTTTAGGAAGATAAAATTTTGAGTTATACATCCCCACCAATTATCTCTATTATATTAATATAGAGGGGAATTACATATAATTTTCAAAAAATGTATCCCCTTTGGGCGGATAAATATTTTTCCAATTATACATCCCCATCTTTTTAAAGTGGGAATTCTTCATGCAATTTTTCAAATTAATATACACAATAACCCCCTTTGGGCGGGTAATTGTATATACTAATTTTTATTAATAGGAACTCCAAAAAATTTTATAATGTTCCATTTAATCAATGCCCAAAATTTATCAATATGAAGCACTTAACAATATGTGCTTCCCAAAATCATATTGCATTGAACAACAATTTTTGCCACAATTTTTTTTTTTTAAATTTCATTTTCATTTAATATTTATTTATTATTAATCTACAGGAATTTTGGCCCAGCGGGCTCGGGCCAGAAAATTCTGGTCACCGGCCCAGAAAAACAGAAGCCCTGAAGATGGGCTTCACGCCAGGAACTCCAGCAACCCGAAAATAGGCCCAATGGCTGGGCTTATGCCCAGAAGACAACCCGGCCCGGCTGGAGCTAGAAGCCCAGATTCCGGGCTCGAAAGCCGAAAAACAGGCCCGCCTCGGCCCGCCCGGGCTTCTTTCCAGAGCCCGAAGACCGCTGGCCCGCCCCGGAGGTCTTCTTCAACCTCCAGCCGGGTCACGATTCGCAAACCGGGTCACATGACCCGGTTTGCACCCGAAGCTCAAAAACTCATATTAAGGTTGATTTTGATTAAATTTTTCCATGGGTTTTACTTCTAATCTCATTATAAATAGATTAAACTAAATTAATGGAAGAACAAACAAACAAAACATCAACATTCAACCTTCAAGAATTTTGGATCTTATACCCATGGCCGAAATTCAATTTTCTCTAGTTTAAAGCCAAAAAAACTCACTTTAATGCAACCAAACAATTCCAAAACATATATATATATATATATATATATAACAATACCCATGCATCAATTTATAGCATAATTCATTCAATTGCAAGTAATTTAAAATTTTCGGAACTTTTCAATGGTGCAAACCCTAGAATTTCAAATTCGAAATTCTCTCTCAATTCTCAACAAAAATATATAAATTATATATGGTTAGAAAGATCTCGACATGCAGAATAAAAACCCTAAGGTTTCAGAATCAATCGATGAAAGAGTCCGCATGAGAAAATAACGACAACATTAGGTTAAAGGGAGAAAATTTCGAATTTGTTCATAAAAAAAAATTTTGGGTTCTACAATCATATATGACAGGTTCTGATACCACACGTAGAAATTCTCTATATATAAACAACTAATAAATCAAGAACAACCAGATCCATATATGAATGTAAAACACCAAAATCAATACACACAGCGGAATTAAACACATACCTATTTGAGCCATGGCTTCACTTGACTGAAAACGGATCAACCTGATATGATCAGTGATCTGTCGGTATGCCAGTTCTTCCTCTCTATGACCTATTTCGGTTTAGCAGCTTTTAATGGGATTAAGCGACCGATAGGTATAACCTACCCTTTTATAGGCTAGAGAGGGGACCTAGCAAACCCTAATCAACAGCGTGTCAACTGGGCCCTTCCCATTACGGGCTTCAGTTAAACACAATTGCCTACACTTTGCTGCTCAACTAGACCCGTTATTAATAGATGCCAAAACCCAACTCAATAAGATCACTTTAGGGTTTAAAATATATTGGAATACCCATTAACCCGATTATATAAAATAGAAAATTAATTAATTAATGTAAGCCCATTATCGGAAATTTCCAACAGTGGCCTCATGGACGATGCTTTCGAGTTCATCATCAGCAACCATGGCCTGACCACCGAGACCAATTACCCATACCAAGCTGTCGACGGCACCTGCAATGCCCGCAAAGCAGCCTCTAGTACTGCAAAAATCAGCGGATACGAAGATGTGCCTTCCAACAGTGAGTCCGCCCTTCTGAAGGCCGTGGCCAACCAGCCAGTTTCTGTGGCCATCGACGCAGGCGAATCGGATTTCCAATTCTACTCCAGCGGCATTTTCACCGGGGAATGTGGGACCGATCTGGACCATGGGGTCACCGCAGTAGGATACGGGACGAGTGAGGATGGAACCAAGTACTGGTTGGTCAAAAATTCGTGGGGCACCGGATGGGGCGAGGAGGGATACATTAGGATGAAGAGGGACATCGATGCTAAGGAAGGTCTTTGTGGCATTGCCATGGAGGCTTCATACCCAACTGCATAATTGCCTGGGACAACACAGCATTGTCATGTTAATGCAGAGATTTGGCCATGGTAAACTTGTCTCTGTGCGCGTGCACGCCCATATTTGTCTAGGGTTGAGAACTCTCTTTTTTTCCCTTGTGAATGCTTATTCTACGTAGACTTGCATGTGCATGAAGACAACATTGTTCTCTTGTCGTTATGAACCCTAAGTATGAATGCAAGTGAATGATTTCAGTTATTTAAGACGCTAAACTCAATGAACCCCATCGATATTGAATTAAATATATCAGGCGATTGAAGTTGAAGACCTCAATAGAAACGTATTATAACAAGGAGTTCCATTTGAAATCCAAAAAGGGTAATTAAATCTGTCTGCAGTGATGGTGTGAAGGCTATCGATGATAACCTGTTACATCTTGTCGGGTTTTACATTTAGAATCTAAGTTAATTAGTATATACAAGTTAGGTGGCATGGGTTTTGCACGGGCATATGTCGTCAAACATAATTCTATCTATATTGAGCATATGTGTTCATGGATTTTATGTTATTTGAGTTGTTGTCGATTAACTGAAAAATTGCAGCAATAAAAATTCCCTCATGGATGTGTGAGACTACTCAAAATGCTGGTCTCAACGAGCTCTTTCCATTTATGTAATTGTCGTGACCTCCTTTTCGCGTCCGGAGGCTAATGGCGCAGCCGAATGCCTTTCATTAGGGCTTTGGCCAGGGCTCTCCCAAGCCCACCAATTCACGACTTAAGGTTAGGGTTTTTTTAACCTGCAAATCAATTTCATTTAAAAAGGAGTCGCCACTAATCAGTTTGGGGTGGGTTGATTAGAAACCCAAGTAAAATATCGGGAGAAATATTTTACTCCTGCGCAACCAGAGAAACTAGGATCGGAGACTTGATTACACTAGTTAATCACTAATGCCCTTCCGGTACCTAATCTTGTTTAAACCCTCAGGTTTGATATTTTTGCCTTTTTCAAGGATTTTTCATGCATTGTTGAAACAAACATTTTTTAGCTTTTTCCCTTTCTTTTTGGAAAATATAAAATATTTTTGGGTTTTTCTGATTTTTTAGAAAATATAAAATATTTCTGAACTTTTCTATTTTTTTTATCTAGAAAATGTGAAATATAAAATATTTTTTGGATTTTCTGATATTTCTGGAAAATATAACCTAGTTTTTGAATTTTATGATTTTTCTGAAAAAATATAAAATATTTTTTTTTTGATTTTTCGATTGAAAACTATTTTTTTAATTGAAAACTATTTTTGGATTTTTTTAATAATATAAAAGGAACCGGGTCTAATTTCCGGATTAGAACCAACCCGGTTCATCCATGAGCCCAGCCCAATACTTTCAATAAAACACTCTTTAAGCCCAAAACAAAACTGAGCCCATTTTTTTCAATTAAAATAAAAACCCAGCCCATTATCAACTATGGCCCATTAAAGGAAAAACCCTAGCTTAAGAACCAAAACAAACCGGGTCGGGCGAACCCGCGGGCCGACCCGGTTTCCTCTCGCTGCGGCTCATCCGCGGCGACCGAGACGACGGCGTCAAGCGCGCCGCCTCCTCTCGCCCCCGCCCGCCGGCTTAACGGGACGCCGTTGCTGGCTGCGTGGGGTGGATGGTCGGGTCCTAGATCGACCGGTAGTGTCAAGGCGACAGCCATCGTTGGTCGGGAGGACCTCCATCTCGGCGGAGACCGAAGGCGGCGAGAGGGAGGGGCGACGACGACAACATGCATGACGGGGACAAGATGAACTTGTTTTCGGGAGGCGAAACCGGCGATGGCGACACACGCAGCAACTCAGTAAGGGGTCGGCGAAGATTTCCCTACGCGACTCGTGGCGTCGGACAGCGGTCAAGCTCGGAAACCGAGCTGCCTCCGTCTGCCTCGCGCAGCCTCCGAGCCGAGATTATTGGGGAGCCGACCCCGATTTCAGACCAACAACAACGACAGAAAAAAAAAACAAAAGAACAACACCCACTAGTCGTCGGCTGTCGAAGGTCACCGAGGCTCTCTCGATGTCTCTCTCTTCTTCTTTTTTGACTTGCAGAACCTCTGCTCTCACTCTTTCTCCGATCTCTCTCTTTCTCTCCCTCACCGATCTCTTTCCTCTCGGTTTTTCTCTCCCGGATTTCTGCCTGTCTCGCCCCCGGATCTCCTTTCGCTCGCCTCTATTTATAGGCCGAGGAGGACCCGGTCGACCGAGGGCTTGGCGCCGATCGACGGTGAGCTGACCGGCGTGCCCCGTTTTACCGCGCCACTTGCTTTGCATTGAAGACGAGTCCCATCCGTCCGGGTTTCCCGCCGAATATCGTGCTGCTTCGTTCGGTGGCATTGATGGCGCCTGCGAGACATCCCCATCCGTCGCCGGCTACCTTATCCTCCGTCCTCCGCTCCGCTCCTCTGTTTCTCGCGTGCAGCGAAAGAAGAAGGGAAGAAGAAGAAGAAGATGAAGAGGGCCGGGCCGTGAAGGTGAGGGGGCCGAATGGGCCCCGACCCAAGCGGAAGAAAAGAATAAGGAAAACAGGCCGGGCCCGCGTGGACAAGAAGAAATGAGGAAGAAGAGGGTTGGGCGTGAAAGCCCCCCCCTCTACATGGGCCTCTCTCTTTTTTTTTTTTTTTTTTTTTTTATTTTTATTTTTACTCGAAAATAAAGGAAAATAAATAGGAAAATAAAACTTAGTAAATACAAATAATATTAGTACTTAGGTGATCAAAAATCCTTTTTTTTGTTGGGGTCAAATTGAACCCTAATTTTCGATGCAAGTTAATCTTAGTACATAGTCAAAATTTAGGTGTCAACAGCTGCCCCTCTTTGAAGGTGAGTTCGTAGAGGTTGCCTTCAAAGACGAACTGATACCTAAATTTTATCCATGCATATGCAATAGATGATAGCTAATCTGGGACCAAGTGTCCAAAGCAAAAATGGCAATAATGCATGATACATATTAAAACGGATAAGAAAAATACCTGCAGTTACTTACCAGGAAAGAGTGATATGGGGTGCGAACCCCGAGTTTTTGGCAAGTATCAGGATCTTTCCTTATCTGATGTTGATATAGAAAACATACCTGTGATTGATGATATGGGGAAATTGCTTTTCTAGGACCCGAACCATTCTTTGGTCGCCTGTAAAAGCAATAAGTTGTTTGTCTAGGACCCGGACCATTCTTCGGGGTCGCCTAGAAGCAATGAGTTGTTTGACGGGGATTGCCTTTCGGGACTCGGACCATTCTCCGGTCGCCCTTTGTAGAAGCAAAGAGTTGTTTGTCTAGGACCCGAACCATTCTTTCGCCTTCGCCTTGACGGGGATTGCCTTTCAGGACTCGGACCATTCTCCGTCGCTTTCTGTAGAAGCAATGAGTTGTTTGTCTAGGACCCGAACCATTCTTCGGTCGCTTTGACGGGGATTGCTTTTCCGGGACTCGGACCATTCTCCGGTCCTTTGTAGAAGCAAAGAGTTGTTTGTCTAGGACCCGAACCATTCTTCGTTCGCCTTGATAAGGGGATTGCTAGGACCCAAGACTCGGACCATTCTCCGGTCGCCTGTAGAAGCAAAGAGTTGTTTGTCTAGGACCCGAACCATTCTTCAGTCGCCTTGACGACGAATTCCTTTTCCAGGACTCGGACCATTCCCCGGTTGCATGTAGAAGCAATGAGTTGTTAGGTACCTGACCTTTTTCAGGGACACCAGTTTGCTTACCTGAACTTTCTTAGGGATGTACCGACTTTTCTCGGGACATAATCTTGTTAAGTGCTTGACTGTTCTCAAGGACACCAGTTTTTTATTACCTGACTACGGGCCACAGAGGCACGCCACGTCGGTAAAGAGGGACTCCAGGTTATGGAAGCACGCGGTGTCAATGAAAAGGGACTTACCTTATATGCTTGAAAAGGTCTCCTACCTCTTGATTATCTGGAATATCGAGGACGCACCTAAGATATCCCTGAAGGTCTCCCACCTCCTGGAAAGTTGGAATATCGAGGATACACCTGAGATATCCCTGAAGGTCTCCCACCTCCTGGAAAGTTGGAATATCGAGGATACACCTGAGATATCCCTGAAGGTCTCCCACCTCCTGGTAAGTTGGAATATCGAGGACACACCTCGGGTATCCCTGAAGGTCTCTCACCTCCTGGTAAGTTGGAATATCGAGGATGCACTTGAGATATCCCTGAAGGTTTCCCACCTTCTGGTAAGTTGGAATATTGAGGACGCATCTCGAGTATCCCTGAAGGTCTCCCACCTCCTGGTAAGTTGGAAATATCGAGCGCGTGCCTCGAGTATTCTTGAAGGTCTCCCACCTCCTGGTAAGTTGGGAATATCGAGGACGCGCCTCAAATACTCCTGAAGGTCTCCCACCTCCTGGTAAGTTGGGAATATCGAGGACGCGCCTCAAATACTCCTGAAGGTCTCCCACCTCCTGGTAAGTTGGAATATCGAGGACGCACCTCGGATACTCCTGAAGGTCTCCTCCCTCCTGGTAGTTTGCAGGCCTGATGATATCTCTGCCCTGAAAGTATGTCTCATGTCAGACAAATATGCAATATGTGCAATTGATTTGTGCATACTGCAAATTTTTCAATTCAAATGGGATTTATGCATGACAATTTTGTCAGTTTACATCACCAAAGTTCCACTGGGGAAAACTTTTTGAGAAAGACAATTCATACTCAAAATGAGAATGTCTTGAACATGTCAAATGAGGGGCCTTCAGTCTGAAAGGGCTTTCCATTCACTCTCATTGAAAAGGCTATTTTGTCCCGACCATTAATGCGGGATCATAGGAATCTCACCCTTTCACTATCATTATGTCGACAGGGGTCTGAATATTCTCGCAAATGGTACTACTTTACCAATATGAGAGGTCCTTGTTCGGACCGTAATGTAGGCTTGGTCAAAGGCTTAGCAAAGGGGACCACGAAGGTCAAGAGATGTTGCACAGCCATCTTCGGGTTTACAAGTCAAGAACCCTGCGAAAAGAGATAGGAATGATCTTGCTCGTACTTCTTCGAGCGATGCTTATAAACATATGAATTCCTATGTTAATTCAAGTGCCCTAGTCAGAAGAGACTTTTACAAAGGGACACAATGTATATTTGGCTCATGGGTTGAGAAACAAATGGATTTATAGGCTCAAAAATATGTACAAGGGGTGGTGATCATCTTGATGTGGCCACCGATCTTTTTCTTCCTCATCAATGGAGCTCGTCTTTGTAGAGACTCTTTTTGCTCGAGCATCATTTTTGCTTGAGGGCATTGGCCTTGCTTTTACCAGGCACACTGCTTTTCTCATGCCCCTAATTTTCATTTTGTTTGTCCTTTCAGGACTGTTCTAGACTCTTGGGTCCTCATCTTCAATTGGCACTTCAGCTCATGCTATTTGAATGATAGTGACCCTCTCTTTGCCCCAATGTGGGAAGTTGAAATGAAATTACAGACTCAATGGGGTTTGTACAATGGATACAAATATGCCAAACAAAGGCGCTCTTCGTCATTCTATGGCACTTAAATTACCATGAGTGTTCATATGCAATAAAGACACCCAAAGATTGATGCAAGTGCAAGAAAGAAAATTCCCACCCATTTTCTCACCTTGTTATGCCGTCCCCTCCTCCAATCTGCCCCAGTGTGGGGTGGTTCTTGACAGGGGTAATATGAAAGAAACTTCACAATGGCATGAGGCTCAAAGGGGTTAGGCAATGGATAACCTGTCGTGTTTAGGGTGGAGAAATGAAATGCCCCTCATCACTTTGGTCATCGTACCATTCGCGAGAGAACTCTTTACCCTGTAGACATAGAATTTCCTATGCTCACCTCACAAATGTTTAATCAGGGGACCGTGTGTAGGTCAGGGTTTGCCTTTTATCATCCTGATGTTCCTCATTTAGCATGCTCAATTGATCTCACATCATTCGTTGAACTGCTTAATTTGATAATCCTCAGTGGAATCGATGACTTAAATAGACAAAAATCATCACGTGAAATATCCATTTTGAAAAGGCATGGAGCATTTTAAGCATGGAGGAGTTTGCATCCTTAAAATGATTTAAATTTACTCAAAAGAAAAACTTTCTAAGAGCATGAGATGCAAAATTGTCTCTGCAGACGTGTTTGAACATAGGGGGATTATTGAAAATGAGTGTTCATGGATTGTCCCTTCTCAAAGGGGAATGACACATGAATGATCAGTCAAGATTGAAAATCCCATCTTTGATTGGACAGGCACATTTATTTTTGCCCCTGCACAGGAGAAAGTGCAGAAATCAATTGATGAGTAGAACCAAAAGCAAATGTGAATTAAGGCCTGAAAGATTCCTGTTATCCATTTTGGCAAAGCTTAGGACGCCGTTTCACTTGGGAGAGTTGATCCAATGTCGTCATTAAAGTTTGACATTTCTCTTCTTGCTTTGTTGTCCGCACCTTCGGTGGACAGATGAACCTATAAAAAATAAAAGGGAATGTGTTGGTGTATGAATTTTCCAGAATTGAAAAATTGGAAACGATACAGCATTACCCTTCGCCAGTTTGCATTTGTCGTCCATACTTTTGGCGGACAGATGCCCACTTCACCAGTTTGCATTTGTCGTCCACATTTTTGGTGGACAGATGACCCTACAAAGAATGAGAGGGAATGTGTTAGGTATGAATTTTCCAAAGTTGAAAAATCAGAAACGATACAGCATTACCCTTTGCCAATTTGCAAATGATTGGATAGACTTAGGGTCCTGAGGCTTAAAGCGAGCATGAGATCCTGAAATTTCGATCTCGGTATGCCAAAAAAAAAAAAAGGCAAAGAGAGAGAAAAGGAGAAGAAAAGAAAAAAAAAACCCTTTTTTTTAAAAAAAAAAAAAAAAACTTTTTGGTTTTCTTAAAAAACTTTTTTTTTTTTTCTCTTTTTTTTTTTTTTCACATGCGACTACTGCCACTTCGGGGATTCGAACCCCCGTTCGGACCTTTGGCGCTCCATTCCGGATACCACTCGGCTAAAGCGCCGGCGGTGTCCATAGAACACGTTTTTTTTATTTAAGTGATCCGACCGCTAGAATGACCTGTCTTTTTACACCAAAGTGTGAATTCAGCATGGGTCGAATTAACCTTTCTCAGTGCTTGCTTGATGTTAGGAAAAAGTTGGCTGGCTAGAATTGACCAAGTTATCCTTCGCAAAGTTGGTATTTGATGACATTCTTGGCATATTCTGAATGTTGATGATTGCTATGGTCCTGCCACAATTTGGCACTTCATTTTGGTTGGCCTTTTTTTGACTATGGCCCTAGACGAATGTCCGATGATGGTTGATCCATCTTCAACGCCTTCCTTCTGTGGAAATTTTTCTTTTCTCATTGTTGGACATCAGCAGCATTGGGCAAAGTCATGTACCTGGGTAAGGTCATGTACCTCAAGCTTCTATGGAATCTCGAGATGGACAATCAAAACCTCCAATTTTTTGTCAGTAATCACTTCTTCGTAGAGCATGTGTCTGGAACAAAAGTCATCATTTGGAACAGTTGGTTAGAATTTGTCTCAACTGTCTGGATTTTCTCCCTGTTGATAGTAGTCAATTAAAGGGGAAGTGAATGAGTTCATTTTCAGTGCTTTCCGATTTACCGAAGTTGAACGTTCGGCCTATGAAATTGCAATGCTCGATCTCTTGGAGTATGTTGCGAGAAAGAACCATTTTGCTTAGGCTTGCACCGATGGGAGGTAGCCGTGCGAGTTTTAGGTACGGCTTGCCGAGATAACTCGAGAGATGGGGAGGCCAAAAGCAGCATGAAGGAAATGTCTTTGGAAGCTTTTCTTGAGCTACTACGATCTATATGTTTCGAGTTTGATCGTGTGCATATACCTATTACGTCCTGTCTTTTGTTCCCTGCAAATGAAAAGGAAGAAAGCATCATTCCTAAGATCATGTTAGGAAGCAAGACATACCATTTTATAAATGGAGTAATCTTATCCATTTGCCCCGGTTTTCTTGGAAGAATACTCTTAAATTTGTTGAGTCCATATCCCTGGGACTTGATGTACTGGTTTCAAATGCCCCCCTTTTTTTTTTCCAAGGGGATGATGTTCTGAGACACGAAATAAATCAGAAAAACAAACAGGGTTAAATTGGACACCCTTTTTTTTTTTTTTTTGAAAATCTTTTTTTGTTTTTTGCAATGAAATGCTTTTGATTTCACAAGCATGTTTTGGAGGAAGCATGAGAAAGCCCAGCCCTCAGGATTTTCCTTGGATGATATTTTTTATGGTTGGATAACATCACTGGGCTAGTTTGGGGTACCCCTTTTCAAAATGAAATGTTGAAACTGTACATTCACTAGTAAAAACAAATTACATTACTGGAATGGAAAATGCGGTATTAACACACTAGATATGATGGGAAATCATAAAAACAACTGAAACTCATGAAAACTCATGTGAAAGGGAGGATCTTGATAGTTGCTAGCGTCGACCCCCGAATCAAGTGCCCTTGAGTTCCTTGCCCCATGATGGACTCGAAGTATTCGCACAAGAGGACCACTTCGTTGAAGTTACGGAAGCGCATTCCATGCAACCAGAACGAAGCTTACGAGACAAAGCTTTTATGAACAGCTTCATCATTTCCTCCTCGCCAAGCGAGGAATAGTTTGCATCACGAAAGCCTCCCACCTTTCTGCATAAGCTCGAAAATTCTCCATCGGTCCTCTTTTGACGTGAACCAAATTCTTGTGGGGGAACGCAAATCCTATCTTGTCTTGGTATTGATGTAGGAATGTAGAAGACAGCACATCCCAATCATGCACGAGGCAGGTCTTTGACAAGAAGAACCATTGCAATGCGGACCCAGTAAGACTTTCTTGGAAGGCTTGAATCATGAACGGTGCCTGGTTGGCGTACCGACTCATTTTGGCTTGGAAATATTGCAAGTGGGTCACGGGACAAGTTGTACCGTCATATTTACGGAAATCAGCAATTTCCATTCCTTCAGGGATCACCATCTTGTTAAGGTGAGATGGGCCTGTTGCATCTCGGTTAAGGAACCATTCCTCTTGTTGTGTTGCCAATCTTTTCATGGCGGCATCAAATTTTGTTGCTTCAGGGAAGCTGGATTCTTCTGAGATCATCTCATCGCTTTCTTTGGGGTCGAAATTTCCTACCGAGGATAAGGTGTCTATGCTACCCTGATGGTTGGGTGACAAATTCAGCAGCTCATTGGAAGCCAAATCATGGAGGGCGAGCGTTCCTCCACCTAGCAAGCTCTGGGGTCCGTATGCGGGCAAGAGCTGGTTACCCTGTGAATGGTCGTCTTCGTCAGTATAGTGTTGGCAACTCTCCATAGGACTGTACCACGGGCGGTGTTCAAAGCCTCGGCGTGGCTGTTCAATGGCCGTTGGACTTTGCACTTGTCTGGTGGCAGGCGGTGGCTTGGATTGTTCCGGCTTTCCCTTCTTGACACCTTGTCCAGACCTTTTGAGTAAAGCCCTTCGTTCTGCCAGCTTGAGCTTGTCAAGGGCATCGGGAGATGGTAGAGTTTCATTCCCCAGGTCGATAGGCTCTGGTGCCCTTTGGACCCTAGCTCTCGCAGTAAGTTTGGGAAAACGGTGTCATGGTGCCTCGATTTTGGACGGGTTTTACAACTTTAACCATGTTTTCGGGTTCTTTACCTCTGCTGGTAGGAAACTTCCCATTAATGGAGCAATGTTTGGTGGCCCTTCTGTCATGCAGAACCGCTTCGAAGTTTCCTCCCATTGGTCTCTTCTGCTCTGGGCCCTCCTGGACAGTCAAGTCTCTTTCTACTGTAGTACATGCCATGATAGTCTTTTTCCTCCTCGTTTCCTTGCTTACAAGCTCTTTGTGAGGTGGGGCGATGTTGACATCAAGGTCATATTCTTTAAGGAAAATGTCAATCAATTCATCCCAAGTCTTGAGAAGAGTGATTTTCCTCACAATGTACCATCTCAAGGCGGGGCCAGTTAAATTTGATTGGTATGATCGAATCATCCTTTGGACCAGGTAGGCTTGCAAGTAGCTTTCTGGGTGACAAACGTTGAATGCCTCGCATTCAGGTACCTTGAGCTCCTCTGGGATTTTGATAGCAGTGTAGCTAGATAGATCAAGGGGGTATTGATCCCGCAGCTCACTCAGCTTACTCATGATCTTTGCAAAATGTTTGCTCTGTTGGTCACCTTTTGGCATGCTGCGGGTGACAAAAGAGTTTTCTCTCGTGATAGGGCGGTCACGGGATTAGGCCGGCTTGAGAAAACTCCATTTGCCTCGAGAGTTGTCGAAAGACAATGGGGATTTGTCCCACGTCATCTTGAATGTTAGTAAGGCCATCACCCTGATTGGTCACAATTGCATGTGGCCATGCACGGATGGCTGGTGGTTGGCGATTCATGATCACTCGTGTGAGACAAAAATAGCATGCTTGAGCACGAGATAAATGGAGATTGACCCATGGCAATGGTTCAGTCGCTTTTATTTATCAATAGAGGATTCCAAGGACAAGACATTCCTAATCATCTAAAATTGAAATTGAAATGATAGGATTGAAATACTAGATATTAAACAAGAGTCCCTAAACAATGGGACTAGAAATGAAATGAAATTTCCAAAAAAATGGGGGATATGACCGCCATTTTATATGCGATGAGGAGTCTCGGTCTTGCAAAGTTGTTTGCTTTCTAGGACTAGCCCAAAGATACGTATCCAACTCATTCTTGAACTCCGCTCGAAAGACTCAATCTGCTCTTGTTAGGCTGGCTTGTCAATCACATTTGGGACTATTGATTGCAGATTGCTAAGGACTCGGTGATTGAGAACGTAGAGTGGGGAGGCATGATGAGCCTTCTCTTGTCCTCTCAATCTCCTAGGCATGATGACCCTTTCAACGTGGCATTTTTTCCATGCATCCTAATGATGCGGCTTTCTTTTAAGTAGTCTTGGCTCATGTGAGTAAAAAGGAATGGGAATAAACCGGGCTTGAAAAGTGGAGGGATCTCCTAGAAGGCCCTGTACTGACAAGTCACCCCATAGGGATAATATGAAATGATCCTGGCCAAACTAAGTAATGGGATCGGGTTGTGATATTTCAGCGCAAATCGAGCTTCTCCCTCTAAACAAATTAGCACACCATGGGAATGTCTGGGAACAAGGTTCCTTAGGAAATTAAACCAACAAAGTATATCCTACCGAAGGCATATTTTTCTAAAATTAGAAATATTTGCAATGGGTGCTTGAAATTCTTAATGCCCAAATCTCTTGATATGAGAAAAGATCGCATTTGTAAAATTTCCTAGCGTAACCCTCAAGATTTTTCTGTGTTTTCTTTGAAATGATTGAGGGACAGAAATGTTCTTGGTAAAACCATGTTTACAAAATTCAACCTGGCATAAATTTGATTGACAACCCGTGCAATTGAAGGATTTATTTTTCGATGTGGGATGATGATGAACCCAAAGAGAACCCGTAGAATTTTTTTGGTTTTGCCATGGGTTGTTTTTTTTTTTTAAAATTCAACTGAAAATGATAGTGGGCAAACATCCCAACTAACCTTAAAAACCCTCCTTACTAAAGGAGTCACAATTTTTTTATAAAATCGAGCTAGCCAAATTACCGGGTTGACACAAGCTCATTTCCTAGAGGCATTCCGATGGTAATTCTGTATTTGTCCAGAGTTGGGGAAAACTCGAATTTGCCAAGTATGAAAGTGGAGGTCTTAGGACACTAGAAATGGGGGATCACTTGCATGACTCTAGGGTGGATTCTAATTTGGAGAAATGGGAGGAGATGGCCGATTCTATCTTCAACATGTTTTTGACCGGGTCGATCTAATTGGTCCCACCAAAGAGGAGCTTTTTCTTGGGAGCAGGAATGAACTGGACATTGTGTCTTCCCATCGCATATAAAACAAACGACTTAAAAGACTGACCTCAGTTGCCATGGGTTTAGGAACGTAAGTAAATAACCAAATAAAAAGGGTTAAGAAATTACCTCACTCTCAAAGACCACAATAAACACATAGACATGCGGATGATACGTGTGGTTCGATTTCTAACTAAAAATGTATAATGAGGTTAAGAGGTAATTTGACCGACGCAGTCTCGCGTTCGTGCCAAATCCTCTCAACCTCGGCTCTAACCAAAATTTCGGGGAAAAGAAAGGCAACCTCTACATCGCTGTCTCGCGTTCAAGGCTGTATCTTTCTTAACACCATCCTAAAATATCCTATGGCGCCAAGTCATGGTCCGGAAATAAAGGGGGTTGTGTGTGTCACGGTGTAGTGCTAAAACATTTAAAGCATGCACAATAATTTATACACAAAAATTAATTTCAACAAAATTAATATACCTGCACAAAAATAAAATACCCAAGTTAGGGAAACAATTAAACAAGACAAAAAGGCCTAAGTCCACAAAAATTATCCCCAGCGGAGTCGCCAAGCTGTCATGACCTCCTTTTCGCGTCCGGAGGCTAATGGCGCAGCCGAATGCCTTTCATTAGGGCTTTGGCCAGGGCTCTCCCAAGCCCACCAATTCACGACTTAAGGTTAGGGTTTTTTAACCCGCAAATCAATTTCATTTAAAAGGAGTCGCCACTAATCAATTTGGGGTGGGTTGATTAGAAACCCAAGTAAAATATCGGGAGAAATATTTTACTCGCGCGCAACTGCAGAGAAACTAGGATCGGGGACTTGATTACACTAGTTAATCACTAATGCCCTTCCGGTACCTAATCTTGTTTAAACCCTCGGGTTTGATATTTTTGCCTTTTTCAAGGATTTTTCATGCATTGTTGAAACAAACATTTTTTAGCTTTTTCCCTTTTTTTTTGGAAAATATAAAATATTTTTGGGTTTTTCTGATTTTTTTTTAGAAAATATAAAATATTTCTGAACTTTTTTTTTTTTTTTATCTAGAAAATGTGAAATATAAAATATTTTTGGATTTTCTGATATTTCTGGAAAATATAACCTAGTTTTTGAATTTTATGATTTTTCTAAAAAATATAAAATATTTTTGATTTTTTTTTTTTTTTTTTAATTGAAAACTATTTTTTATAAAAATTTTTTAATAATATTAAAAGGAACCGGGTCTAATTTCCGGATTAGAACCAACCCGGTTCGTCCATGAGCCCAGCCCAATACTTTCAATAAAACACTCTTTAAGCCCAAAACAAAACTGAGCCCATTTTTTTCAATTAAAATAAAAACCCAGCCCATTATCAACTATGGCCCATTAAAGGAAAAACCCTAGCTTAAGAACCAAAACAAACCGGGTCGGGCGAACCCGCGGGCCGACCCGGTTTTCTCCTCAGCTGCGGCTCATCCGCGGCGACCGAGACGACGGCGTCAAGCGTCACCTCCTCGCCTCTGCCCCGTCCAGGGCTTAACGAGACGCCGTTGCTGGCTGCGTGGGGTGGATGGTCGGGTCCTAGATCGACCGGTAGTGTCAAGGCGACAGCCATTGTTAGTCGGGAGGACCTCCATCTCAGCGGAGACCGAAGGCAGCAGAGGGAGGGGGCGACAGACAACATGCATGACAGGGACAAGATGAACTTGTTTTCAGGAGGCGAAACCGGCGATGGCGACACACGCAGCAACTCGGTAAGGGGGTCGGCGAAGATTTCCCTACGCGACTCGTGGCGTCGGACAGCGGTCAAGCTCGGAAACCGAGCTGCCTCCGTCTGCCTCGCGCAGCCTCCGAGCCGAGATTATTGGGGAGCCGACCCCGATTTCAGACCAACAACAACGACAAAAAAAAAAAACAAAAGAACAACACCCACCAGTCGTCGGCTGTCGAAGGTCACCGAGGCTCTCTCGATGTCTCTCTCTTTTTTTTTTTTGATTTGCAGAACTTCTGCTCTCACTCTTTCTCCGATCTCTCTCTTTCTCTCCCTCACTGATCTCTTTCCTCTGGTTTTTCTCTCCCGGATTTCTGCCTGTTTCTGCCCCTGGATCTCCTTTCGCTCGCCTCTATTTATAGGCCGAGGAGGACCCGGTCGACCGAGGGCTTGACTGCCGATCGACGGTGAGCTGACCGGCGTGCCCCGTTTTACCGCGCCACTTGCTTTGCATTGAAGACGAGTCCCATCCGTCCGGGTTTCCCGCCGAATATCATGCTGCTTCGTTCGGTGGCATTGATGGCGCCTGCGAGACATCCCCATCCGTCGCCGGCTACCTTATCCTCCGTCCTCTGCTCTGCTCCTCTGTTTCTCGCGTGCAGCAGAAGAAGAAGGGAAGAAGAAGATGAAGATGAAGAGGGCCGGGCCGTGAAGGTGAGGGGGGCCGAATGGGCCCTGACCCAAGCGGAAGAAAAGAATAAGGAAAACAGGCCCGGGCCCGCGTGGACAAGAAGAAATGAGGAAGAAGAGGGTTGGGCGTGAAAGCCCAGCCCCCTCTATGGGCCTCTCTTTTTTTTTTTTTTTTTTTTTTTTTTTTTTTATTTTTATTTTTACTCGAAAATAAAGGAAAATAAATAGGAAAATAAAACTTAGTAAATACAAATAATATTAGTACTTAGGTGATCAAAAATCCTTTTTTTGTTGGGGTCAAATTGAACCCTAATTTTCGATGCAAGTTAATCTTAGTACATAGTCAAAATTTAGGTGTCAACAGTAATCAAAATCAATTTTCATCAGATAAAAATTCTAAAAACAAGCAAAAACAGTACGTTCTAGCTCTAAACTATCGCAACTTTGATATCACATGTTAAACTCGAAATTAGCACTCCATGATCATCATAGCCAAGATTCTAGAACACAATAATGGAGAGTAAGTGATTTGTGTACCTATTTTGGAATCTATCGTTCTCGCTGCAGGATAGTGCTTTAGTTTCAAGCATCCTTCTCTATTGCTCTCCTTAACATTGGCTTCAATGAGTCAACCCCCACTCTCTCCTTATGTGAGGTTGTGTGTCCTTACGGTTAAGGAGAGATGTAAGTACCATTTATAGAGCTTTTAGCAATGGGTCCTCTCATCACAAGTTGGGCTTTACTCAACCCATACTAACTAGCCCCATATTAGACTTATTAAAATTTGTTATATCTTACCTTATTAGATAAACCCCATATAACGGTAAATTACAATCTCAAATAATTTAGGCCACATAAAAATAAAATAAAAACTCTTATAAGTGCCTACAAAGTAGGCGGAAGAGAACTATAGCAAATATTGCTAGGAAATGCCACAATCAATATAATAATGGAAAATAATAAATGAAGAGATCATTAAATTACAAGAGTTGTCAATCCCTTGATTTTACCAAATCTGAGAATCAACTTGTGATTTTGATTAGAATTTAATTGATATCACTACTTTCTTCTCCTTTGATTGATAAAACAATGCCTTTACCCCCTCCCCTAGCTCAAATTGAGAATAGAAGAATCCCAAATTCCCAATTTGTGACATAAGCTTCCAAATGCATTTTTAGACAACGATTTCATGAAGAGATCAAAAATTTGATGCACAGATGGAACATACTTAGTTACAAGTGTTCGAAGAGCCACTTTTTCTTGCATGTAATGAGAGTCCAATTTGAAATGTTTAGTTCTTACATGGAACACTGAATTAATCGACATATAAAGTGCATTGATATTATCACAAAATAATATTGGCGGATGGGATAGATGAATACCCAAATCTCTCAAAAGGAATAATATCCATGTGATCTCTACAACAATCAATGCCATTATATGATACTTTGCCTTGGCACTAGATCGAGCAATCGTTCATTCCTTCTTAGCACTCCATGATATACGGTTGCTATCTAAGAAAGTACAAAATCTAGTAGTTGATTGTTGAGTCAAGCGACAACCTACCCAATCTGCATCACAAAAGGCATACAAATCCAAAGTTGACTTAGACAAGATTTGCATGCCTTGACCCTATTATGCCTTTGGCATGACATAAATTGTGCTTCACAATTTCAAAATGATTCACTGTAAGTTGATGCATGAATTGACAAACAAAATTGACTACAAATGAAATATCTGGGCATGTAATCGTGAGATATTGAAGAGCTCCAACGATACTTCGATATAGCATAGGATCTGAAAATAGTCTTGCCTCCATATTAGAATGAGAACTAACAACCATAGGTGTGGAAAATGTCTTGTAGCCCTCCATTTGCTCATGTCTAAGAATTGACAAAGCATATTGTTGTTGGCATAAATAAAGGCCATCGGAGAGTATCCCAAATTCCACTCCTAGAAAATAGTGCAATGGCCCCATATTCTTCATCGCGTATTTGTTATTTAATGTAGATATGAACCCATCAAGCAATTTTGGATCATCACATGTAACAATCATGCCATATATATATAAAAGCAGAGCTAGAATGCCATGATCTATTTTTTAATATACAATGAAGGATCAACAATGCTACAAAAGAAATCGGATGCCAAAAGAAATGAGCTAAAATGATCAAACTATGCTCTTGGTGCTTGTTTAAGGCTATACAAAGCTCTCTCCAATTTACAAACATAAGACGGATGATTTTTGCCTCAAAACCTGGCAGTTGCTCCATATAAATAAGTTGCGATAGAAAACCATGTGAGAAGGCATTTTTAATGTATAATTATTTGATAGGCCAACCTTTGATAGTAAGAATGGTGAAGACCATTTTTATACTTCTTAGTTGAATAACTGGCAAGAAAGTCTCAAGGAAATTTACTCCTACTACTTGAGTATATCCCTTAGTGACCAATCTTGCTTTTAATCTTTCTAATGTACCATCGGCCTTTAACGTAGACTTAAAAACCCATCTATATCCCACAATATTAGTATTTGGAGGATGTGGAACAAGAGTCCAAGTTTAATTTTGATGTAGTGCCTCTAGTTCCTCATTCATTGCTGCCTACCACATTGGATGTTTCAAAGCAAAGCGTACATTGTTTAGCTCCTTCAACATAGAATCCATCATATGTAAATTGACCTATTTAAGATTAGATTTCACAATACCAACACATGCTTGAGTAATCATTGAATGATTAGGAGTGGGTGAACGTGCTATTGAAAAATCGGTAAAGACATCCTTAAAGGAATCTTCATTTGCCAAATTGCATGGAGAATTAAGTGGAGCACTTGATGAGTCACCAATTTCAACCTGACTTTGGTGAACATGTGATTCACCTCCATCAACATTATCTTTGTAAGAAGTATCATGGGTAGCAGAATTTAATGAGTCATCATGCGATTAATGAGAGAACGCACCTTGTTGCAAATACAAAGGTGAAAATTCTGAGTTCGATGCTATTGTGTCTTGATTTGGCCAGCTTATAAATTTAGATATCCCCACTTTATCACTTTGATCTTGAAATAATGAGTTGGGCACGAGATAAGGAAATACAATTTCATAAAAAACAACATGCTATGATATATAGATTCGGCCAATTGAAGGATAGAGACATCAATATCCCTTATGGCGATCACTATAGTCGAGAAACACATATGGCGATAGTCCAACGTCGAACTTTTTTTGGTGAAATCCCTAAGATAAGGAAAGCACCTACAACCAAAAACTCGCAAAGAATTTTAATCTGGTTTTCTACCAAATAAGAATTCATATGGAGATTTCATGCCTAACACCCTTGAAGGAAGCCCATTCAAGAAAAACACTGCCATTTGAAAGCCTTCCATCTAGTTTTTCTCATAGTACCAAACATTTGTGCAGGTGGTTTCTGAATATCAGGATAGGGGAATGGAGTTCGTACTTCAGGCGATTAATCATCCAACTTATCTGGAGGATCTCACTGGCTTAACGGATCTTATGAAATCCGCCAGCTCTTTTGATGTGGACTGGGATAGGGATGACGTCGACGACAACCATTGCGTGGAGATATAGAGGATTCTTTTACAGGAACTATGCTAGATTATTTATTTGGTCAATTGTACAGAAACAGAAGAAAGAAATGCCATTTACCTTTCTCAGCTGTCATCCTCTTGGTCGGTTAAAAGTGTTCTCTTGTTCTTCTTTTCTAGCTTTTAAGTCCTTGGACCAACCCTTTGCATGTCTATTTACAGTGCAGATCTTCGAACTTATGTTTTTGATATAATTTTCTTAGCTAGTGATATAGAATATGAATGAAAAATCAGTTAGCTAAGGAATGATCTCTATAAAATAAACCTGGACGAGAATTTAAACCTCTAGTTTTGCTCCAAAATTTCTTGAAAGCTCATGATGATGTTAACTGATAGTATAGCTGTATATTTTCAAATGGTCTAGCTGTGGTTTATTATTCTCAATATAACTGTCAAGTGATTCTGTGAATTGCTTAAGTACCACCAAGTTGCATTTGAATCTTCTTTTTTTAATTTTTTATTGCAGAACCATTCAGATCAAATTCCTAAAAGAAATGGAAATTATGCTATTTTGCTTTTACACATAGAAACTTTCAGTCTTGCATTCATTACACTGGTAGTGGAAAAAAAAAAATCCTTTCCACTTGTGGCTTTGATCACCGTTTATGAAGGCCACCTGCGAAGAAATTTTTATACACCGGCAATGAAGTTAACAATAATTCATCCTTCTATATAACTGGACATGGTCTAAATACGTTAGAAGGAATCTCAATGTTTACGGATAAGCATACTATGCAAATTGTAAAGTGGCATTCAATTCTTTCATAGATTTTTATACCATGTGTTTTAGAATCATGACAAACATTCTAAATTAAAATGCTCGGTCGCAACGATTAGAGCTGTAAAATTGGATGTTGTAGCTTTTACAAGGAGTTAGCCAAACTTCTCGAAGCTGGAGCAATTACTCAAATTTTTAAAACCCACATCACTCGGTTTTGAGGTCCCGTGATAATTTATAGCAGCTTTTAAAAGGCTGCATCACACATTTTCGAGGTGTTGCAACTTTACATTTTGTAATCACCATTCACAGTTTCACAGCACAATATAATGTCGTATAGCAGCAGCACAAGCACCGGTACACCAAACTGATTATAACGCCTACCGAATACAATACTAACGTTAACCTAGTTCGCATCACACAAAAATCAAGATGAAATGAATCATTATTTTATCTTCAATTTGAAGAATTTTTTTGTAGTAATGGTTGATACCTCAGTGTGATATAAACAAGTAAAGCATATCGCCGTAGATGGAGACCTCATTGATGCAAAGTGATGGGAATATGGAAATAAGATATGAGAATGATTGCAAAGAACCAAATGACAATTCAACTAGGCCATGTAATTTTATTTATCTATCAAAGCCATTTCTGTTATAGCAGGAGAAAAGCCCCCCCCAAAAAAAAAATCAAAAGTCACTCAATAATTAGATTCTGAACATTGCTAAATTTGTTGAAAGACAACGAAAAGAAAGCTTATTAAGAAACATGAAACATGATTAAATGCAGCTTCTTGAAATGCAGGTGTTTATGTATTTGTATTGTTAGGAAAGCAACACCAAGGAAACGGCGTCCACGGCACTAATTCGGTTGTCTACATCTCAAACGACGTGCCGGATTCACCAGGCAAATCGGGTTCTTATTCTCTTCAGATTCACACCACGGTGGAATCCAATTTCAGCCTCTTCTTGAGGAAGAGGATCCTTCGCAATCTATATAAACCCCCTTGCGTTATCCCTTGGCTAACTCACACTTCTTTACAACACCAAAAACATAAGTCCTAGAGCATCTAGAGCGAGAGAGAACCATGGCTTCCACGCTTGTTGGCAAACTTGTTCTTGTCATGATGACCATCCTAGGACTCTGGGTTTCCCAAGCATGGTCACGCGAGCTCCACGAAGCTACCATGCGAGAGAGGCACGAGCAGTGGATGGCTCGCCATGGGCAGGTGTATGAGGATGCTGCTGAGAAGGAGCAGCGCTTCTCGATCTTCAAGAACAATGTTGAGTATATCGAGTCGTTCAATCAGGATGGAAACAAGCCGTACAAGCTAGCCATCAATGGGTTCGCTGACCTAACAAGCGAGGAGTTCAAGGCCTCAAGGACCGGATACAAGCGCTCGTCCTCCCCAAGGGTGGCGAGTGCTAAGCCGTTCCGATACGAAAGTGTGACCGCGATTCCATCAAGCATGGATTGGAGAAAGAAAGGAGCTGTCACGCCTGTTAAGGACCAAGGCCAATGCGGTAAGGCATCGAATCAAATATATGTTCAGGATGTTTTTTGATTTAACTATATTCAATCATCCAATTTTCATCCTTCTTTTTCTTTCATGAATCTTCCCTGGATAGGATGCTGTTGGGCTTTCTCTGCTGTTGCGGCCATGGAAGGGATTACCCAACTTACCATGGGAAAACTGATCTCTTTATCCGAGCAAGAACTAGTGGATTGTGACAGAAGTGGCGAAGACCAGGGCTGCGGGGGCGGCCTCATGGACGATGCTTTCAAGTTCATCATCAGCAACCATGGCCTGACCACCGAGACCAATTACCCATACCAAGCTGTCGACGGCACCTGCAATGCCCGCAAAGCAGCCTCTACTGCCGCAAAAATCACGGGATTTGAAGATGTGCCTTCCAACAGTGAGTCTGCCCTTCTGAAGGCCGTGGCCAACCAGCCAGTTTCTGTGGCCATCGACGCGGGCGAATCAGATTTCCAATTCTACTCCAGCGGCATTTTCACTGGGGAATGTGGGACCGATCTGGACCATGGGGTCACCGCAGTAGGGTACGGGACGAGTGAGGATGGAACCAAATACTGGTTGGTCAAAAATTCGTGGGGCACCGGATGGGGCGAGGAGGGATACATTAGGATGAAGAGGGACATCGATGCTAAGGAAGGTCTTTGTGGCATTGCCATGGAGGCTTCATATCCAACTGCATAATTGCTTGGGACAATACAGCATTGTCATGTTAATACAGAGAATGGGCCATGGTAAACTTGTCTCTGTGGGTTTATGTCTAGGTTTGTGAACTTTCTTTTTTCTAGTAATGCTTGTTCCATGTACACTTGCATGTGTATGAAGACATTGTTCTCTTGTTTTATATGAACCCTATGTATGAGTGCAAGTCAATGATTTTAGTTATTTAAGACACTAAACTCCATTAACTCCACTGATACTGAATTAAATATATCATGCGCCCAAAGTTGGGGACCTCAATAGAAACGTAATATAACAAGGAGTTCCATTTGAAATCCCAAAAAAGGAACTTAAATATGTCTACAGCAAAGGCTATTGATAAATCACATTTTACATTTTGTCGTGTTTTACATTTACCATCCAAGTTAATTAGTATACACGAGTTAGGTGGCATAGATTTTGCATAAGCATATGTCGTCAAACATTATTCTATCTATATTGAGCATGTGTGTGTGTGTTTTTATGTTTTTTGCGTTGTTGTCAATTAATTAAAAATTCGAAAAAAAAAAAATTCCTGAAGCCGGACATCAAAAGCTGCATGAAAGCTCAAATAAGATTTAGTGAAATGGAACTTTGTTCGGATAACGTAGTTGTCAACTTAATTTTATCCTTAATTTATACTTTTTAAGTGTGCACGCTCACCCTTATCCAGTTTCATATTCTTCAAATGTAATTTCATTTCAAATCTCTCTCACTTGTCCGTTATTTTGGATGGATTGCAAGATGGATGAATTTCAATGATAAAGGCAAGTATAATTAATTTAATAAATAACTAACATAACATAAATATCGTACTTTGATTTTATCTAAACATAACAGGAAATCCAATAAGGTTTACTTTGAGTGGCTAATATTATGTTCTTTTACTTCTTGTGACCCATTCTTCAAAGTAAAAGAATTTAAGGGTGCGCTTATTTCAATTAAAGTAGTTTCCCAGAAAATGATTTTTGGACTTTTCGCTGTTTGTTTTTCCAAAAACGATTTGGTCAATGGAAAACACTTTCCAGTCAACATAAATATTATGTATTATTTTAGGAAAATAAATTCCTGTGCATGGGAAGGGGAAAACACTTTCCCTCATTATCAGGTCTTTAGGTCATTCTCTTTTTATTAGGTCATCTCTGTCATTTTCTTTTACTCTCCAAAATCTCTTTTTTTTTTCTAGTCAACAAATGAGATGAGCCCCATAACTGTGGCACAATTTGAAAGTGAAAGGCACATTAGTATAAATTGTTAGTTCAAATGTTATTCAATTATTTTCCAAATGCGATCCAAATGCTTGAAAACATTTTCAATCACATATCATCAAACACAAGAAAACGAATCATTTTCATGGAAAATAATTCCTGGAAAACATTTTCCAAAAATGATATGATTTCCGCGAAACAAACGCACCATAATTGAGTGCAATATGTGTTGCGGTAAACAATTGAAATGAATTGTATTTTAACTTATCTGTAGTTCAGTTATTTTGTTCTAATTTAGATAAAATTTACCGAATTGAATAGCATTACCATTTAAAGAACATATTTAAGAAATTAAGTTGAAAATAAGCTTTCTCTCTCCATATCCATCTTAACAATAAATTTAATAAATTTGTATATAAAATATATCATTTAAAGATGTCCCCTCTTATGTAGGCCACCACATGCTTACACTTTCCTATGCCAGGAAAAGCATTATTTTGTTTGTTAACAAACAACAAAAAGAACCTTTCGCCTAGAAGTGAAAAGGGGTTAACTGAAGCGATATTGTTACAGCTGGAAACTAGCCAACAGATTAATCTCTTAGCAACCTCCAAGTGAACTCGTGACGTGATTGTATCATTTATGGCTTACTTCTCTGTTTCATATGTGTTCGGATTCCTTTTCTTATTGTTTCCATCTAGTCGTTATTTTTTTCTCATAGAACCAAACATTTGTGCAGGTGCTTTTTGAATATCAGGGTAGGTGAATGGAGTTCGTACTTCAGGCGATTAATCATCCAACTTATCTGAAGGATCTTACTGGCCTAATGGATCTAATGAAATCCGCAAGCTCTTTTGATGGGGACTGGGATAAGAACAACGAAGCTTGCGTGGAGATATAGAGAATTCTTTTAAAGGAGCTATGCTAGACTATTAATTTGGTCAATCGAACAGAAACAGAACAAAGAAATGCCATTTTCTTTTCTCTGTTGTCATCCTCTTCTTCTTTTGAAGTACTCGGACCTACCCTCTACGCGTTTATTTACCTTGCAGATCTTCAAACTTTAGTTTTGGAATAATTTGATCACATAGTGATGTAGAACATGAATGAAAATTGGTTAGCAAAGGAATGATCTCCTCCTTGTAAAGTAAACTAGGTTGAGAATTTCAACCTCGAGTTTTGCTCCGATATTTTGTAAAGCTCGTGATGATGTTAAATGCTATCATAGTAATATATTTGCAAAATGGACGGTTGTGTTTTAAAATTCTCAACAAGACAAACTAATGCCGTTGCGAAGCAGGTGAGTGTGTTTTGAGTGATAATGAGATTATGTATGATAAATGAAAGATAAACTATGATCATCGTTAAGGCATAAAGATAAAGATCAAGATTGATGAAGTTCACAACCAAGACTTAATGGGCAAGTCACTCGCCAACAATAAAAGATTTTAGGACATGAGAAGCTCACCACTAGGAACCATCAGCCGAGGATAAAAGACATCTTAGTCTACCATTAAGAATAATCCATTTTCCAAGAATAAAGGAAATAAGATAAGAGAAGCTCACCACTATGTCCTAAAGGAAAATTCACCAGCCAAGGATAAAGGGCTTCTTCCCCCACCAAAGAATCCACACCTTCCAAAGACAAAAAACCCGAAAAGATATTCGCTCACACCAAGGAAAATCTCATATGTTTGCAATTTTCAAGTCTTGTATGTCTTACAAATGAGATTGCACCTCTATTTATAGTGATAGTGCTAAACAAAAGAGAAGACACTTTGAATTCCTGAAAACCAAGCAGACTTTTGGGAAATTCACCTAATTATTAATCTTGAAAGTAGCACTACAATAAAGACTCACAAAAGACTATGAATTAAAAGACTCAATAACTAGGACTAAATGCATTTAACTAGCATCAGTTGCTTTGATTGCACACTCCAAATTCTTGTGATAGTCTTAGAAGCCAAACAATCACTGAAGAATATTGCTAAATAGCGATAGGAATCAATCATAACAGCCTCCATTCATTAGGTAGTCTCAAAATTGACAAGAGAGCTTGTGACTCAACAACTTCATCCTTAAACCCATATAATTAGGTTGTAGTAGAAATTGGCTTTCGCCTACATAATAGTGAATGGGTTGATTCAATTGACAAAACATGACTTGAACTTGAGAGCTTATTGATAGAGTCCAATGCTCTCACATCACAAACTGCCATATGATTTCCTAAACTTCTTATGCAACGCCAAACTGAATTTGAATATTTTTTTTATAAAACCATTCAAATCAAATTCCTATATGTATTCATAACATTTCATAGAATATGTTATTTTTCTTTTACATGCAAAAAAAGTTTTGGTCTTTGTATTCATAACATTGGAAAATTATCCAAAAAATCCTAAATTTATTATATTTTTGCCAATTCAATTATAAACATTTTCATAGTTTACCAATAGAGTCTATCTAATCAATTTTGGCCAGAAATCGCTAATGTGGACATCAAGCATCCTACATGGCATGGCCAATGCTAATGTGGATAATTTTAATATTTTTTCAAATAAATTTATAATTTTTTAATAATTTTCTTTTCTTTTCTTTTTTCTTTGTTCATTCAAAGGGCCCACAACCTCCATCAACCACTGGTTGAGGGGCAACAGCCCTTACTGGCCCTCGGCAAGGACTGCAAAGCCCCGCCAACCTCAAGTGAGGGGTCACAACCCCCTACGGCCATAATGCGGGCATGGCAGCCCTTGTCTACTGCAAGCCATAGTGAAGGCATGGCATGTAGGGGGTCACAACCCCCTACGCCACGCCCTCAACTTGCCAAATTTGTCACCTTGTCGAGGCCCTCGACTAGCGAAGGTCGCCACACCCTCACTTCACCTAGGGAATGACAAGGGTCGTCAACCCTTGCCTTGTGGTCGATAAAGGTTGCTAGCCTTCAACTAGTGGCCAGCACCCTTGTTGGCCCTTTGAATAAAAAAGGAAAAGGAGAGGAAAGGAAAATTTAATAAAAAATAATAGAATTTGAGAAAATATTAAAATTTGTCTATGTCAATGCAGATAGTGCCATATAAGACCGTTGGCACTTACTGGACTGTCACATCAGTGATTTCTAGCTAAAATTGACTTGATGGACTCAATTAACAAAACTTGAAAAGGTTTATGACACAATTGGTAAATTAAATGAAATAAGACTGAATTGACAAAAGTGCAATAAATTTAGGACATTTTAGACATTTTTCCCAAGCCAAATTGCATTTGAATTTTTTTTTCTTTTCTTATAGAACCATTCAAATCAAATTGCTAAATGTATTTATAACGTTCCATAAATTATGTTACATTGCTTTTACATATAAAAATTTTCTGTCTTGTATTCATAATATTGCCAGTGTTTGTTGAGAATGACTCCTCATCTTTTTGTATAACTAGATATAGTTTAAAGATGCAAATAGTATCTCAACGAATATCGATAAGCATATTACGCAAATTGTGAACTGGCATTCACTTCTTGCGTAGATTTTTCCTTTTTTGTTTTGGCGTTAGGACAACCATTCTAAACGAGCATGTTTGGTCTCACAACAGTTAGAGCTGTAGAACTGGGCGCTGCAGTTTTTATAAGATATTTGACAAAATTTTCAAAAAAGTTGCGGTAATCTTTTCAAAAAAGTTGAGGTAGCTTGTAAGAGATTTTGAAAAGCTGCATCACCCAATTTTAATGTGCCGCAGCTTTAAAAGTACGCAATTAACAAACGCAAGTTTGCAGCACGACCATAATGCAGTATGGTAGCAACACGAGCATTGCTACACCAAACAAATAGTAAGACCTACCAAATACAGTACTGCCATTAACCTAATTCACATCGTCATAAATCATGATTTTACCTTATGAAAAAAATATGTTCTAACCACGACTGATGCCTAAGGGTGATATAGACATTTAATGCATATAGCCGTAGATGGCGACCTCATTGGTACAATATGATGGGGTTTGGATAAAAGATATGTTGGAATTTTGTACATGTTTAATTAAGGAGAATGATTGCAAAAAGCCAAATGACAAATCAACAATGCCATATAATTCTATATATCTTTTAAAGCCTTTCCTGTTAAGAGGGAAAGGCAGCCAATTTCAATCAGATTCTAATCCTTGCTAGGTTTGTCGAAAGACCCAAATGAAAAAAATGCTTATCAAGAAACATGCTTCATGGAATATGAAACATGATTCAATGCAGCTTTTTAATAAGCAGATGTTTATGCACTTTATTGTTATGAAAGCAACACCAAGGAAACGGCGTTCACGGTAACTATTCTGTAGTCCACATATCAGACGACGTGCCGGATTCACCAGGCAGATCGGGTTCTCATTCTCTTTAGATTCACACCACTACAGAGTCCAATTTCAGCCCCTTCTTGAGGAAGATGATCATTCCCGATCTATATAAACCCCTGCATTTTCCCTTGGCCAAGTCACCCACTTCTTTACAACACCAAAAACATAAGCCCTAGAGCATCTAGAGCAAGAGTGAACCATGGCTGCCACGCTTGTTGGCAAACTTGTTCTTTTCATGGTGACCATCCTAGGACTCTGGGCCTCCCAAGCGTGGTCGCGCGAGCTCCACGAAGCTACCATGCGAGAGATGCACGAGCAGTGGATGGCTCGCCATGGGCAGGTGTACGAGGATGCCGCCGAGAAGGAGCGACGCTTCTTGATCTTCAAGAACAATGTCGAGTACATTGAATCCTCCAACCAGTATGGGAACAAACCGTATAAGCTAGCCATCAATGCGTTTGCCGACCTAACGAAGGAGGAGTTCAGGGCCTCGAGGACAGGATACAAGCGCTCATCCTCCCTGAGGGTGGCAAGTGCTAAGCCATTCCAATATGAAAGTGCGACCGCGATTCCATCAAGCATGGATTGGAGAAAGAAAGGAGCCGTCACGCCTGTTAAGGACCAAGGCCAATGCGGTAAGGCATCGAATCAAATATATTTTCGGGATCTTTTTTGATTTAACTAGATTCAATCATCCAATTTTCATCCTTCTTTTTCTTACGTGAATCTTCCCTGGATAGGATGCTGTTGGGCTTTCTCTGCTGTGGCGGCCATGGAAGGGATTACCCAACTCACCACGGGAAAACTGATCTCTTTGTCCGAGCAAGAACTAGTGGATTGTGACAGAAGTGGCGAAGACCAGGGCTGCGGGGGCGGCCTCATGGACGACGCTTTTGAGTTCATCATCAGCAACCATGGCCTGACCACCGAGACCAGTTACCCATACCAAGCTATCGATGCCACCTGCAATGCCCGGAAAGCAGCCTCTAGTGCTGCAAAAATCACCGGATACGAAGACGTGCCTTCCAACAGCGAGTCCGCCCTTCTGAAGGCTGTGGCCAACCAGCCAGTTTCCGTGGCCATCGACGCAGGCGATTCGGATTTCCAATTCTACTCCAGCGGCATTTTCACTGGGGAATGTGGGACCGATCTGGACCATGGGGTCACCGCAGTCGGGTACGGGACGAGTGAGGACGGAACCAAGTACTGGTTGGTCAAAAATTCGTGGGGCACCGGATGGGGCGAGGAGGGATACATTAGGATGAAGAGGGACATCGATGCTAAGGAAGGTCTTTGTGGCATTGCCATGGAGGCTTCATATCCAACTGCATAATTGCTTGGGACAATACAGCATTTCCGTGTTAATACAGAGATTGGGCTATGGTAAACTTGTCTCTGTGCGCGCGCGCATATTTGTCAGGGTTGAGAACTCTCTTTTTTTCCCTTGTGAATGCTTGTTCTACGTAGACTTGCATGTGCATGAACACAACATTGTTCTCTTGTCGTTTATGAACCCTAAGTATGAATGCAAGTGAATGATTTCAGTTATTTAAGACGCTAAACTCAATGAACCCCATCGATATTGAATTAAATATATCAGGCGATTGAAGTTGATGACCTCAATAGAAATGTATTATAACGAGGAGTTCCATTTGAAATCCAAAAAAGGTACTTAAATCTATCTGTAGTGATGGTGTGATGGCTATCGATGATAACATGTTACATCTTGTCGGGTTTTACATTTACCATCTAAGTTAATTAGTATATACGAGTTAGGTGGCATGGGTTTTGCACGGGCATATGTCGTCAAACATAATTCTATCTATATTGGGCAATGTATTCGTGGATTTTATGTTATTTGCGTTGTTGTCGATTAATTGAAAAATTGCAACAACAAAAATTTCCTCATGGTTGTGTGTCACTACTCAAAATGCTGGTCTCAACGAGCTCTTTATTTATGTAATCAAAATCAATTTTCATGAAATAAAAATTCTAAAAACAAGTAAAAACAATACATTCTGACTCTAAACTGTCGCAGCTTTGATATCACATGTTAACCTCGAAATTAGCACTCCAAGATCATCATAGCCAAGATTCTAGAACATAGTAATGAAGAAGAAGTGATTTGCGCAACTGCTTTGGAATCTATCGTTCTCAATGCGGGATAGTGATGGCCCCCTTTAGTTTCAAGCATTCTTCTCTATTGCTCTCTTTAACATTGGCTTCAATGAGACAACCCCAACTCTCTCCTTATGTGAGGTTGTGTCCTTACAGTTAAGGAGAGATGTAAGTACCATTTATAGAGCTTTTAGCCATGGGTCCTCTCATCACAAGTTGGGCTTTACTCAGTCTATACTAGCCAGCCCTATATTAGACTTATTAAAAATCTTTATATCTTACCTTATTAGATAAACCCCATATAACGGTAAATTACAATCTCAACAAATTTAGGTCACATCAGAAAAACCTCTTATAAGTGCTTGCAAAGTAGAAGGAAGAGAACTATAGTAGATATTGCTAGGAAATGCCACAATCAATATAATAATGGAAAATAATAAATGAAGAGATCATTAAATTACAAGAGTTGTCAATCCCTTGATTTTATCATATCCGAGAATTAACTTGTGATTTTGATTGGAATTTGATTGATATCACCACTTTCTTCTCCTTTGATTGATAAAACAATGCCTTTACCCCCTCCCCCAACTCAAATTGAGAATAGAAGAATCGCAAATTCCCAATTTGCGACATAAGTTTCCAAATGCATTTCTAGACAACAGTTTCATGAAAATATCAAAAATTTGATGCATAGATGGAACATACTTAGTTACAAGTGTTCCAAGAGCCACTTTTTCTCGCATGTAATGATAGTCTAATTTGATATGTTTAGTTCTTGCATGGAACACTGAATTAATCGACATATAAAGCGCATAATATTATCACAAAATAATATTGGTGGACTGTAGAGATGAATACCCAAATCTCTCAAAAGGAATAATATCCATGTAATCTCTACAACAATCAATGCCATTATATGATACTTTGCCTTGGCACTAGATCGAGCAACCGTTCATTGCTTCTTAGCACTCCATGATATACAATTGCTATCTAAGAAAGTACAAAATCTAATAGTTGATTGTTAAATCAAGCGACAACCTACCCAATCCGCATCATGAAAGGCATACAAGTCCAAAGTTGACTTGGACAAGATTAGCATGCCTTGACCTATTATGCCTTTGACATGACATAAATTGTGCTTCACAATTTGAAAGTGATTCACTGTAAGTTGATGCATGAAACAAACAAAATCGACTACAAATGAAATACCCGGCCGCATAATCGTGAGATTGAAGAGCTCCAACGATACTTGATATAGCAGAGGATCTGAAAATAGTCTTGCCTCCATATTAGAATGAGAACTAACAACCATAGGTGTGGAAAATGTCTTGTAGCCCTCCATTTGCGCATGTCTAAGATTGACAAAGTATATTGTTGTTGCCATAAATAGAGGCCATCAGAGAGTATCCCAAATTCCACTGCTAGAAGACAGTGCAATGGCCCCATATTCTTCATTGTGTATTCGTTATTCAATGTATATGAACCCATCAAGCAATTTTGGATCATCACATGTAACAATCATGCCATCTATATATTAAAGCAGAGCTAGAATGCCATGATCTATTTTTTAATATACAATGAAGGATCAACAAAGCTGCAAAAGAAATTGAATGCCAAAAGAAATGAGCTAAAATGATCAAACCATGGTCTTGGTGCTTGTTTAAGGCCATACAAAGCTCTCTCCAGTTTGCAAACATAAAATGGATGATTTTTGCCTTAAAACCTAGCAGTTGCTCCATATAAATAAGTTGCGCTAGAAAACGATGTAAGAAGGCATTTTTAATGTCTAATTATTTGATTTGCCAACCTTTAACAGTAGGAATGGTGAAGACCATTTTTATACTTCCTAGTTAAATAACTAGCAAGAAAGTCTCAAGGAAATATACTCCTACTACTTGAGTATATCCCTTAGCGACCAATCTTGCTTTTTTAATCTTTCTAATGTATCATCGGCCTTTAACATAGACTTAAAAACCCATTTACATCCCACAATATTATTTTTTGGAGGACGTGGAACAAGAGTCCAAGTTTAATTCCGATGCAGTGCCTTTAGTTCCTCATTCATTGCTGCCTACCACATTTGATGTTTCAAAGCAAAGCGTACATTGTTTAGCTCCTTCAACATAGAATCCATCATATGTAAATTGATCTTTTTTGGATTAGGCTTCACAATACTAGCACATGCTTGAGTGATCATTGAATGATTTGGAGTGGGTCAACATGCTATTGAAAAATCAATAAAGACATCCATAAAGGAAAATTTGCCAAATTGCATGGAGAATTAAGCGGAGCACATGATGAGTTACCGATTTCAACATGACTTTAGTGAACATGTGATTCACCTCCATAAACATTATCTTCATAAGAAGTATCATGGGTAACGGAATTTAATAAGTCATCATGCGATTGATGAGAGAACGCACCTTGTTGCAAATACATAGGTGAAAATTCTAAGTCCGATGCCATTGTGTCTTGATTTGGCCAGCTTATAAATTTAGATATCCCCACTTTATTACTTTGATCCTATAATAATGAGTTGGGCACGAGATAAGGAAATACAATTTCACAAAAAAAACAACATGCTATTATATATAGATTCAGCCAATTGAAGGATAGAGACATTGATATCCCTTATGGGGATCACTATAGTCAAGAAACACATATGGCAACAGTCTAGCGTCGAACTTTTTTTTTTGGTGAAGTCCCTAAGATAAGGAAAACACCTACAACCAAAAACTCGCAAAGAATTTTAATATAGTTTTCTACCAAATAAGAATTCGTATGCAGATTTCATGCCTAACACCCTTGTAGGAAGCCCATTCAAGAGAAACACTGCCATTTGAAGGCCTTCGACCTAGTATTTTTAGGAACTCCACTTCGATGAAGCATAGTCAAGCTAATTTCACATATGTGCCTATGTTTTCACTCAACAACTCTACTCTGCCTTAGAGTATTTAGGCAAGGTACTTGATTAATAGTGCCATTCTTTTGCAAATGAAGTAAGGCATCTACTCGGTTGAACTCTCCTCCTTTGACAAATTGAAAGAATTTAATATACCCTCCAAATTGTTTTTCCAAATATTTCTCAAAATTGAGAAAACATGCAAAAAAGTTGGATTTTTGCCGTAATGGAAACAACCAAGTATATTGAATATAATCATCCACAAAGCGAACATAATGCCGAAAACTTTGAAGTGAGATTATCGGACCCTTTCCCTACAAATCACAATGTGTCTTTTCAAAAAACTTAGTAGTACTAGATTTGGAAGGCAAAAAAGGAAGTTTAGAAGCTTGACCCATATGGTAGTTATGTTTATTCCAAGTAGTAACAATAATATTGCCTTTATTTTGCAGATACCAAATTGTCATTGATTGTGGATGTCCCAACCTTTGATGCCAAGTACTTTCATCAACTTTCCTAAACCGATTTGAAATAGTGCTTCTTTTGATGCATTCAAGGCATGTAGATCAGCATCATTCCAACTGTTAGAACAATTCCTGATTTCTCCCCTCCAATACAAGGTTCCGAATGAATGTGGACACCTTTCTATGCTCCAGCATAAAACTCTTTTGCTGCGCATAAACTTGTCCCTCCTTGCTTGAGGGATAGCTGATTCATATTACTTGTATTCTGGTTGATCGGGCGCTTGGTAGTGAGAGCCCCTACTTGAAAAACCAACAGCTTGCGGCTCATCATCATACGCATGCGCTATAAAAGAAGCCGCACAACGCCCTTCCTCTTTCTAATCCTTTTGGATGATAAGGCATGCCTATCCATATTTTATCCAGCCTTTGCTCCACTATCAACCACCAGAATTGTATTCTGGTTGGATTGGACGATTGGTGGTAAGAGGCCCTACTTGAAAAGCCAATAGCTTGTTGCTCACCACCATATGCATGCGCTATAAAAGAAGCCGCACAACGCCCTTCCTCTTTCTAATCCTTTTGGATGATAAGACATGATGATTTAGGCAAGGAGTTGACAAACAACCTCAACTTCAAATAAATCATCAGCCCCAACTTCTCCACATTGCACTATGAATCGGGTGAGATAATTGGTAGGGAGAAAGATCTGCAACATTGAACGTTGCTAAAATAGCATGTTCACCAGGGAGTTCAATCTTATAGGCGTTGTCTCCAATCCTTTACAGCACTTTGAAAGGTCCATCAACCATAGGCTTCAACTTCCCGTGATGACCATGAAGAAGAGAAATCTTTCCTTTCTAAGATGTAGCCAAACTAAATCTCATTCCTTAAAGCTGCAGGCTTCCGATGTTTATTGGCTCTCTCTTAATACTTCGCATTGTGCTTTATGATTCTTTTCCGAATTTACTCATGAAGCTTCTTTAGATAGTGGGCAAGATCCTCAGCATCTCCACTAAAATGTTGAGAGATGGGAAGAGGAGCTAAGTCCAAGGAACTAATAGGATTCTTCCCATACATAGCCTCAAAAGGACTTTTTCCAGTTGTTTGGCTTTAAGACCGGTAGGAAGCAAATTCAGCTTGAGCCAAAGTGAGGTCCCATTGTCACAAGTTACTTCTGATTAAGCTCCTTAAGAGATTTCCCAAACTCCAATTAACAACTTCATTTTACCCATTGGTTTGAGGATGATGAGATGAGCTCAATTGAGCTATTGTACCTAGCTTCTTCCAAAGTGTGCGCCAAAAATGACTGACAAACTTTGAATCTCGATCTGAAGTCATTGTCTTCGAAATACCATGAAGTTTCATGATCTTTGAAGTAAAGATTCGCCATATGAGTAGCATCCAAAGTCTTGTTACATGGTACAAAATGCGCCATTTTGGAGAATCGATCAATGACCTCCATAATCAAGTCTTTGTTCGAGGTAAACCACCCACAAAGTCTAAGTTGACATCATCCCAAGGGGAGATTGGGACCAGTAACAGAGTATACAAGCCAGTGTTTTGAGTATGGCTTTTGGCAATGTGACAAGGTCGACACCGCTCCACATGTCTCGTAACATTTTTCTCCATGTGAGGCCAATAAAAATTTTCTTTGACAAGACAGAGTATCTAGTCTCTTCCAAAATGTCCGGCTAATCCTCCACCATGGGCTTCTTTGTTGTGCCTCTTTGGTCCACTTGAAATTTCCCCCCTTCAAGCATTTTAAGGAGAAATAATGGTGCTGAAATGCTTGATAAAGCGGCAATAAAATGATGCCAAACCATGAAAACTCTGAATATCATGTATAGATGTTAGAATGGGCCAACTAATGATTGCCTCCACCTTGCTAGAATCCATCTTAATGCCTTCTTTAGAAACAATATAGCCTAAGAAGATAAGGCTATTGGTAAAGAAGTGACACTTCTTTAAGTTGGCATATAATTTTTGCTCTCGAAGAACTGTGAAAACTTGGAAAAGATGCTGCAAGTATTGCTCTTGAGTAGAGCTATAAACAAGAATGTCATCAAAATAAATAATAACAAAGCTACCAATAAATGGTTTAAAGATATGATTCATAAGGCACATAAAGTACTAGGAGCATTAGAAAGGCTGAAAGGCATTACAATCCACTCATAGAGGCCATTACTTGTTTTGGAGGCAGTTTTTCATTCATCTCTGACTCTCATTCTAATTTGATGATATCCACTTCAAAGATCAATCTTGAAAAAGATAGTTGCGCCATGAAGTTGGTCGAGAAGATCATTGAGTCGAGGAATAGAAAAATGATACTTGATGGCAATCTTGTTCACCGCTCAACTATCAATACACATACATTGTGAACCAGCTTTCTTTTGCACAAGAAGAGCAGGGATAGCACATGGACTCATGCTTTCTCTGACCATTCCTTTAGCCAATAGTTCATCCACTTGTCGTTGAAGCTCTTCATGCTCCTTAGGACTCATGCAATAGGCCGCCTTGTTTGGAATGATGGCTCCAAAGAAAAAATCAATGCAATGTTGAATGTTTCTTGTAGGTGGAAGACAGGGTAGAATCTCTTTCGGAATGATATCCTTAAATTCTCAAATAAGAGCTTCTACTAAAGAAGGGATATCACAATGTTCTTCATTCTCTTCTAACGCCACAAGAGCATATGCCTTCAAAGATTCTTCTAAAACTTTATCAACTTCACATTTAGAGAGTAAATTATTTCCTTCCCCATTAGATGGTTTAGGAGCGCTATTTATTTTGGAAGGACCCACAATGATTTTTACTCCATCCTTCTTAAAAGTGTAAGTATTTTTGAACCCATCATGTTTAGTTTTTCAATCAAATTGCCATGGCCTCCCAAGAAGTAAATGGTAAGCATCCATGGGAACAACATCGCACCAAACTTCATCCATTTATTTATTTTTCAATAGAGAATTGAACAAGACATCACTTATTAACCCTAACCTCATTCCCTTGACGAAGCCAAGAGAGCTTGTAAGGATGTGGGTGCTTCTCTGTCTTGAGGTGCAACTTATCCACCATTGTTGTAGCCACTACATTCTTGCAACTTCCTCCGTCGATGATAACATCACAAACCTTTTCATGACACGTTGTATCCCAAGAATACAATGCTTCTAAAAAAGAATTGGCATTTCAGCATCTTTGCATATAGCTTGTGCTTTCTTAAGGCTTCAAAGACCTATTTTAAATGGACACCTCATTGTTCTTGTGACATCTTGAATTTCGACCCATTTTGGGATTTATGAAATGGTTATTTTATCAATGTGTTATTAGTTACGTTTATTTTGAGCTAGCCCCTCATGAATCAACTGACTAGTCGGAAAAGCAATTAAGGATCGATACGTGTACGACCAATGAATTCAATCAGGGATATGCCACTCGACCATAAGGATCAAAGAAGGATAATACCATGCTATTACAAGCCAATTAGCAAATGGAAATAAATCGATTCGGCAAAAGTACGAGATCGAATTGCAGGTGATTCCACAAGACTTCGATATTGATTACAAACGATATTAAACCGATTTCCTTTTGGCTCTGTACTTAGCATGAGCAATTAACCCCTCATGATTACATGACAATCGAGGACTACCCTAATTTGAATAGGCACGATCATGGATTGAAAAACTATCAACCACGGGTTAAACGCGTGAGAACCCCTAAACGCCGCCCAATAGTTAGGTTGCACTAAAGTCACAATTGATCGATATTAACCACGATTTTCAATCCGGTTTCAGGTATCAAACTTTTGAGGATGTTAAGACTAAAATATTGGGCGTTGCCTCATTGATTCTCGAATTTATCGATAAATTTGGAAATTATCATAAAAGGATTCAACGGGCCAAAAAATTAGAACCAAGAGGAGATGGGTCAACCAAAGGCCCAATGGGCCTTGCGCCCATTAAGGTTCAGCCAAGTGGGCCCCAAGCCAAGCCCACGAAGCCCAAGTGAGCCCAACTTCAAGCCTTAAGCCCAATTGCATTTTCTAGCCCATTTCTCCATAATTTGAGCCCAAACCAATTTTATTCAAGCTCATATAAAATCTTGGCCCGTATACACGCAAAGTACGGTATACTATACTTTGAGAAATTACCATTTTACCCCTTCTAGAAGTGGCATTTACTGTTGGAGGACAATGAGAGAGTAAAGTCAAGAAAATTTATGAAGGGAAATGATAATTTGGAAGGCAAATTGGACTTGGCTTCTCTCTCTCTCTCTCTCTCTCTCTCTCTCTCTCTCCCCCCATTTTGCAGCCTACTCCCACATTTCTCCCTCTCTTCCTCACTTTTTCTCCCTCATTTTCTCTCTTTCCCTCTTGTTTTCCCCATGGTTCTTCCCCTTGGATGACCCCTTGACCAACCGGACCACCCTCACTTGCCATCTTGGCCGCCTTGCCACTGTTTTTTGGAGCCACCGTGCTGCTGTGGTACCGCCTGTCCAAGGCCACCCAAGCCACACCTCTCTCTCTCCCTCGTGGTCCTCACCTCCGCCGGAAACCACCTCCGCCAAGACCCATTTTTACCAAGCGCCTCTGTGATTTTTTGGACATGGTTGTGCATAGCCCTCGCTACCACTATCATGCTCATGTTGTCGGAATCGTCGCCGGGTGAGTTTACGTTATAATCCCTCAATTAGTCCGTTAAACTTGCTTAAGGTAGTTTAGTTAGAGTTAATCCTAGTTTTAGGGGATTAATTAAGATGTATTAGAGCTAAGATAGGTGGTTAGTTAGATGGTTAGGATTAGTTTAGATTAATCTTGCTTGAGGTTTATTAAATGTGGTTTGAGGGAGTTAAAATTGTTTAGCTTTGATTGATTGATTTCTTTGCTTTAATTGTTGTCTTATTGAATTTCTGAATTTAATTTATTAGTTATTAAATTTTGATTTTTTACTGTACATGATGCACTGTTCACGTGGTATTGTTCACGTGCACTATTCACTCAATATTGTTCGCGTACTGTTCACGGACACTGTTAATCCAGAAGAGAAAAATTGTCTAAATGCATATGTCTTAATCATATGATGTGGATTGATAGTGTAAATGCATGGACATTTGCATGGATTGCATGGGTTTATAAAAAGGGGAAAAATGATGTCATAGGGACATGGAAATTGACTGATTTTCTGGGGAGGAAATTGAGACTGCATATGCAAGCATGTATGCATTAGCTAATGTTCAAGATAAAAGTGGGCTGTGGTGATATGCTTACGTGATCACCTAATGAGAGTGGCTGCAATAACACCCCCATGTGAGGATGGGCGTGCCATGAGTGGCCGTGATGAAAACCCCCGTATGCTTACAGGCGTGCCCTGTGTGGCCGTGACCAAACCCTCATATGATTACGGGCATGCCCTGTGTGACCGTGACCAAACCCTCGTATGATTACGGGCGTGCCCTGAGTGGCTATGATGATACCCCCGTATGTTTACAAGCGTGCCCTGAGTGGCTGTGATGATACCCCCGTATGCTTACGGGCGTGCCCTAAGTGGTCGTGATGATACCCCCGTAGGATTACAAGCGTGCCTTGTGTGGCCGTGACCAAACCCCCGTATGATTACGGGTGTACCGTGAGTAGCCATAATGATACCCCTGTCTGAGACGGGCAATCCTTGAGAGGCCATGATAAATGCTCGATTATACCGAAAGATTGCCTGCAAAATTGTGGGCAAGGACTGAGAGGTCAATAATTAGGACACACCTGACTGCTATGTGCATGAGATGCATATATTGTGTTCAGATTATGTGATTGCCTGTTCATTGATGCCTGGCTATGCCAATAGACATCGACGGGAGTTCGGTTGTAGCCCTAAGGGGCATTAATAATTGGAACATGTGTGAATGCAATGGTGCATGTGAAACATATTGCGATGTGTTCTAATTATGCATGTGTTGTTTGCACTAACCATGGCATGTGTGAGGTTATATTGTGCAGGGTATGGCAATGGCAAAGTAAGATTACCTGTGAATTGACTCACTTGTGATTGATCACTGAGATAATTAAAATGTTGATTGCATTGTTATGGCACGTATGAGAATTTATAACGTGCAGGGTATGGCATGATCGGGTAAGGATGCTTGCAAGTCGATTGATTGCTGACTGTTTCTTATGGGGTTTACCGAGTAGATCACATTGTTAGTAAGTCAAAGCAAGGGTCACTTTGCAATTGATATGCCATCATTAGGAACCCTGAGGCGAGTTGGCGTCCTAACCGAGGCTTAGGGAAATAACTCACTAAGATTTTATCTCACTCGTCATTGTTAAACATTTTCAGGTCCGTAATATAGGGAAGTGCTAGAGCACGTCATAGAGGATAACAGGTTGGGGTGCCCAATGATTGAAGGAAGTAAATTAACCATGTTTAGTATCTTTGGATGACTAAAGAGAAAGACGCCCGATTGTGAGGCTTGTGTATAAACTTCCTAGGGTTAATTAGTTCAAGAATAAAAACGACGTCGATGCTGTTGTTTGTAGTCTTTCTGCTATCCCTGGAGTTTATTGATTGGGTGTTATTGAATTGCTTCCACATGCGTTTAATCGCAAGATAAAAAGAATGGTCGACGACGTGTCATGGGACGTTGCATTCATTTGACCAAAGTGAAGGGGTTGTCGCGTGCTCGGGATTCGAGATGTGACATTTCTTGCTATAAACAAGAACATCATCAAAATAAACAACAACAATTGACCAATAAAAGAACAAAGAACTTCATTCATGAGTCTCATGAAGGTGGTGGGAGCATTCGATAAACCAAATGGCATAACTAGCCACTCATAAAGATATCATTTTGTCTTAAAAGCTATCTTCCATTTGTCACCTTCTTTCATGTGGATCTGATGGTAGCCACTCCTCTTTGTCGATCTTTGAATGCGCCATCAATCCATGCAATTCACCGAGCATATCATCAAGTCTAGGTATGGGTTACTTAAACTTGATTGTGCTGTTGTCTATGGCTCAACTATCTACACACATTCTATATGAAGTATCCTTTTTCGGCATGTTTGGAACCATTCAATGACTCATGCGTTCCTAAACATACCCTCTTGTTTCTCCTCCTTCATGATTAGTTTGCAAACATCTTCCAAAAACCATTACAATTGAAGGTAATCTCTCTATTCAAGCCACCAAGGAAACAAGCAACAATCTGCTCCGGCAATTTTGGAAAATTGTGCCTCATTTAAGAGTTGTTCAAACTCTATAATATATTCTTTAATGCCCATTCCATGTTATTGGAGGGAATTCACTTTTGAGGAAGAGATCTTGCTTGTAGTTGTCGGGCAAAAACCTTTTATCATAAGTTTCTTGAGCTTTGCCCAAGATTTGATTTAGCTTTTTCCATCATGAATTTCTAGTTCTTCAAGTTTTCCCACCAAAGCAAAGCATATATCTTCAACTTGAGAACAACAACTCTGCATCGTTTTTCCTCTTAATATAAGTGGAAGTCAAAGATCCATTCGATAAACCAATCGATAAAGTTGTCTTGATTTAGATAACCCTCAAATTCTAATGCCTCCACGTTTACTTCACAATCATTCTCCTCGCATCCTCTTCTTCCCATATGGACTCAGTAATCCAAATCACTAAAGTTGCTTCTAGTGTTGTTGGACTCATCACCAGAGTTGGATCGCCATAGTGGGGTCGATTAATAGGGTGTATACATGGTGGCTCCCACCTCACTTGATTTTCCAAGAGATCGAGGACTCACTCCATTTATTGTTAGTCTTGTTATGGCATGGTCATGCCTTTAATTATGTGCTTTCTCCAAGTCAAGCCACGTGAAATCAGATTACTCATGTTTTTTGAACAAAAGTATGAGATGGGATAGGAAATAGTAATAGAAGGAATCACTCAAAACAAGCTCAACATTGAGCTCTTATACCAATCCGGTACAATTGCGAGGTGGACGAGCGTGTATTCAGTGATAGTGGGATGATGTGCGATAGATGAAGGATAGATGAAGGATAGATTACGATCACCGTCAAGGCATAAAGGACACGCCACTAACCAAGGATAAAAATCAGGATTTACGAAGCTCATCATCAAAGCTTAAAGGATTAGTCATCTGCTAAGGATAAAGGATTTTGAGATTAAAGAAGGTCACCACTAGAGCCTCAAAGACTAACCACCAGACAAGGATAAAAGACTTCTTAGTCCACCACTAAAGGATAATTCACTTTCCAAGGATAAAGGTACCAGGATAGGAGAAGCTCACAAACAAGGTCTAAAAGAAAATCCATTAGCAAAGGAAAAAGGGTTTATTGGCTTTCCACCAAGGAAGAGTCCACCTTCTAGATATAAAGAACCGAAAATATATTGACTTGTACATAGAAAAATCTCTTAGATTCTCTATATTCAACTCTTCTTTGTCTTACAATTGAGATTACACCTCCATTTATAGAGATAATGCTAAACAAAATAGAAGACTCTTAGGGAATTCACCGTATCATGACTCTTGAAATTGACACCACAAAAAGACTCATAAAAAAGCTTTGAATTGAGAGACTTAATAACTTGAACTAAATGCACTTAACTAATATCAAATGCATTGAAACTTGATAAGACCCTCTAAATTCATGCACCAGTCTTGGAAGCCAAACAATCACATTAAAAGGTCACCAAACAACGATAGGAATTGACAAGAACTATCTTCAATCATTAGGTAGCCAATTGGGAGTCTCGAAATCGACAACAAGTCTTCTAAATCAATAACCATGTGGCGTAATGAGCAACTTCATCCTTGAACCCACATAATCAAATTGCAACAAAAATCGGCTTTTGCTTGCATGAATAACATATTTGTTGGTTCAATCAACAAAACATGAGTTGAACTTGAGAGCTGATCGATAGAGTCTGATGCTCTCGCATCACAAATTGTCATGTGATTCCATAAATTTCTTATGCAACGCCAAATTGAATTTGAATATCTTTTTATCATAGAACCATTCTAATCAAATTCCTCAATATATCCATGGGATTCCGTAAATTACATTATTTTGCTTAATAAAACCTTTGCGTCTTGTACTCGTAACATTGCCCGTGGAAAGAAAATTTCTCCACATGTGGCTCTTATTACCGTTAATTTATTACTTAGTGAAATAGTGAATAGTTATAGTAATAACGGTGGCGATGAGGCCGCCTGTGATAAAATTTTCATCCTCCGGCAATGTTTGTTAAGAATACTCCTTCATCGTTTAATATAACTAGATATAGTTTAAAGATTTAAATAATATTTCAATGATTATCGATAAGCATATTGTGCAAATTGTAAAGTGGCATTCAGTCCTTGCCTAGATTTTTCCTTTGTGTCTTGGCATAAGGACAACCATTCTTAAAAAGGAATTTTTATCTCGCCAACAGTTAGAGCTGTAGAACTGGGCGCTGTAGTTTATGTAAGATGTTCTTTTCGAAAAAGTTGCGGCAGCTTGTAACAAATTTTTGAAAAGCTGCATCACCCAATTTTAATGTGCTATAGCTTTAAAAGTACGCAATTAACACACGCAAGTTCGCAGCACGGCCATAACATAATATAGTAGCAACACGAGCATTGCTACACTAAACAGACAGTAAGACCTACCATATACAGTACTTCCATTACCTAATTCGCATCACCCAAAAAAAAATGATTTAATTAATATTTTACCTTCAATTAAAGGAATATTTTCTAGTGACGGCTGATGCCTAAAGTGTGATACAGACATTTAAAGCATATAGCCGTAGATGGAGACCTCATTGATGCAATATGATGGGGTATGGATTGATATGTTGGAATTTTGTACATGTTTAATTAAGTAGAATGATTGCAAGAAACCAAAGGACAATTCAACAAAGCCATTTGATTCTATTTATCTTTCACAACCATTCCCGTTTGAAGGGAAAAAGAGCCAATCTCAATCAGATTCTAAACATTGCCAAGTTTGTCGAAAGACCCAAATGAAAAAAATGCTTATCAAGAAACATGTTTCATGGAATATGAAACATGATTCAATGCAGCTTTCAATATGCAGGTGTTTATGTACTTTATTGTCAGGAAAGCGACATTAAGGAAGCGGCGTTCACGGCACTAATTCTGTAGTCCACATCTCAGACGACGTGCCGGATTCACCAGGCTAATCGGGTTCTTATTCCCTCTAGATTCACACCACAGAAGAATCCAATTTAAGCCTCTTCTTGTGGAATAGGGTTATTCACGATCTATATAAACCCCTGCATTTTCCCTTGGCCAATTCACCCACTTCTTTACGACACCAAAATCGTAAGTGCTGGAGCATCTAGAACCATGGCTTCCACGCTTGTTGGCAAACTTGCTCTCGTCGCGGTGACCATCCTAGGACTCTGTGCATCCCAAGCGTGGTCGCGTGAGCTCCACGAAGCTACCATGCGAGAGAAGCACGAGCAGTGGATGGCTCACCATGGGCGGGTGTACGAGGATGCTGCCGAGAAGGAGCGATGCTTCTCGATCTTCAAGAACAATGTCAGGTACATTGAGTCCTTCAACCAGGATGGGAGCAAACCGTACAAACTAGCCATCAATGCGTTCGCGGACCTAACAAGTGAGGAGTTCAAGGCCTCAAGGACCGGATACAAGCGCTTGTCCTCCCCAAGGCCAGCGAACACTAAGCCATTCCGATACGAAAGCGTGACTGCGATTCCATCAAGCATGGATTGGAGAAAGAAAGGAGCCGTCACGCCTGTTAAGGACCAAGGCCAATGCGGTAAGGCATCGACTCAAATATACATTCAATCATTCATTTTTTATCTTTCATTTTCTAACGTGAATCTTCCTTGAATATAGGATGTTGTTGGGCTTTTTCTGCCGTGGCGGCCATGGAAGGGATTACCCAACTCACGATGGGAAAATTGATCTCCTTGTCCGAGCAAGAACTAGTGGATTGTGACAGGAGTGGCGAAGACCAGGGCTGTGGGGGCGGCCTCATGGACGACGCTTTCGAGTTCATCATCAGCAACCACGGCCTGACGACCGAGACCAATTACCCATACCAAGCTATCGATGCCACCTGCAATGCCCGGAAAGCAGCCTCTAGTGCTGCAAAAATCACCGGATACGAAGACGTGCCTTCCAACAGCGAGTCCGCCCTTCTGAAGGCTGTGGCCAACCAGCCAGTTTCCGTGGCCATCGACGCAGGGGAATCAGATTTCCAATTCTACTCCACCGGGGAATGTGGGACTGATCTGGACCACGGGGTCACCGCAGTCGGGTACGGGACGAGTGAGGACGGAACCAAGTACTGGTTGGTCAAAAATTCATGGGGCACCGGATGGGGCGAGGAGGGATACATCAGGATGAAGAGGGACATCAATGCTAAGGAAGGTCTTTGCGGCATCGCCATGGAGGCTTCATATCCAACTGCATAAATTGCTTGGGACAGCAAAGCACTGTCATGTTAATACAGAGATTTGGTAATGGTAAACATGTCTCTGTGCGTTTATGTGGGCATATATCTCTAGGGTTGTGAGCTTTCTTATTTCTTGTGAATGCTTGTACTACGTAGACTTGCATGTGCATGAAGACATTGGTCTCCTGTTGTATATGGACCCTAAGTATGAATGCAAGTACATATTTTCAGTTATTTAAGATGCTAGACTTGATGAACAAAATCAATACTGAATTGAATATATCGTGCCGCTGAAGTTGAGAACCTCCATAGAATTGTATCACAAGGAGTCAAATTCGAAATCGACAAAGATAGCTAAATATGTTCACAACGGAATGCTACCGAAAGATTAAATATTACATCTTATCTTATCGAGTTTTACATTTACCATCCAAGTTAATTAGTATAAACTATTATGGTGGCACGGGGTTTGCCCTGACGTATGTCGTCCAACGTAATTCTATCTGATATTGGGCATAGATTATTTTTATATGTTTCTTGTGTTGTTGTCAATTCAGTGAATAATATGGCAAAGAATATACTGAAGTCGGACATCCGAAGGCTACAAGGGAATTCAAATAGAATTTGATGAAATGACAATTTGATTGAATAATATATTTGTAAACTTAATTTCATATTTAGTTTATGTTGTTTAAAGAGTACATGGTCACCTAATATTCTTCAAATGTAATTTTCATTTCAAATCTCTCACTTTATCCGTTATTTAAGATGAATTGCTAGTTTGAGAAAAATGAATTCAATGACAAAAGCAATTATAATATCTTTCGTAAATAACTAACGTGAAAGGTATTTTATTTATAATATCTTAACATAACACGAAATATGATAAACTTTATTTTAAGCGGTACCATTATCTTTTACTTTTTGTGATAAATCAAATAAATTTATTTATTAAGTGCAATGTGTTATTCCACTAAATGATTGAAATAAGCTATATTTCAATTTATTAGTAATTCAGTAATTTTGTTCAAAATAAACTATCTTTCCCTATATCCATCTTAAAAAATAAACAAAAATTAAATAAGCTCTATCATTTAAAGATTTTTATGAAGATGCTATCTCTTTATTCATTTTTTGAAATGTGGACCATGTGACAATTACAGAGTCAAAGAAAAGCAGGACGTAACAAGCATAGCAGTGAATACATTCTCATCTCCGATTTAAACATATACAATAGATAGATCGAGACGAGGGCTTTGCTTGGACCTCTGTCACATTGATGAGGGTTGTCTTACCATTTACCTGGAGGACCAAATCACACAAACGGTCCAATTAGAGGACCAATTCTCTTGAATTAACCCGAGGAAATTACACATTTGGAAAGTTTTCTATCAATCAAAATATAATTACAGAATATATCTAAGGTAAACATCAGTCGTCGTCAGCTGAGGTTAATAACAAGATTTGCACGCATGAGGTATCATCAATGACAAGGGCATTTCATTTTGTAAAAGGGTTTTATTAAGATTCATTGGTTGTGCACATAGCATACCTGTTTAGGCTCTCATACATGCTGCTTCTTTGGTAGCAGAAGGCATTTTGCTTGTAGCTCAACTTCCTCATATTTTTATAATTATGTACCTTGCATAATGAATTTCGCATCTGTAATAGGTATAATAATAGTATTACTATAAGCTACTTTAGCTCTTGCTCAAAAAGATATCAAAAGAGGTTTAACTTATTCAACGATGTTTCCATTGAGTTATACGATATTAGCTCTAGGTTTGGGGTCTTATCGAACCACATTATTTCATTTGATTACTCATTGCTTATTCGAAAGAATTATTCAATGGAAGCTATTGTTCGATGTTCTCCATATTAAAGTCGGGAATATGGTAGACAACTTTCAAGTACAAGGACCTTCAAGGTTGTTTTAGTGTCATAAATTTCCCCTATTTTAGTATTTCTAATGGAATGAACATGGACCAACAAATGTACTATTAATGCATGGGGAGTCCTTGTGTGCATCCTATATTAACTCTTCAGTTACGTTTTAGATTCTATCTTGCGAAAAAGGCTTTTAACCGTGAATACACGGGCGGTAGACAAAACAGGAAAGCTCTTTGAAAGGTCAACTAGATTAAGAAAAATTCTTGGCTCTAATGTGACCATCATTGGTTGAGATGCACCTTACGTGGCAAGGTGATTGGGTCCAGGGTGTATACGGTCCAAATATGAACCCTGCACTCAACCCTATTATAACAAGTTCCCTTTTTTTGGACCCTATACTCTGTTTTCATTAAACCCTATTTCGAACCCTATACTCTGTTTTCATTAAACCCTATTTCGAACCCGACTTTCTTTTTCCAATCCAAGAACAGAGTCTACCATATTTTCATTGGAACCTGTTTTGTAACCATCCGATATTCTATACGGCTTCGAATTTTACAATAATTCATAAAAAAACAACAACTTAATCCTCCTAACATTATTAGACAAAGCAAAATACCTAACATTACATAAATATTAACAACAAATATGGGTCTAATATTGACGTACGGACCCCAGGAGTGCCACAACTTGGCATGGAGGGACACTTAAGTACCAAAACTTACAAACGGTACACTTAAGTGCCAAAATCGGAACAAAATTGATCACTTAAGTGCCAATGGCAAGAAAATCCGGCTAAACTACCACGTGTCCATTTTCCAACAAGTTTATTTGCTAACCGAGAATTTTTTTTCAAAATAAAAATACACGTGGCAATTTTAATAAAAAAAAATTGCCACGTCAAATTAACAATAAATCGATTTTAAAAAAAAGGGGAAGGGGGAACCAACGAGGGCTGTGCAGCCCTTGCCGCCGCCGCCGTCATCACCCCACCATTGCCGGGAAGGGCCGGCGACCCCTCGGCACAGGTCGGCCGGGGTCGCCGGCCACTAGCCGGGCCCCAGCGACCTCGGCTGACCCTTGCCCACCGTCGCCAGCCCTTCTCGACGATGGTGGGCAACGACAGTGGCAGCAGCGAGGGTTGCATAGCCCTCGCCGGTTCCCCCTTCCCCCCTTTTTTTTATAAAATCCACATCAGCGCAAAACAACATCGTTTTGTGCTGATTTTTTGTCGATTCAATTTTCAACGAGCCACGTAGGCAAAAAAATTAATAAAAAATTGCCACTTAGGATTTCCGGTAGGGTTCCAACAACTTGGTACTGAAATGATCCATTTTTTTTTAAAAGTGTCACTTAAGTGTACCGTTTGTAAGTTTTGGCACTTAAGTGTCACTCCGTGCCAAGTTGAGGCACTCCCACTATACTTATGCTGTCTAATATTAGTCTTATTCTCACAAATACTATTGATATGATCTAATGCACCTGCTTATGTGTATACGATGAAGCTATTATTAAGAGGACATCTTTTCAGAGTTGGACTGAAAATGTTTTAATTAGTGCCACGACATATGGCAGCACTTGTCCCTGACTATTATTACAGTTGAAGGTGGGACTATTTAAAGAGAAAAGGCAATGCATTAGAACAGTTCTTTTTAACAATTCTTCGAAAACAATGCTTCATTAACTTGATTTAGAGAGAGGTTTTTTTTTAACAATTCTTCAAAGACAAAGAGACAATTTTATTTTTTTAACAGGGTAAAAATCAATTCAAATACCTGGTCCGGTTCCAAGTGAGTCTTTGCTTGGACCTAGTTCCCGAACCGGTTTCAACCAATTCCCAAAAATTGAAACCAGTTCTCAAACTGGTTTAATCAAGAACTAGTTCCCAATTCCCTTTTTCAAGTGGTCCGGTTTGGTTTCCAAGTATATCCGATCCGGTTGCACACCCCTATTACATGGGACCCACCGAATCAGCTCATATGCACCAAGGGTGGGGCAAGCTTGCTTTCAAGTTAATTATAGGCTAAGGCGTGTTTGGTAACGTTTCTCTTCCCAAGAACAATGTTTGTTCAAAATTATTTTTTTCTATATATGTTCTCTAGATGAGTTTCTGAGAAATCCAATGTATTTTGGTAAATACACAAAATTTTTATTCTCGAAAAGAAAAAGTACAAAATATTTGGTGTAATCCCCAAATTTTTTCTATAACATAGAATTTATTTTAATTTTTTAATAATTTTCTCAGATTTTTCTTCTTCTTCTTTTTCCTCTCTTCTTCTTCCTCCTCTAGTCGATCGATGAGCCTCAACAATGGCCAACAACTAGCCAAGACAAGAGCCGGTGACCTCTCTAGCCTCGAGGAGCCTCGCCAACCCCCGGTGGGGTTAGCCTCATTGTGGCTAGATAAGGTTTACCGACAAGGTTAAGCCTCACCCAGCCAAGGTGAGGCCAACCCGGTCAAGGGCCGGTGAGGTTGCCAAACCTCATCTCTGGCTGGTCATCGGCCATTGTCGAGGCCCAACAACCGGGTAGAGGAGGAAGAAGAAGAAAAAAAAAAAAATGAGTTGGTTTTAAAAATCATTCTCAAGAAAAAAAAAATTAAGCTTTTTCTATTTCTTGTTTCTACTCCAAATTTATTCCATAATTACTGATCTTTTTGAAGAATTTCGAAGATCAAAAGAACAAAATTAGGAATGAATTGGAGTATTACAAAATAGGCCTTAATTGTTAGCTTGGTCAACATCAATCTACTATAATCAACTCTTGTACCTATATTTGAAACGATAAGTTCTTAAGTAGACTTGGTTTATGTAAACCGACATGATCGTAATGATTAAGCATGTGGCTCTTGTCACGGGGCTTTCATGGTCAATGGCTATCTAATATTTTTCCAGACCACAGTTTTGGACTCTTGAAAGGACGTAAAAGCAATAGATGCCTTGGAAAACTGCAGGCGTCTAAGGTCGATGAAAACGGCGGAGACAAACCAAACTACGCATCCATGCTTGAGATGCTTATAAACGGAATGAAATATATATTATATAAATCGAAGATAACCACAATCAAGTGGGGAAAAATTGCATTCAAAACCCCTCCCTCCCTCCCTTTTTTATCATCTCTCTTCCTTAGAAACCCTGATATCAAAAAATATTAGAAAGTTCAAATCCAAAATTTTAAGGCTGTGTTTGGCGGTCAAAATAAAATTTATCATATTTTGTGTTTGGTGCCTACTCAAGATAAGATAATGTCGGATATTGGAGAGGATATAGGCCGGATAAAATTATCCCATAGAGGAGGTGGGATAAAGATGGATAAGATTTCTAATTTCATAATAAGAAAATTAAAACTTCTTAAATTAACAAATCTAAAATTATATTTCAAAATAAATAATATTTGATTTTTAATTAAGAAATTCAAAATAACAAAAAATAACAATTTGGTTTTTTATTTTAATCTTATTTTTATTTATATATTCGAATTTAATTATATGTTATAATATAAATTCAATATAAAAATATTTATTTATTACATATTTTAGGTGTTTTAATATTTTAGATATATTTAACAAAATTTATTAGAGAATGATGGAAGGGGAAGAAAGAAATGAAAAAAAGAGAGTAAAATAAAATGAAAAATAAAAGTAGACAAGAGTGTCACAAGAGAGTTTTACCATCTCCGTTTGTAAAATTTGCGGTTCATTTATATTAATATATTGTTTATACCAGAAAATATATATGATATGATATGATATGAATATATCCGACTTTATTACTACAATCATCAAATAATAAATATAATATAGCAAAATCACATGAATTTCATATCTTATCCTATTCGGTCATATCCTAATTAAAAATCCGAACGACCAAACTTAGATTAAGTTCATAAGTGGAGGAAAACCACATGAATATAAGAACCCATCATCAATCGATATGGGACAATATTTCAACACCCTCATCTCACATGCAAGTCGGATCATGAGCTGCACATGGAATTTTGACTATGCATACATAAAGGATATCTAGTTTTGATACCATGTTAAAAAGTGCAACCTAAAAACTTAAGCTTATAAGTTAAGTGAAACCACGTGAATATAAGAACCCATTGATTGTCAATCGATGTGGGACAATATTTCAAAAAAAAAAAATAAAAAGAAAATGAGCCGGGACCAACCACATGGCGAAGGAAAAGGGACGCAGCAGCAGGTCTCCAACCGCAGTCCGAGCACGGCGGCCGCCAAAGGCTCTCTCGGTCTCTGCGTTCGCTCCCACGCATGGCCCCTGCTGCTGCCAGCTGCCATTGCCAGCCTGCCCCCGACCGAGAAATTGCGCTCGACGTCTTTGCCCTGCTCTGTCTAGTCCTTTGTTCTGCGTCCTGTTCTTTTTTTCATTTGGTCGAATGCGTCTGTGCTTGAATTGCAGAGGACGAGAGAGACGCGAGGGGGAGAAAGAAAGAGGAAGGGGCCGGGCCGAGAGAAGGCTGGGCTGGGAAGAAAAACAGAAAGAGGCCAGGCCTAAGAGGGGGAAGGAATAGAAAAAGAGGGGCCGCGCATGCCCAGCCCTGGCCCGACCCTACTCCATTTTTTAATAATAATATTTTTTTATAAATTTTAATCCTAGTAATGCAAAAGCTCTTAAAACTTATATGCTATACAATTTAATAAAAATTATTTTTGGTAGGGTTTCAAATTTATCCCTAATTTTATATGTAATTATTGAATGATTAAACAAGTCGCTTAAATTTAAGTATCAACAATAGGGGTGTCAATGGGTCTAGTCAGGTTTGGTTTTAATGTTAGCCGACCCAAACTAACCTGAAATGCATTAGATCCGAAGGAAAAAAAAATTGGATTAGGTTGGTCCAAGTCTAGTATTTGGGCATTCGGGTTTTTTTTTTTTTTTTTTTTTTTTGTGAGCTCCTACTCAACCAGGCAGTCATATGAACGTATGTCTATATAAACTACAGAAAACAATCCCATCATTTTCTGCCCATTTGCTTTCATAGCAATCGTCAAGAAAATAATACTCCGAGCAGAGCTTGATTTGCAAGGTAGTCCAAAATACAGAGTTTTGGGTTGAAAAACATGACTGCCTGATTGAGTGGGAGTAACAATTGCATGAAAGGGAAAAATTCCTTTGTATCCCCAAAACCACAAAGGAATCTACCGAAAGAGGATCGGGACATACCTTTCAAGGGTTAATTGTTGTACAGGGTAATTTTCATATGAAGCAGGATTGTCGAATATTGTTGCATATTTCTCAGGTACATATTAAAACTAAAGGCCACAAACCCACTATGTTTCACAAGGAGACAAGCACTCTCCGTTCATCCGGAAACCATCATCTCCTTTCAAATTGAACAGCTTTTGGAGAAAATACATTTCCCTCGACTGTAGATTTAAGAGAAAAAAAAAAAGCAGCACCAATCTATCAAAATATCAGGGTTGATTACTTCAAAGACTCGACAGAACCGATGTATTTATGCCAGTGCAAAATCACTAACCATTTCCTAAGCACGTCTTTCGTTTAACAACACAACATCCATCATCACCATTTGGGTCCACTAGAATTACCCATCTCTAGAACACCATAAAAAAAAAATAAAAAATCCTCCAGTCCTTTTTCTTTTCAGAAAATTCCAGACCCGTGAATCAATAATCTTCAACGTCTTGATAGAGCTGTGCCATAAGTCTCCACATCATCATCCATATCAACAAGCACATCAATGTCCAAGCATGCGAGTTCTTGGTCATTTGGGTCCAACAGCACAACCAAAAGCCGATTTCTTAAACATGGTTCGTTAACAAATGAATATGCAGAATCATCAGGGCTGGTACGTATAACCACTGCCAACCAACACACCCCATGCCCCGAATTGTCAAGGGCTGGCGTGGAACCCAAAATATCCTGTTCCTCCCTCACATGAAAACGTTCATAAAAATCACAAAATGTCGCAACCTAGAATAATGCAAATGCCGTTTTGACTTTGGAGGATGTTCACCGACATGCCCGGGTCCATGCCAGAAAACCTAGGTCCAATGGTGAACCAGAGCCTGAGCCCCCATCCAACTTCCTGTCAGATGCACATAAAAAAACAACACTGCTTTGACAAACAACCAACAATGAAGCCCCCACCAAAACCTGATACATCCGAGTCAAAAAACCAGAAGACGTTATAGCAGAATAACGCATCTTTCAAGCTCCTAATTACTTAATAAGTTTCTCCTTTATGGAAAGTTGCCGAGAGTATCATACTCTTCAGCTATAGTATGAATATTGACTTGATCAAACATCTGGGTTATCAATCATGTCCTTTCTGACCCAAGAACTGGATAATTTAATGAAAACATCCACGATCCAGGACCTTTTGATGGCTTAAGATAAGGTGAGGTCTGACAACATTTGAGACCCACCAAATCAAGACACTTTGTCACTTGACTTGTTAAAACTTTTGCTGACATATGTGAAATGAGGCAAACAGATTGACAAAAGATAACACTAGGGTGCAGCATTCAAAAAGTAGAGCTCAAGCCTAAGAGGTTCTAAATCAATATCCTTTGCATGACAGAAGCTTTTTGTACTACAACAAATCACGCTAAACCTAACCAAAATCACTTGGTTTCTAAAGTGTGACAATTGAGATCACAGAGAAATAAGTAAGTTAATAACCTAACGGCAAATGGGAAGACCACAGTTATACTCTCATCAGGAGCATACATTCTGATATCATGATTTGAATTAAAAGATTCCTTTGCACATCTTTTGCAGCAGCAAACAACTTGATAAACTCTACATTGATGAATGTCCCAATTACACACACAAGCAATCGTAACCTGCCAAAATATAATTCACCTGTTAAAAGGAAAATCAGCCATATAAAGACAGATTAGGATTATGGAGATAACCTGAATGACTTATCAGAAGTACCAATAGCAATTTCCAGCTTCATCAATCATCTAGAGAAATAGACATTGAGCTTGGCTCCATGGTTGTCATTGGCAACTCTGCAATAAATTCACAATGAAAATGAGAATCATCGAAATATAGAAGGGTATTAATATTCTACAACCATATTCTCTCACTTGACTCTAAGATTTCAAGTTCTTCTTAGTCCTCCTCAATCGTAAGTTGAAGTGGCACGGACCGTAACCAATCTTCAACACATATGAAAGCCTCCACCACGGTTGGGGTCAATGAGCTACGAAACACATCAAGTACATGACTTCCTATGCTAAATGCAGCCTCCGATGCTATAGTTGAGATGGACACAGCTAAAACATCTCAAGCAATAGAAGAGAGGATAGGATATCTAGAAGAATTTACTTTCCACCAGCTTAAAATATCAAACTTAGTGTTGAACGTTCACATCCTTCCTCCAAATAATCCAATTCAGATTTTTCTTCTAAATATTGTTGTCTGATTTGGCTAAGATGCATTGCAGTCACAATATCAGCACCAACCATAGGAGACTTTGACATGTTTACCATCCTTGTGCTCTTTGGCCTCGAGTTGCTCGGGGGGCATACACCAATGCGATATTGCTCAAACAATGACGTTGGAGATGTCATTACTTTACCTCGTGAAATTTCCGCCTATTTGTTTTCTTAAACACGATTTATCATCACTTCACATAATCTCAATTATGCCGCAGGTCAAGTATGCAAGCAATGAATAATGTAAGATTGATGTTGTGCACATCACCAAAATATTTATTGAATTTGGTCTTCATTATTTCAGTCATTTCTGGAAACATTGGTCCTCATTCTCACAATATCTATCAATCATTATATATATCATTAGTCAAATCATTACTAGTGACATAAGAAGAGCCCAAAACTTTTAAAGTTGCATCAAAAACCAACTTCAAGAAGGGAAGAAAGTGAGTAGCATACTTCCAATCTTCACTAGAGGTCACCCCTTTTGCCTTGGAAAGTTCTTCAATAGATCTTCTATCTTCAAGTTCCAATAAGTCAAAAGCTCTTTCAAACTTCAAAGCTACTTCTAACATCATGTACATCGAGTTCCAATGGGTCTTAACATCCTAACATACAAGATTCTTGCACTCAATATCCTCTACCTTAAAAGCATTCTTGAACTGTTTCAACCTCATAGAGAATATCTCACATAACGCATAGTCGAACGTATTCTAATAGTGAAATCATTAATTCCTTCAACCCCTCTCTCACAATCAAACTCAATATATAAGCACAACACCTCATGTGAAGTAACTCACCTTTCAATATCAAAGAGTTTCTAGGATTAAGTTTCTTTTTCAGATGTTAAATTCCTAAGTCATTGGAACTCGCATTATCTACAATGATAGAAAAAATGCTTTGAATCCCACAATCAATCAAGCATTTCTCAAATGTTTTTTCCTATTGTCTCTGCAAAAGACCCGAGATTTAACAAAAATTTAATATTTTCTTTTGTAGCTTCCAATCGGTATCAATAAAATGTGCAGTGAAACACATCTAACTTAAATTTTGACATGAGGTCCACGTGTCAATTGTAAGATGTACACTAGAAGATGTCTTAGACAAATATTTCTTCAATTACGCCTTAAAGTGTTATGCAATGGGATTGTGAAGTTTGATTAGATTTTATTAATAAATTGTTGAAATCCCTCATGCTCTACCAATTGAAAAGACAATTCATCAAGAATTAACATAATCACTAATTCTTTTTCTAGATTCCTAGTCAAATTTCCACAAACAAGAAGAACTACGACCCCCAACAAGTTGACCTGATGCACTCTTTTGCCTTTCTTCAACATTTGTATACAGGAATTGCATTGAACTTGTCCCTTAACCACTAGCACAACCAATAAGGGCCCTACAATGTATACATTCAGCTTTTTTTCAATCAAGAATCTGTTTATAGTGTTCCCACACTATAGATCTCGTCCTTCTTCCTATGATAATAGAAGAACTCATTTCAAACATTTCTCTTTGATGATATTAAGCTATCAAAATTTCACTGTGACATAATGCATATGAAGTTAATTAATTTATGTAGGAATGAGCCAATTTCACAAAATTAAAACAAAACAGTATAACAAGACTATGTTTATCACAAAGTCATCATAGGGAATTTTTTGCAAAATCCCAAAAACATGCTTTCACTTGTTCAAATCAACTACATTGACACTAAACAAACTCGAACAATATTGTACACTATCAAACAGAAATAGCAATATGTTGCATGCAAGCAAGAATCAAGAAATCTAAAGCCCCAAAAACATAATGACTTTGTGGAATTGAGTATGTGGCAAACATTGATTGAGCAGAACCACCAACAAGAAAGAGAAATACTGATCCAAAATAGTCTCTTGACTAAAAACCCTATTCCAAGTAATGCAAGCCACGTTTCTCCCCTATCTCAATAGCTATGCATTCAATCCTTACAAAAGTGAAAGTAATATTTTCAAGCCCTCTCGAAATTCCAAATCTCAAAGTGAACAAAACTTTCCACCAAAAATAAACGAAGGGATAAAATTCTCCAATGAAAGCTGAGTAATCAATCAAAATGAGAAGAGACTTTACATATGGAACTTGAGATCTTCAAAGTTCCTCGAAAGAAAAAGAAAAAAAGTGTCCTACCCAAGAAAATAACCAATTAGCAGCATTTCCAAGCAACTCGATAAAGTGATTGAAAAAACCAAGTGCAATAAAGAGTAACCAATACAGGAAGATAATGATCCAAGTTCATTGATTACAAGTACATAGAGGAAAGAGGCAAAGAAACAATGCAGACATGGTGCACATAGTGTCCCATGACAAGGAGAAAAATCCAAAACAAAGAAAGAGGACAAAGGGTTCCAAGAACACACTTGAATCAACCATTGCAGAGAGAGAGAGAGAGAGAGAAACTCAAGAAGAAATAGTGGCAGTGTGGAGGTGAGCGTGTTCGTCATCGATGATGTAGTAATCGGCCATGATGACGACAATGTTGCTCTAGATTTTCTCAAAGTCACACTTGGTCCCCAAGCTCGGGATCATCAACCCCACAACTTCCACGACCACCTCACTCCCGTGATCAAAAAGGCACTCGCCGACTCGTTCTAACCCGACCCTAGTCAAACATTGACTAATACCAACTCAATACTCGAAGAAGAGTTCAGCCCAATCCCAAAATACCCTAAATTTAAGGTTAGGTCAGGTTGGGTTGTGATCGGATAGCATAGGCCTTTTTGACACCCCTAGTCAACAAGCCAAGATGAGGTTGTCTTTGTTTAGAACCTCTTTTGATCACATCAATTACGTTGCTTAGCTTATATCTAGAGGACCAAATCGCACATCCAACTAAGTTCTAGGACCAAATCATGAATAATTCCAAAAATTTAGCCTTTTCATAAGTTTTAAATGCATGACATTTACTTATCAAATGCAGGAGAGTTACATTATCTTGGTATGACTGCGTCTTAACATTTTCGAAATAGGAGAAGAATAATACTTTGTCTATTCGTAACAATACATTTGAACATTTATCAACAATAAAACTAAAGTTTAGCACTATCACAATAAATAGTTCACATGAAATTAAATGAAGCTAATTAACTAAGAAAAAATAAATATTAAGTAAAACAATCATAAAAATAAAGCATAAATGTGGCATTGTCACATAAAAAGACGTTTTATATTGATTTGGAATGGTTTGATCAAAAATATTGTTGGATTTGGTTTGGCCAAAATATAATCGAGTTATATGAATTTGATGCCATGTAATTTCAAAGATGTTTTGTGTATTTATTTAGTACATATTACATCCTTTTCAACCGGTAATAAGGCTTAATTAGCAAGCATGACTTGACTAGTTGTTCAAGTAAACTCGAGCTTGACTTGACTAGATGATCAAGTAATCCCGAGTCTATCTCAACAAACCATAGAGTTGGGCATAAGCAACTTACGAGTCACTTGAGTCAATTTCTCACCCCACATGTAATCATAAATCTACATAATATACAAAACCGAATATTGCTGCTGATAATTTTTTTTTTTAAAAAGGCTTAAAAAGTGCATATTTACCTTTTTTTTTTTTTTTTTTTTTTTTTTTGTCGTTGAAATATTTAAAATTACATAATCATATTTCTTTTGCTTCTGCCCAATATTGTTGCTGCTTATGTACAATTTTATGATATGGAAATTAGTTTGGTTGTGAATATAGCATAGTTATACCCTTTTCTACAATATTATGATACAAAAATTAGTTTGGGAATAAATATGGCAAGGTTGTATTGGTTTGAATTTTTTATGATACAAATTTAATATTAAGCATTTCCTAAATCTTTATTGTGTTTTTAGTTCCCATGACATTAACATTGGGTTGTTCCTATGTCTTCAATGTTTAGTCTAATTTCTATGTAATAATCCATCTATATAATGAGACAAATTCTCAAATATAAGAAAGTCGATTTTTGAATATTAAGAATATATGAGATTTGTCTCTGTGTGAGCAAATATCTATACCATGTTTCTACATCCTCGGAAGGTAGATTCTTCCTTGATAGGAAGCCAAGAAGCCATGTTTCTTCGGTAAGTGATTTTCTATAGGCTTTGGTGGTGAGTTTTGTCAATCCCTATCTTGATCCGCAGCTAGTGGCACATTCTGTATGCCTTGGCTCCAATCGTATTTATCTTTCATTTGCATTTACCCATCAATATCAATTACCACATACTTTGAATCCATCCATTATCATTCAAAACATCACTTGCCCACCCCCTCAACCGCATCAATCAAGTTGAAAAGCATGCTTATAGAAAATTCAACAATATTTTTTTTTTGGTATGTAACAACAAGGTCTTATACATAAATAAAACCTCATGTTCATTGATTCCTTAAACCTCGTAATGTCAATGACACCTTTTCTTCCGATTGTTACAATGATTTTGCTTTGTAGAACAAACCAAGTTAGCTCATCAACTAATAATGGTTTGATTTCTAGAAATGTAATTAAATGACATTTGTATATGTGTAACAATTGAGTTAGTTGAATTTAAAATCTTGACTTTTTAGGGGATGATATTATTGTTCAACAGCAGAATTTTCATTCATAGATAAAGTCTTATGTTTGTTGATTTTTCAAACGTTATAATGTTTTATGGCATATTTTCAACCCTAATTTCCAAACTAAACCGAGTTAGCTTATGAGCCGTTAGATTAATACTAGAAATATAATTTGATGAGCTTTCTATAGGTGTAAAAATCTAGTATGTTGGAATAAAATTGTAACTCTTTAAGGGATAGCACAATTGAAAAGCATACGTATAGAGAAGTTCAACAGCATAATTTCATTCATAGATAAATCCTTTGTTCGTTGATTTTTGAACTTTATAATATTTGATGACATGTTTTTGATTATGCATGCCATACCAAACCAAGTTAGCTCCTTGAGCAATGGTTTGATATTTAACAATTTAATGAGCTTTCATAGGTATAGAACTAGTGGTTTGGTTAACCATAACTCCTAACAATGTAGAAGATTCTTTAACTCCAAGCATCCGATAAATCCAGTAGAGATGAGGGATACTAAAATCACCAGGCATAGTTTGATGATCGACAATCTTATAATGTTTAGTGACATATTTTTTTATCATATTTATTGAACCAAACCAACTTAACTCTTCAATCAATGATTTTATTTTTGATGATGTAAGCTGATGAGCTTTTCATTTGTGTAAAAATCGAGTTGGTTTAATATAGAAACATAGCTCACTCTCTAGGGGATGATCTAGTAGAAAGGCATGCTAATAGATAAGTTCATCGGCATGATTTACATTCATGGGTACAATCTTTATATCTATTTATTACTCAAAATTTATAATGTTTTAAGACATATTTTCGGACCTTCTAGATCAACAAAAAAAATTTAACTCCTCATCCAATAATTTAATTTTTAGCAATGTAATTTATTTATAGATATCTTGCAAAAATCAAGTTGGTTGAATTTAGAATAGTAGTGCGATAATCTAGTAGAAAAGCATGCTTATTAAAAAGTTTAATAGTATGATTTTTATTCATAAATAAAGACTCATTTTTTTAGTTGTTAGGGTGATTTTGCTGTCTAGACCAAACCAAGTTAGCTTTTCAACCAACTATTTGATTTTTAGAAATTTAATTTAATTAGCATTCCAAAAGTGTAACTTTAGGGGATGGTCTAGATGAAAAGCATTCTTATAGAATAGTTTAACGGAATGATTCTTATGTATAGGTAAAATCTTATGTTTGTTGATTTTTGGAATTTCATAGTGTATAAATAACATATTTCAGTCACACTTCTTGGACCATACCAAGTTAGCAACTTAGCCAATGATTTTATTTTTAGCAATAGAAGTGAGTTTTTGGGATGTTAAAAATGAAGTTTGTTGGATTTAGAACCGGAGCTCTCTAGAGAATGATCTAGTTTAAATGCATGCTTACAAGAAATTTCAAGCATTAATTGAGTTGGTTGAATTTAGAACGGTAGCTCTCAAGTGGATCATCTAGTTGAAAAGCAAGCTTACAAGGAAAATTTGACATCATGATCTTTATTTCTAGTTAAAAAAAACCTCATGTTCAATCATTCCTTGAACCTCACAATATTCAATTACAACCTTTATTATGGTTGATAGGATTCTTCATTTGTTAATAATTAATAATAATAACAATAATTTTTATAAATTTTAATACTAGTAACGCAAAAGCTCTTAATATTTATATGCTATTCAATTTAATAAAAAATATTTTTGGTAGGGTTTAAAAATTAATCCCTAATTTTTATCCAATTAATGATTGATTATACAGGTCACCAAAATTTAAATGTCAATAAGGGTGCCATAGAAAGGTTTAGAATATAGTTTTTAATTTTTGTCGAGTTTTAGTTTTATAACTTCAAGTTTAATATATATACAAGCCAAGATGAGGTTGTCTTTGTTTAAACCCTCTTGGTCACATCGATTACCTTGCTTGGCTTATATCCAAAGGATTAAATTGAACAAACAACTAAGTTCCAGGATCAAATCATGAATAATTCAAAAATTTACAGCGTTTTTCCATAAGTTTTAATTGCATGTCATTTACTTATCAAATGCATGAGAGTTAAATTATCTTGGTATGATTGCATCTTTACATTTGCAAAATAAGAGAAGAAAACTACTTTGTTTGTTCATAACAATACATTGGAACATTTATCAACAATAAATCTAAAGTTTAGCACTATCACAATAAATAACTCACATGAAACTAAATGAAGCTAATTAACTATGAAAAAGTATGTATTAAGTAGAACAATTATAAAAATAAGGGTTAATACCCTAAAAAACTCCAAACTGTCATAGCTATAACAAATTTACCCAAAATTAATTCTTTGATCATGAAAAACCTCAAACTGATACACATGTGACAAATTTACCCCAAATGACACCAAAAACCCCAAATTGATACACTTGTAACAAATTTACCCCAAACTAATTTTTTACCACAAAAAACACTAAAATGGTTCATTTTTAACAAATATATCCTCCATTAAATTGGAAAAATACCACAAGATCGGTACAACTATGACAAACGAAGAGTAAAATTCCTAAATAGTATATTAGTCAACTATTACATATCATCCAACTCTGTAATTTGACAATAAAATTTAACAGAAACAATAGAGAGTAAATTTATCATAAATGCACCATATTAGGGTAAATTTGTTAAAGGTGTATCAATTTGGGATTTTTTATGGTCAAAAAATTAGTTTTGGGTAAATTTATCATAAGTATATCAATTTGGGGTTTTGGGAGGTAGTAACCCTAAAAATAAAGCATAAATTTAGTATTGTCACATTAAAAAGTTCACATCATATATTGATTTGGACTAGTTTGATAAAAAATATTGATGGATTCGGTTTGGCCGAACAATAATCAAGTATAAATAAATTCAATGCCATGTAATTTTAAAGATGTTTGTGTGTATTTGTTTAGTACATATTACATTTTCAACCGGTAATAAAAGCTTAATTAATGAGTTCGAGCATGACTTGACTAGTTGTTCAAGTAAGCTCAAGTTTGACTCAACTAGATGATCAAGTAATCTCAAGTTTGTCTCAACTAACCATTGAGTTGGGCACAAGCAACTTACAAGTCACTTAACTCAATTTCTTGCCCCACATTGACTCATTATTTCTTGCCCCAAATGGGTGGACATGTGATCGTAAACCCGTTTTCTACATTATGTACAAAACCAAATATTGCAGTTAAAAGCCATTAAATAAACCCAAACTCAAGAGCTCTATGTTAAATGACCCACTTAACCCATATTTGACACATATTTAACTTTTACTTGACCCATATTTGATTGCAATTGATAAATAAATAAATAAGAGGCTTAAAAAGTGTATATTTACCTAATTTTCATTTTCTATAAAATTGCAAACTCATATTTTTTTTTGCTTCTATCCAATATCTTTACGGCTTATGTACAATTTTATGGTATGGAAATTTGTTTGTTGGTGAATATAGCACAATTATACCATTTTCTACAGTTTTATTATATAAAAATTAGTTTGAGAGTAAATATGGCAAGGGCATATTGGTTTGAAATTTCTATGATACGAAATTTAGTATTGAGCATTATTAAGTTCCTAGGTCTTTATTGTGTTTTCTAATTCTCATGACATTAAGGTTGGGTGGTTCTTGTGTGTTCAATGTTTAGTCTAATTTCTATATAATAATCCCGTCTATAAAATGAGAGGAATTCTCAAATGTAAGAAAGTCGAATTTTGAATATTAAGAATATATGAGATTTGTCTCTATGTGAGCAAATATCTATACCTGGTTTCTATATCCTTGGAAGGTGGATTCTTCCTTGCTAGTGAGCCAAGAAATCATGTACCACATTTGATAATTTTCTATAGGCCTTAGTGGTGAACTTCTCCTATTTCAAAGTCTTAGTCAGTGATTTTTCTGAAGGCCTTGGTGGTGAACTTTGTTGATCCCTATCTTAATCCTTGGCCAGTGGCACGTCATGTATGCCTTGGTTCTAATTATATTTTATCCTTTATTTTCATTTACCAATCAATATCCATTACCACACATTTTGAATCCATCCATTATCATTCAAAACATCATTTGGCCACCCCCCGCAACCGCATCAATCAAGTTGAAATACATGCTTATAGAAAAAGTTCAGCAAGATTTTTTTGGTATGGAACAGCAAGATCTAATACATAGTTAAAACCTCATTGATTCCTTAAACCTTGCAATGTCAATGACACATTTTCTTCCGATTGTTATGATGATTTTGCTTTCTAGAACAAACCAAATTAGCTCATCAACTAATAATGGTTTGATTTCTAGAAATGTAATTAAATGACCTATGCATGGGTGTAACAATTGAATTAGGCAAATCTAAAATTAACTCTCTAGGGGATGATATGGTTGAAACATTCTTATAGAAAGGTTCAACAACAAAATTTTCATTCATGGGTAAAGTTTTAAGTTAGTTGATTTCTTAAACGTTATAATGTTTTTTGGCATATTTTCGACCCAACTTTCCAAACCAAACCAAACCAAGTTAACTTCTCGGTCGATGGTTTAATTATTAGAAATAAAACTTAATGAGCTTTCTATTGGTATAGAAATCAAGTCAATTGGAATAAAAGTGTAACTCTTCAAGGGATAATTCAACTAAAAAGCATTTTTATAGAGAAGTTTAACAAGATAATTTCATTCATAGATAAATTCTATATTCGTTGATTTTTGGACTTCATAATATTTGGTGACATATTTTTTACCATGCATGCCGTATCAAACCAAGTCTCCTCGATCAATGGTTTGAATTTTGACAATGCAATTTAATGAGCTTTCCATAGGTATAGAACTCTTGTTGGTTTGGTTAACTGTAACTCCCCAACAATTTAAAAGATCCTTTGACTCCTAGCATCCGACAAAGCCAATGGAGATGCGGCAAACTGACAACATCAAGCATAGTATGATGACCAATAGTCTTATCACGTTTAGTGACATATTTTTTATTATACTTCCGAAACCAAACCAAGTTACTTCATCAATCAATGGTTTGATTTTCATTGGTTTGATTTTCAATAATGTAAGCTAATGAGCTTTTCATTGATGTAAAAATCGAGTTGGTTTGATATAGAAACATAGCTCTTTAGGGTATGATCCAGTTAAAAAGTATGCTAATAGATAAGTAACTCCCCAAACCATAGGTATAGAACTCTTGTTGGTTTAGTTAATCATAACTCCCTAACAATGTAGAAGATCCTTTTACTCCTAGCATCCTACGAAGCCAGTGGAGATACGGCAAACTGACATCATCAAGCATAGTATGATGACCAGTAGTCTTATCACGTTTAGTGACATATTTTTTATTATACTTCCGAAACCAAACCAAGTTACTTCATCAATCAATGTTTTGATTTTCAATAATGTAAGCTAATGAACTTTTCATTGGTGTAAAAATCGAGTTGGTTTGATATAGAAACATAGCTCTCTAAGGTATGATCCAGTTAAAAAGTATGCTAATAAATAAGTAACTCCTCAAACCATAGGTATAGAACTCTTGTTGGTTTAGTTAACCGTAACTCCCCAACAATGTAGAAGATCCTTTTACTCCTAGCATCCGGCGAAGCCAGTGGAGATGCGGCAAACTGACATCATCAAGCATAGTATAATGACCAGTAGTCTTATCACATTTAGTGACATATTTTTTATTATACTTCCGAAACCAAACCAAATTACTTCATCAATCAATAGTTTGATTTTCAATGATGCAAGCTAGTGAGCTTTTCATTGGTGAAAAAACCGAGTTGGTTTGATATAGAATCATAGCTCTCTAAGGGATGATCCAGTTAAAAAGTATACTAATAGATAAGTTGAACGACATGACTTACATTTATGGGCAAAATCTTTATGTCCTTTTTTTGCTTAAAATTTATGATGTTTATAGACATATTTGTCTTTCTTCTTGAACTTAAAAAAAGTTAGTTCCTCATGCAATGGTTTCATTTTTAGTAATGTAATTTAATGATAGCTATCTTACAAAAATCAAATCGGTTGAATTTATAATAATGATAATCTAGTTGAAAAGCATGCTTATTAAAAATTTTAATAGTATAATATTTATTCATAAATAAAACCTTATTTTTTTAGTTGTTAAGGTGATTTTGCTACCTAAACCAAACCAAGTTAGCTCCTTAGCAAATTGTTTGTGTTTAGAAATGTAATTTTGACTTTCTATAACTATAAAATTGAGTTTGTTGGATTTAGAATCGCAACTCTCTATGCAATGATGAAAGGCATGCTTATAGAAAAATTCAACATGATTTTCATTCATAGGTAAAAATCTTATGGGCATTGATTTCTTCAACTATATAATATTTATTGATATGATTTTGATCCTACTTTTTTGACCAAATCAAGTTAGCTATTCATCCAATTGTTTGATTTTTGGAAATTTAATTTAATTAGCATTCCAAAGGTGTAACTTTAGGGGATGATCCGAATGAAAAGCTATAACAACCCTCTTCCAAGGTCTGAGCTGCAGGTTATTTTGCGACATCTCAATCTTTGTCACAGACCCGAATTCATTTGTCTCATATTTATACACAAGCAGAATATGTAAACATACAATCCCCGACACAAATATCATGGGAATGGGAGATACAACATCACAACATACTTTGTATTTTACATGAGTGGTAAAGAGTACGTGGCTATTTCTGGCCACATATGTTTACATTAAAAAGGGCCATCTTACATACATAAAAAGGCCAAGGTATCCCTAACTCTACTACGGAGGTAGTAACCAAAATTGGAACCCTATTCTACTTGAGCCGATATATAAGCATTTAGTCCGATTCCTCAAACGGGTCGTCATCATTGTCACGGTTGGGAATATCTAAACCACAAAGAGGTTCGACCAGGCACCCTTGTACCACCTATACAAGCTTCAAACATCAAGACTAACTCATCCAACCCTTTTTCAACCCAAACGGTAGACATGAGTTTTCGATAAGTTATTTCAGTATCTACATCTATATTATCCATGTAGGATGCATTGATTTTCACGAGACACCCAAAGTGAACAGTTGTCATATTTCTAAGTACTTGTGAGGAAACAAGGGTGAGTATTGGAATACTTAGTGAGTATAGCCTTTAACCTTCGACTAGTACATCACTTAATCATCAACTCCAGTCAAATTATCTCAATCAAACCATGTCAAAGGCAGATCAATTGCAAAGATATGGCCATGCTTCTTGCACTTGCAAATGGCAACTCTTGCAATCATTCATGAACGTGATGCACGCCATGAGCTTATGCACTTCTAGCCTATCTTTCTTATTCATACATGCCATGGTTATTAAGCTTTCTCGTTTATGCTCAAGACTCGAACCTAAATCTTCCTAGAGCCGTCTTGGGACTCGAACCCAATTCAATTTGGGCTTTTATTTGGGCTTTTGGCTTTTTGCCAGCTTTTGGGACTTAAACCCAATTAATATGCTCGGGACTCCAATCCAAGTCTCTTGCCAACCTCTAAGACTTAAACCCTGTTCTAATATTTTCTTACCTTGCTCAAGCACTTATCCCACTTTGAGGGTATACTCAAGCTTCATGCGCATGCCATGAATCATGCATTTTGTGCTAAAGCATAATGAATGTGCCATAAAATCATGAATTTTCTTGTCCATATCAACGTGAATGAGCGTAAGCCCAAAGCCTCGCTAAAGAGACAAGCATAAAGGAACCTCACACCAATCCAACAAGTGAACTTGATACACCTCAATACCGAATTACATCTTATGGCTATGGGTGAACCTCGACTTGTACTGAATAAAAGCAATGAACCATGACTTCATTCCGGTCATGCCATAAATTCAAGTACATGAACAAAGCCATAGAATAAATCAACACATACAAACATCAATCAACCTACCCTCGGCTTGTTCAAGAGAGAATTTCCTAGAGTCAAGGATGTTGTGAACGTTACTAGAAAAAGGAAGAAACCATATTTACCTGGATAAACCTCAAACTAGAACATGAACTAAAGAGGGAGAGGGCGACTTGCTTGAGAGCCGAAGGAGAGAAAGGTGGAGGAGGAGGAGGAGGGAGGAGGGAGTGAATGGCAAAGATGAGAAATGAGGAGAGGTCCTCCTATTTATACTCCTCAGTGTCATCATTACCAATCCAAGTAGTCCATTCTAAATTTTCCAAGTGGCCCACCTATAATTCTTAAGTGGCAAGCCTACTTGACTAATAATCATGCCTAAAGAATGAGTTGGTACGACTAAAAGGTCTTGCTTGGTGGTCTAGTATATAGACGTCATCGATAGTTGCTCACCTTTTCATTCTCTTATTGGACCATTTATACCCCACATTTATGAACATTTATTGAAATTTGAAGATAATGGTATCCAATTTGTCAACTCGACGTCTAAGATTCCATAGGCTTGTGATGAAAGGTTCGGGTGTCGCCTTCCGATTGGTCCACGTGTGTGCCATCCCTATCTTAGCTACCAAAGATAATTTTGACTCAATCATGGCTTTTTGAAAGTTCATAGGACACTTCATCCCCTTCATTTAATGAGGTGTTCTAGAGCCTTCTTTATTTTGTCTTATTCTTCCTCAAGAAGGTAGTCCAGAGAATTCCGAAGTCTAAATTGGTTTCGGGGTCGGAAAAGGGATTACTTGGTGCACCCTTAAAATCCAAATTACGCATGTTCAAGGTTTGGGCATCACGCTCCATAACTCACCCAAACCATTTGCCAGCCACCTTCTCATTTCTTCCTTGGACGCCTCCTCCTCCTCTCTTTCGCCCTCTCTCTCCTTTGACTCAAGCAAAGCCGCCCCTTTCCTCTCAAGTTAGTTTCACAAGTTTCGTGAGGTTTGTCTAGGTAAGTAGAACCTCTTACTTCTCCTTGGTTTTACCATTTCTATCATTAAGTCTAAACGGCACTCTTTTGACAAACCATGATTTGTATGGGAGATTATGTACATGTTGACTTGTACATGAATCTTATGCATGTGTTTGAGTCTTTCACAATCAAGATGATGCCAAGGTTCATGGCTTGTGTTCAACATAAGTCAGGAATGCTCAGAGCCATAAGGCTTGAGTCGGTAATGAGATGTTTGGAACTCGAATCTTGTGTGGTATGAGGATCACCTAAACCCGCGTGAGATCTTGGATCAACATTAAGGCATGCCAAATCCTAGTCTTGTTTAGTACAAGAATCACTCAAATCCATAAGGTCTTGGCAAGCATTAAAGTGTACCAAGCTCATGTCTTGAATTGGTGCGGGATTCTTGATACTTGACGATTAAGCCAAACCTTGGATTTAGAGTTGTTCACGGCATCACTAAATTGGTCGGAGGAAGCATGACACATGGTTCTGTATGAGCATGTCAATGTTGAGCCATGAATGAGTCGATTATAGGAAAAGACAAGAATCAACATAAGTGATGCATTTATGTGATCACCCCATAAAAGATGAAAACAAAAATAACCCCCACAACGGATGCTCGGGTTACACCCAAAAGCCTTGAGAAGCTAGCCTTGAAAAGCCTCGGTTGAGTCGAGATGCCCTAGTTGAGCAAGGAAGCCTAGTAAAAACTAAAAGCCTCGATTAAGCCGAAAGGGCCTAGTTGAGCTAGGACGATGCTAAATGATCTGCACAAATGCTAGTTATGCTCTAGTTTGAGTTTTAAGTATTTATGTGTTAGCCGACGGGTGGGTAAATGAAACTCTTGCACATAGTCATGGCATCACATGAGTTTGAGTTTGCAATTGATCCACATTGATATTGTTTGCATGAGTTGTTCTGGTTAGTCCTTGATGGGAAATGTCTTACTAGCCGAGAGTTAGGGGTTTTACTTACTGAGTTTCTCAAAACCCACCATTTCACCTTTACATGTTTATAAATATGGCTAGTTCTCCTCTTGTACATTTTGGTCTCTCTATAAAGATGGAATGATTGATTGTAAATGTTATACATGTTGAAGCAGGAGTAATGTACCGGAAGTACACCACCACCATATGGTTCGATGAGCGACCTCACTGTTATGAGGCTTGGTACGTTTGGTCGAACGAGAAATTTATCGGTCCCCTTCGTGGTTTTAGAGGGCCAATGAACCCAAGTGATGGGACAACATATGATATAATGGATTTTAGTCAGTAGTACCAGCCATTAATAGGAAGGGTTCCAAATTTTGGCAACCGTAGCTATAAGTGGAGATAGGGATACCCTGGCCTCTTGCATTATGTAAAATGGAAATTAGTTTGTACATGAAACTAGTAATGAAAAATAGTAGTGTGTTGTATACTTACATCCCATGCTCTTTCAATGATGTTTGTTGGGGTTGTTGTTGTGTTTACACTTTCACATGTGCATATAAGCAAGATAAAATGAATTGAGTTGGCAACAAGCCCGGGATGTCATAAAAATAACTTCATAGCTCAGACCCTGTATAGGGTTCGTTACAAAAAGAGACTCGAAAGTCAAGAGAGAGAGAGAGAGAGAGAGAGAGAGAGAGAGAGAGAGAGAGAATGAACTTGAGGAGCAAGCCAAGCAAGGCTTCCTCAATAAGCCAAGACTTTCTAGAAGAGGTATTTTAGTCTTTTCACATTTTGGACACAAATTTTCAATTTTGCCATTAGGCCAAATGTTGAATGGGCCTTAGGTTGGACTTAAATGAGCTTGAACCAAGAAGAAATGGGCTTGAATTTCTATTAGGCTCAAATTGGGTTTGAAAAGGATTTGGGCTTAAATGGGCCTAATGGGCTTGCTTGGGCCCACTTAGGCTTGGTGGGCTTGGGTTGGGCCACTATGGCCAAACCTCAATGGGCGCAAAGCCCATTAGGCCTTTAGTTGGTCTACTCCCTTGTGGGCTCAAATTTCTAGCCTGTTGAATCCCTTTTCCAACAATTTGTGAGCTTATCGATAAATAGGAGATTCAATGAGATAGTGTTCAATTGTTTAGTTTTGAAGTCCTTCAAAGTTTGATACCCGAAATCGAACTGAAAATTCATGGTTAAATTCGATCAAATGTAACTTTAGTACAACTTAAACTATCGAGTAACATTTTAGGAGTTTTCACGCATTTGACCCGTGGTTGATAATTTTCAATCTATGTTTATACATCTTCAAATCATGGATGACCCTTGGTTGTCATGTAATTGTGAGGATCAATTATTCACCCTACAGTACATAGCCAAAAGGAAATTGGTTTAATGTTGTTCACGGTTAGTATCAAAGTCATGCGGAATCGCCCGTAATCTAACCTCGTACCTTTGTTGAATCAATTTATTTCCATTTGCAAATTGATTTGTAATGGTGTGGCATTGATTGTCTTTGATCCTTATGATTAAGCATTCTATCCCAATTGAATTCACTAGTCATACTATATCGATCCTTAATTACATTTCCGAATAGGTTAGTTAATTCATGAGTGGCCAATTTAGAGTAAATGCAATTAACAATGCATTGATAAAATAATCATTTCATATATCTCGAAATACATCAAAATTCAAGACATCCGGCTGATGTGGAGATGATGAAATATGTCCCGAACCATAGGTGATATACTTTGATATGTATGTTGTATATAATTTATTTTGGACATTTAATTTTTATTGGTTTGCCTTTATAGTATGCTATTTTTTCACGTAAAGGTATGGCCAACATAATTATAAAACAGTTGGTTTGTGTAATATAATTTTTTTTTTACTTACCTGGCCGGTGTTCTTTTTCGCTGTGTAGTGCTTATTGTGTCATTCTATGATGCATGTACCATTTATAATCAGAGTGACATATCTCATACGACATTAGTCATTTACAATCCAATCTTGCAATTTGATTTTCTATGCTCCTCAACGATTTTACTCTAAAATGCAATTTTAACAAGGCCGTCGCACCTGTTAAAAGCCAACCAGCCAATGTGGTAACCCCCCACGGTAGGAACATGTTCTTTTCTTTTTTCTCTATTATTATGCGCGTAGAGGGAATTATCAACTATATTCATGAAGCATCCTATAAACCTCACAAATTGATTAAGTCTAAATCTTTAACTTATGCAAATGATCCTGTCTCGGACAAAGAAGTGGCTAAGTGGGGTTTGGGTCAGATTGAAAATTGTTTAACCCAAATCAACTCATTTATAATGCAGTAAAAATTCAACAATCCATACCCGATCCAACACATGCCCAATTCATACTTGACCAAACCCACATTATTAGAACACATAGATTTTTGAAATCAATAACTTTTATGCTTTGCATTTAGTGTAAAAGATAAAATTTTAGTACGTTATAAGGTTCCAAATGAGAATTCCAACTTGTCTATAAACATTTCTTTATTGCAATTTTTTTGAATTTCCCAATTAGGTATCTAATGTCTCTCAAAATAAATTAGTCAATAAATATGCAACTTGTTTGTAAAAATTTATTTATTGCAAATTTTTCGAGTTTCACAATGAAGTATCCGATGTCTCTTAAAATAAATAAGTCAATAAAGATTGACATGTAAAATTGTATACTAATTTTTATGATTTCTAAAGCTTGAAAATCATACATTTTTTAATATTTTTCAAAATTCATAAAAAGAAGATCATAAGTAGAAGCTAAAACTAGAAAATAAGTTGTCCCCACCTGAAAACTCCCAACTTGAACTTCAAGATAGAGGAAGAGATACTACAGGTGGGTTGAGCTTTAGATCCATTAAAAACCTACATTTTATTGGATTTTATTACTCAAAACCACATCAGCCCATTTATCAATATTTAGCTAACTTAGATATAACCAAACCCATCATATATGAGTCAATAAATGGGTCTTCCACACATTTTGACACCTTGAGTAGAATCCAAAGCTTGAAATCACTTGACCCATACATGCTAACCCAATAGGTTATACTCATAAACTTGTTTGATACCAATTAATATTCCAATGAAACATCTCTCATTTTATCTCATATTGTCATTTTTATACCGAAGATAATCCACTTTTGACATGACTCTAATGGGAATATATGCTGTTGCTGCGCTTTTTCTGCTGTGGCAGCTAGGGAAGAAATTGCCCAACTCACGGCAGGAAATCTTTTCTCTTTGTCCTAGCACGGCCTCGCGACCGAATCTAACTGTCCTTACCGAGTAGCCAGGGACACTTGCAATGCGCCTAATGAAGACTCTCGTACCGCGACAATCAGCGGATACGAAGACGTCCCTCCCAACTGCGAGTCCGCCCTTATGAAGGTGGTGGCTCCCCAACCAGTTTCCGTCTTGTGTCTTCACCGGCAACTGCCAAACCACTTAGGATCATGTCGTCACCATAGTTGAGCACAGGATGAGTGAGGACGGAATTAGATATTGGTTAGCTAAGAATTCGTGGGGTGCCAGAAGGTGAGCCAGGATTTGTTGGAATGCAGAGGACGTCACTATGGTAGGGTTTCCTGTCCAACTACATGATTTGTATCGATCAATTAGGTCGGATCATGGTGGTAACACGTGCGTAATGGTGTTTGTGAGCTTCTATTAGAAAGTTCTAATACCGAACGACCAATCACCCACCACATATGGATCGTTTCACTTGTCATAGCGCCATAGAATGCATACTAACCATAACTACTGTATACGACAATCTCCCAAAACTCGTATATAGAGATAGCGAATGGACAGTTCCAGAGCAGGGCGACAAGGCTCGGCATGCATCGGGTCACGCCGGCACGGCCGTGGCCCGGTTCGAGTCTGCTCCAAGCAATCATCTCACCACAGACCCTCCTCCGCCCATTGTTTCAGGCCCACAAAGCCCCTCAAGCAAATCCTGTGGATAATCATAATAATCCGGTCAAAAAAGGAAAAAAGTGGAAAACGATGACGTCACCACCCCCACAAAAGTCTAAGATTGTAGCAATTATCTTTAAGACTTTGCCATCCCACCCCACTTCGAAATTTCAAGAATTTCAAATGGGGATGAAAGGTGAGGTGACGTTAAAGTCAAATTGGCAAGAACTCCTTTTCCACCCAATCTGTCCATTGTGTCCAACATCCATAGACTTGTGCGCTGTCCAACGTTAGTCTTCCCACCTTTTTTTCTTGTGCAATATAACCAAATCTGATTGCACCACCACCCTTTTTCTCCCCTATTTGCTTTATTATTTATTATTATTATTCTTTGTTTTTTTTCCTTTTCCTGCCTAATGATGGCTCACACATAGTGGATAATCTTTAAAAAAAATCTAGGAAGATAAGTAGACTGAATAGTCATCAACCCAAGAGATATACATCAATGTCCGCGTGGAAACAATGTTTCCACCGAAAGATAAAGAAAGGTTACTTGATCCAACATCAATTTTTCTCCAATTGGGTACCCAAGAAGTCAACAACCGACCCAAAATTTGTTAGTTGGTCAAAGGCACCAATTACTTTTTACCAGAACCAGAATGAAATGTGGTAACTAGAAACTCATGATGATCCTTTGGAAAGATGAGTCTAACCTTATTCAAACCCGTTTGACATTCATTGAGCACTAGATGGGAACATCCTCTTACCATTCCACCACCTTGTCCTCCCAAACTTGAAGACCGAGGCATCTAGAGGAACCAGAATTCTTGATATGATGTACATAGGTGGGGCATTACTTGTTCAATGACCAAATCAGAGTGGAACCAAAACAAGAAACCCCGTTCCGACTAGAAAAGGCAGCAACAGAAATTTACGCGAGCATGGATTGATTCGAAAAGTTTAGACAAGCATGATTAAAATTATTCTTCTTTTTGCCCATGAATTCGAGCAAAGCTGCAGCAAAGAGGGGGAAAATTTCCCAGTATCAGTTCTCAAATGTTACGAACTAAGCAATTGAACTTCTTCTCTCCTATTTTCCTTCCAACCTCAGACTTCTCTGCTTGTGTCGATCAGCAGAGAAATGAACACCCACGAAGACTTCACAGAACCATAGAAAACTAAAACTATGCAAGTACTACTTGTATCATCTAAAGCCATAGTTAGACGACAAGCATGCACTGTACAATTAGACCCTCTCACGAAGCCACATATTCCACCTCAATACACATCATCCAACCCAGAGCAAACAGAGCATTCCTAAGAAAATGTAAATTGAAGTTACCACAGCATAGCCATTTTCGCTTACCCTTGAAGAACATGAAACTGTTACTTTAATTACCAGAAAAAGTTCTTACAAGCAACAAAAAGATTCCCATTTCCCGACTTTTCTTGCTCAAGGCTGAGATTAAATCCCATCTGGGAGTAACCAAAGTCGTTAGCTTTTCTTTTTTCAGCCAATAACTGCTCCATCTATACCCCATGCTTCGGGCCATGAAAAATATGTACAGGAGCAATTCAAGCCAATAGAAAAGACCTAAGACTCTTGACAACTCAGGGCTCTAGAAAGCGATCTACATGAATCAATCCACGATTTTCATGTATTGGCAGATTGTGATGGCACCCTGGCATGGTTATGTTCACCTTCATAAGTCACAATAAGCATAGACGGGTCCTCCAAGCACCTTTCCACATGCTTCCTTGCAGGGCAACCTCTCATGCTGCTACATTTGTAGTATCCCCTGCAATCCGAGATAGAAGATTAGAAGGAGCTCTTAACATGACCTCGCTACTTCAGAAGCCACAGCAGAGAACCTCAATGATCAAATAGATCACAGTTGCTAACTTAGAAGAGAAACTCAGAGCACCTTCAAAGTCAAACATGCAAATTTAGCAGCCGAATAACAAGATGTTAATCTTATTCCTTTTAAGAATGACAACGCTACTAGAGTACCATATTCTCCAAATGAAAAACCATCTACTAGTTGTTCTGGGGAATTTTTGGGAGTCCTAAAAACAGACCAATGAAATTACAATAGGTAACAACACCAAGACCAAACTCTACTCCAATTGGCCAAAGTTGTTCCACCATTCATTAGCCAAGATAAACAGTGCCAATCAACGAATCAGATAAGCACAGTTGAAAACCAATTAGGGAAATATGACTCAACTTGCAAGCAGCTCGCATATGATAAAGCAGAGGCAATCATACCTAGGATGAGGAGAACCCTTGATGGGCTTCTGCCCGTACTTCCTCCACGAGTAATCATCGGGAGGAATATCTGCAAGCTTGTTGCTTATAGCAGGTACCTTAATTGACCTCTTCACCCTATGTTTCCTGCAACAAAGTATAAGTGGTTAAGCAAAGAGACTCTGGCCAATGTACCCACAAACAACAAAGGAAGTGACTACATCGCACAATGAATTATTCAAGCGAAAGCTAACCTCTTCTTAGAGCAATGACATCTACTACTGCTACCACATTTCATGCTCCCATCCTCTCCTCGGCCAGAGCACTTCCTCTTATGCTGCGAGTTGTGATCAGATGAGCGAGCTGCCCCGATCAAATGGAAAGCATTCCCGTCCAAGTTAGCCACGCTCCCATCCATACTCAGAGAAGAAATGAAAGACCTCGTAGATGACATGGTGGGCGTGCAGCTTGAGCTATCGAAATTCAAGCTTATGCCACTATTGCTCCTATGGTACATCATCTCAGCTTGGTGTTTCATTTGTTGCTGGAGCTGTAACTTTTGTTGCTGCTGCTGGATAAAGTGATAGTGTGGTTGCTGGGCTAAATTAAGAGGGCTTTTGCCATTGGAGCTCAACTCCAAGTTCGGGTTACCTAAAGAAAGAGAGGCTTTGGGATGTGTATTGAGTTCTTGAATTGCATTTTCAGGGTAATTAGGAGGGAGGAGCTGGAGACTCTTGGAAGATTGGTCAGTTCTAACAATAGGGTTGTCCAAGAGGGTTTTCTGGGGCAAAGGGGTTGGCAGTTTCTTTAACTTCCTAACTCTAGCATGACCCAAGCAAGTATTGAGAAGAGAAACCACTCTTTTGAACCTGAATACAGCATCACCAGTCTCCAGCATCAGATTTCTACACTGAACCTGATCTTGCTGCGGCTGAGACAAGAGGCTCAGGACCCTGTGGCAGCTCTCCACAGCTGCTCTATTAGCTTCTTCAACCTCCTCCATCTCAAACCCGCCACACACACAAAAATCCCTAATTTACCGAAACTTACAAGCTATACCAACTCGAAAGCCATAGCATAATTTCCTCACAGCTCTGAAGGAAAACACAAAAAAAAAAAAGAAAAAAAATTGACGCGAGATCTTGAATATAAAAGACGGAGACCCACAAAGTCAAAGTCCCATTTCAGAGAGCTGACGACCCAGGTAGACAATTTCTTGCGAAAATTCAAAAACAAAGAAGGCCCTTTTCCCCAGAAACAGAGACGACCCAGTAGATCATGTCGAGCTGGGCATAGCTATCTTCGAGAAAAGAGAACAGACCTCAAATCCCAGGCACGGAATCACCATACCCATCTCTCTCTCACCAGATCAATTTTTTTAAAAGCAAGAAAACACCCAAGAAGAGGCATTCTTGTTTTTATCGTCTTCTGGGTTGGGCACCCGCTGCTCAATCAAAACCCTAAAGAGTCTTAATCCACACTCAAGAGGCCAGAACAAGAAGGAACGAGAAGAAGAAGAAGGAGGGAAGGGGGGTGTGAAAGAGAAGACTTTTTCGCTTCCTACGCCTGGAGAAATTCACACACGCCCACGAGAATATTAAACAAAGCTTCCCCCCTCTTCTCCTGTTCTCCTCCTCTTCCCTTCCCTTTTCTTTTCCTTCTTTTCTTTTTCTTTTTCCTCCCTCTCTCTCTCTCTTTTTTCTCTTTGTCCCTACAACATTTTTCTTGCAAAGCTCTCTTTTTTCTCTTTTTTTCCCCTCTAGAAAGAGAGAGAGAGAGAGGGGATGAGAAGGGAAAATGAAGGATTTTAACAAAATGAATGGAGAGAAAGAGATGGTGGCATTTAAATAAGCTGAAGATCAGAGAGAGATGAAACTGCCATCTCTGTCACAGAAATTGAAGGCGGGGCCCACCCATACGACCTTTGCTTTTCCACTCCCCCTCTCTCTCTCTCTCTCTCTCCACCTTTTTTCCAATTTTTTCCATGTTTTCCTCCCTTCTCTTTTCCCTCCCTCCCTCCATCCCTCCAGAATTTTCCTTTGCTTTTCTTCTCCAAATGGAATTATTGTCTTGTCTGCATTAATGGAGCTGCCCATTTTTTAAGAAGCTTGAGTTCTACTGCTGTTCTAAGCTACGGTTGGTAATTAATGCCCCAGGTCTCTTCATCCCTTTCTCTTTTTTCCATTTATTGGGTCTTAAAAACTGCAAATTCCAGCCGTTCAATTGAAAGCCTACTCTACCGCTCTGACTAAGATATGTTTCCAGCAATATTTTCTAACCATTTTATCTAAAGACACCGCTGAATTTTACGTCTTAAAATTTAGATAAATTAATTCAAAGATTTATTCAGATCATACTATTATCCTAAGCTTTGGATGGTAATTAATGCCTATGGTCTCTTCATCTTCTTCTTTTTACATTTATTGGGTCCTAAAAACTGCAAATGCTGATTGTTGAATTGGCACTTTTACGACTAGAACTTGGACCATTCTTGTGTTTCCCCTACGTGGTTGAACTACTCGCAGAGGTGCTTTTGGCACCGATGGCAATGGCTCCTCCCCTTGCAACGGATCTTTACTTTTGTACCTTGGCAGCAAATTTGCCTCCCTTTCCTTTTGAATTAATATCATAAAAAATTTAAAATTATATTAATCATAACACAAATATCCCAAATTTTGTTATTCGAAATTTTTTTGTGTTATAAAAAATCCTGAATTTATATCAATATGGCAAATATACCATGTATAAAACTGAAATAGAGGATATATATATTATACGTGTATGAGTTTAGGTTATCTCGTGATACAAAAAAAATTAAGAGTATTTTTGTCACAACGGGCATATTTAGGATGTTTGATGATGCGAAAAAAATTGGATATTTGCATCACAATAAACATAATTTAGATATTTTATGGTATTTGCCCATTTCTTTTCATAATGCAAAGCTTAAAAATTGAACTTAAGCCCATAATGTTGAGGATTCGAGACCTTCAAAGATTTGTTGAAGAAATCAAGGATTAATCCGGATTGGTGATAGTTAAAATCACAAAATAATAGATTTCTGTCGTTTTATTGAAAATTTTTGAAGTGTTTGTTTAGTGTGAAATTTTGTGCGGTAAGCATTATAAAAACGTTTTCTAAGGCGGTAGAATGGTCAAGGGACTATAGAGATTTTCATCAGTTACAACTCAATTCATGACTACGTCTCGAGAAGTGTGATAACAACTTCAAATTTCAAACAAAACAACTTTTTTTTCTAACCGATAACTATTGATCACGTGAATCTCACTATATTAACATCCCCGTAGTATTTGGTATGTAAATCAAGTTCAATTAAGAAACTTTCCCACTTTAATGCAACTAATAATCCTCAATTGCTATGAGAAAGTGAGGCTAATCATTATAATTGATGAGATCACATTTGGTGTTTAAGAGACGCCCAACTTATTTAATAAAAAAGACTCAACTCATGAGTACTATCAACGCTATTGATTGAGAAACTAAATAATAATAATAAAGGTCAAATTTCAAGATAGCAACTATTTGATTATTTGTGTTATTGATATTTTTAAAAATCGAATATGGTTATATTAAATAATTTCCACTAGTTCCATAAGCAAGCTCCTTCATTAACATAACCGATTCCCTCACGCTATTCTTATGCATGAACCCTGAAAATCCGTGGTCAAATATTTTAACCCACATCAGATCCCTCGAGAAAAAAAAAACAAATCAATTACGCACAAGCTGTTGTAGGTTGAAATCACTCGCATATATCAAAATTTAGACTTAATATGTTTATAAGACTTGCTAGAATGTCACACTGACCTCTCGATAATAAGATCTCAGAGTCCGTATTCTTCAATTATAGAAAGAAAATTACACTCTATATGCATGAGCTCAATCGGGCAATGAGATTTGTCGGGATGAATCGATCACTTATTATGAGCTTGGCTTTGTAGAATTGTCCTTGGCTCAATCCGAGCAACCTCATAATGATTGCTCATTGAGGCTAGAACAACTCGATTTTTTCCTTTTGGAGCACTTAATTAACGATTTATTAAGTACTTATTTAAGAGCACTAATTGATTTGAACACAAAAGGAACACACTTATAAGCTGTGAAATCTCATCTCCTTAAAATTATTTTATCATAAATAAAAAGGAAAAGGAAAGGCTCGATTTTCAATTTAATAGATATTGAAAGGAGACTTTCTAGTATTTTTCTTTTTTGAATAGTATCATGACTATCATAATTCAATTTTTATGTAATGCGTGAAGTTTAAATTCATTTGAAATATACAAATATTAGATGCAGAGTCATTTTTCTTATAATAATTTTTGCATTTCGGTTTTTTCGGAGGGAGAAATCTAATATCCTGTTTCAATATTACTTGATACAGGACTTGAAAATAGTTTCAAATAAAGTTGCTTCCTTATCTTTTTGTTAATGATTAACCAAAAACTGATCATTAAAATGTCACTTCAGCTTTCGCTCCTTCTTTCATGGAATATTTTGACAAAATGATTGACTAAAATCCACTAAAAATCATATCGATAAAATTAGAATTTTAATAAAAAAATTCATAAAATTCGAACTATCAAATGTAATCGAATCAACCACTCACATGGGTAGCACTGCTGGATCGAGCTCTCCTCCTCTCGCAAAAGGTCGGGAGTTCGAAACCCCACTTCCCTGCAGGATGACTTACCCGTACACACGTGCCCCCGTACACACATGCCACTTCCTGAGTTTACTCTTCTAGCTGTCGGCGGACCCATCTCTTTAATAGGGTGAATACCCCCGCTTGGCCCTATATATTCACGATTTTACTTTGCATAATTCTTTCGGTAATTAATCCTTGCGTTTAAATTATGCCGACGAAATTCTTTTAGAAAATCACATAAATAAATGGATAGTGTGAGAAAACTTTATTTTTCTGGGGGTTGAACTTGGAGGCAAAGACTTTCTGTCAGTGGGACTAAGTTTTTCTTTTCTTTTTCTTATTTCTTTATTCCTTTGAATTGTTTTTTATTTTTTAAACCCCTTTTATTTTATTTTTTTAAAACTTCTTTTATTTATTTTCACCGCTTATTAGAAATTCCGCCAGAGGCCGGACCCCACAAGGAGACGCCACCCAAGACACGGCTGAATACGGATCGCATATAGCCGTTGCGGCAGCAGCTAATGGCGCCCCGCCACGTGTCCCGTCCCCGCGAGGGCCGGACACGTGGACCGAGGCGTGCTCCTTTTGACCGCCACCCGGAGGACGGAGCGCTGCCGTCTGCTAACATGCGCCAACGGAGTAGGTTAAGATCGGTGACTGGACAGGCCACGCGGGGCCCGCGCCGGGGGGCCCACCACCGTTGACTCTTCAGCACACATCCCACTGCCAGTTCGATTTTAGTTTTTTTTTTATCCTTTTCTCGTACTTTGTGAAATTGGAAATCCATTTGTTTATGCATGCTGGGAAAAGGGAATAAGAAAAAGTAGGTTTACCCTATAAAAATAAAACCCTAACTTTAAGTCTAATCTCTACTCCATCCTAACCTATTTTTCCTCATAAAAAGTTACTAATTTTTACTTGAATTATAATTTTCCTCTATTCTACATCTAAGATTATATCGTTGATAATCGAGAGATTAGAAAACTCTCGAATGCAAGCAAGCTGTTCAAGTGTCCTGGATGTGAGTTATTTTGTGACAAGATATGAAAGAAGACTCATGAGCATGAGAGATTAAAGAATGAAAGCAAAACCAAAGATCCTAAGTGAGATGAAAGAAAAACTCTCTTAAAAAGTAAGGGCAATTAAAGAAAACCAACTCTAACCGTTCTAATTTTTACCCAAATTTTAGATTCAAGAATATGTTGTTTGCACTGACGTGGAAATGTTGCATAGGAGTGCTAATGGTGAATTTAGATCAAATGGTTAATGGGGCCATGAGACTAAAAAAAACGGGGCCATGAGACTAAAAAAAAGTTAGTGGTTTTTTATAAGAAATAATTTTAAGATAGAATTGAGATTGTCCTTAAAATTGCATTTTTTTATAACACAAATAAAATTTTAGGATAAAGTTAAGAGTGAAGCTAAAATTGGAAATTTTGTAAGGTATTGGGCCAAAAATTAGGGAGTGTCTTGCTTTCCATTACTTCATCTTCACACTTTATAAGTATACCTAATTTTTAATTTTTTTTTTAAATTACATATTTTACATACAAATAACTCCATGGATCCTTGGTGGGTTTAGACCAAGAAGCGGGTTTCTTGCAAAACCACTAGGGGCTGTCTCCAATGGGTATATCATTTGTGGTTGACAGGATTGCATTTCTTATTAACATGCTAATATTCACACACCTTAGTTCCCAATTTCCCCTTGAATCTTTTTCTTCCCTAGGAGGAAGGAATATTATCTATTTATTTTACATCAAAGGGATGTTAAAGTCCACAAGAGACCCCAGACGTAGCATTTAAGGTCATACTAAGGACCATCTATAGTGTTGAGAGAGTCTCGTGACTTTAGAAAAGTAGTAGTTAAAAGTAAAAGCTACTTTTGAAAAATCATGCATGACATGATTCGATCTTCAGGACATGATTTTTACTGGCTTGTTTAAACTATTTTCCTTTTACATTAGTACGTTGCCTAACATCGATTCAACTTTCGGTTGTTGCACGTAAAATGAATAATTTAAAAAATATTTTCAAAAAGATAATTGATTGAATCATTTGAAATAATCAGTCAATGAAAAAAATTCATTATCGATGAAAAATCATGTCTAAATATTTTTTTGAACAATGAAAATATTTTTTATTTATTCAGTTTTGCAATTAATATAAGTAATCAATTTTAAGAAAATATTTTTTAAATGATTCATTTTCTATAAAACAAATGCACCATTGATTTAATCTCACAAGTGTTTGGATTGAGTTTTATCTTTGTACTTTTTCTTTTTTGTCAAATCTTATGGCTCCCTCATTTAAACTTTTTTTAAAACGATATATTCAAAAAATTTATTAACACATAAACGTTGACACGTGCATTTGCACATGGTATTTTGATGTAAAAGAAAAAAAAATACTCTTCACTTCTAAAATATAAACGAAAATGCATAGAATTATGTCATGGCTTTTTTTATATCATCGTGCGGGTACACAACTTGGATATTTCTAACTTCACTTCGATAAAATTTCATTTTCATTAAAATATATCAAAATGATTTAAATATCAAGTTAATTCATTTTGACATGAATAATGCTAAATTTGGGTAAAATATAAAAAAAGTCCTAAAACTTATTTCATAGGTACCAATTTAATTATAAACCTATTAAATTGGTACCAATTCAATTCTAAATCTTTTAATATAGCCAATTAAGTCATAATTTTTTTTGTATTTATGCCTATCGAGTCTATTTAGCCAATTTTGACTAGAAACTATTGACGTGGATACCAGTCATTTTACCTCGCATGGTCGATGCTGAAATAAACAAATTTTTATAATTTTAAAAAATTACTTTTTAATTAATTTTTTCATTTCATTTTAGTGGACGAGGGCTGCCTCACTTGTGGCCGGTGGGGCAATTACGACTCATCGGCTGCAAGTGAGACCACAAAGGCCCTCGCTTAGGGCCTTCCCTATGACCCTCCTCGGCTGAAATGGAAGGAAAAAAAAAGAAGGAAAATGAAATAATAAAAAAGAAATTACAAAATTAAAAAATGTTATTAGAAATGTTTGTGTTAGTGCCAATTATGCCATATAAGATCGTTAGTATTTATGTTAGTGATTTCCAATCAAAATTGATTGGATAAACTCAAATGGCACAAATACAAAATACTTAGGAATAAATTGATCAAACTAAAAAGAATTAGCACCGAATTGGACCAATGCAATATATGTATAACTTTTTTGGTACTTTCCCTTGCTAAATTTATCATAAAATACAGAATCATATCAGTTTCAAATTGATTAACTAATGCATTGACTTCTTTTTTGTTCTGTAATTGATCCACTTTGAAGATGAAAATGAAACCAATCAAATTATTGATATAATCTAGCCAATGAGCGACCCAATTAGCATAAGAGGGGCGGTTTATTGGAAACGACACTCTTTCTTTCTTTCTTTCTTCAGGTGTTTAAAAAGTGCAAGATACTACATGTTAACAAAATTATTAAGGCCACATTTGTGAATGCTTCACAAAATAATTTTGACCTCTCGAGTTCCTCAAGTGAAAGTTATGGTGTTGGTAAAAAATTTTAGGCCACTTTCATCCATTAATTGAACTTTTTATCCCAATATTACCTTAAGAAAAATTTTCATATTCCAAAATCACTATCATCTTTTTCAATCTGCATTGGGATGCGTTCGTTGCGACCCTACCACCCCCACGACCGTTGAGTCCCCGTTGGGGGAGCCGTGTTAGAGAAGTTGCGTGATCTAAGTGAGCTGACTCATAGTCCATGTAATTATATAAGTTCGTCGGTGATTGAGGAAACTAAATATGATGAACATCTTAATCCTGTTTACGGACAAAACAAATATCTTATCCAAATCCCTTTTCTGCCTTTAATATGAGGACAAAAGGAATAATAAAAGAAAAAAATAAAATTCAGGAAATGCAGGAAAAAAAAAGTGAAGAATTCTACTTGCTTTCATGTCGCGTGTGAAATTAAGGCTTTGCCTTTTGCTTTCTAATGACATAAAAGCAGAGAGAAAAAGCAAAAGGAAAAAGAGGTGCTGTGGGATCTGCGACGACCCTGTAGCGTTTGAGCCTCTAGCAAAAAAGAGCGAGTCATCATTATCTTCTTTACTGGTGTGATACCGTGATCTCTGATAAGATATTTCAATCAATGGTTGAATTTCAGTTTATTTTTGTGGGTAATGGACTATTACTCATAGTGAACCAATAAATCAAAGTTAGGGATGTAGGCACATCAAAGGTCCCTAAATTATTACAAATTGTTAAATGTAGTCACTTTAACTTTTTTGCGGTACTTCGATCCCTAATTTTATAATTTTTTTGTTCGAGATGGTCCTTCCGTTAAAATAGAAATAGGAATGCTCATTATCAAGATGAATCGGTGCTTTCATGTAACTTTCTTGTGCTGACTAGATAAAATTCTAGGAACTCAAGAAAAAGAAAAAAAAACTACTGAGAGAGCGAGAGAGAGAAAAAGAAGGGAGCGATAAGGGGTGAGGTGGCTCCACCAAGCCTTTGCTAGGCGAATTTTGCAAGGGCCAGATTTGGACGGGGCTAGTGTAATTTAGTCCAAGTATGGCCTAGTGTCACACAACCCGAGCCAAATTGGGCTAGGTTTATGGAAACTTGACTAGCTAATGCTTAAAATGGGGTGATCCTAGCCATTGCTTGTTTGGTCGGGCTTGAACGACCCCACGTTAAATTTATTGGGGGTCACGAGGTCCAAGTTGTAGCTTGTTGGGGTTGAGTGGTTGTCAGCATCGACTCCTTAGGGTTATAGGACCCTTGACCAGTAGTTGCCAGGGTTGTTTGACCCTAGCGCCAATGATGCCTTCTTCCGCTGTTGTCTCTTTTGTTTTGTTCCCAAGTATCGTTTTTTAATACGAAATTTAAAATAGAATTTGAATTTTAAATACCATGTAGGATACCATATCAATATTTAAAGGCAACTTTACAAACGTGTCATCAATTTTGCCCATACTTTTTTTTTTCAAGAAAGATTAACTAAAGTATATAGCTTAGGGACCTTATTGAACAAGAAAAAGTTAAGATTCTAAATTGAACAATTTATGATAGTTGTAGAACCTCTGGCATCTTTATTCCTTAAAAGATAAATCAACAATGATAAGTTATATGAAATCGAGAGCACATAGCGAATAATTATTATTATTATGCGATATATTAACGTGATATATTGGTTATTAAATTTATATTATTTGGTGCTTTTGTGTCTAACTCAGGCTCCTATACAAATGCAAGCTACTAATGTCTTCGAGCATGTATTAAGTACTAAATATTAGCAATTTTCTATTTAGATGACTAAAAAAGACAAATGTGGTTACTATGAACTTCGGGCTGTTTATAGTGGCCAGGAAAAAAAGTGTAAAACCCTAATTGAAAAGCGTCAGTTTTTTTCCACGTAACATCTGTCAATCGAACGTGCAAAGGCCATGTTTGATCTTTTAGGAGTCTCTTTTTGAAAAGAAGGTGGACAAAAGTGAAGAACAAAAGGAAGGGGGGTATAAAAAAAAGCAAAGCATATTATGATTTGATACCTCGGGCACCAACAATTCTATATTAGGTGGCGCTCCCAAATTTAACTTAGGGTTTTTTCCAGTTCAAAATGTTCATGAATTGTTTGCTGGATTCGAAATTCATATGCCCAAGATGGTTTTTTCTAGTTATAAAAAGAGGATATTTCGAGAATAAGCCGTATTTTTCTTCTTTTGTGATGCACAGATTCCTTGAATTGTTGCTCTTCCGAGGCAGAGATGCCAATGGAATCCAAGTAGTGTACTGATGGTGGCCAAATGTAACTCGAATATGTTCCCCTCTCAAATTAGAAATTTGGCCATCTCCAAACCATTTCAATTGATTGCAACCTCAAGAAGATTTGACTAAGGGTGAGTCCAACATTGTGCTGCATTGATCTCGATTCCCTTAGATGGAACACATGGACTAGATTGAGAGATCGATTTGGGTGGGTTGACGACATGGCTGATTAGCTCGGGCACATAAGACTATACTTGTCGGAAGTTTATTTACGTTACAATAAGCATATGTAGTTTCTATGTGTATTCTATAACTTTAACAGCTATCACTTTGCAAATCGATAATTCAAAAAGTTTCACAATACACAAAAGCAAAGGGTAAAAACGATTATGCCATTAAGGATAAATTACACAAGCCCTCATGAAGCTTTGGAGTAGAAAATGTTTGCTTTTGAACTTTCAATTGCTATATAATCCCCCATGAACCTTCATTTTGTTACTATCGTTAATTTTATTATTTTCTTGGTTAACATGTGCAATGCATCTGACTTTTATGGATAAATAATTACTCTTTTACCCTTAATTGCTGTAAAAAATTATCATAATAAAGATAATGAGGGAAAAATAAAGTAACTAATATTATAATCGCATTGAGAATATATATCGATAATATTTTAAAATATATTTTAAAAATATTTGGTACATATAGTGATTTTAATATAACTAAATAAGATAATAGAAGAAAAATAATAAACACAAATCAAATAGAAAGGGAAAAATGGTATTTATGCATATTTAAGGGTTAATTAATGTAAACAAAATGCTGATCAATAAGAATATATGAGAAATATAAAAGACAATGATGTCCCTTAACTGATAAAAGGAAATAATTAACTAAAATCAAAAGTGATACTTTTATATATATTTTTTAGTGATCAATCATTTTTTTTTGCATTAGTTAACCATTTAAAAATACATAATGTGAATCCATTTTTGTAATTTGACACTTTTGTTACTGAAACCTTTTTCCCATTTTACTTTATCGCGCTTCTCTTTCTTAAAATATCTCATTAATTCTACTAATACATTTCTCTCCATTTTTATTTTATTTTTGACATTTCAAAATAAAATGAATGGAGGTCTCCTTAAAAAGATGAGATGAAAATGTAATTTTATCCTTTTAAATCACATGAATTGTGCATACTGATGGAAAATACAAAAGAGAATTAACAATCGTAACAAAATAAAAATTTGGCTTTTGTGTAATATTAAAAGTTTAGGGGTAAATGTGTACTTCCTCAACATTCCGAGGAGTTTGTGTTATTTTTACTTGAATATAGGTAGAAATGGTACACGAATGAAACGTTGATCAGTTTTTCATGAGACTTTTCCCTAGTTGTCCAGCATTAGGAATATTATTTTTCTTTGTCAGAAGCATTAGAAATATTTAAGTGCTCAAAAAGGCTTCCGTCAGCATCTACCTATTCATGTAGTCCAACTAGCCTTTCAAAGTAAACAATAATTCTACTTCTTTTAATCCAAAACTCCCGAAACTTTCATGATATACAAATATCAATACATATATTTACATGCAATTTTTTTCATTTTCCAAAAATTGGATAATATTCTTAATTTTAACTGGAGTTCAAAAAATTGATTTTTTGGTGTTTAAAGAGCTTAACCAAACAGGCCCGTTCAAACGATGTGAAGTCCCATGAAATGCATTTCAGCATCTCCAAATTAGTCTTGTGCTCGTCAAGGCAAGGATTCCATAGCCATACAAGCTTTGTCCTTAAGGTTAACCAATTAAGCATTGTTTTCGAACCTTAAAATATCCCAAAAAAGGAGTCGAGGAAAGAAAGAGACATCTCATGCAAATTGGCTTTTAGTTGTCTCCCCATCGTTTTCAAAGATGGTCTCCATTTGCAGAACACGAAGCCCTGCTGTAAACCTCATGCCAAGAGAAGCAAAACGAGCCATGTCGAAGACCAGCAAAACCAGAAGCAGCAAGATCATTATCAACACTCTCTTTCAGAGTAAAACGCCTCTATTTAAAGGGGAGTAAAGAAAAATAATGCTGACAAAAATAGTCGCGTCCTTTTTCCAGTTTTTCGACTTCTTTTTTGGGTAATGGGCATTCTAGCTAAAAGAAAACGATGTGTCAAATTCAGCAAAAGGGAACTATTGCTTTCTTCCTCTTCCTTTCTTTGTGGCCTGTGCTTCCCCTTGATCTTTGCCCGCAGCCTCCGTCACATCCGCTGCAAAACCAGATAGATAGGGAATATGAGAAATTGAAGTTCCCGTGAAAGAGATTGGGATATCGCATTTCAGCTCATGTGACGCTCGAGATTCACATTTTGATAGTGGTCTTGGCCCCATCTACATCTACTAATCAAATGTAAAGATCTTCACGCTGAGATGTGTACCAATAGAAGTTTTGGAAACAAAATGAGACCGAATATAAGATTTAGTTGGATAGATGGAAAATACCATCGGGACCACGAGCCATCAAGGTAAAGAATATGTTGTTGAGCTTCTCCATCTTTTTGGCATCTTGTGCCTGGTCCGTTTTAAACTTGAGACACTGATATGAAGCAAGCGCATCAACTTAGATAATTCAAATTATAAAAAGGAAAACTTATGATTGCAGTGGCCACAGCCAAAGAGAAAAAACACAACATGGAATAAAGAGTGCACATCACAGCACGGATATGCCAAACTGACGCTCACTAACAGAGTACAAGTTCATGGGATAATTGATCATCATTTATTCTCTCAGTCCATGGACACACATATTTTATGGAATTGGCTTTATTAAGCACCTATTTCTGGAATAGGCAAGTAAATGCTGGCAAATTAAAAAGCACAATGTAGTGGTATCATTTTACATAGCAACAATTATTAAAGCACGCATTTAAATGAACCTAGTAGCATAGACAAGGCTCCACTACAAAGTTATACAAATGCAACTAGAGATAAAAGTGACTGAGATTTATGCTACTGAAAAGAGGGAGGCATCTGTTCTCTAGCATCTTAAGACTATATCATTTCCAATTTGTGTCCAGATTCTAAAGTTGTGAAAATGACTGGTGTCATTATGTGCCCAGTCAAAATGTTTATTTCAGTAAGATTCTTAATAACAAGCATCGCTGCAATATACAGCATCAAAATGGTGTGTCTCTTAAAGTATTTTAGTCATTCAATATTTAAAACAGTACTTAATTAAATAAGCCATTTAGATGCATCGCCTCTAAATTCAGATATTGCCTCTCCCACCTAAATAAGGAGACAAGATTCTCTCTGCTATATGAAATGGAATGCTCAATGGTGAAAACTGGTCAATACAACCTCTAATCTCTTCAACTCTTAAGCAACCATCAACACCCATATCCTTGCATGCTCGGGGTGTACAAATTTGCCCGAGTACTGGGCCTGGGAGAGGTTTTTGGGCTGGTCAAAGCAACTGTGTTTCAGATAGTGAAGCCATCCGCTTGAGCCATTACTTCAAAAAAGGAGGATATAGCTAGGGGTGTTCAAAATAAGGGGACTGTAGCTTCCCTTTTTTTAATCTGATCTAATTATTTCTAACATTCTGATTCACTCTATCGCCTCTTCGTGCTCTGTGCTTCTCTCTTGAGTCTGTTCATTGTCCTTGTCTTCTCACTCGTTAGCTACCCCACCGGCACCTCAACCACCTCCAATCAACCTCTCCATCTCCACCTCTCAGCCTGCATGCTCAAGGTGTACAAATTCACCTGCTAGTGGGCCTAAGAATGGTTTTTGAGGCTACTGTCTTTTGGATAGTTAAGCCCAAATGGGCCCAGATCCGCTTGAGCCATTACTTGAGAAAAGAACAGGATATAACTAGGGGGCTCAAAAGAAGGGAAACCCTAGCTTTTTACTTAATCTAATCTAATTATTTCTATCCCTCGAATTCACTCTCACCTCTTCATTCTATGTGCTTCTCTCTTGAGTCTGCTCATCTTCCTCATCTTCTCATTCTATAGCCACCCCACCGGTGCCTCAACCACCACCAATCAACCTCTCCATCTCCACCTCTCAGCCTCTCTCCTTGTCGATCTCTCAGTCACTCACATATGAAATCTCTCCTCTCTCATGCCCCACCATCACCCAGTCCACCTACAACCCACTTCCTGAGGTTCTTTTTTTCATCACTAAAGAAGCAATAACGGCAAAATACCACTCCATTAAAAGATCTTGGTTTCTTTCCATTGCACAGTGAAGCAACTGGATCATTTCACGTGCAGATCTTTTTACTTTTTGGACCAATTTTACATCTTCATTGCCAGATGTAAGAAGCAAAAATGCAAATCTCTGCTTGGGTTCACTTTCCAATGCCAGGGAGTAGCAGATCTTTTAAGCTTCAAAACTGATTTGCTAGATTTTTACTTCAAAGACAGTTCAATTGAGACTTCAGGCTTGGCCTGGACCGAACTTAATAGGCCTGGTCCAGCTTGGTCCTGGCCAAAATATTTTACTACAGCATGGGCTAGTGTTTTGGGCCAACAGTGAGCAGGCCTGACATGTTCAGGCTGAGCATTTATTTTCACAAATGACTCTTTGTACCTTAAAATACCCGTATTTGACAAGGATTCAAATGGATAAGGGTTATGCAAGGTTGACTCCACATCAAGCTAGTAAGACTAATTGATTCATGAAGCATACTAGTTTGGTGTGAATGCTTCTCTTAGGTTATAATCATAGAAATAGTGAGAAAAGGGTCAATTCCCAACATTTTGGGCTACTAAAGAAGGACCTGATTGTAAGCCAAAAGGAAACTAAACAAATGAAGAAATGGTTTAATATGAAATGGTAATATCCCCATGTGTAGGTGAGGGCCTATCCTATGCTTAAAGCATCCAAATCAATGTTAATGGGAAAAAGCTTGGGACAAAGAATTCTGAACATAAAACCAATTGCGCAGCAATCTGAAAAGATTAAATTGGTATAATTCAAATGCAAAACAAGTGCGTAAAAAGCTTATATTGGTATAAAGAGGCATAATTTGACTCTTAATTGCAAGCACAGATAGCATAAAAGATGAACATTGACTGATGAAACAATGATTAGGCAGGCAGCTAGATGATCATCGATACAAGTCTAAATTTCCTCTGTAATTTCATCAGCTCTGAAATATTAGTCACAAGATAAATCTCGGGAACCTATACGTGTTATCAATAGCTCATGAATCTTGTGTTTAAAATCAGAGATCTTGAATTTCATGACATTGTCCATGACATGGGAAGATAAGGTTTCCCTCTCTTATACAAAATTCACCATCAAAATGGTACAGTTCAGGCTCTGCTCTCAAAGCACTGTTATTCTATGGATTTTAGATCTATATGATCAGCAAAATGAGATAGTTGGTGACTATATTTTCGTCAAAAGAGAAGGCCCAACAGCACTTGAACAAGGAAATAAAGCCTCATTAAACTTGGAAACTTGTGAGGGTTTCCAATGTTTCCAAGTAAATGATGCCAGAACATCAATAGTCAAGAATACAATATTTGCACCCCCCTCATTTCCCCAAGGAATAATAACTTTTTTCCTATTTTATGAAGGAATAAACAAGATGTTTCACTGACAACATGAAATATCCAAAAAAATATAGTTGCAGATAGCAAAGCTGATAAAGCTTTTCAGTGGTACATCATGTTATGTACTGGGAGAGAATTTTAATTCTTAGAGCAAACTATGATTGCATCTACAATTTCCTATGCAATCATTCTTCCACTCTCCTTTCCTTCATAAATTCCTTGGCGATAGAAATCCACACAAAATAGCCCAATAACAAACAAAGGAAAAGCCAAAACAAAGGCCAAAGGAAAATAAGTTCACTTTATTTTGATTCAGAACTTTCCCTCAATGATTTCCTTTCTCTGTTCTATGTATTAAACAGGATAATCCCCATGGTAAATTCCATTTAGAACATGGAAGTCCCAAATTTCCAACAGCTGACAGGCAAAATCTTGGTAAAACAAAGCAAAACACCAGTGCAGTTAAAGATACAGTTACACAAAATCCTACCAGGTAAATAAACAGAATTATGATAAAAAAAAACCATATGTATTTAATGATCTCATCACTGACTTAAAGTCGAAAGACAGATAGGAAGCTTGTCATATTCAATTTCTTCATCGTATATTCTATGTCTTCTGCAAGATTATCTCATAACAGCAGCCACTAATGATTGAGAGATTGTTCTCAATGCAGCTGATAATTCGACACAACAAACCCCCAGGAGGACTCTGCATAATGCCCTCGGGACACTTTTACAAATCAAGCTTCAGTGTCAATGCAGATTACAGTTGCTGAACCTAAACCACCCACCGACTTGAAAACACATAAGAACAGTTTCGATACAACTTTCACCAAAAAGGAGTGCTAAAACAACGAAAGGGCAAAAATTGTGCTGTCAATCCAAACCAACATAACAAGTACTGACACGCATTCCACTTCTCCAAGTCCAAAAGCAATAGCATCACATCAACAAGGCACAAATTCCACATTCTGGCAAATCCATCTCTCCCATAAAAGACCATCATCAAGCGCAGCCCGAAACTTGAAATATCTCGCTCGCAACACAATCTCACATCGCAAGAAACAGCAGGAAAAAAAGAACCGTAAAAAGTTCAACGGCATCGATTCACGTACCTCCCGATTGTCCGTGACCTTGAGGACCAATTTCCCATCGCAGTGTCGGTACTTCATGCAATACCGCGTCTGCGAAACACCCCACCCAAAAATCCCCATCCGTCAGCGAATTAGCAATGGAAGAAAACCCAACAAGCGCGAAATCGAATCGACCCACGAGAGAGCCCTAGCGGCATCGCACGATAACTAAATTCACGCTGCGCATCGGCTACATTATCAAACCAAAGATGCAAAATCTTTTTTCCCGTTTCTTCCCCGGATCAAACCGATTCTCCGGCAATTACAGAGGACGAAAGCGAGAGAGAGAGAGAGAGAGGGATTGGACATACGGATTCCGGGTCGGCGCGGAACAGCTGAACCGATCGATCGACGAACTCGTCCCAGGAAGTTATGTACACCATGGTTGACTGAAGGTCGTGGTCGCCAACGCCGTCGCAGCAGAGGAGAGTTTAACGAAAGTAGGAGGAGCAGGTTTCGCACTTGTTGGGCGCTCGGTCCGCGCTTTGATCGGGCTTTGTTGGGACAATTTTACATCATATAGAAATTGGATTAAATTAGGGTTATTACCAAAAAAAAACCTTATATTATATCTACTTTGCCTAGAGTGCTTCCAATTCTTTTTTATGTCATTAACTCTCGTATATACCCCAATTTTTTTGTGTCATAATTAATCCCAAACTTATATCACTGTGACAAATATACATTATATGAAACTGTAATAGAGGTACATAAGACTTTTTGGCTCGAGGATATATATTTTATGTATGTATAAGTTTGAGTTTTTTTGCAACACAAAAAAAGTGAAGGTATTTATGCACAAATTTAGGGATTTGTGTCATAACAAACATTGTTTGGGGTTTTCTGTGGTATTTTCTTGATTAAAATAGAGGGTGAGTTCAGGGTTATTGTTGATAATTTATTATTTATTTCCATTTGTTTTGCGGAAAATGAAGAATCTAGAAAATATTTTTCTAAAAATGATCGATGACATTGTTTTAAATAATTAATTAATGGAAAATATTTTCATTACTCATAATAATTTATTCTTAAACATTTTTGTGAATGATGAAAATATTATTCGTCCATTCATTTTTTTAAGTACTAGAAGTGCTCAATTTATGTATTGGAGGAAGAGATTTCTTTTGGTGTCTCCCCCACCATTCTTTAAGATTTCAATCAATAGCATAAAGTAGGGGTGAGCACCGGTTTAGGGTCTAGGGTCAACCTTGGAAATGCACAACCTAGCTAGTTCAGGTTCGGTTTCTAGGGAGACTAGGCCGGTCCTTGATCCTAAGACCCCTAATCCCTACATTGTACGGTTTGGTCCTTGATCTTGGGACTTTAGGGTGAGTCCAACCCGGACTAACCCTATATATATTATAAATTAATATATATATATATAATAAATGTCATGTATATATCATATATAATATATAATATCTTATATATTTTTGTTTACTTTGAACCCTAAGGTCTCCACCTATGTTCTTTCTTATGCGGTTCTGTCGTGTAAATTCAAAAGTAGAACCTAGCTCTGATTCAACCAAAAAAAATAAAAATTTCCTCTTTGCTCGCGTTGGCATCGCTCACCACTCGCCTCTCTTTGCTAGCCTAGTTGCTTGCCTCTAACTCTCCTCACTTGCCTCGTGAGCATAGCTGAGCTAGTAAAATCGCTTGCCTCTCTTAGCCTGCCTCACAAACGTGGCCCAACAATTGCATGTGGTGGCTTTTGTTATTACCTTATCTTAGATTTATATTTGATATGTATTAGTGTTTATAATTTGGTTGCTTAATGTTGCATTGTTAATGGACATATAATTTGAAATATTACATTTGTCATTTCAAGAAATAAAAAAATGAAACAAAAAAATAATTGGTTGGTCCGATGGGTTGACCTTGGAATCCGACTGGACCTAATGGGTCTGGTCTTTGGTCTTAGGCTCATAGGGTCGGTTTCCAGTCCCAATAATTGAAGACCAACACCATGTGGGTTCGTCCCTAGGTCAGGTGCTAGACCAGCACAATCTAGACCATGCTCACACCAAATATAAAGTGGAGGTGTTTTTTCAAAAGGGTTAATACCATGAAAACCCTAAACTTAATATATTTGTGACAAATTTATCCTAACTAATTTTTTTATTATAAAAAACTCCAAACTGATATGTATGTGACAATTTACCTAAATTAATTTTTTGACTATAAAAATTTGCAAACACTTGCAATAAATTTATTATCAACTAATTTTTCGACCGTTAAAAACCCCATACTAATACACACCTGTGACAAATTCACCCTCTATTAACTTCCATCAAATTTTATTGTTAAATTTCCTGATGTAGATGATACACGATGACATGGTATGGTGTGGCAAGTCCACATGGAAATCCATAGGATGAATACCAAGAAAAACCCCAAATTTATCATAGGTGTATCGTTAAATTTGTCATAGGTGTATTAGTTTAGGGGGTTTTATGTGATATTCACCCTATGGATTTCTATGTGGACTTGCCACTTTATCATATCATGTCACTATATGTCATCCATATAAGCAATGTAATCGTAAAATTTGATGAAATCTAATAGAAAATGAATTTGTCAGAGGTGTATCAGTTTTGGATTTTATGTGGTAAAAAATAAATTTAGGGTAAATTTGGTACATTTGAATTGGTTTGGGATTTTTTGAGGTCAAAAAATTAGTTTGAAATAAATTTGTCACATGTATTTCAATTAGGGATTTTTCGTGGTAAAAACAAATAGTTTGAGATAAATTTGTTATATGTATAGCGGTTTGGGGTTTTTCATAATAAAAAAATTAGTTTGAGATAAAATTTTTATATGTATATTAGTTCGGGATTTTTTGTGGTGTTAACTTTTTCAAAATAGGACATAAAATTGATCTTATCTCAAATAAGAATTTGAAATTACCAAGTTAGTCTCAAGGAAGGACTTGAATTGACCGAGTGGCCAATGTTTAAAAGTGGGCAAAATCCTAAAAATTGACAACCCCAAATTGAATTTTAAGCAGGGTTTTTTCATGGATTTTCTCCTTCTTTCTCGGTCTTTTAAAAGGTTGTCTTAGAGCAGAAAGGAAATTGCCTCCATATATTGTTTTATTGTTGGAAATTTCATATAATGGGCTTACATTAATTAATCAATTTTCTATTTTAAATAATCGAGTTAATGGATATTCCAATATATATTAAACCCTTAAGTGATCTTATTGAATTGGGTCTTGGTATTTATTAATAATGGATCTAGTTGAGTAGTAAAGTGTAGGCAATTGTGTTTAACTAAAGCCCGTAATGGGAGAGGCCCAGTTAACACATTATTGATTAGGGTTTGCTAGGTCATCTCTCAAGCCTATAAAATGATAGGTTATATCTATCGGTCGCTTGAATCACATTAAAAACTGCTATACCGAAATAGTTATAGAGAGGAAGATATGGCATTCCAATAGATCGCTGATTACTATCAGTCTCGATATATTTTCTTTGAGTAAAGTTATGGCTCAAATATGTACGTTTTAATTCTATTGTACATATAGGTTTTGGTGTTTTATAGTCATATGTGAATCTAATTATTCTTGATTAATTAATTATTTGTGTAGTATTCTACATGTGGTATCAAAGCTAATCATATATGATTGTAGAACCCAATTTTTTTTTTTGTGAACAAATTCGAAATTTCTTCTCTTGAATCGAACATTGTCGCTATTTTTTCATGTGGACTTTCGATCGATTGATTCTAAAACTTTAGGGTTTTTATTCTACATGTTGAGATCTTTCTAACTATGTATAATTTATATAGTTTTGTTGAGAATTGAGAGAGAATTTCGAATTTGAAATTCTAGGGTTTATAATTTGAAAACTTGCAATTGAATGAAGTATGTTATAAATTGTTGCATGGGTATTGTTATATATATGTTTAGAATTTTTTGGTTGCATTAAGGTGAGTTTTTTGAGCTTAAACTTGAGAAAATCCAATTTCGGCCATGGGTATAGATTCGAAATCTTTGAAGCTTGAATATGGACGATTTAGTTCGATTTTTCTTCCATTAATTTGTTTTGAATTTTGATTGGATGCAACATTGTCTTAATTATATGTGAATTCACGGTCTTTTAAAACTAATTTTGTCTAATGTGATGATTTGTTCACTTGCTAAGACTAAGGGAAAGTCCAAGTCGGACTTGTTCACCAAATTATATGTTTTCCTATTCCAAGTTGTAGTCGGTCTTTGCAAGTATTATTTTTGGCAATTTTGGCTTAATCTAATGTGATGATTTCTAAATTGTTGGTACTTGAGTTGGCTAAAACTATTTCCTACAATTTGATGGAGGAAATTTTGCAATCTTATTAGAGCCATGGATTTGCTATTGGGAGATGCATCCTCTGTGTTTGTGTTTCAAATACTAGTGGTTGATATAAATGCTTTTGAGCTTACACAAGATCTAATTAATGCACTAATCAAATGTCCTAATTATTCCTGGCATGTTTGAGGAGTGGGGAAGTCTGCTTCTCTCTCTTTGTGGTTATTGTCTAGTTAATTTTTTATTTTCATTGACATCAATGACGGAATGTTTTTTTTTAGGTATATCAAGCATATATGCGATGAAATCCTTAGGTTTTGCATTAAGGTAATTATATTCGGATGATGATTTCATGCTTGCTTCTTCTTCTTTTTTGGTACATGTTTGTGCATATTGTATTTAAATGGCACATGTATGGGCAAGAGCTTAGCTCCTATGGGGCGGGTCCGTGTGAAGGCTTGAGTGTGAATCCTAGAGTGTTAGAACTCTTTTCCAATTTTTTTTAGTATGCCTAATTTTTAATTTATGATTTTTTGGTATGGTTAATTTTAATTTTTGGCATATCGAAATATTTATTTGGTATTATTTATTGTTATCCATATTTAAATTCCATAAAAAAATTTTGTGCCAATTTTTCTAATTTTTAATTTATGAAAATTTATTATTGTATATGAGAGATAGGATGGCAATATCTACTTTCCCTAATTTAGTATAGATTATCTATACTTTCTTGTTTTAGTTTAACTAGATAATCTTACATGCTTAATTGTAGAAATATGCGCATAAAATTATGGCAAGAATTGTTATTTGATAAATGTAATATGATCTTGGGAAGCACATGTCGTAAAGTGCTTCATATTGTTTGATGAATTTTTGGGCATTGATTAAATGGAACATTATTTATAAATTATTAAATTTTGTAAATTATTGAAGTTACTTATTGATAAAAATTAGTTTATACAATCACCTTGCCCAAATGGGTTATTGTGTATATAAATTTGAAAATTGCATGAAGATATATTCCAAAATTAAAAGATGGGGATGTATGACTCAAAAAGATTTATCTGCCCAAAGAGGATAAATTTTTGAAAGTTATATGTAATTTCTCTCTATATTGATATATTAGAAATGATTAATGGGATGTGTGACTCAAAAGGTTTATTTGCTTAAATGGGATAATCTTTTAGAGTTATGTGTAATTTCCCTTTATGTTAAGATAATGGAGATGTATAATTTAAATGATTTATCTGCCCAAAGGGGATTGATTTTTGAAGATTATATGTAATTTTGCTTATTGTCTTTATATATTGATATCATGGAGATGTATAATTTAAATGATTTGTTGACAATTATGTGTAATTTTCCTTATTGTTGTTTTGTAATCTTCATGTTGTGAAAAATATACACTCTACTCAAAGGGGAGTTTGTGATGCGCTAATTATTTTGTTGAATTACTCTTTGCCCATAATTGATCTTATTACATTATATGTGACAATACTATAGCTATGTTTTATTTTAAGAATGACAAGATTAGCAATGCGTATATACACTTAAGATCAAATATTATATTATTAAGGACTTGGTTAAAAAGGGAGATATTATGATTGAAAATATTAGAACTAAGTCTATGTTAGTCGATCCTCTAACAAAAGGTTTACGACCCATTTGTTTAAAGAACATGTAAAGAATATGGGTGTTTTAGAGTCTTTTGATCTCTTTTGTTAGTGGGAGCTATATAGTTTGTATTTTTGGATATTATAGTTATATGCAAACTAATAATGCTTTTATAATGTCTATTAAAGCATTTACTTTTGATGATCATTATTGTTGATTTTATTGTTATCATTTCTCCTATCGACTGAGAAATGAAAATATGAACAGTATGTTTAAACAAATTTTAGTTTAAAGATGATTGTATGTCACTAATTATGAGATCTCATGTTGGATTGTGAATTTCATGTTGTTTAGAAATCGTAGTGAGGCAATGTCATGTTGTTTAGAAATTGCGTAATGTAGTTTCATGTCGTTGAGAAATTGCATTGATGACCGATAGAAAATAGTGTATATTTTTTTTATCACATGTTGGCACTATTTCTTATTACACTATTAGGTCCATGATCCATGAAAATATAATGCTTATTATATGTGATTAAGGAAGCTCATGTGTTGTAGTATTTTCTTAACACATTGATCGCCATAGTTCTATGATGATGTTATATAGGATTGTATTGGTTTTGAGATGCCGTTATTGGAATATTATTTTCAAAATTGTGGTCACATAAAACAAATTTTTAGTTATTAACCCGAGAGTGTCGTTTTCAAAATAAAATCATTTTCAAAAATAAAATAAAATAATTAATGTAGCCCGAGTGGGAGAATGTTGGAAATTTCATATAATGAGCTTATATTAATTAATCAATTTTCTATTTTAGATAATTGGGTTAATGGATATTCCAATATAAGTTAAACCCTTAAGTGATCTTATTGAATTGGGTTTTGGTATCTATTAATAACTAACCTAGTTGAGTAGTAAAGTGTAGGCAATTATGTTTAACTGAAGCCCATAATAGGAAATGCCCAGTTAACATACTATTGGTTAGGGTTTGCTAGGTCTTCTCTTTAGCCTATAAAATGATAAGTTATACTTATTAGTCGCTTGAATCCCATTAAAAAGCTACTATACTGAAATAGGTTATAGAGAAGAAGATATAACATTCCAATGGATTGCTAATTACCATCAGTTTGATATATTTTCTTTGAGTAAAGTTATATCTCAAACATGTATGTTTTAATTCTGCTGTACATATATGATTTTGGTGTTTTATAGTCATATATGGATTTAATTATTCTTGATTAATTAGTTGTTTGTGTAGAGAAATTCTACATTGATTATATAAGATCATGTATTATGGTGCAATGTGATTATCAAATGGAGATTAAAATTTGGAAACAAGCAAAAGAAAATGATGCAACTGATGCAATGATAATCGTTTCACCACAGTTTCAAGATGGTTGACGATTGGAGTAGTGCCAGATCCTTTGATCTTTTCTCTTCCAATCTACTGGCGGTTTGGTAGCTTTCGTGAGTTATTTGATCGGATTTCGTTGGTCGTGTGTTTTCATGTGATTTCTCCTTGTTGATTTCCCCAAAAAAAAATAAAAAATGGCGGACATCAGCCATGCAATTTCGGCTAGGGGAATCCATTTCTTTGTTCGATATGTGGATAGTGACAATTCCGCCAAGTTCTCTTTGTTATTCAGGGGATGCATCCGCCTGAATTGGATTTTTTTGAGCAACATATCAAGAGTGCGGCGTCTCGCTGAAGAGGATCTTTCGGTACTGATTTCTACTTTCTTTTCATGGTTTTGTTTAATTTTTTCCTTTTTTGATTGTTGAAATGGTGATTGATGCTGCATTTTTAGGTGTTGTTTATTGGCTGGTAAAAGTTTAGACTTGCAATGTTTAGAATATGCACTCTTAGGATGTGTTTATTTAAGTAAAATTTTTTTTCGAGAATGAATTTTATGGACTTTTACAAATTTAGTTTGTTGAAAATGATTAGTTAACAAAAAATATTTACGGTCAATAATGATATGCATGCTTAAAGTTAGGAATATGAATTCCCTAACTTGATAAAGGGGAAAACATCTTCCTGAAAAGTAATTTCTTAAAATTTTTTTTCCTTCATTGTTAAATTTTCATCGAAATAAATACATCCTTAGTTTGCCTTCCAGCGTCACGGGATGGGAATTAGCGATCCCGGAGTTCTTGCAGGCTAACTATTCTTCATTCTTCAATGTGTGAGTTTAAGTGAGAGAACCTCGTTACGAGGTGTAAAGTTTGGGTTTAAGTGCTAGGTGGATTTTAGCAGAATTCAAAAGAGATTATAATTCAATTTGAGTTTTTTGGCTTTTATGATTTTGCCTGTTTTTACCCAATTGTAAATTTTGGATAAAATTTCCCATGTTCCTGAAGCCTGAAAATTTGATTGGCTGGCAAATTCAAATCCTTATATGATACTAACTTGCCCCACTTCAAATCCACTCTAGGTCGAATATATTCCCCACCCTCTTTTTGAGTAGTCCAGGTGGGAGTTGCTTTGTCTGGATGCTCGTGGATGGGTCTTTTGTTTAAGAACTCTTAAGTATTAATATTATCGTCATGTTTTTGGACAAAAAATAAAAGTCCACTTTGGACTCTTTTTCATTAAACGATTTCACTTTAGATTTTTATTTGACATTTTTCTTAATTTAATTTTTACTATTTTTTAATGGATAAAAGGTTAATAAAAGCCTCCACTCTTTATTGCATAGGTAACTCTCTTCCAAACCCTCACTTCTAAACTTTTATTTATATAAGTGTTATCCTTCCTAAATTTTAGAGGTGTCAAAATGGGTCATAAACCCATATTATGACTCACTTTTAGTTAAATGGGTCAAATATGGGTCAAGTGAAAGCTAAATATGGGTCATATATGGGTCAAGTGAAAGTTGAATATGGGTCGAATATGAGTCAAGTAAAAATTAAATATTGGTCAAATATGAGTTAAGTAAAAGTTAAATATATGTCAAATATGGGTTGAGTGAGTCATTTAACATAGAGTTTCGAGTGAATTTGGATTTCTCTACAATAATAATGGCTTTTAGCAATACGGGTCGGGTCGGGTATGGGTCGGGTGTGGGTCGGGTTGGGTATGGGTCATTAGATTTACATTACATGAATTTGGGTCAAAACGGGTTAAATGGGTCAAGATGGGTCGGACCATTTTCGACCCGACCCAAACCCGACCCGACCCACCCATTTGACGGGTCTACTAAATTTGTATCATCCCTCTCCATCAAGACTGTATTTTAAAATGACTAAAATGACCTTTTGAAATAAAATGACCTTTTTAAAAAATATTTTGGAAAAATGGCACTATGTTTGCTGATATGTGAGAAAATATTTTTCCTAAATGCTTTGGGGTCCATGTGCAATCAAGTTTTAAACTACAATTAATAGTCCTAAATTCCATGCAATAGTTTTAAACTACAATTGAATTAGCACATCTTAACTATTGAGGTTTGCATTAATGATCACTCTTTCCACATAAAAAGGGAGGTGGGAATTCAAATCCCTATCTTTTCAAAAGGTTGGGATGGGGATGATTAATTTCAGATGCGGGTTTTAATTCATACATTCTGTAGAGAGGCAAGGGAAAAAATCTAAAAGTAAGTTGAGAGTTTAAGTAGGATAGAAAAAATTAGTATATTTCTCAATCAGGGGGAAAGTGAAAAGGAAAATCCCATATGACCAAATGTATCTAACAAGTGGCACCTATGTAGCCCAAAGAAGCATCTTCCTCCTCGAGACTTTGAAAGGTCATGCATTGAAAGATCAAAGGTGCAACATCCGTTGTGTCTGGCTACATGGGGGCGGTGGCGGCACCCCCAAACTGCCCTGGATGCTACATTCTCTCCCAACCTTTTATGATTTATGTAAATTTTTTACGGCCTTTTGCTTTAATTATTTTTAATTTTTAATTTTGTTTATATATTTTATATATTTTTCTTAATTCATTACATTTTACTTGATGCAACACCATTATATATGCTTGAATATTTATAAATGCCATATTGGATTTCCAACATGCCATGTCAGCAAATTGTTTGAGGAGTTGCTAGAAGGACTTGCTTGAACTGGATTCAATATGTTTACAATTCAATTGCACTTTTACAAAATTTTAGATTTTGATAATACATTAGGCAAATCTTTTATAATTATTGATGCAAGTTTCCCCAGTTTGAACTTCAAATCTAGATGTAGCGCCTGTTGGTGATACTTTCTTTAACTCTAAGAATACCTTTGAAGATGCTTTTATTTTATCAATTTCTAAAGTTAAATGTGAATTTAATAAGTGATAAATGTTTGAGGATAGAAAATAGCAAACCTTGTTGAATAAGGGAAGTGTAGCCCAATTATGTTATTAGGCTTGCCACATGGCAATCATAAAGGCAAAGTTGATTCCCACATGACTAGTACAAAAGCGGACACTGTCTCATTTTCAATTCTAACACTATTAGGCATCGTTTGTTAAATATTCTATTTTTCTGTTCTTTTATTTATTGGAATAGAAAAAGAATAAAAAATTATTCCGGAGAATAGATTTGGAACAAAAATAAAAAATAAAAAAATAGTTTCTTGTGTCCGATAACAATTTCTATAATAAGTTATTTCTTTTATTCTTTTATTCTTCTTCCTCTTCTAATTGGTCATTGCTATTGTTGTCATGTTGCCTATCAATTGCTGCGTGCCGCCTATCGGTTGCAAGCGGCCGCCACCACAGCTAGAAGAAGAAAGGAAATAAAGAAAAGAAAAGAAAATCCTAAAAAATTATTAAAAAACTAAAAGAAATTTTATGTTATAAGAAAATTTATAGGTTGTACCAAACGCATTCATATTCTTTTTCAATTTTTAGGATATAAATTTTGTGCAGTTACCAAACACATTTTTATTAATAAATTGTTCTAGAGAATAGAAATAGAAAATGACTATTTCTAAAAAGAAATTATTTTTAGAAATAGAAATGCTGCCAAACATTCCCTAGACTTCCAATTTTCACTATTCCTAGTCCAACAATTATTCCTTTGCTATTTCCACCAAAAGAAATAGTTCCTCCTTTTATCTTTTCAAGTCTAATGAAGGTGCTTGAGTCTCTGGTCATATGTCTTGAGTATTCACTATTCAAGTACCATTTTCTTTTCCTTTTGAAAGTTACCTACAATCAAAAAATAATCTCAAATTGTTTTTTGGTACCCAGACTATCTTGGGTTCAAGAGAGTTAGTGGTATAGGCTGTTTTTACCTAGTACTTCTTAACATGTCTCTAGACTTTAGGACATTTATTATCAAAATGTCTTGTGTCGTCATATTTAGAACATTTGAGATTGCTTCAACCAATATGATTGATAAAATTCTTTTGAAAATGCTTTTTGTAAATAAGTCTAGGAGCTCTCTGTTTGAGTCTCTCCTTGACTTTTGAAAAATCTATTATAAGGTCACTTTCCTCATTGAAGTCAAGTCCTTATTTATTGTAATAAGGAATTTGTATGGAAAGTATGTGCTCTAAGGTTTTCAAATCATTTGAAAATTTTGTTGTGATTTTTGAAAATTTCCTTTTTCAAATATTCATTTTCTTGGACAAGTAAATCATGACTTTCCTCAATATCCATAAAATCTTTTTGCAAATTTTCAAACTTTTCTTTTTGAGAAATATCATGTTGTCTCAATTGAGAATTTTCCCTTTTTAGCTCAGAGATTCTTTTAAGAGTGGACTTGAGATTCAAATAAAAATCATTGATATATTTGGATACTTTGTTAGGGATTTAAGGATAAAGTACCTCAATTTCCTTATCTGATTTTGAGTTTGTGCTTGTTCCATAATTTGAGTCTGAGTTGCCATTAGGCATATATTTGCATATTCATCATCACTATCTTCACATTTTATATTACTCCATGTCTTAGCTTTCAAGGCCTTCTTGTACTTCTCGTATTTTCCTTTCTTCTTCTTCAATAGAGGGCAATTTTGGTTTGATCTTTTTCCTGCATTCAAACAAATCACATCTTTACCCGATTCTTCTTCTTCCATTGTTCTCGTTTGCCCATTTTGTCTGAATTGTCTCTTCCCATTGAATTTTCTTCCTTTCCTATTCAGCTTTTTAAATTTCTTGATCAAGAGAGCAAGTTCTTCATTGTCCATGTCATTTTCTAAATTTGTATCATCAGAATCAACATTAGATTTAAGTGCAATGGACTTCTTACCTTTGATTCATCTACATTGTTGAGTTGTTCTGCTTCGTAGGGTTGTAGTGATCCAATGAACTCATCAATAAATAAATAAAGGGGAGATCCTCAAAATTTCTCAGATGGAGGTCTTGATGTTATTTAAGTCCTTTGAAAGTCCTCTTACTAGCTTGTTGACTTTTATATGTCCAAAAATTGATATCCTTTGATATGTTATACCATTTGCTATTTCAGTGAATCTGCCAAACATATCCTTTGATATGTTATTTAAGTCCTTTAATGGGTTCTATTGGTTTCATCTTGAAAGACTCATATTGTCCCAGCAGAATGTTGATCTTTGTTTCTTTCATTCAATTTGTCTCTTCATATGTGACATGCAATCTATCTTAGACTTATTTAGCTATTTCACAAGAAGATATTCTATTATATTTAGTAGGTGACCAGGCACAATAAAGTGAATAAATGGCTTTTGCATTTAAGGCTTCTCTTTTTGCTAATTTTTCCTTAGATAGAGTGGTAGAAGTTTATGGTGTTTTGCCATCTTCCTTCTCTACAACAGTCCTAGAAGTAGCACTACGATCAATCCCTTTTTCAATGACTTCCCATTCTAGGGGATTCTTGGATCCAAGGAAAGCTTTCATTTTGTTATTCAAGATATTGTACTCTTTCCCATCAAAATAGGGTGGTCTAGTGTTGCTTTGACCTTTGATAAGACTTAGTGCCAAAATACTAGCCATAGAAGATCTTTAGTTCAAAAGTAAGAACACTTCAATAAAATAAGTACGAGACTTTAGTGTCAATTGAGGAGTTAGTACAATCATCTAGAAAGGGATGAATAGGTGATAATAGGAATTTTAACAAAAATTAAAATGAGTTCAAAATATGTTATGTGATGAAATAGATTTCTGAAGAAGCTTGTTTGTGGGCAATAGATTAAAGTAAAAGAGATAAGGGATAAAAAGATGCACATGAATTTTATAGTGGTTTGATTTAGATTACACCTACATCCACTCTCCTACATTGACAATCTACTGGCTGGATTCCATTGAATGATCAATAAATGATTACAACTCTTGATTATAGATACACAATAGATCAACTATCTCACTAAGTTACTCTTGCATGTAACTTCAATTGGTGCAACCTATTTAAATACTCTTCCATGTCTCTAAACTAATAAGTGCACATAAGCAAGTTACAAAGGATCCCACAGGATATATGCACAAGTTTTACCCAACAGGAAGTGAAACACTGAGAAGAGAGGTATATGCACTTCCAAATAGATGCTACACAACTCAAATGTTCAAAGAGAACTCCAGGGCATGCTGCATCTCACCAACAACCAAATTCGTAAACAGAGAGAAAATACAAAATGGTGAAAAAAGAGAGTACATTTTTAAGTTTGCATCAATTAGCAAGTGTTCATTTTCCAGCCCCTTGAGAATTGTAGGCACTAGATTAGAAGGAAGGATATTTTGAGAAGACAAGAAGTAAACGACAAAAGATGGAGTACAGGGGTAGTTGGAGTGATGCGATACCAAAACAGCTCTCTGGAGGTTCTCTCACTTCAACTGGAGGCGGCTCTATCGCCTGCTTCTTAGCCTCTTTCTCGCTTAGTTTCAAGCATAGCTCGTGTTTCAGTTTTAGTGAGCTTCACCAGACTTTTATCTGTTTCTTTGGTGTCTTCTTCTTCCGTCATCTTCAAATGGTTTGGATGCTCTTAACACTGTATTGCCAAAAGACAAAAGGGCATGCAAGTTAGCACAGTTCCATATCGAGCCGAAAGTGTAATTATGTTTCTTCAAGCAAGAGGGTGCAAATACATGCGCGAAAATAGAGTTTGCCATCCATTGTCTTGACAGGCAGAGCATCAAAAGGACCAACTTGAATTCCAAGTTGCTCCTCCTCCTCCGTCTGGTTGCAAGGCCACCTTCTTCTTCAATTTCCTCATCAAGAGCTTCAAGAGCTTCTTCTTTCAGGTCAGCCATTTGCGTGACATGCCTGTCTTAGCTTCAGGTCAGCATCTTCTTTCAATCTCTGTCTGTCTGTCTGTCTGTCTGTCTGTCTGTCTCTCTCTGTGTGATCATGTAAATGTGGTGAATGAGGGTAGTTTTGTGGTGAATAAGGGTAGTTGTGGGAGCTTTTCTCTGTGATCATGTAAATGTGGGTAAATGAGGGTAGTTCTGGAGCTGAGATGGCCTTTATCGACCCATCTAGCAGCTATCACCACCAGGAAGATAGCAGTGTCATCATGTAAATGAGATTGACAAAACGTCTTGTTCATGTGATTTTACTCACAGTTTTGTGGTTATATAATGAAAAGTTATCAGCTTTCTCTACCAATGGATTTCTTTACAGATGAACCATTGAATATTCAAATTGAGAATAAGATGGCAATAAAACCGGCAAAGAGGCCAGGTTTCGGCAAATGCTGACATGGGTCAGAAGCCAAGCCCGAGGTCTCCGAGGCAAATGCCGACCGTCACGTGTCGTGTTTTCCTTCAGTAATTCATTGTCACCGACTAAGGGATGTATTTTAATCTAATGAAATCTATGCGAAGATATCACGGCAAAACCTATTGGCCCCCATATCTATATAATTGATCACTTTGAAAAGATTGAAGAAATTGTAATCGCATATATGTAGATGTTACGAATATTTGCATTGCTATTACGACGGACGTGCAATACACCCATCGATAACGCCAGGTTGCATCATACATTTGTTTGGACATCGTTGCCAAAGCGGTGAGCATATAAGTATGGAAAGACTAAAGAGACACTTGAGTGATCTTTTTATTGTAGGACTGACGAGAAAAAGTGCGAAATGTATGGGTAGTTTGGTTCTAGGTTCAATGCAAAAGAGAGCCTCTGAACTTAAAAGAGACCCAAAATATGTATTAGTAGTCCGGAAACTTGTTACGAAATCGTAACTGAGTCCTAAAACTTTCAAAAAGTGCAATTAAGTCTTAAAACTTATCACGAAAATATAATTGAGCTCTAAAACTTATTAATTTAGTCTAATCAAGTCATTAGATAGCACATTTTGAAAATTTTAGAACTTGATTGTACCTTTGTGATAAGTTTTAGGATTAAATTGTACTTTTTGAAATTTTAGAACTCAATTACACTTTTGTGATAAATTTTAGGACTTTGCACTTGTCTCCCCGTTATAACAATACTAAGAACCCTCCTGGGGTACCCACCTCATCGAATCCCTTCCACATCCACACCCGACTTGACCAAAAGATATGGGATGGGCAAAACATGGAAATGGCAACAAAATCTTCAACAGATCTTCGAGTTCGTACTCACAAGTAATGGCAAAACTCCCCGCCATTGCCAACTCGCTTCCACTCCAAAACATCATATTCTTCATCCATGAACATTTACCGACGACATCGTTTTCACCTCCCATGCCTGTCCTCCTATTAGGGGTGAGCACGTTCTCGGGTAGAACCGGGAACCGAAGAACCGAACCGATGGGTTCGGTTCGGTTCCCGGTTCTACGTAGAGAGGTTCCGGTTCTCGGTTCCATTTTTCTGGAACCGGCGGTTCTCAGTTCGGTTCCCGGTTCCTATAGGAACCGGAACCGGAACCGGACCGGAACTGGGAACCGGGGTTCTTAAGCCTCAAAACCCTAATTTTTTCAATCTTCAAGTCTCGACGCCCCTGAGGTTGCTCGTTGCCCTCGATGCCATCGTCACGACCCACGACGTTACTACCCAGGGCCCAGGCTGCTACTCCTCCGTTTGATGATGCCACTGACTCTCGCCGTCGAGCTTACCGCCTCCAGAGGATCTTGGGAGTTCCTTGTAGGGGCCATTCACCATTGCTAGCATCATCGTCGTCTTCAAGGGGAGTTTCGGATCTCATATTACTCGCCTTCACAATGAGAACCTTGGAGCCGTTCTTCACGAACATAAGAGGATCTCTCAACAGAAGCTGTTCATCACCGTCCATCGCGAACCAGGTATTGGTTTTGTTCCTTAGGAATCAATAACACCGAGTTCGATTGATAGATTTGTAGTTTTGTCGTGTGAAATCGAAGTTGTTTTAAGCGAATAATGTTTGATATGAACATCTGCTTTCATGTTTAAACTGAGGAAAGCATCGAAGCGGAATTTGTAACTCGGATTCCGAATCGCATATCATGTGTTTGCTAAAATGCCTGACAGGAAGACTGAGGAATTTTCGTGTTTAAGCGTTTACACTCGAAGCCCAATTCATATTTGCATTTATATTTTGTTGAATCCTGCTTGCCGGAGTGCAAGTTTTTCGATGGGAAATTGTTTTACTAAGCCGATTGAGTTCGGCAGTCTGTGCAAGGGTCTTTTCCTCCACTTTATCGACTTTTTTTTGTTTGTTGTATTAGGATGCGTTTTTGAACGTGAAAATGCAGGCGAGTGGGATCCGGCTGAGGATGAAGGACACAAATGTTTAGTTTTTTTGTTTTTTGGATAAGCCTGTTTATCAAAACTTTAACACCGTCCTCCATACCTATCTTCTGTTCTCAGACAATGTACTCTCCGTCGTGCAGGTCAGCGTCCGCCTAGGGAATACGATGTATTCATTAGTTACAAACGGGGGACACGGTCCACCCAATGAGCCATCTCAAGAGTGCTCTCTAGCGGAAGGAGATTAAAACTTTCATTGACTTTGCACTGGATGGAGGAGTAAAGTTATCGCCAGTGATCAATGAAGCAATCGAGCGAGTCGAGATTGCCGTCGTGGTTGTCTCTCAGAATTTCCATTCCTTACCATGGTGTCTCAATGAGCTGGTGAAGATCCTAGAATGCCAAAAAAAGTGGCGTCTTATTGTGTTGCTCATTTTCTGGGGCATTGACCCGAGAGAGCTGTGAGAGCAGCCCAAACTTTTCTTGGAGAATATTGCCTGAGGCGAGAAGGGTTTCGAGTAGGAGAAGCCCCACCAGATCCAGAGGTGGAAAGATGCTTTGCGAGCACTTGGCATGATCAATGGTTGACCTGTTAGTATCAGGTACTAAACCCTTTCCTTTTTGAGCTCTATCTTCTTCTAAGTGTACTTTTTTTCTTGAGAATTGCTGAAGGTAGTTACTCAGTTGTGCATGAGAACACAAAACTTACTTATAAAGGCAGCATGTTTTGGTCATTAGGAATTAATAATTGGAAATGTGGAATCTCTTTCCTTGGATGTTGGTATATCTGCATGAGGCAATGTTATAGATAAAATTTATACGTTCCTCTCTTAATAGTAGAATGCATTACTAGTTTAAACATTGAAGTGAAACTTGCACATTATTTCTTAAACTAGTTTTAGAAAAAAAGAACTGTTGGAACCTAGAACCGACCCTGGAACTGTAATAGGGTAGGTTCCGGGTTCCAAGTTCCGACTTGGTAGGTTAGGGTTCCAAAAATGAGGAATTTGTACCCGAGGGTAGGTTCCAGGTTCCAGGCGGAACCTGTAAGGAACCTGGAACCGCTCACCCCTAGCGGGAACCCAACTCGGACCTGTCTGTCTTTATATAATATAATAATATGTTATTATTTTAATATAAAAAACCAAAAAAAATATTAATAATCAAAAAAATACTTTTTATATTTTCCAGAAAAATCAGAAAATCCAAAAATAGTTCATATTTTCCAAAAAATAAGAAAAAGTCAAAAAATAGTTTTTGATCTATTTTCTCCACAAATGCATAACAAATCCTTAAAAAATTCAAAAACATCAAACCTAAGGTTTAAACAAGATTAGGTACCGATATAGCACTAGTGATTAACTAGTATAATCAAGTTTTCGATCTTTATTTCTCTGGTTGCATATGAGTAAAATATTTCTCTCAATATTTTACTTAGTTTTCTAACCGGCTTGACCTGAACTGATTAATAACGACTTTTTAAATGAAATTGACTTGCAAGTTAAAAAATGCAAATCATAAGTTGTGAATTGGTGGGCTTGTGAGAGCTTGGGCTAAGCCCCTAAAGTATTTAGCCGAGCCATTAGTTTTCGGACTCCGAAAGGGAAGTCACGACAGTCTTGTATACTAAAATATAGAATAAGAAAAAAAATGAGATATATTTGTATTTGAGAAAAGCCTAGAGAGTCCCAACCCGTGATCGTGCGGTGGTGGTGCCCGATAGTCATGAGTGTGATGGTGGTGGTGGTACTTGGATAGTCTCGAGCAGTCGTAGCGGTAGTGTTGCTGCTGGTACTAGAGGTGCACAACAACAATAAAGACGGTGAACGAAGCTCTTCATGGTGGCGGTGGATGTGAGGGCTTCGAAGAGAGGACCTTAGGAGATCAGAAGGGAGGAGGGAGGAGAGGACCCAGGGAAAGATCGTGTGCCTATTTTATCCCCTACTTTTTGTAGACTCCTATAAACGAAATAGAGAGAGGACGGACGGACGGACCGACAAGACCAAAAAAGTTGCCATAATAATTAGGTTGCTCTACTAAGCTAACGGTGTATTTATTCCTTTGGAATAACGATGCTTTTTTTTTTAAACCATTTTTAACCAAATTAGATCAAATTTTGATTGGGCATGTACTAACTCAATTTTTTCACCAATGGAAAGCCCGTGTATCAAATATTCAAAAAATGCCATTCGAATTTAAAAAAACATGTTGGGATCGCGAATTTTCAAAAAAACCAATGAATGAGTTAATTAAGAATGAATCACTCTTTTTCTTTTTTATTACAAAAAAAAAGTCAAATATAATGTGATTACTAATTTATAGTTGGTCTAAAGAAAAATAACTTGAATAGTTTTAGTTTTTAACCATGGAAGCAGACATAAAATTCATTATGCTAATGATTAATATGGGAAGAATTACACTCCAAGTGCCAAAACTTGACACGTGTGGATAGATAAGTACCAATATTTTCGAAAAATTCACTCAAGTGTCATTTTTTTGAAAATCAAACACTTAATTGCCAATTTTAACGAGGCTTGCTAGAAATCTGACGTGACATTATTTTATTAATAACACTAGTCTACGTGGCTCACCCTTGGTACTTAAGTGTTAATTTCTTTTTCAATTTTGGTACTTCAATATATCTTTTGGAAGTTTTGGCACTTATGTGTCCACCTATGTGAAATTTCAATACTTAAAGTCACCTCACCTCAATTGATATAACATAATGATAATACGGACGTTGGGTACTAGATGCAATTCAAAAAGTCAGAGAGTGATTTTCCTGGAATGCATCAAATTTTCCCATTTTATATGATTAGGTTTTTTTCTTAATAAAAATAATGAAATGAAAAACAGAAAAATTCATGATTTATTGTAGGGGCATGCAATGGGAACTGCAAGAACCGAGACCAGACTAATTAGTTCGGGGTGATTTTTGGGGGGTGCCGGTCCGGTCCCTAATTCCTATTTTTGGTTTTAGTGGCAGGTCGATTTGCTTTCCGGTTTCAAGGTGGGAATTGGACTGACCGGACCGACCATTTATGTATATATATTTTTTATTTTTTATTTTATTTTTGAACAGCCCTAATCTAATTCTACCATTACTTTCTCAAGTGTGTGTTGAACTTTTGTTAATCTGGGGTTATATTTCTCCTTTTTTACCTCTCTAATAACACGTGTGTTCACGAGAATGAATGTGAGAGTGTAAAGTATGTTTGAAAAAACAAACCTCTCTGATATCCCAAATTTGTGTGAATCTAGCTTGTTCCTTTTGTTTCATAACACTTAACAGTGCAAGGCCATGGGGTCTGATACAGGATTTTGCCAGAGGGAATATAGGCTCATCATTTAGAGAGAGAGCTTTGTTTTCAAGTTTGTGCGCATGCTTTGGGGAGTATCGCATTCTTTGTAAACTTTAATTAAAGAAAGCTAGACTAAAAGGGTCTAACCCTTGCTAGGATCAAGTTCAAGAAAGCGATCTTGGAGAAAAATATGTTAAGACACGAGTCTGAATTAGGGGATATATATATATATATATATATATTAATGTAATAACAAGTGATTTGGTCCATTAGAACTAGATCGGACCAATCAATCTGGTATGGTTTCCTGGTTCTAGGACCAATCGGTCTAGTCTATGATCCCAAAAACTGGGAATCGGCCTTGTCAGTCTAGTTCCCGATTTTGGGTGAGATTGGACCGGACCGGATATCGATCACCCCTAATTTATAGTGCTTTTGAAGGGCTATTTCTTGATTGCTTGAGAGGGCGTATAAAATTTAAGATTCAATGATTACATTTCTAATATTTAGTTTAATTCTTGAATAGTCAAATGTCATATGACTATGACCACGTAGAAAAATCAAAATCATTTTTCAGCTTAAAACTACAATTTATTGATCTATATCATCACACTTCTCACCAAATTATCTTCAATCGTGTAAATTAAAATATGATATCATAAAAATTTGGATGGAACATATCACGGTCAAAGCTCACAAGGTCAATACTTTGTCGCTTGATTTAGCATACAACGGGAGCATGCAAGGGAGTGTAGGCTGAATCTGCATGGGTTTGGCTACAATGTGCAAGGCCATGTAGATAGCGCCAACAGCTACTGCTTCTTTACCCTTTTAAAGGGAGGGGTCCAACAAATCATCACGAATAGGAAATGACTATATCAAAACGGACCATTGTTATACCACGAAAACGATCGCTTGGGACCTTATGACCGGCTTGTCCGGTTCCTCTGCAGCACTGCCTTTTAATACGCAAACCAATAAAGAATGTCAAGAAAATGTAAAATACTCAACCTTGATAATTCGGTCGAATGAAAAGCTCCAAATCTGACGTGTTCAAGCATTTCAAACAATCTGATTAGGAAAATTTTTAAAAAAAATTATATTCATATTTTTTAACCAAATTGGACTAAATTTTAATTGGACATAACGATATCCCATTAGTTTGATTTTTATTCCAGTGAAAAGCTCGTGAACGAAATGTTTAAAAAGTGTTGTTCAAATTTAAAAAAAAAAGAATGTCAAGATCGCGAATTTTCAAAAAAAATGCAGCAAAAGGGGAGGGGGCGTCAGGTTTGAATCTTTATCCCCCTCCACATTTCTCTTAGTTATCTTTTAACTTTCTAACCTTGTATTTTTATATTTATTTCAATCGTACAAACAATTATTCTATACATTTCTAAAATAAAAGATACCAACGTTCTCTTTTCACATTCTTTTTCTAATTTAGAATGTGCATCCAATGTGTGTTTGTCTTTTCCTTGGAATGTAGGAAAGTTATGCAATAATTGAATGAGGGGATCATCGAGTATATGGCCGCAACCTTCGTAGACACAAGTTGATTCTCTGAAGCTATAAATTAGTCAATTTTGAGTCGCCTTACTTTGAACTGGATAAGAGCTTGATAGAGAGGACTAGTGAGGACGATGGCGATGGGTTTTGAAGACATACTTTTAGAAGATAGGAATGAATATTTGAGGTGGACTTTAAGGGAATGGATATGCGACCATCTAAGTTATATGGGATTAGATGACGAGGCAATACATTTTTTGGAGAGAAATGTTAATATCAATGGAGGGTGTGCATTTTATCTGGGTTTGTTTTGTTGGCCAGATGGTCTTGGCATATTAAAATTGAGTTTCTTCCTTCGTTCGAGCATGACACTTGCGTACTTACTACTTAGGGATTGTTTAAGATGTTTTGAGAACTAACTAGTTGGAGTTTTTATCTTGCTTCAAAAAAAAAAATTGTTGGGCTTGAAATTTTCCTGATTTGAAGTTATTGGAGGAAGGTATTTAATTATACCCATGAACCTTCTACTCAAGGGTTGTGCTTTTAAGTCGAAGTTGTTCATTTTATCGGCTTTGGTGAGCTCAAGCTCATTGATCTGGTGAGACTCAAGCTCGTTGGCCTTGAGCGATAGGGGTGATCGGGTCCAGGGTGGGTAGGGTCTAGACCTGGATCTTGCCCGACCCTATTATAACCGGTTCCCATTTTTTGGACCCTATACCCTACCCTGTTTTTATTAGATCCTATTTTGGACCCGACCCTGTTTTTCCAGTTCGGGAACATGGTCAACCCTGTTTTTGTTGGAACTTGTTTTGCAACTATTTGATATCCTATACGGCTTCAAATTTTACATTAATTCGCGAAAAAATAATGACATAATCCTCCTAACATTATAAGACAAAGCAATAATCCTAACAATGCATAAACATTAGTAACAAATATGGATTTAATATTATTCTCATTCCCACAAATACTTCTGATATGATCTAATATGCCTGCTTCTATATATGCGACGAGACTGTTATTAAGAGGACATCTTTCTTGAGTTGGATTGAGAATGTTTTAATTAGTTATACAATAGTTAGTAGCTCTTGTCCCACGATTATAGTAATAGTTGAATGTGAGACTATTAAAAAAGAAAAACAATGCATGAGAACGGTTCTTTTTAACAATTCTTTAAAAACAATTCTCCTTTAACTTGATTCAGATAAAAGCTTTCTTTTTTAACAATTTTTTGAAAACAAAAAGACTCAAAGGTACTATACAGAGAGACGATTTTATTTTTTTTAACAGGGTAAAAACCGGTTCCAAAACCGGTCCAATTCCGAGTGGATCTTTGCTTGAACCTTGTTCCCGGACCAGTTTCAATTGGTTCCCAAAAATTGGAGCCAGTTCTTGGACCGATTTAACCGGGAACTGGTTCCCGACCTTGTTTTTCGGATGGTCCGATCCGGGTTCCGAGTAAACCCGGTCCAGTTACACACCCCTATTGAGTGAGCTTGACCTTGCCTGTGGCGCGTTGCCAGCCATCGATCGACTGAAGAAGTAGGAAAAAGAAAAGAAAAAGAAATTAAAAATTAAAAATTCAAATTTTGAGAAAGAAAAAATCAAAATCAAAAATCAAAAATATTAAAAGGATTGCATGGAGGAAAATCAAATCAAATTTAGATACCAAACGATGGAAAATATTTTCTAATTCATTTTCAAAATTTAACCAAACAACTAAAATATTATAATTTTCCTTGAAAATGACTTCCTATAAAACATTTTTTAGAAATGTCACATTTTCCACAAAACAAAAGGGGTCCCAATTTTTTTAAAAAGTTATACAAATTGTTCACTAAATTTGTATTGCATGGAAGTGTTTTAACAGTATAATTTTAAAAAAATCATATAATTTTTTTTTATAAATTTGATTAAATATGGAAGCATTTTAGCAACATGGATTAGGTATGGACCGAGTTAGGCATAGGTCAAGAATTTACATTACGAATAAGTGAATCATAAACGGGTTAGTAAATCGATTTAGATCGGATCATTTATGACTTGATCCACTCATTTGACAAGTTTATATGTGACCCATCACGACATACACAATCCAAAAGATTATAAAACACTTGTTTGGCACTTCTAGACGAGCATTTTCGAATGATGCCTAGCCAGAGGAGGAAACACATGCAGTTATCATCTGCCTAGTGGCGGGCAAATCATTGGGACAGTATTGGATTTTGGTTTTTAGGGATCATCTAATGTAAGAAATCAGAGACATTTGCCAATTCGAAAAAAAAAATTGCAAATTCGATAGTAAAATTCTGCAAACTCCCATAGCTTAACCCCATAAATCCTCCAAATAGGGGGGAAAAAGAAAGAAAGAGAGGAATGGGAGAACACAATCGAAATCAATCGCAGAAAAGAATCTCACGGAAATAATTACCATCTTGAGGGAATGTTCTTTCAGTGTAGTAGCCTTTTTCATATAATTACCCCCTATTTGTCCTCCAAGATTTGCCAAAAAACTCAAAATCATTTGAACACTTGTTTTTTTAAGTCTCAAACTAAATAGTTTTGTCTTATCTTTCAATAATTTCATTAGAAAACTGATTCTTTTTTGTGAAAAAATAAAAACCTTCCCAAAAATCAAAATTGGTGTAATTCTTCCCTTTTGATATTAATGTACACAATTTTTCTTTTTTGTGTCGTGTATTTTCATTGACAATTTCTTTTCATGCTTTTGTGGTTCAAACCTTGAGCAACGAGGTGGCTTCACCTCTCTCTCTACCGTATTGTCAAGCAATGTAATAGATCCTCAGTTTTTTTAATTAGAGTAGCACTATAGGTTTCATTCTATCTAATTACATTGTTTTATTAGCATTTGAATAAATTCGAGAAATTTGGGATACAAGGAGGTTTGATTGATCGAGAGCTACAATGGGCATGTGCTACTTGAAAGGGTAAATTCGTCCCCAATTTCACCTTTAAGATCTCTTGGTGTGCAGCAATTTATCACTTATGCCTGGCTGGAAACAAGTTTCATGAAGATAAAATTAGTAGTGCCATATTCTCTATGATTAATTTAGACATTTTGTCCTGAATTCATGACAACGTAGCAGTACAGGTTCATCCCCCGAGTGTATTGATTTTCACTTGAAATTGAATGAATAGCGTCCATTAATTTTTCTAAACATATATTGTCAATTATGATTTTTCTTAATGACACCTAGCAGAAAACCAAGTGCTTGAGCCTGTGCGGAATACCTTAAAAGTTCAGATTTCCAAAAACACAAAAAATCCAAAATTTTTCCCATAAATTTCATGAAAAGTTAACCTTAATTAGAATAGTATATCATCAGCTGATGGATGAGATCGAAATTTAAATGTGAGATGAATCTCTAACACTTCAAATCATAATTTCTTAAATCCCTAAGACTTTTCAAATTTAGGCAACAATATCTTTCCTATTTTTGCTCTAGCTAAACCATTCAGATGTATCTCGCACGCAAATTGTTTGCGCGCTAAGTGTGCTCTTTTGCTGGATACTCGATGACAAGAACACGGGCACGCAATTAATTCGAGGTTTATAATTTTTTTCATAAAAAAATGGACAAATAAAACCTAATTTAGAAAAGCAAGACCCGATTTACGCCATATAATGTACACATTAGTCAAGATTTTTTTTTGTGGTCAGTCATACTCTACAACTATTGTAAATCTCAGACTTTTGCCTTGCCTCGTTGCAGGGCATGAGAGTCAAAACTAAATTGTCCCCATCCCAACCCCTTTAAAAATGTGAGGATTCGAACTCCCTACCTCACCCTTTACCGGGACAAACCTCAGTAGTTCTAGTCGAGATTACAAAAGATAAAAGTGTATATAATTTAGAATTTGAATACCAATAAGGAAGAAAATATTTTCCCTTTCTACCTTGTCAACAAATGGCAACGTGAGTGTGTAAGAGGAAATTTAAATTAACAAAGAAAGACAATGAAGGATTTGGCATATCATTGTAAAATCTCGATTATCAGTTGCTATAATCAAGGGAAAGATCTTGTTTAGTATCTTTCGGCCATTGAATACTATAAGAGAAGCTCTCTCCAGAGAATTTGTACTCTTATTCTATAGATAAAAGAGGAAATCCTTATTTTTATCATCCTAGTCAAACTTGGAATAACAAGAAAACCAATTTTGAATAGGATAGGAAATATTTTGATCAAATCAAATTTTTTTATGGATCGAGTTCGTGAAAATTCAAACTCGGGACATAATTTAACAAAATACTATAAGAAAAGCTCTCTACAGAGAATTTGTACTCATTCTTCTCCTTCCACCGCTGCTTGAGTTCCCTCCCCGGAAAAGGTACTTCTCTCTCTTTTGGCCTTAGGGTTCACTGTCGTTATCGTTGTTCTTTTTCTCTTGTTTTTTTGGCCGTAGGTTCACTGTCGTTCTTTTTCTCTTGTTTGTTTGGCCTTAGGTTCACTGTTAATCTTCAACCGTTCGTATTTTCTTATGTGCTCTCTTATTGTTAATCCTCGCCTGTAAAAAAGAAAAAGAAAAAGCCTGAGTCAACCGTCAAAAAGAACGCGCAAACAAACACGATATATATGAAAAGGAGAACTCCTTATCTTTTTAGATGCTTTCATGATATTTTTTCATCATATTCTCCAGGACAGATTTGTAGAATCCATGGATGTGGAGTCTCAATGCATGAATTTAAACGAAGGGCAAGATGTTAGCAGATGCATGGAGCAAGATGTTAGCAACTCTGTGCAGTTGTGTGATCTGCCCGATAAGATTCTTTGGCACGTTTTAAGTTTTCTCCAATTGAAAGATATGGTGAGAGTGAGCACCCTGTCCAAAAGATGGGAGCAGTTGTCTAGAAACAATCCTAGGCTCGATATATTCGAACGCAATTTTCCAGGGCAGACCCATTTCGTGAATTTTGTGAACAGATCGTTGTTACTCCGCGACTTACCCCTGATCGCATTTAACCTACAATGCGATACTCTATCTGATAGATCAAACATCCGTACTTGGATTACAGCCGCCATAAAGCACAGAGTCGAGAAGCTTCATGTGCGCTTATATGGACAACTGCTCGAACATGTGTTGCCTAGTTGTATCTTTAACTGCGAAATACTGGTTGAGTTCCATCTATATATGTCACATGAACTGAGGCTCCCTTCTTTAATTTGTTTGAAAAATCTCAAGGTCTTAACTCTCGTTTGGGTTGATTTCGTGAGTGATGGTTCAGCAGAGAAACTTCTTTCGTTCCCTTCTCTTGAGCAGTTGTCTCTCATTCATTGCAAGTGGGGGAAACTCAAGGTTCTTCATATTTCTACTCCCAAGCTTTTGAATTTGGTGCACAGAGATGGAGATGGGCATGAGGATCTGGAAAGTACCTTTTATCTTAGTATCCACGGCTCTCGTATAGAATCCTTTACTTATAGTGGGCGATTTAACCATCGCTATATAATGCCGAGTTGGTCCTCCTTAGTAGTGGCTTGCATTGGTATTCGGTTTGACTGGCCTCATCATCCTCATAATGCTTACCATGGATACAAGCTCTTGAAAGATCTTTCGAGTGTAAAACGCCTGACTTTAGAGAACATGAATGAGGTATGTCTTGCTTTTTTATAACTCTACTAAATTTGTTACAATAACTCTAACATGAATGAGGTATATATGTTGCTTTTTGATAACTCTAAATTGGTTATGGAATTTTAACTTCGGTCTTTTGACTTTCTTATTTAGTTTCTATACGAGAGGGATCTTCTAAAGTTTCTCCCAGTTTTCTCGAACCTCACTACTTTAAAAATAAGAGCATTTGATTCCTTGCTATCGGAGAATAGATTTCTTGTCGTGATGCTCCACAACTGTCCTAACTTGAGTTGTCTGGAGTTCATCGAGGTATGAAATTGACCTTTATATCATTTCGAATTTTACTGTTGTGATTGAATTAACATGCAAATATGATGAATTAGGGCATTTATGTGGAGTCCGAAATTGTCAATGTGCTATTTGACCCTGTGCCTCACTGCTTCCTCTCATCACTTAAGGTCATCAAAATTCATTACTTCGAAGTGAGTGATAAAGAACTCCTAGCTAAAGCACTGTTAGCTGTGAGGATTCTATTGAGAACTGCTCAAGTTTTGGAGAAATTATTCATACGTCCACAGGCAATGCAGCTTGCAGGGAACCTCCTGCAAATCTTGAATGAGCTTCCTAAGGTTTCAGATCAATGTGAAATTTCATTAAGTGTGTGAACCTTTTCCATGCTTGAGTCCAGAAAGTCAAATTTCTATTGTTAGTAGTTGACACTGAAACTTATTCGTTTGTCATCATAGTTACTCTTTCGTCAAGATTGATATTTATTATTCTGCTGAATTAACATTCTTTTTCTTTTTGCCTCTTATTGTGCCTTTACTTTGAGTACCTATGAACTTGTAGAAGTCGCATAAGATTTTTTCTTTTGACTGTTCATGCTTCTTAAGATGCTTACATATCGCCACGTGACTTGACATGTAGTATCACTATTCTATCAAGTTTGAATGAATCAAATGTAAAGTGGAAGATAATTTCCAAACGGTTCTAAGGGAAAGATCTGTAAAGCATATAGACTATTCATATAATTACCCCCACTGGTTCATGAGACGTGACAATTTACGTGACCAGGTATCAAATTCTCATCACCTAATCTATAAGAAACATCAGCTTTAATCCTAGAAAGAATCTAAATTTTCCTTGATGCAGATTGATGCTCGGTCCTGTTTTGTCTTGTTTTGTTTTGCCTAATAAATTTCCCTAATTTTGCGATTGATGTGCGGGAAGCCATCTGCATTGCTGCAAGTGGCTGTCTTGAATCATTGGAGTTTCAAATATTGTAACTAATGTGCAAACTTCACTTTAAGATTGTAAAAGTTCTTTAATAGTGTAACGAAAATCAATTGCAATGATAGGAAATTCAACAGACTCACAATGCCGAGAGTCTTCCTGAAATTAATGCGTTTCGGTATGGTGAAATATAAGTTCTTCACCTATGTCGTATGTCCTCTTATCCTGTCTTGGAAATATATTTTTTATGTATATATACATGCATATGTATATCGATGCAATGGAAAATATTACTCAGTGGGAGTGCAATTTTTGTTTACTAAATATGGTCCAGAAGAAGTCACTCAATTCATCATCGACAAGATAGATAATTGCTTTAAGGCATACTGCTAATGTCTCTTCGCTATTATATGTTTCCAGGTGATTTTAATTGTTTCTTCCGCATTGGTTGACTTCGTTTGTTAGGAAAATTTATCAATGGCTATTTCATAATCAAAGCAAATTCCACGTGATATTGCGCATGACTTGAAAATTTGCAAGGTCAAAGTCGTGACCGTATATATACCCACGACTCGCTAGCTAGCTAGCTTCCCAACAAATGGAAATTCTCCTCTATTTTAGTTTTGGGTAAATTTTCCCGTTTTGAGGGTCGCACGTCGAAGCTTTGGAGACGGATGATTACCGCTCTGGATACAACTTTCCATGCATGATCACTCCTTTGAATTGCAACACATGTCATGTATCGTTTTTGATGTATTTACTTCTCTAAGAAGACAAGGTAATAACGTGAGGAAGGTATGTAGAGATTTATCCCTTATACATTTATCAATAAACACAATCACAGATTTTATCCCTTCCGCCTTGAAGCACCTCACCGCCCACTCGGAGTTGCAAAAGCTTTCAAAACACACCAAATAAAACAACACAACTCTCGCATTCAATGTATTAAAACATCAACAAGACCATCCCAACAAAAATGCTGAAACGCCCAGAAGGGATTGAGATAAGAAGAGTGTTACTTGAACCAGCATGGTGGCGTCGAATGACGAGCTGAGGAAGAGAGCCACCAGAAGAGAAGTTGTCGAAGCAAGTTTCTTCATTTTCCCAAATATACTGGTATTGAAGGAATGCCGTGCACATATGCATGCGTGAGACCAGAGAGCCAACAGAGAGATTGGCAAAAGAAGAAATAGAAGAGTCTTGTTGTTAATACGTGCGATGTGGCAATGTAATAGGTTAGTGGGAGGGTATTGAGAGAGAGAGAGAGAGATTGGGCGTGTAGGGGAATAGTGCCTGCAAAGCGACGAAAGCGATGTGTTCCAAGTTAGAATCATCGTTATGAGACACTTAAACAAAAACGGATTCAATAGACAAATGGTGGATCCTAGTCCTAGATAATGACAATCCTAGTGTGGGTAACTTGTGAGAGCTCTGGATTTTATGATTTATTTTTTATGACTAGGTTGTTTAGGTGAATGTGAAAGGTTATGAGAGGTCTCTTGACCCTCGTTTATATAAGGATAATGTATGTCCAAAAACCCTAAGAAGGCTATATATTACCATAACAGTTACATATTTAAAACTTTTGACCGTATCTAGAAAAGGAAAAATAAATCTTCAACAAAATATAATATATGTGAGTTTCATTTTGAGAGGAGCATTGATAATTGAAAGTATCCATAACTCTAAAAGTCCATTGATTTTGAATTGCTACTCTTAAGTGTTGGGCCTCCTCACAGACTCGACTTCTGGATTCCTCGTGAAACATTAGACAAACACAAACGCATAAAAATGCGGGATCTCTAGGCAACTAGATGAATCATTGACCTTTTCGCAGTAGAGGTGTGTGAAAATGAAAGCTCATTGAAGAAGGTGACGGGCCTTCCTTATCTAGCATCTTAGCCATGACATTATCGATGGTGTCTCTACCAGGTGGTCTATGGAAGCAACTATAGATGTTGTCAACTTGGCTGTGCCCGTTCACAAACCATGCAAGAACCGATAAATGTGTTCTTTTTTCTTTTTTCTAAACAACACTATATTTAGCCATATTTGTCCCCAACAATATGTCACTAGAGAGTGAATATAGAATAACATGTAAGTCTCGAGCCCAACTCCGATTTAGAGGACGTATTTCACATATAGTCGTGTTGATGCATTGTCTGTATCTAATGGAATTAAAAGTGATCCGATTCTCTTAGAATACATGTAAAGTTCTGGTGATCAAAAAATTCTTGTGTGTGGCTAAATGCATTAACAAGTCTTGGCAATGTCTTGGTCAATTCCTTGTTTATGGTTAATGGCAATCGATTATGTTGCCATTGATTTTTTATTTCAATGTTTTATGGATCTAAATGGAATTTCAAAGTATGGGAATCAAAGTCCTGATCCTACAAAAGTCGATGCTTGATGCAGGCAAATGTGATTCTTGAAACAAAAGGATTTCTCAAATTTTTGCAACAGTTAAGCTCTAATAGATGCTATTCTTAATTTTCTCGAAATGTAAGGAAAATCTTTGGGATGTACTTGTACCATATAAGAAGATAATCTCATCTTCTTTGTGCAAATGGGAATTATAAGAGGGAAATACTACATTTTCACATATTTCTAAAGAAGTATGATTATGAAAATGCTTTTACATAATAAAGACTCTTCGTGCTTTGAGTATACGGAAGTTGTGACCAAAAATCTAAAAATTATAAATAGAAATTGCCCCGCCTTTTTCCGCCTCCCTAGTCCCTCCTAAAAGAAGCGAAGCTGCATCGGATTCATTTTGCGAGCTACGTGTATTCATCGTTGTTGTCAGAGAAGAGAAAATAGAGACATCCCATCGAAATCATTGAGTGAAAGAACCTATATACTATGTAGCCCACCATGTACATGCACATGCATACTCTCTTTCCCACATCACATCAAGATCCACAATCTTGACTTTGGCTGTCTTAGATGTCATTGTTACTCCCCTCATCAATTGTTACAGAAAGCCCCTTCCATGTTATAGCCTATCACGTCGTATAAAATTTGTTGAAACCCGAAATGCACGTCATTTTCATTCCCAGTGGCGAGCTTAACCATGATCTAATCCTAACCTACTCGGTTTACTTAAATTTATATGTATAGCTTCAGACATGGAATGAATGTGAAGCGCCCCGGAAAGATGCGTGATTACTATTCCAGTAGCCCCTTTGGCTGCAGATGAAGAGGGCAAATGTGTACAATGCAATATGTTTGTATCGAATTACATGAACTGATGTGGATTCTTATTAGCAAAGGTGATGCAAGAATACGTGGGTACGTAAAGGACCAAGAGACTCAAAGGGAATGAACTGGAAGAGTTTCAATTAGGAAGAAAGGATTGATTCGGCCATACTCAATAGTAGATCAGCATTGTGGCTTGGAAATTTTCCGATTAAAGAGAGTTGATTGGATTGCTTCAGAAGATATGCCTGCAACTTGTACAAAGATGTTGGCTCAGCACCCATTATACCGGTCAAATTTGACATGCAGTTCATCCTGAGCTGTGGACAATTTAACCAAAGAATTTCATGAACTTCATGTGCATTTACAATGATGGCTGACACTAGGACTAGCATTATTACAAGCCTTCTCCAACATCTCAAACGCAACATGATTCAAAAAACAGAAGTGGTATGCTCCTTATACAAGAACTACATTAGCCATATGCTTGTTTTCAGGGTTATCGAGCCACAGAAGCATTCTCGGTCAAAGATGACCCTGCTTGAAGCATAAGGGGATACACGGGACTGAACACCTTGTCCCCTCTTGCCCTTGCTTTCGCAGCATAATCATCCAAAGTTGCTTTCACGCCTTTCCAAATCTGATCCTCTCCTTGTGAATCCATCCACAAAGAGTACTGCAATAGCGTGAGCTTGTTTTTTTGCATCGGGGATTGCATGTCACTTGTGTTAGCTGTGTTCACTCTTATGTGGAGGAAGCCCAATGAGTTGCAAGCCCAAAAGGGCTTGAGCCCATATAATATGTTATATGGAGAAATAGGGTTTCTCACTATCTGTGAAGTGGTAGCCGCAAAAGACGTAGTAATAAGAGAACAAGAGAAAGCAGAAAATCTAGGGTTTGGGGCTAAGTCTGATTTACATCAAGCTGGCATCGGAGGTCGATTCGAGATCCGATTGAGCTGAAATTTTGTCAACGTGTTCGTGGTGCAATCTCCACAAATCTGAATGGTTTGATGTTTGAAGCTCGCTACATTAGGTTTTTCGTGAATTGATCAAAACCTGCGTTTTTGGTCAGATTTATCCTTGATCTCTTGTGAAATTCATGTGTATTGCCAAGAATTATGTTCTTCAGATCTTTGCTACCATGTACCTCTAGTATTAGCTAGAGAAGAACATTGTTCACCCAATTTTGTTGATAGTGAAGATTTTTGGATGGACTTCGGTCCCGTGGTTTTTTATCTCCTCACACTGCGGGGGTTTTCCACGTAAAAAAAATCGTCTTGTGTTTGCGTGTTTGGTATTTATTTTGCTCTACTATATCGATTCCTATTAGGTTTACACAAGAGATGATATTACTTTATTCCGCTGCGTTAATTCGATATTGTTTGAATTGTTACCGTTCTTCCATCAGAGTGGTATCAAAACTTCTAGTTGTTGCTTGATTTTTCTGCCTTATGTTAAACAATGGAAACGAAAATGAGTAGAATGGTTACATTGAATGGTTCGAATTATCATATTTGGAAAGGGAAAATAAAAGATCTTTTATATGTGAAAGATTTTTATTTGCCCGTATTTGCCAAGGAGAAACCGGAGAATAAAATTGATGCTGAATGGTCTATATTTCATCGTCAAGTGTGTGGTTATATTAGGCAATGGGTGGATGATAATGTTTTGAACCATATTATTAAGGAAACACATGCACGCGATTTATGGAATAAGCTCGAACAGTTATATGCTCGAAAGACTGGGAATAATAAATTATTTCTGATAAAACAGATTATGGCTCTGAGATATCAAGATGGTACTCGTTTGACTGATCATTTAAATTCTTTTCAAGGAATTATAAATCAGTTGGCTGCGATGGGAATCAAGTTTGATGATGAGATACAAGCACTATGGTTGCTTAGTACTTTGCCGGACTTATGGGAGACATTTCGAACGTCTTTGTCTAATTCTGCCCCGGATGGTACGATTACCATGGATTTGGCCAATAGTAGTATTTTGAATGAAGAGATGAGAAGGAAGACACAAGGATCGTCCTCTTCACATTTTGATGCATTGGTTGTTGAGAAAAGGGGAAGAAGTGAGTCTCGAGGTCCGAGAAATAAAGATAAAAGTCGAGATAAAAGCAGAGGTAAATATAATAAATTTGCTAATATTGAGTGCCATTATTATCATCAGAAGGGACATATTCAAAGGTTTTGTCGCCAGTTGAAAATGGAGAAACAAAAGGAGAAAGGTAAAGAGAAGATAAGTGATAATGACAGTGATGACAATTATGTTGCTACACTTAAAGAAGACTTTCTCATAATTTTTGATGGTGATGTGGTGAATTTTGTATCTCATGAGACCAGTTGGGTAATTGATAGTAGTGCATCTATTCATGCTACATCTCGTAGGGATTTCTTTATATCATATAGGTCAGGCGACTTCAGATCTGTGAAGATGGGAAACAATGGGCTGGCTCAAGTTGTAGGCATCGGTGATGTGTGTCTAGAAACCAGCAATGGCACGAGGTTAGTTTTGAATAATGTTAAACATATATTTGATATTCGCTTGAATTTGATTTCTACAGGCAAGTTGGATGATGAGAGGTATTGCAGCACCTGCAATAATGGTCAATGGAAGCTCACCAAAGGTTCTCTTGTTGTGGCTAGAGGTGAAAAATATTCTTCGTTGTACATTATGCAGGCAAAGTTGTCCACGAACAAAATTAATGCAATAGACAGTGAAGATGCAGCTGAGTTATGGCATAAGAGACTCAGTCACATTAGTGAGGACACATGGACCCCAGGAGTGCCAAAAGTTGGCACGGAGGGATACTTAAGTGCCAAAAGTTACAAACGGTACACTTAAGTACCAAAATCGGAGCAAAAGGGATCACTTAAGTGCCAAATCCGGCCAAATTGCCACGTGTCCATTTTCCGGCGACTTCATTTGCTAACGAAGCATTTTTTTCAAAATAAAAAATTCCACGTGGCAATTTTAATAAAAAAATTGTCCACGTCAGATTTTAAAATCCACATCAGATTTTAAAAAAATTAAAATCGATTTTATTAAAAAAAAAAAAAAAAAAGGGGGGGGAAATCGGCGAGGGTTGTGCAGCCCCGCCGCCGCCACCGTCGCCGCCCCACCGTCACCGGGCCACCGTCACCCTCCCCCCCTTTTTTTTAAAATTAATCAATTTTAAAATATTTATTTTTAAAATATTTATTTTTAAAATTATTTAATATTATTTAATTCATAATTTTAAAAATCCACGTCAGTGCAAAAACGACGTCGTTTTGAGCCGATTTTTCGTCGTTTCAATTTCTGGCAAGCCACGTAGGCAAAAAAATTAATAAAAAAATGCTACGTAGGATTTCCAGCAGGGTTCCGGCGACTTGGCACTTAAGTGATCCATTTTTTTTTAAAAAGTGGCACTTAAGTGTACCGTTTGTAAGTTTTTGTAAGTTTTGGCACTTAAGTGTCCCTTCGCGCCAACTTTTGGTACTCCCGCTGTACTTTCCCCCATTAGTGAGAAGGGTTTGTCAATATTGGCCAAGAAGAAGTTCCTTTCAGTATTGAAAAGTTTGGCGCTAAAGAAGTGTGCTCACTATTTAGTAGGAAAACATAACAGAGTTACATTTAAAAGCTCTCCTCCTTCAAGAAAGTCAAGTATATTGGATTTAGTGCATTCTAATGTTTGCGGTCCTATGAAAAGAAAATCACTTGGTGGCTCTCTTTATTTTGTTATCTTTATAGATGATTTTTTAAGGAAAATTTGGATTTATACCTTGAAAGCTAAAAATCAAGTATTAGATGCTTTTAAGCAATTTCAAGCTTCAGTTGAGAGACAGACTGGAAAGAAATTGAAATGCATCAAAACTGATAACGGGGGAGAGTATATTGGACCTTTTGATGAATATTGCAAACAACAGGATATTCGACATCAAAAGACACCTCCCAAGATGCCTCGGTTAAATGGCTTAGCTGAGAGAATGAACAGAACATTGGTTGAAAGGTTAAGATGCTTACTTTCACAATCAAAGCTACTTGGATCCTTTTGGGGTGAGGCTTTAAGTACAGTTGCATATGTATTAAATCTTACTCTATGTGTTCCTTTAGAGTTTGATGTTCCTAATAGAGTTTGGACAGGCAAAGATGTTTCTTATGATTATTTGCGTGTCTTTGGGTGTAAAGCATTTGTGCATATTCCCAAAGATGAGAGGTCTAAACTTGATGTGAAAACACGACAGTGCATATTCATTGGTTATGGACAGGATATGCTTGGCTACAAGTTTTATGACCCAATTGAAAAGAAAATTGTAAGAAGCAGAGATGTTGTGTTTATGGAAAATCAAACAATAAAGGATATTGAGAAATCAGAGATGATTTCAACACTATAGGTTAGTGATGATTTGGATCCAGTTCATCTTACAAATATTCTTACACAGGTTGATAAAAAGCAGCAGGAAGTCAATGTTCCAGATAACGCACATGTTCCTGAACATGTTGAAATAGATAATATTATTCCTGAACTAAATGCTCAATTAGATGTTCCACTGGATGTTCCAGTCCGAAGATCCGTTAGAGACCGACGACCTTCCACCAAGTATTCTAAAGATGAGTATGTATTATTGATTGATGCAGGTGAACCAAAGTGCTATGTAGAAGCAATAGAAGATGAGTACAAAAACAATTGGTTTGATGCTATGCGAAATGAGATGCAATCACTTTATGATAATCATACTTTTGAGCTAGTGAAGTTACCTAAAGGTAAAAGAGCTTTGAAGAACAAGTGGGTATACAGGTTGAAGTAAGATGAACATACTTCACAACCACGGTACAAAGCTAGATTGGTTGTTAAGGGATTTGGTGAGAGAAAGGGTATTGATTTTGATGATATATTTTCTCCGGTAGTGAAAATGTCTTCTATTCGTGTGGTATTAAGGTTGACAACTATCCTAGACTTGGAAATTGAGCAAATGGATGTCAAAACAGCCTTCCTACATGGTGACTTGGAGGAAGAGATATACATGGAACAACCTGAAGGTTTTTAAGTGAAAAGGAAAGAGGATTATGTGTGCAAACTGAAGAAAAGTCTTTATGGCCTAAAGCAAGCACCGAGACAGTGGTACAAAAAGTTTGCGTCAGTTATGACAAAACAGGGCTATAAGAAGACTTCTTCGGATAACTGTGTGTTTGTCCAAAAATTTTCTGATGATGACTTTATTATTCTCTTGCTTTATGTTGATGATATGCTGATTGTTGGCAGGAATGCTTCAAGAATTGAGTTATTGAAGAAACAATTGAGCAAGTCCTTTGCCATGAAAGACTTGGGCTCGGCAAAGCAGATTCTTGGTATTAGAATTACTCGAAACAGAGATGTTAAGAAGTTATTTTTGTCGCAAGAGATATATATTGAGAAGATCCTTCAGAAATTTTACATGGACAAGGCTAAAGTGGTTAGTACTCCTCTTGCTGCCCACTTTAAGTTAAATATAAAGCAAAGTCCTACGACTGATAAAGAGAAGAAAGATATATGGAAAGTGTTCCATATGCCTTAGCTGTGGGAAGCTTAATGTATGCGATGGTATGTACACGCCCAAACTTGGCATATGCAATTGGTGTTGTTAGTCGCTATTTGTCAAATCTAAGCAGAGAGCATTGGAATGTAGTGAAATGGATTATAAGGTATCTGTGGAGAACTTCAAATTTGAAACTCAGTTTCGAGATCGGGAAACTTGAGTTAGTTGGATACATAGATTCCGACTTGGCAAGAGATATTGATACTCATAGATCTACTTCTGGTTATTTGATTCCTTTACGGGTGGAGCTGTGTCATGGAAGTTAAGATTGCAGAAGTGTGTTGCACTTTCTACAACCGAAGCTGAATTTATTGTAGCGACCGAAGCTAGTAAAAAGATGCTATGGATGAAGAAGTTCTTGGAAGAACTTGGGTTCAAGCAAAAGCGGTGTGTGTTATTTTGTGATAATCAAAGCACAATTCATCTTGGTAAGAATTCATCTTTTCATTCTAGATTGAAACATATTGATGTTAGATATCATTGGATAAGGGATGCTCTAGACGAAAAGTTGTTAGAACTTGAGAAAATTCATACGGACCATAATGACTTTGATATGACGATGAAGACTCTACCAAGAGAGAAGCTTGAACATTGCCGATTGATAGTAGGGATGATGAATCCCTCCACATTGTCGTGAGGGGGAGATTAAGGACCACTGGTATAGAGATGGTGAAGTATAACACTAACCGGCAAATCCTGAAGAAGAGGAGATGCTGGATGAGACGTTTCTGAGAATATGAGAGGCCAAAATGCTCAAAGGGATTTGCACGGTGCACCTGATTTTTCCAACTTGATCAAGTTCTGGCTTACTGACAGCTCCAGTGCGGCCATGTCTCTAGCCAATCTCAGCCTCCCTGATTCTGATTAAGGCCTTACGAGAGCAGCATGCCTGACAAAGAAAATCAAAACTCGTGAAGCCATGTTTCTAACGAGTGGAGTGCATATCATTTCTTTCCCTCTGGTTGTTGTGTTAGCTGGAGGCAACATCTTGACTAGAACCTCAATACGGAAGTGAAGAATGCGCTTCTGCAACTCCTCAATGTAGGAGGATACATTATTGTCCATAGAAGCATTTATCCCAAGCACACCAAAGTTCTGGTCATGAATTTGCACTATGCAAGATCCAGTCGATCCAGCATCACTTGAAATAAGGGTGTCAATGCATCACTTGCGACCTCATACATTGCACACAGTGCAGGGGAAAGCTCATCGGCAGCAACAGGCAGGACTTCCCGGATCATAGATGATATGCACGTGTGAAATTCTTGCAAATGCTGGCACATGGTGAAGTTCTTCAACTGGGCTGCTGTAGTAGGGCCCATCACTTGACGTGCTTTAGGACCGGAAGATATCTGCATTACAAAAGTTGTCGTCCATCATTCAGGATAATGTTATACAAGAATCATAAGGTGACTTCCTTTTAACCCAGATGTCACAAATTCAAATCATGAAATCTGTCACTACAAGGGTTAGGCTACATGAATTCGATTGTTTCCCCTGTACTTACCAGAAATTTTTTTTTTCCTCTAGCCATCACAATTAGGATCATGTGTTCTCCCTTCATCCTGAAAAAAGAATTGACGACGCAACTTACAGCTAGAATCACACAAACGCAGATGTCCCAATAATAAATATTCACGTACCGTCTTAAAAACACCTGAAGTGACCGATGTAACTCATCATGAGAAACAGATCTTAATCTGTGCATCTAGCATATAGATAAACACCCTAAATATTTCTAGTGATTGACTCTTGTTTCAACTTCCGAGATTGAGATGGTTACCCCGCTGGATCATTTGATCATACAGGGAATATTTAAAAGTGGCATAAACAGGCTCATTTACAGTGCCAAACTGTCGTTCGTCAGTCCTTATTGTCAATTGGAATTCGATCTACAAACCACCCGGAGGAATCTTGGAGCAAGCATTGTCATACAGATGGCTTCTGGAACTTTTACCGATCATGAAGCATGCGGTATTTGGCTGGATACATGTATTGGAGTTCATATTCCAAGGAAAATATTGTTAAAGATTATTAGCAAAGGTAGTGTGCTCTTTAAACTCACGGGACTTTCACCTGAGAATGGCCAACATGTGAAATTCCGGACTGATTTGGTCTAGAGATAAACCGCTTTGCAAAAAGCAATATTCTGTTCTCGCAAATTGTAAGAGGACTGCTTTTTAAAAGAAGTACCCTTACAAATCACAAAAGAACTTATATCCCATTTCTAACACGATTAATCAGTCTATGATGGTCAAAAAGACTTAATCATCTACAGAAACTTAAACTGAAGCATGGTTTCAAATAGACAAACATCCAGCTTCAGCACTCTCCATACTATAAAAGTTCTGCTATTCACCTTTTTCCATGCTATTACTAACCACATCATCTAAAAGGGATAACGGAACTATTTTATTTACTTGTCTATGCAAAAATGAGCAACATCTCTGAATGCATGCATCTGTTTAGAAATTGATTCATTGAGAAACCAGGTAACACGTGTATGAATTATTGTGGCCCACATGATATTATTTATTAACAGTTTAATAATTATTGAAATGCTATAAAATAAATATTGACTACGAGGATTTACAACTTTAATGAAATGAAAGGGTACAATCCTCACAGGGAAGTTACAGCTCTTCATAAGAGGTGCGACTCTTATCGAAGTTAAAAGGCGCTTTGATAGAAGACACCTAATTTTAGAATGTATAAATAAAGTCTAGTTCTCTTTCCATCCACAACAATATTCCATCCACCATCGATGGAATACCTTAAAGAAAAAGTGGGTTAAGGGAGAGAAATCGGATTTTTGCGATTCTTCAGTTTTCTGCAACAATTATCTTTAAGAGTAATGCTATGGATAAAGGTTTATTTTCATCTATCTTATTGTGAAAATGATGAAGACCAAAGATTATTGATTTCCGAATTTCCACATTAAAGAATTATATTATTGCTAACAGTTGATATCATGGCATAGTTTAAGATCTCATGATTTTTCCGTTTATTGAAATATTATTGTTATGGATAAAGATTCATCAAATGATTCTGTTCATGTTATTTGTTGTTGTTGAAATGTTTTCGAACAGGTTCTGTAGGAGGAAATCCGAATGGTGGAAGGTTTCATGGAGAAAAGGGCAAAAAATGAAGAAAAATGACGGACGGGTGCGTGGAGATCACATGCGCATCCAAATGGTGGAAGGTTTCATGTAGATAACGGTGAAAAATGAAGAAAAATGATGGACGGGCATGTGGAGACCACACATGCACATTGCATTTGCAAGTGCGTGGAATCCACACACCAGCGCTTTAAAGAAACGGTTGTCGCGTGCACTCGGCAATTGCAAGTGTGTGGGTGAAGGAGCATGCAAGGCACGCGTCTGCCCCTCCGCCTAATTATGGTTCTGCCCTCCACCAAAAATTCTACGATTATGCCCCCTTGTTGTTTCAAAATTACAGTTTTGCCCCTAGACGATTTATTTATTGTTTTGCCCTCTTGTTTGCTAGATAATTATGATTCTATCATGGCTATTTATTTATCATTTTGCCCCTAGATGTTATATTTATGGTTCTCCCCATGTGGAATTATGATTTTACAGTTTCACCCTTACACATTAATTTATGGTTTTGCCCTGGCGTGCAATTTGGTGAATGTTTATGCTTTACAATATTAAAAAATTCAATTGTGAATAGTTTGTTAGTCATCAAAGTGGCTGAACCTTAAAGTCTTTTGAATTTTTTTGATATTGTAAAGTATTTTATTCAATTATCCATGATTAATTAACGCTATGAATGAAATGATATGTCACATATCCTTATTGGTGTCATGAGTATATTGAAGTCCATTTATTATAAGAACTTAGGGATTAACCCAAAGGTTAATCAATTTCTTATAATTCTTGAACATAATAGTTGGTAATTAATGTCTAGTTAAATTTGTTTGTATATCCAAAGATATTATATAAATTATAATGAGATATATTTATAATTACCAAATAAAAGTTATTAGCATCATTATGGTTTTGTATGTTTGTATATCATAAGATCACCGAAATGAGAACTATGATGTACATGTATTGTTTAAGTTGAGGGTAAGAGCACTGGAGTGCAAAAACTTTCATACAACGTTCATTTTGTTGCCAAAACTTTTTCGTTCACTCAAGTGTTACAAATTTGAAAAATCGATTACTTAAGTGTCAAAAATTTCAAAAATCGATCATTTAAATGCCACTTTTGCCGTAGCTATCGGAAAAGCTAATGTGGCCATTGGAAAAATTGACGTTGTTGCCGATCGTCTGATGTGGCCATTGGTCCACATCAACTTTTCCGTCAGCCACGTTGGACGACCGGTGGCCACGTTAGCTTTGCCGATGGTTACGTTAGAAGTGGTACTCAAATGAATGATTTTTCAAACTTGTGGTATTTAAGTAAATGAAAAAAAATGGCACCAAAGTGAATATCGTACAAAAGTTTTGGCACTTCTAATGTCCCAATCTCGTTTAAGTTGAATATGATTATGTGACATTCTCAAAGTATTAATTTATGAGTACTTTCTTGCATATTTGCAGTATCTATACCCGTTTCACTTCATTCACACTCTTTGTATATTCCCTTATTCAATGGAATGAATTTCTCTTATTGGAGTGAACAATCAAGTTTCACTTAGGTGTCTTGGGCCTTGATTTAGCATTTCAAGTTGAGAAACTGGCTGCTATTCTGATGACAGTAGCTATGAAGAAAAGTCTTTCCATAAACTTGGAAAAGATCGAGTAGACTAAGCTTAATATTCATTCGAATGATAGTTGCAAACAACTTAAAGACTACTATTTCCAAAACTAATAGTGCTGAGGAATTTATGAAATTTGTAGAATAGCATTCTCAAACCGCTGATAAATCACTTGCCGGTACATTGATGAGCACATTGACTACCATAAAGTATGATGGTTCATGTACCATACATGATCATGTACTTGAGATGACGAACTTAGCAACAAAGTTAAGGATTTTGGGAATAAATGTGGATGAATACTTTTTAGTACAGTTCATACTTAATTCCTTGCCTTATGAGCAATATGGATCATTTCAGATAAATTACAACACTATGAAGGATAAGGGGAATGTAAATGAATTGGCAAGTATGCTTGTTAAAGAGGAAGCAAGGATAAAGAATCAAAAGGCTCCTTTTGTTAATATCTTAAATCATCAAGAAGCTGAAAAGAATTCCAAAAAGAAAGGTATAAAGAGCAAGAAGAAAGGATTATATGTCTTGAATAACTCTTTAAAAACTTCTCAAATCCACAAGACGGAACACAATCTTATTACATGTCACTTTTGCAATAAAATTGGATATTTGAAGAAAGATTGTTTGAAATGTAGAGCTTGGTTTGAAAGAAATGTAGGCATTATGCTTTATTATGTTTTGAATCAAACATTATTAAAATTCCTCATAATGCTTGGTGGATTCATTCTGGTGTCACCACTTATGTGTCAAATATGATACAGGGATTTATTACGATCCAAACCATAAAGTTAAACGAAAGCTATATGATCACGATGAGTAAAAACAAAGCTCTAGTTGAAGGCATTGACACTTATTGTTTGGTCTTGGATATTGGGCATTATTTGTATCTGTTTCGAACCTTTTATGCACCTATATTTTTCCGCAATTAAGTTTCTTTGCCAAAACTTGACGTAGCAAGATTTTCTTGTAAGTTTAGTATTGGATCTTTCAATTTATGTAAGAAATAATACTTTTATTGGATCTAGAAGTTTATATGATGGTCTCTAATAAATTAAATTTGATAATGCTTTTATTGAGACCTTAATGACCTTGCATCATAATGTTGGCATTAAACGAGGTTTAGTGGATGAGAATTCTACTTACTTGTGGCATAAACATTTAGGTCAAATATCCACGGGAAAAAAATGCAAAGATTAGTGAAGAATTAAATTATTCCGAATTTGAATTTTACTGACCTTGAAGTGTGTATTAATTGTATTAAAGATAAACAAATAAAACACACTAAGAAATGTATCACAAAAAGTACAGAGCTTTTTGAAATTATATATACTGATATATATGGTTCTTTCGATGTTCCATCTTTTGGTAAAGAAATCTATTTCATTATTTTTATTGATGATTTTTCACGTTATGGTTATATTTATCTATTGTATAATAAGTCTTAATTAGTGAATACACTTGAGGTGTATATTAAAAAGGTTGAGAGACAATTAGATGAAAAGGTAAAAATAGTAGAGTCAGATAGAGGTGGTAAATATTATAGAAAGTATGATGAATTGGGATAATATTTGGGTCCATTTGCTAAATTCCTTGAAAGCCATAGCATTTGCACTCAATACACTATGCCATGTATGCCACGCCAAAATAGTGCTAGTAGAAAGACATAATCATACTTTAATGGAAATGGTTTGGAGCATGATGAGTCATTCATCTTTACTTTTATCTTTGTGGATGTATGTTTTAAAGATTTCTATGCATTTATTAAACAATGTTCCTAGTAAGGCAGTTCTAAAGACTCCCTTTAGATCGTGGACAAGAAGGAAAACTAGTTTATGACACCTAAATGTTTAGGGTTGTCTAGCAGAAGTAAGGATTTACAATCCACATGAAAAAAAAAAATTTGGATTCAAGAACAACTAGTGATTATTTTATAAGTTATGCAGAGAAATTCAAAATGTATAAATTTTACCGTCTTAATCATAGTACAAGAATTGTTGAATTTAGATATGTTAGGTTCCTTGAAAATGATGATATTAGCAAGAGTGAAAGAATGTGTGACACCTAAGTGGCACCAACACCGACACGGACATGACATGCCGACACATTATATCTAAAAAAATAAAGAATTCCGACACGTTGGGACACGTTGTATATTAAATGTATATTTTTATATATAAATGATATATTATTATTTAAATTCATAAATAAATAAATAATAAAAAGAGCCTAGAATGAATTTAGACTAAAAACATTGCTATAACATTTGTTAACATCATTTATTGTTTCAATTTAATAAATTCAACTACATTCTATTGCAATAATTCATGGCTTAAATTGGATGGATTGACGGAGGGAGAGGGTCCAGATTGAGAAAATCGGAGGTTCGGAGGACGAGGAGAGAGAAAGAGAGAGGGATCAATTTCTAGGGTTTTGCAAAGGGGGGAAGATGGAAGGTGTAACGTTAGAATTGGTAAAATAGAGATCGAGAGAGAAGGAGCAAGTATGTGCGTTTGCTTTTTTGCTACTGCGTGTACTAATTGTGGTGAATACTGGAAAACTTTTCCACTCTCTATTGCTTGAGGGAGAGCGTATATATGGATATATGTGTATGCACTACACAAGTATAATAAATGTGTTCCCCACAATCAAATCTAAATCTTCAATATTAAAAGTTTATATTATGGAACGGTGAGAGGAGGAAGAAATGAGAGAAGAGTGAGAAGCAATTTTACTTCTTTCCCCTTCATTTTTTTAAATTTATTTTTATATATTTATATTTTGACCCCTAAAATATTGAATTTTTTTGAAATTGACCACGTGCATGTCGAAATTTTGAACTCCCGTGTCGAAGTGTGTCAGGGAGAGTTGATCGCATGTTGAATTTTCGACACGTGTTGACCTCATGTTGGAACATGTTGGACATGTGTTCAAGCATGCCGGACACGTGGTGGTGTATGTTGGACACGTATCGGAGTGTTGGACACAACATGAATGCTCCAGGAGAGTCTCCGTGCTTTATAGTGTGATGCTTGCATTCAAGAAGTAAGGGTAGAAATTCTTATATCTAAAACTTCTAAAGTTGTCATTCTTCATATTATAGTTAAACCCAACAATAATAAAAAACAACAAATTAATGAATAAACACTTTATAATGAAAATGTCAATATTGAACTTATAGTAGATGAGCCACAAGAAATAATGAAGATGTCAATATTGAACTTTGGCTATTTGTGATGATTATGTGATTTATCAACAAGAGTTAGAACTTGACTTAGGAATTGAAAATAATAACATTATCCTTTGCTAAGACAATAACATTACCCTTTGCTAAGACATCTTGGATGAAGTGGTACCTGATATCAATATGTTTCATTCGCTCGTGATAAACTGGATTATATGCTAAATATATCGCACATTGGTTATCACAGTGTATATCAACACTTTTCTGATTAAGCCCAAAGTCCAAAAGCAAACTTTGTAACCATATCGCCTTCTTTGCTATAAAGGTTAGAGCCATGTACTCTGCCTCAGTCGAAGACAAAACAACATGATCTTGTAAGGATGCTTTCCAACTCATTGCACCACCTGCTAGTGTAAACATGTACCCTACTAAAGACCTGCGATCATCCAAGTTATCGGCGTGATCTGAATCCACATAACCAATGCTTTCACTGCCATTATTGTTTCTCCAGTATACTATACCCACGTTTGCCATCCCTTTCAAATATCTGAGAATCCATTTCACAGCTTCCTAATGAGCTTTACCAAAACACTTCATGTAGCAACTAGCTATACTCATAGCTTGTGAAATATTTGGCCTAATAAATTATTCACTTTTAACTTGAATATTGTTGAGAGGATATCAGCGAGAGTTCATACCAAAAAAAGAAACTCATCTCACGAATAAATGAATCAAAAGGGGAAGAGATAAACATTAAAAACATCCTAGAAAACTCAGAGCTCACAAAAAGAAAGCAAAACTAGAAACACCACAAACCTCATGATTGGTGGTGGCAAATAGCGGACAATGACGACCAGCGGGCAATAAGAAGGTGATTGGTGGGGGAGGCGGCGACGGCAGCTATTAGTGGTGACGATTGATATTACACTTTACAACCCCTCAAAGAGTTGCATTTGCCAATTTTTTTTGTGATGGGAGGATTTCTTGGGATAAGAGCTTGATCGTGTGTTAGGCCGAGGTCTATGAGGCACAACAGGAAGGTGAAGACAGAAAGATAAAGGGTAGGTGCTCGCATTATAGGCCTACTCGGACCAGACTCGTTGCGAAATATAAATAAATAAGCATAGAAACGAAGCCATTATAGCGACTTCTTCCCCATCTTCTTCTTCCTCTCATCTCAAAACCATTAGTTCGTTTCCAACTCAAATATATCAACGAGAGTTTCTCTTATCTCTGCAAATCTCCTCTCATCTTCCTCTCCTCTTTGTAAAACCCTCACATATGCACCACTTATTTTGTGGATGTACTCCTCTGACACAACCATCAATAGAAGCACCACCATTACTGCCGTTGGAGACCGTCCCGGCACCGCCATTGGAGATCGTCCCGGCACTGCCATTGGAGACTCTCCAAGCACCATCCCTATAACTACCCACACCACCATGGCTCTAGGCACTCGCACCCTCACCCCCACCGTCACAAGTGGCAACTTTTCAAACACCCCACCTTTATTGTCATGGGTGGAGCCTCTCCAAGGTTTCCTGCAATATGAGTATGTCTCGTATTTTCTTTCTTGCTCCATGTTCTATTTCCAAATGCTCATTCTTGTTAACTTTTTTTGTTTGCAGAGGTTTGTCAAAGAGCTTTTAAATGAAGGGGTGGCACTCTACTTGAAAAATCTTAGAGAAGATCCGATGTATTTTACTTTCAAGGCTACATCAGTGGCGGAAGATGCCATTCTCCTCACTAGAAAACTAGTAAGAGCCATTCTTCGATGGGCCATGAAGGGAAACGTGAGTGTCAAAGAAACTAGGGCACATAAAGCGAACCAAGTTGCCAAGAGCATTCTGAAGATCAAGATCGACGAATGCCTACAAATATTAGCGGTGGCCATGAAGAACCCGAGAGAAAAGTCTCTTTTTGCTTTGTTTTGAGGAGATTTAGCTGGTGAGAATTTGGATTGGATCATTCCAGCAGATATGGAATGGACTTGCCCCGTGAAGAGTAAGTTTGGTTCTTTTTATGAGCCTTATATGGAAGAGAGTGAAGTTCGAACTCTAGGTATGGTTTTAGGTTTCTTTTTGTGAACTTCAAGCTCTTTGTAGGGTTTTTCTAAGTCTTTGGTCTGGCGTTCACTCCGTTTTTGTGTTTCTGAGGTGTTTCAGTTTGTTGGCTTAGCTTTTGCTCTGTTTTTGTGTTCCTAATGTGTTTCAGTTTGTTGGTTTATGTGTTCCTAAGGTGTCTATGTTTACTGGTTTGGATTTCTTATTGGGAGCTCCAAGTTCTCTTTGATATCATTTCAAGTAATGGCATGTGTATAAAGGGTTATTAGAATTAATATCACTAGTTCTTGTTTCTCCTTGTCTTTGCTCAAAAAAATCCAAGCAAACATCTTGATAAACTAGCATTCAATAGGAATCTTCGTTTCATTTTCTCACAAATATTTACCATGAAAACATCACAAAGCACCGAACCGAAATACACTCGGGGGAAATAGGCATAGGCAATCATGATGACGTTTAAAAAAATAGAGGGAAAAAGAATGTATGTTGAGCTTACGTTGGAGAAAGTGTGAGGAAGTAAGAGGTAACATAAGTGAGAACTAAATTGAATAGATCGCTTGCCACTCGTAAGGATCTGCCTAAGAGATAAGAGTACAATAATAAATCATTATTATTCTCAAGCCAAAGGCTAAATGAATTATCACTCAATCAAGCCTATTTTCTTATTTATCATAACATGCTTTTATATATAAGCTTAGAACAAACCCTTAAGTATTAATAATTATTAAGACTCATTGGAAAGATAAAAGGACTCATAAGGAAGACCAACTAGTTTTACTAGAAAACAATAACAATTAAATAAAGACTCGGAAACTTAAATGTCATTGACTAAAATACTAGAAATTAATGTTGTTTGGTGCATGTATCCAGGGTTTATTTGCTCCAATGCTACTAAATTAATGACCTTCAAGAAATATAGACATCTTTCAAATACGAAGTAATAGAAGTAGTATTGGAATGTAGAATTGATGGCTCTTGAGAATGCTCCGGCATCAAATACTTTTGCTACACGTAAACTCGTCCATGGGTTTTCATTAACTTCACCTTTATGCTCTTTAGGACTCATTTGATAAATTGCCTTTCTTGGAATAACGGCTCCCAAAACAAAATCAATACAATGCTGAATTTCTCTTATGAGTGGAAGACCGAGCGGAATCTCTTCCAAAACAGCATCTTTAAATTCTTGAAGAAGAGGTTCCACCTGAGTAGGGACATCATCATGTTTTTCTTTCTCTCAACACCACGAGATCATATGTCTCCAAGGATTCTTCAGATGTAGAGAGTACATTATTTTCCTCCCCATTAAATGGTTTAAGAGCATTCTCCATTTTAGAAGGATCCAATGTGATTTTGACTTCATCTTTCTCAATGGTATAAGTATTCTTGAACCCATCATGCTTAGTTGTTCTATCGAATTGCCATGGTCTCCTAAGAAGCAAATGGCAAATATCCATAGAAACAATATCACACCACACTTCATCATTATATGTTTTTCCAATGGAGAATTAAACAAGACATTGCTTATTAACCCTTACCTCATTCCCTTTTGTGAAACCAAGAGAGCTGGTAAGGTTGTAGTTGTTTCTCCATTTGGAGGTGCAACTTGTTCACCATTGTTGTAGCCACTACATTCTCGCACCTTTCCATGAGAAGTGCATCTTATATGAAAAATGTTATTGTAGAGCCGCATACCATCCTCACTAGAAGTAACATTCAAGATTCTACGAAGGAATATAGACTCTCCTTGATTTTCATAGATAACTTCATCTTTCTCTTCGAATATTTCATTGGAACTAAGAGAGTCTTCACGTTGCTTTTCCTCAAGATCTTATACTAGAGATGATTTTGTGATTTGGACATTCGGATGCAATACGTCCAAACCCTTGATATTTGAAACACTGGATAGAGTTAGGGCGCTTAGAACTTGACACTCCATCATTCTTAAAAGTTGTTTTGAAGTTGTCATCCTAATCTTAGAAGTAGATACTTTCTTGCCTTTTGAATAGTCTTATTCATTTCAATACCGAGAGCTACAACCACGAGCATTTTTAAGTTGCCATTTCATCTTTAAAGCAAGTTCACAAACATCATCGTAAGTCCAATAAGGTTGAAGTTGGACAATATTACCGATTTCATATTGAAATCCACCAAGGTAGTGGGCAATAGGTTGCTCCTTTGCTTCGGAACATCACAAAGCATCATGAGGTGATTAAATTTTGCTGTAACTTCTTCCATGGACAAGTCCTTTTATTCGAAATTGTGAAATTGAAGGAATGCATCTTGACGTTAGTTTGCTGGTAAGAACTTCTTCTTCAATTCTTTCTTCATCTTCTCCCACGTCACAATACAACTTTTTCCTTTACGAGTTCTTTGTTTCTCCAAGTGCTCCCACCAAATAGAAGCATGCTTTTTGAGTTTGATGGCAACTAGCTTCACCTTTTGATCATTTGGGAGTTCTTTGTGGTTAAAGATTCTTTCTAAAGCATGCAGCCAATCCATAAATTCTGTCGATTGTATCTTCCCTTCGAATTTAGGAATATTAACCTTTGTAGAGGAATCTTCCTCAATTCCATGAAACATTTGATAACGACATCGAGGAAGTTCTTCCTCACTTGAAGCATGGCTTTAAGCATAGCAAAGGGGTTGACGTCTTCCTCATCAAAAGGAGCATCTTTCTAAATGATGACTCAGATTATCATGTTCCAAAAGTTCAAAGCGTTGTAAATGCTTCTGCAGTTGCTGCACTTGTCTCCTTAAATTATCTACTTTCACATCTTGTGGGTCACTTTTTCGAGCTATAGAAGACTTAACGTTTGGTCCACGTCAACAACGACCAGCCATTGAACCAAAGCTCTAATACCAATTTGACGTCGGAGAAAGTGTAGAGAAGTAGGAGTTAACACAAGTGAGAACTAAATTGGATAAGTCGCTCGCCACTCATAAGAATTCACCTAAACGATAAGAGCATGGTAAGAATTCATTCTTGTTCTCAAGCTCTCAAGCCAAAGGCTAAATGAATTATTACTCAATCAAGTCTATCTTCTTATTCATCATAGCATTCTTATATAAATATTGGAACAGCCCTCAAGCATGAATAATTACTAAGACTCATTGGAAAGATAAAAGGACTCATAGGGAAAACCAACCAATTTTACTAAAAACAACAACAATTAAGATTTCGTTCGTTTTACAGAAAATTACTTTTAAAAAAACATTTTCCGAATTTTCCATCATCTGTTTCATGGAAAATATATTCAATGAGGAAAACATTTTCCATGAAGGAAAAGCAAAAAAAAGTCTTCTAAAATAGGGGAAAATGTTTTCCACTTTTCAAGTTGGGGAAAATATTTTCCACACTCACTCTCTCTTATCTCACACCACCTACTAGTCTGCACTTCTTTCTTTCTATTTTTTTTAAATTAGATTTTTTGTTATTTTTTAATAAAATGGATTTTTTATTATTTTATTAATTTTCTTTTTTCTTTCTTTCTTTTTGTTCTTCTTCTTTTTCAACCAGTCGCCGGCCACGTGACGGTCGGCAGCCGGCCATAGGCGAGCTCACCCATTTGGCATCACTAGAGGCGACGAGGCTCGGGCATTGCCAATCTGGCGAGGCTGGTGATGCTCGAGCCTCACCGCCTTTGGGGATGCTCGAGCCTCGCCAATCTGGAAAGGCCCAAGCCTCGTCATCTAGAGCTCATTGGCAAGCTCACCCATTTGGCGTCGCTAGAGGCAATGAGGCTTGAGCATCGCCAATCTAGCAAGGCTGGCAATGCTCAAGCCTCGTCGCCTTTAGGGACGCTTAGGCATCACTAATCTGGCAAGGCCCAAGCCTCGCTGTCTTGAACTCATCGGCCTTGAGCTCGAGCCTCAAGCTCCCCTTGCTAGTGTGTTGCAAGCTTAAGCTCTCTAGAGGTGGGTCCAACAAGGCTTGCTTGTAGTCGATCGCCAACCATCGCCGACCACAGCCGGCGAACGGTGAAGGAAGAAGAGGAAACACACACCAAAAAAAAAAATAATAATAATAATTTAATAATCGATATTTTAAAAAATAATTAAAAATACTTTTTAAAAAATAATAAATAATAAAAACAATTTTAAAAAATAAAATAATATAAAATTATTGAGAAAGAGTGTATTAAGGAAAATATTTTCCCTATCGAACAACGAAAGATATTGTCCACTTCATTTTCAAGTTTCATCCGAACACTAAAAAATAATTACATTTTCCTAGAAAATGGCTTCTTGAAAAAAAAATTCCGAAAACACCATATTTTCCGCAAAACGAACATAACCTAAATAAAGACTCAAAAACATAAATGACATTAATTAGATCTTGAAAAATACTAGAAATTATTGTTGTTGGGTGCATGTATTCAATGTTTGCTTGGTCCAATGCTACTAAATTAATGACCTTCAATGAATATAAACATCCTTTATATACGAAGTGACAAAAATAGTCTTGGAATGTAGAATCGATGACTCCTAGAAATGCACCGGAATCGTGAGTTGGGTTCACTGGTTGTAATTTAGTCTTCAATTAAAAAAAAAAAACAAAGCCACAGTCCTACTCCGTTGTCGAGATTGTTTTTGGGCAAAGGAGTTCGGGTTGTGCTCGTGACAAAATGGATTAAAGACCCGTTGACAATTCAACTTATTTAGAGATCACAATATCTCCACCATCACCAACAAAAGACTCGTCTCATAATCCCAATTAAGTGTTGTAAACTGACATTTTAGCATTTAGTGAAATAAAAGCTCGTTTGATTATCATAATAAGCATTGACTCATCAAGTGACAAATTTACTTAATCAAGTAAGAAGAGTTTTGGTAATTATTATGCCCTTACAACGTATCGATAGTGACCACAATCTCATGTTGGGAAAGAAATTAGAATTATTCAACGATCCATCCGCATGTTCTTAATTGAACAAGTTTTATATTTCTGTTTATAATACTTAATTGAACAAGTTTTATATTTCTGTTTATAATACTTAAGATTGTCCTTGGTAAAAATTCTAATTCAATTTTCATTTTTTTTTTAATTTAGACTTACCAAACAAGCCCTTATCCTTCTATGAATGTCAGATTATTAAAATCAAAAGGAACTTTTGGGCTTTTCTTGTAAATGCAAATATAAATTTATATAAACCGTTAAAACATAAAATATCCTTAAACAGGTTCAAATGACTTTAAATTGCAATATCCATTTATTCTAAGGGGGAAAAAAAAAACAAGATGCCCAACAGTAGATAAATATCAAATCTCAAACGCTAAAAAATAAAAACTTACTCAACACCCTCGTCATGTATGAATCTGCATGGGAGTGTAGGCTAACACTCTATTTGGGTATGAATTAATACCCATATTTAATTAGCTTAAAAGCAATAAGTGAAAATGGCACCACATGCTACTGCTACTGTTTCTATAAGGGATAGGGAAAAAAAAAAAAAGGTGGCTGTCTACCACATAATAATTAAAGAGCTCTATAGTGACAAGAAGCTTGCCATGGCGCTGCTAAGACACGAGGCGAACTTAAGCTTAGCCCCTCGCCTTAGTGAAGACTCTCTCCTACATCTCCCCCAAGACCAACATTGATGTAAATTAGCCGATCATCTTCAGTGGTCAAATGTCAACTTGAATGATTTAAAATTATTTTTTAAATTTTAAGTCGATATATGATTTTCAACTTTAAACCAAATAATAATTTGGTATTTAAGAAAAATAGAGATTCTATTAAAAGAATATTTTTTAATTGTAGAATGTTTTCAAAAAAAATAGATTGACGAAGGTATTAGAATTTATGAGATAATTAATTTAGTTTAATATAATTTTCTTTAGGATAACATTGACAAAGTACCAATAATTAATTAGTTTGAGGACTAATAGGTAAGATATCATTTTTTTTTGTCACGAGTCAAGTCAACCTATACAAAATTCCAATCATCTATCTGTATGAATACAAAGATATCCTGCATGCATATATAGATATGAGCACATAGCAAGGTAAATCACCCATATGATTAAAGTCTCCACGAGAGCTGCACTAATGATAGGAAATATACAAGAGAAAAATCTACTCTAAACTCCAATTAATGATTGCATGGAGACACAGTGTAATGATATTATCAATTTGATCATTAGTTTAAATAAAATCATGCGAATTAGGGTTTAATCGATTGTTGATACTTAAATTTTGATTAAATATTTAAATTTAATTTGCATAGAAAATTATGGACTAATTTGACCCTAACAAAAAGGATTTTCACATCACCTAAGTATCAATATTATTTGCATCTACTAAATTTTATTTTCCCTTATTTTACCACATTTTTGGATTAAAAAAAAAAGCCCTTGAGGGCTCGGGGGCTGCGGCGAAGCCCCTCTCCCTCTTTTCACTCACACGGGCCGGGCCCAATCCATTTTCATTCTTTTTCTTGGCCCGGCCCCCCTCCTTCCTCCTCCTTCCTTCCTCCTTCTTACTAGGGGTGTCAGTAACCGAACCGGAAATCGGAAACCGAACCGAACCGAAATTTCATGCATTTTCGGTTCGGTTCGGATTCGGTTAACCAAAAAAATCAAAATATTTTCCCTGAGATCTAATTCGGTTAACCGAATTGAACCGGTTTTCTAGGGAAATACAAACCTGCAAATCGTTGGAGATACACGAGAAGATACCTAGATGGAAAGAGTCCTTCCTGCAAATCTTTGGAGATACACGAGAAGATACAAATCGCTCGATCAATTGCTGTCCGCCTGCAAATCTTCTGAAGGACCTGTTTGCGCCGGCGGAGTAGATGAAGTGCAAGAAGCATCCAGGCGACCCCAGCAACGGCGCCGGCGTCTGCGCCTCTTGCCTCTGCGAATGCCTCTTCGCCCTTATTGTCCCCCAAGCCCAGGCTCAGGCTCAGACCGAGGGCTGGCCCTCTCGCGCCACGGCGGAGTTGTCGGAGGAGCCCCGTCAATCCGACGCCCAGCCTCCTGCTCCGCCCCTTTGTTCCCTCGCTCCATGTCTCCTTACGTCTCTTGCCGGAAATCCGACCACCACCACCCGCACCATCGGTTCTACAGCAGGCCTCAAGTTGCCCCCATGTACAGCGTCCCTAGGAGGCTGGCGGCGGCGGGTTGTCGTCCCAGAGGTCTTTTAAGAAGAAAAGCCATCGCCTACCTATTCAGATCCAGATCCAGATCCGAAAAGTTCGACCTCGATCCAAATTGGGACTCCTCTGATGCAAATCCCAGGGTTTGCCGCGCGTCCCCTTCGCCGTTGTGGCTATCGTTCCTCCCGGCCCATCGAAGGGCGCAATCGAGGTCGTCCGCCTTCGAAGAAGACTCCACCGTCTCGGGCGGCCGGTGCCGGAAGCCCTCCCAGATCCCGGCTCGCGGGATGTCGCCAGCTATGGGGGAGGATTCCGACGAGAATCCCAGCGGCGGCCGATCATCGTCGGGGAATGGGTGCTCCTCGGACTCGTCGTCACTGCCGCGGTGGCGGAGGACGCCGGTGACCCCGACCTTCGCCCCTAAGTCGGCAACCCAGCCGAGGCCGGGCCACTCGAGGAACATGTCCGGGTTCGCCATTTGCCTGAGCCCGCTGGTGAGGTGAGCCCCAGCCAGAACTGGAAGCAGAAGGGTTGTATGCCGCCGAAGGTCGGGTCTTCGACGAGATCGGCCGGGCGTCGACGAAGACGCACTTCGCCACGGCATCGTCGTTCTGCAAGAACTGGTCGCGCAAGCTCGTGGATTTCGGGAGGGCGCACCATAACCGTTGATCGGGGAGTGGCCATTAACGTTGACTCAAGTGATGGTGGTTTCCACGCCCAGTGCGTTTTTGCTCCCCATGAGTTTTGAGTTTTCTCTTTTGCAAGAAAAACCAAAAAGAAAAAAGAAAAATCGAAAAACCGAACCGTACCGAACCGAAATTCGATTCGGTTCGGTTCGGATTTCGGTTTGGTTCATTGCATTTCCTTATCGGTTCGGTTAGGTTCGGTTCGGTTTTCCGAGAAAACCGAACCGAATCGAACCATTGACACCCCTACCGTTCTTACTGCGCTTCACGCGCGCGACACAAAGAGTGGGGCAGAAGACGACGATGTCCGCGAACATGTGGAGCAGCGCAAATCAAGCGTCTTCAATGCAGACCAGGCAGCGCAGCGGAGCGGAGCAGGCGGGCGACTGAGGGAACGCTGGTTCGACCGGGAGGAGGCTCGGTCAGCGCGGCCAGACCCACCGGCCCCCGTCGTTGACCAAGTTCCTTGCTCTCGTTCCGTTTCTTCTCAATTTCCCGAGGATCCTGGTTCGGTGCCGCGCGAGGCCAACGAGTGTAGCCCGATCTATCGAGCTCGTCCGCCGTCCGGCGCGGCCGAGCCGGGTAGGGCACACCCACTGACCGTCCCTGTTCCGCCCTCTCCCCTGTTCTACTTCGGGCTCGCCGGACACTACCAGGATTAGAAATAGAAAATGTTAACTAAAACCAAACGCCAGCCAAAACATTTCCTTTTCTTCCCTCCTCTTTTTCTAGGAAGCACCAATACTTTTCGGGAACTTTTGTGTTGTGTCGGACACTAGAATATGTGTCTAACACTCTCAAACACTCGGTTAATATGTATCGGAAAATCCGACATCTAGTAAACTCTCTTGACCCTTTAGGATACTCGAGTCCAAAATTCCGACACGTGAATTTGGGATTCCAACACGTGAATTTGGGATTCCAACACGTGATTCCGATATGCACAAGTCAATTTTAAAATTTTCAATAAATGATGGGTCAAAATATAAATATGTAAAAAATAAAATAACAATAAAAATTAATTAAGGGAGAAAAAAGAATTACCTAGTTTTCTCTTTTCTTTTGACCTTCATTTCTTGTGACACGTACACAAGTTTATTTTTTTCTCTTCTTTTTCGAGACACTCTAACACACAAATTTAGAATGTGGATTGTTTATTTTTTTCTCCAAGTTTTATGAATGATTAGAATGGAGTTAAATTTGTCAAATTAAAACACTGAATAATATTAACAAATGGCAGATTAACATATTTAGTATAAATTCATTTTATGCTCTTTTTTATTATTTATTTATTTATGAATCTAAATCAAACTAATTTGATTACAATAATCATAAAATGATAATTTATCATGTAAATATAAAAATATACATTTACTATAAAACGTATTCCAACATATTTGAATTCTCTATTTTTTAGAAACAACATGTTGGTGTTTTATGTCGTGTTGTATCGTGTGTTAATATCAATGCTATTTAGCTCTTTCCAATGTTTGATTTATGATTGTTACAAGCGAATGTTATTCATTCCTGCAAGAATACTGTCAACTTTTCAAAGCATGGGGGACCATGTAGCTAAGGTCCCCATCCTCCTCAACTATTCAGCATGGGCGATCTTGATTTTTTTGCCAATGAAGAGACAGATTCAAGTTACGGTCTCTCTTGCTTTTCTGGCTTTAACACTATAGGCACTATAGGCTACTAGGAAATGATGAACCCAAATGGGGATAAAAACAACGCAAGTGTCATAATTTTTGTATAGTGCTCATTTAAGCGTCATAACTTTTTCTTTACTCACTTAAATGTCATAAATTTGAAAAATCTATCATTGAGTGTCATCAATGGTTTTATCTTGTTGGAAAATTCGACATGGATGCTAGTTGTTCCACGTGGCTTTGCCGACGCTGGTGTGGAAATTTTTTATTATTTAAAAAAATTAATTAAATTTTTGAAATTTTATTTTATCTTTTCCTTTTTTTTTTTGCCCTCTTTTAGGGGCAAAAGACTCCTATCATAAAATGCCAAAAACTTGTTTAGAACTATCTAATTTTCTGTTAAAATAAAATTGCAAATGATTTTAAAGAATGTCTCTAATAAAATCTTAAGGGAAGAAGATGTCTTCTCTTGATAGAATCGCCAAGCTATCGTGACTTGGCATTATCTTTGAAAAAAAAAAGGCATTTGAAAATCCATACATTAAAGGTCTAAGAGCTTATTCAATTTTGAATCCAATATTCATCAAAATAATTTCACAATTTTTTATGCTAAACTAATTCTTAACTAGAATTAACATTAAAATCTAGTAAAACTAGTCAAAATCTAATTTCTAAAATTTTCCTAAATTTATGAAATTTTTTTATTTTTATTTTAAATAATTGAAATGATTTTTTATTCCGAAAAATGGGGAATCGGGTTAGGTCAGGAGAGTAGATCTCATGCCAATTATGTAAAGACGAGTATTAGATTACGTTGAGCTTGTTTATCTAAAATGGCATTGTTTCTCTTTTTGTTCCTGAGAACAAAAAAATAAGTTTTTTTACTTCTTATTTCTGTTCCAAATCCATTCCTTGACCAACGATCGGTTCTAGAGAACAGAAAAATCAGTTAGACAATGCCAAATAGATTTATGTTCTTTTTCTATTATGGAGAATAAAATAATAAAAAATAGAAAAACAGGATGGTTACCGAATAGTCTATGTTCGAACTTCTGTTCCGCAGGATTCATAAGCATAAGCAGCTGACATGAAAATAAACAGGAGCTGAATTCTTGACGTAAAACGCAGCTCTTATGCTTCAGGAGGTTGCTTGTGTCTATTCAAACCTCGCCGTCTTAAAGCTCTTCGACCGTCTTGTATGCACCCAGAGTCTCGTGTACAAACGCACGCCACGGTCCTCGGCCATAGGGGCTGGATTCACGCAGTGGTTGGATCCCTTGCAAATTGGACGACGCCTGGCCTCAGGGGACCTTCAATCGACCGGCAGCCTCCTTCGTGGAGACGGCAGATAGAAGAAGTTCACCACAATGGGGAGGGAGAGCTCACAAAGAAAGAAGATTAACCATACGATTATTCAATGAATTATGACTTGATTATTACATCGCTAAAGATTCATCCAGAAGAAGTAACCAACACCGTGGCGACTGGTAGCCGTAGGTTGTGCAGCTTAACAGTGTGACAGGCGGCGACCCAAATAGAGAGAGGGTGTTCATCTGAGTTTGGTGGGTGTTGCTCGAGCTTTTGTCGAGAGAGAGAGAGAGAGGAGCATCAGTGAATAGGGAAGATAGACGAAGGCAAGAAGAAAACGGAACAACAAATATGGACCATCCATAACAGCAGGTCATATATATAAGTCAAGAATACACAAACAATCATGCCTTCCCAGCATCTTCAATCGCAGTTCCGCTTATCTATCGATGAGCTAAAAGGCTAATAAGATGTTTGAACTTATGTTCAGCAGAATTCATAGGCCTAGCAGCTAATATGAAAGTAAATGAAGCTAAGCTGGTCGACGAGAACCGCAGCTCTCATGCTTCAGATGCTTGCTCGAGTCTATTCAAACCTCGCCGTCCCATAGTTCTTCGACTGTCTTGTATGCACCCAGAGTCTCATGCACAAAGCCAGTGCCCTTGATTAGTTTGTCCTGCATGATCAAAAGCAAAAATCCGTGAGTCCCAGGATTTGTCAATTCTTAGTTCCCACTCCATAGAAGGTTCTTTAACTAGTACTTTAGTTTCGCTATACTTTCGCTCGTGCTTGTTGGATTGCATAGTGCATAGGAAGAGACCGCTAGTGGGTGAAGAAACAGCAAACGGAAAATTTACTTGCCTGAGGTATTTCGGAAAACTTGCAGAACAAGTCATTGGGTATGGACCAGTCGAAGACGTCCAAGTTCTCCTTGATTCGTGCTTCATTTGTGCTCTTGGGAAGCACGCTGTGGCCCATTTGAAGTCCCCAACGAAGCGTCACCTGAGCTGGAGTCTTGCCCAGTTTCTCGGCTATGGTAGTGATAACTGGATTCTTAAGGATATCGCTCTTGATAGATCCTGTGCCCGGGGATCCCAGGGGTGAATAACCCTATAGGACAGACATACCATTTTGATTCAAATTATATAACTGACTAGTAGTAAATAAGAAGAGAGAGCATGTACAGTGACCCAAAGGGTTTAATTACGTGTTTTAACTAACTGGTAAGGAGGCAGATACAACCGTGACATATAAGCAAAAAGATGAAAATGGACAAGAGTAATATGAGACCAGAATGCTTCATCTCAATGTCAAGCACGTCATGTTGACACCTGTAAAACTGTTAAGAACTAACTTTTGCCAAGAAACTCGTAAAATAGGGAGGAGTTTCAAAGGAAAAGGTTCTATCTAAAATTTGAAGGTCCAAGAAAAACATGCAGATTGACAAATATACCGAATGATAATAGAGGAAAAACATTTCTCTGACTGGCACTTTAAATAATCAATGCACTGAAGTCCACGTACATCATTTTCTAGATATCTTAACAAGTCACTTACCGATAAATGTACCCCCCTGGATTTGCAAAACTCGCGCAGCTTCCCTTGCTGCCAATAAGGGTGGCATTCAACTTGGTTGACAGCAGGAGGAACTTCTGCGATGTCTAGCAAATTGCCGAGCTTCTTGGAGGAGAAGTTGCTCACTCCAATGGCTCGAGCCTTGCCAGAATGGTGTAGTGCCTCCATTGCTTTCCACGTACTGGGTATGTCTGGCTGGGTAAGGTTCTCAGGTTTGAAGCCAACTGAGCCCTTCTTCATGCTCACGGGCCAGTGGATCTTTAAACAGTAAAACACATTAATTCATATTTTAATGTACATCCTAACAGCACACAGAAATGAACATAAAACAGGAGAAGCGTTCCCTGTCCGTAAATAAGCTAGAAAAGTTCATTGTTGAATTGTACCAGGTAAAGGTCCAGAAACTCGAGCTGCAAGTTCTCCAAGGTTCTGTCTAATGCCTTGGGAACATCTTCTGGTGCGTGATCATTACACCTGCAGCAAATTGCTTAAGAAATGAGACAAAAAAAGGAGGGATTGAGTGATTAGGTGATCCAGAGATAAATCATCCCGTTTTCTGGTCACATGCTCCTAGGATTAATATTACTGACTCAAAACTCGAAAAGACTTATCAAAACGTGTCTGAAGCATAGAGAAGAACCAAAACATACCAAAGCTTGGAAGTGATCCACAAATCCTCACGCTTCACCACACCCTCCTTGAATAATTTCTGGAGAGCAGTACCAATCTGTTGAAAATTGGAAGACCAAATTAGAAAAAGCAGAGCATTGTTGACCATCCTGCTAAATGACGACATCTTGATTGTGCCCTCATAAGTGAAATGTACGTTAGCAATAGAATGGAAAAGGAATAATTGATATTGGACCATAAAACTACAAGTAACCAACTATTGACATCTTCCTAATGGGAAAATCAAGTTCCAGATCAATTGAAAGTGACTTTTGGAACTGGGTAATATCAACCTACCGGTAGAGATTGTTGTTCTCCTGACTTCTTTTGACTATCCCCCAACTAAAATTAAACAGCATATAATGCATTTGAGTACATCCAGTGAGCAACTTTAGTACCTTTTATGTTTTTGTGGTTGGAATGATTGAAAGTAGATATCCTTTTCCAAGTGTAAGCCTCAGGTTCAAGTGAGAGCTAGATTGTAGTTTTCACAAAAGCTTTGAGTGTTTAAGAACGAGTAAAGTGCATAGTTTACTGAAGACCATTTCAGACTAGAGATACTTGCGCTATCCCTAAAAACCAAAGTGAAAGGGAAAAAAAGAACTTAGGAACTCAAAAGATCATAATAATTTGCCTCTCAACCTGTCAATATTCATAAGTTTATAGCCTGAGTATTCACTATTCAGCAAAGAAAGACCTACAAATCAAAAAGCTTTTCCTTTTCTTTTAAATGATGAATATACTAAAGGCGCAAGACAGGACAAGGAGATATTGATTTCCAGGAGCAACTTTCAAATGTCCATACAATTCATACACGGCACAAAGGCAAATACAATGCAATAAGTGTGCGCTCCATGCTTCATCCACACAAACTCGTATTCGACAGACATTTCAATGGCATCAGATATAACGACTCTTTCACCAACGATTTTGTTCTTTGGCACATCAGCCGGAGGACAAGATGAGATTGTCAGGAGAATGACTTTAGGCAAAAATTCACAAGCTGATCAACAACACAACAGGCTTTTGAGACGCGAGAGACTGGCAACTAGGAACAGAATATTACCTCCTTCTCATTCTGATAAGCTTGGGCACAATCAATATGCCTGTACCCAACCTGCACATGCAGAGCACTACAATTACCATCCTCCTAAATTATGCCAAAACAGACAATTTTTGCAGCTCAACACAGAGTCAAATAAATTGAACCCATTGCAGAAAAACTGCAAAAACTAGCCATCAAATTGCGAAATCCACAGTAACCCATGACCCCTAATCAAAGCGTAAGTAACGATCAACACAAAGCGGGCTCCATTTCCTTGTCTCCAATCAAAGAAGGTCAACAAAATAACAAAGTTCAACATTTTTCACTTTAGTCTAACAACCCATTTTTAAAATCTCGAAATCTCCGGACTCCGCTTCGACGTGAAACCACCTTGGATAACATGCACCACAAGACACGAAAAGCCGAGGGACAAAACAAAAACTTCAATACACTCTTAACTAGAAGACAAAAGCCAAAGAACAGGAAAAAAGAGAGAACCTTGATGGCGGTGGTGACGGCGTCAGCGACGACGCCGGGATCGGCTTGCCAAGTGCCCAACCCGACGGAGGGGATCTTGGCCCCGGTGTTGAGCTGGAAGAAACGAATCGCATTCGCCATTTTTTCTCGAAACACGAGCTTCGCTGCCACTCTAGTCCCACTCCGGGTTTGTGGGGGTATAAAGCAGTGCGAATGATAACGCGAGACGGTGAATAATCGAGTCGGCAGCGATGCAGGGGAATACTTTATAGCAACGGGTCGGCCATAAAAGACAAAACCCAAGAAAGATACGACACTGCACGGACGAAAGCTAGGCTCTTTTTTTGACCAATGCTATTGTCATGTTCTTGATCGAGGGGTGTCGTGGGAAAATCAAAAGGCGACAACTTCATGGCGCATGGACATACGTCACGCTGAAGGTAACGCTACCTACCCACGACCGACTGTCTCGGCATCTCTAGAGATCGACCGTCTTGCGTGGTTCAGGGAGCACCTTTTCTTTTCGGCCCGTGCCCACGTGTTGATCGATGGTTCACACGGTATAGAGTTCCTGTGCATCCGAATCATTCAAAATCTTTTTGGTATCCGAGGTGTCATGTGCCGGGTAAGCACCATGTCCCAACTTTTACGATTTGATTTGATTAAATAATAAATTATAGAGTGAAAATAATTTCAAAGCAGAACCTATATTCGAAGAATCAAATCGGTAGGAACTTATTCTGTTCTAAGCCCCAAAGTTGGAGAATTTATTTTGATCGATAGATTTTAGGTTTTACTTATAACTTATAACTTGAAACTTAGAACGTTAAACTAGTTTTTGTATTTTTTTAATTTGCAATTTTCCATGAATTTTAATAATGAGTGTATAATCTGAAATCACTAATCTAAACTTCCATTTTATGATTGAAACTTTTCTAACATTAATATTTCAAAATTTTCATATGTCTAAATATAAAGTCATGATCGGAGAGTTGTAGCAACAATTAGTGGTCATTAAATGTGATGATTCACGGCAATCATTCAATTAATAATATAAGTAGAATTTGGGCAAACCTGGAACTTGTGACAGAAAATGTTTTGGGTTTCAGGGTATGCATGATAGGTTCCAAGTTTTAAAATATGATAAACCCATTCCAACAAATAGGTTCAAGGTTTTAGGTGAAACCTGTATGGAACCTAAAACTGCTCACCTTTTGTAACAACTTGGTTTGACGAGGGCAGGAAGTGGTCACCTGGGCCAAAGGGTTTGGACAAGGAGTGGCTCTTGATAGGCTTTTAGGATGGTGAATGTGGTAGGAATGAATTAAACTATACATCGAATAGGGAGAAAACGATTTTGGGATATGTCTAAGAAAACAATTAACTCATGCAAGCACCTTTTAATGTAACGGCAAGCTTTGCTATGGAACTCCAAAGTTAAGTGAGCCCAAGCTAGAGCACTACTAAGATGGGTGACCTCCTAAGAAAGTGTCTGCCTATATGTCAAATGATAAATCTGCAAGATTTGGTATGGGATGAGCCAAGATAGATAATATCTCGAATGAGTTGATTTTGGGATGTTACAATATGGCATCAGAGCGAGACCCTCTCTAGTAGGTGTGTGGTTCAAGGACGAACCAGGCATAAGTGGGTGGGCCTATAACGATTTAGTCCAACGAGTATAGGGAGTGGTCGTCAAGGCTAGAGGGCATGGAAAATAAGCGGCTCCTGATAGGATTTTAGGATGGCAGAGGGGCTAGGAATGAACTTAATTATGTACCGAACATGAAGAGATTGATTCTAGAATATATATGTAAAAATTGGAATTAACTTACGGAGGTGCCTTTTAACGTAATTGCAAGTTTTACTTTGGAACTCCAAAGTTAAATGAGCCCAGGCTAGAGTATTACTAGGATGGGTGACCTTCTGGAAAAGTGTCTGCTTGTATGCTAAATGATAAAACTGTGAAACTTGGTATGGGATGGGTTAAGGCAGAAAATACCCCAAGTGAGTTAATTCAGGGATGTCACATGCTTACAATGAATCATATTCCACATAAAACAATAGTTTGCCAAATCAATTGATATGCTAGTTCTAAGATTAAGTCTTGGAATACTTAGCTTTTTCATAGATTAACCAAATTAGCATAAATAATAAGAAATCGGAATGGTATTTAATCTTTGAGTAGTTTTGTATTTTGGTAACTTCTTGGAATAAAATGCAATCTATTTATGATTTAAATATCATTATGTAAATCATGAATATGGACAAAATCAATAGAGTAAAAAAAAAAAAAAAAGGGCACCCACCTTATGAAGTTTCCTTCTTATTAAAGTTTTCCAAATCCAGATATTAGTAACGGTCCAATTTAAGATTACCCTTTAAATTGATTAATTCCCCTTTACGTCCTCTTGTCCACACCTCTTCCCTATATTAATAAAAAATTAGTAGGAGAGCACTTCTAATATTATGTTGTGTTACCTTTTCCCTTCTTTCCAAATGCTTCTCAGATTTGAAGTGTTTTTTCGAGAAATTATTAGGTGAGTGCGATATATGCATTAAAATGCGTGTGGATCATTGAATATGGTGTGTCCCACTTGCAAAAAGATAGGGTTCACTAGGACTGATGGTACATATACATGTGTGTATGTAAGTGCAATGCTGGACCATGTAATCTTTCAATTGGTTCAATTCTGTCCATGCACTTGTGCTTTTTTCTCTTTTGCTAACGTGGTCCCTAAGCTATGTGCTTTTTTTTTTTTTCCAAATTGGTCCTTCAATTGAAAAAATGAAAATGTTGATGTGGTTGTTAAGTCACTATTAGATTATGACTTGACATCCTACGTGGCTTTTAATTTTTTTTCTAAATAATATTAAACAGAATAAATATATATAAATTTACAAAAATAAATAAATAAAAAAGTTTCACATTTAAAGAGAGAGATTTGACTCCTGCAAGGATTGTCAAAGGGCCAACTACCATTGTTTGGCAAGGGATGTGACCTTGATGATGGTGCCAGGTCACACAACCCTAACGATAGCTTGTTAGGGGTCGCAAGGGCTTGTCAATGTCGATGTGATCCTAATTGAGATTTGGCTCACTTGAAATTACATGCCCCATGTAGGTGACGTTGAGGTTGCATGACCCCAGCTTCAAGTGGACCCGATCATCACTGTTTTGTCTCTGTTACTCCCTGTATATGTTCGGGTGAGCTTCGGTTGACGGTGGCCTTGCTGTCGTAGGCTAGAGGTAGGAAGGCTCGCTGGATCTTAGCTAGTGCTTAGGTGCCACCATTGCTTCCTTCATTCTTCTCTCTCAATGTTAAAAATGCATCTCAACTTTAGTTTATCTGGTTACGCTGGTGTGGCCATCCCCATCGGCGTCTCCATTTGCATTTTAGTAGTATAACAAACTCTAACAAGAAAACATTAGATTTGGGGACCATGTTGAATATAACAAATTAAAATGTTGTAAATATAAACGGTGCCATTATCCCATATTAATAGATGTAGCATATGATACCTTTTGTTTTTTAACATTCTCTTTCCTCTCTATCTATATCGTTATATAAAACAAGAGAGTCTCCTATTTCTTAAGGATTATTATTACCCGGTTTTCTCCATTTATCCCTAAATATATTATCTTGGATATGCCAAGTACAGCAGTTAGCTTGGTAACATCGCAACAATTAAAAATTCACTTGGCTAGGGCTATCAAAAAAGGCCCCACCCTACTTGATCCAGCTCAATCCTAACACGAAAAATAGGATATTTTATGGTCAGGTCTTTATTATTCAATAAACAATCATAAAATGGGTAGCTACTTGTTTCGGGTTTAATTAGGGTATTGATATTATTCAACCTCAAACTCATCACTTAACTTGTTGTCTAAGTTCAAACATTTACTCTTAGGTCTCAAGCCTTCAACGTTCGACATCCTGTCTCTGCCTCAGGCCCTTGCGACTCCATCCTTCTCGTTGAATCCGCCACCATCGACTCCGACCTTTTTTTATGGGGCTAGTCATGCAAGGCATTAATTTTTTATGGTTTTGCTGCTCAAAGTTTTCGGCCAAATTTTCAGAATTTTATGATAGTGTATAAATTATATAAAACTATACGTAAAGAGTTTCCTCCTCCCACAGTTGTTCACACTACGACATGCATGACTTTATTTTTTCTGTTTAATAAAAAAATTGTATGTTATTCTCGCTTGTAGTGCTTGGAATTTAACTCCTTGTTGGCATGTAACACCTTTTCTAATAAAAAAATACATTTCAATAGTTGCATTATCTATATTTTCTATGGAAATCTTTGACAATTTGAAGAATATATTAGATTTGGGAGAAACCAAGAATTGTTAATCTAGAGGGTTAAACAATGCCTAATCTTCTCAATATCTATGTGCTTCTCAATGCCCAATTGATATTAAGTATAAACAAATAGTTAGTTGATTATTACTAACAGCCCAAGTGGCCTTGGTGATCTTGATCAAATTATATCTTAAACAATTATTTAGTCATCTTGATAAAAATCGAGTTCAAATCCAGGCGAATACTAATACATCACATGTTTCCCACTTTAAATTTTACTATAGTAAAACTATTGCCTTTCGATTTATTGATAAATTTATATCATATGACAACTTCGCCTCATCATTTTAGATCTTGCGTTCATCATTGATTATGTTGTTGGAGGTTATAGGTTTGAGAAAGGAGAAAGTCTTTTTTGTTGCTTGAAATTTTACACAAAGAGACGTCAAATTTGGAATGCTCAATAGTGTTACCTCTAGTGTAGGGGAACCCTAGAGTTTATATATATGCAAGTTATTGGGCTTCAACCCATATGAATTCAAATAACCATGCTTTCATCTATTGGGCTTATATGTAAACATATTATTTGGATTATATTAATAATATATCCAACAATCTCCTCCTATGTTCACCATACATCACAATCCAATACGGTGGTCAGTGTAATGTTCAAACAAACATGAATCATCCACATTCAGTCCAAGACAATCAACTCGGATTGGTCAAAGAGTTTTTCAGCAGTAAAGTATTAAACTCAATCATTATTTGCAATCAAAATAAGTGAATCATCCTTATCATGAATTTTTTTTTAGATTAACAAATCAAAATAAGTATTAGAAGTTCTAGATTTAATTTAAACTCATCCAAATCCCAACACCCAAAATAAATCTCAGACTTAGTTCACAACCAACATATGCAAAATAGTTAAGTATATGTAGGCCAGTCAAAATAGTCAAATGCCTTACAAATATAAGAAATAAGTATAATAATGTTTACAAAATAAAGATATCAAAATGCAAGTCTCAAGTAAATGAACTCCATCAAAATAGACAATGACAGGTAAACTGTCAAGTCCTCACACACTCTAAATGATATATATTTATTCATCAAGTAGGTCATCCTAGTCAAGATCCCACTCATTAAGCTCTATCATCCCTTGTATAATGGCAAATATGAATTTCATATTATTATGTTCAATCATTTGAATAAAAACTTAGCACCATTTCATCAAGCAAAGAAGAACATATATTGATGTCATAAAGCATCATAATATCATTTTCATAAACATCAAGCCAGTTTCATAAATTATAAACAAGACCTAAACAATGTGATTTACAAAGAGCCATCAACTTAAGTTTATTTGTAAGAGAATAAGCTATTGTTTAGTTTCAAAGAACAAAAACAATAGTCAAGTTATTTATAATAACCTAGTCATGTAATATTAAGTTTCAATTAAGAACAAGACCAGCAAGCTTCTTATGTAAACAATTGTTTCTATATTTCAATTTGAAATGTCACAATTACTTATTCATTAAAGTCAAATAATCTAGTATCAATTTTGCAATGAGATCATTTAATCAAAAGGATAGTCCAACTAGTTGAATTGTATCATCAAGTTTGGAATGACACAAGTTTCCCCGATAAAACATTTGAATCAAGTTAAAATCATCTTCATCAAGTTTGGAATGAGACAACTCACCTTTTTCAAATTAGTCAGCAACTGTGAATATCGATAAAACATATAAGATGTGCTTATCATTGTGACCAATAAAGGAAGATTTGATAATTTAAAACACACAATTAGAAAGTAAGTAAATGGTAATTAAGATTTGCCGTATAAATTCTTTAACCCACATTTTCTCCATTGTATTGAATAATCGATCTTTAGGCATACCTTTGGTGAGAGTATCGGCTATATTATCCTTCGATCTCAAATTAATCAAGGTGATAACCCTTTGTTCTCTTAGATAATTCAACAATGCATGTCTCAGTCTCACATGTCTTCGCTTTGAATTAAAGAGAGCATTTTGGACATCCACTTGATTATCCAAAATAAGCTTAAAAATTAATATTTAGCCAAGTCAAAGGAATATCCATAATCATATTCTTTCCACTTTGCCTCTTGCCGGCTAAGGCTAATGCAAAAAGTTCCGATTCCATAGATGACAATGCAATACAAGTTTGTCATTTGGATTTTCAAGTAATAGCAGCTCCACCCAAAATGAATACATATCCACTAGTAGACTTACTATTTCTAATATCTAAGCACCATAAGGCATCAAAATATCCATCACAGTTGGAGGATAACTAGAATAATAGAGAGCATAATCTTTAGTATCTTTAAGGTATCTCATTAGCCTATTGAAGGCATCCCGATGCTCTTTACTAAAATTAATAGTGAAACGACTCAACATACTAATTGTAAAGGCTATGTTGGGTCTAGTGCAACTCATAGCATAAATGAGACTACCAAGCAGTTTCAAGTACTTTAACCGATCCACGTTGGTCTCTTCATTAGGACTCGGTTTGTTATTATAATCACATGGTGTTTCACTCGATTTACACTTATCGTATTCCCAAGTAGAAAGTAGTTGTTCAATATAGTGAGTTAGCTAAGGGAGATGACTTGCCGTTTAAAGCTTACTTTGTACCAAAAATGATATTAGCAATACCAAGATATTTCATGTCAAATTCATTAGCTAAAATAGCTTTCACGTCACTCACTACAAAATGATCGGAACTAAGAATTAACATGTCATCAACATACAAGCAAATAATGACTATCTTTGACATAGAACAATGGTAAATGCACTTATTTAAATAACTAGATTGAAAACCATAACTATTTACCACTTTGTCAAATTTAAGATATCACATCTTAGGTGCTTGTTTAAGATCATACAAGGATTTGTTCAATTTACAAACTTTGTCCTCAAGACCTTTCATAACATATCCTTTCAATTTTTCCATATAAATTTCCTCATTTAACTCCCCATTTAAAAAAGTTGTTTTTACATCCATTTGATACACTACAAAATGTTCAATAGATGCCAAAGTAAGAAAAATTCTTATAGTTGATAGATGACACACAGGTGAATAGACATCAAAATAATCTATTCCACTCTGCTGTTTATAACATTTAGCTACTAAACGTGCTTTGTATCTGGTTATTGATCCATCACTATTTAGTTTCTTCTTCAATACCCATTTACAACCTATAGTCTTAGCCCCTTTTGGAAAATTTACTAATTGCCAAGTGTAGCTCTATAGTAGAGAGTTCATTTTATCATTTATGGCTTTTGTACATAGTAGGGATTCCCTAGATCTCATTACTTCTTGATAGGAGAATGGATTCATCCTCAAGATGGTAAGTAACAAAGGCCTCATCAAAACTTTTGGGAACTCTTTCTTTTGTAGATACTCTAACTGGAAATGGTTCAACAGTTAGCTATGTGGAATTAATGTTAGAAGGGCCCACTTCATATTTTACAAGAGATTTTGAAATCATTAATGTAGATCTAGAAACATCTAAGTCTTGATATCTAAGAAACTTGTTTTGAAAACACATTTCTAGATTATATCACTGTGTTAGTAGATAGATCTAAAAACCTATTTGCAACACTATCTTTTGCACTACCTAGATATACACAAGCAATGGTTCTAGGTCCCATTTTAGGTCTCTTAGGATTTTATATGCTTACATAAGCAATACAACCTAAAGTCTTAAGAGTATTATATCTACAAGGACGTTTATGCCATATCTCATAAGGTGTCATAGGGTGCGTTTGGTTGGGCATTTAGAAAGCCCCTTAGGAAAATTTAGGGTGTTTGGCAACCCATCCCTAAGGAGCTTTCAAGTGAAAGTCAGTATTTTCGAAATATTGAAGGCACCAACTAATGAAAAATTATTGTTTGCCTATTTTGCCCTTAAAATATTATTGAAAATCCAATTTTACACTTTTAAAAAAAATGAAACTCTAGATATTTGCCTTCACACACGTTCCTTTGCAACTCCGTGTTCTCTCCCTCTCTCTCTCACGACATCAAATTGCTGCTCCTCTTCCGACACTACACTCTCTCCTACGCGACGATTGTCATTGCTTTTCTAACTCTACGTCATGAGGGCTTCTCTTCCGACACTATGCTCTACTACTCCTCGCTTGATTGCACCAGCAACAACCTCGGCTCCTCTTCCGATGCTACAATTGCTGCTCCTCTTCCGACGCTAAGATTTGTTGCTTTTCGCTCAACTGTGCTGGCAACAACCACGGCAAGTTTTGAGGTAAAAATTGACTTTGGGTGTTTTGGCAAGGAGTTCTGATTTTTGGTTTTGCTTGCTCTGATTTTGAGTTTTGCTTGTAAAGGGAGGAATTCCTCGATTCTGGATTTTGCTTGCTCCGATTATGGGTTTTGCTTGTAATGGGAGGAATTCCTCCAAATGTAATGTGATTCTGTGAGGAATCGCTTTGCTTGTTTTTGTTATTCTTTCTGCGTATCTTGAATACACTCATGCATGTTAATTCGTAGGCATCAAGTTTGGTTGACTTAGGTTTCTCCAGTGCTTGTAATATCTACATTATGATGTGATGATGGCTTGTAAATTTGGTTTTTCATATGCTTTAAGTCTTTGACTGATCTATCTCATGTTTACTCTACAATAGGTGGTCATGGATATTCTTACTTTTACTCACCTTTCTTCTGAGTACTATTAGATAACCACATGTGAGTGTTCAAATGTAGCATCCTTTTAATGTTAAACTGCATAGCATTATGGCATCCCGACTTTTAAAATACCTTTTTGTTCTCCTCTTTTTGTCATATTATCAAATTTATGTTTTTTCTCAAGAAGAAGTTGCTAAAGAGTTTGTCATTCCTATTCAATGTCAATAGTTCTGGTTGTGGGTGAAGTGGCAAAACCATACATATCGTCCTAATCGACCACTCTCATCTTAGGAAGAAGCACAATTTATGAGCATTTTACTTAAATTTTAAGTTTTTTGTTCCTCCCTTCTTTCTCCTTTCTAGTTGGGCCTCTACGTTTTTGCTATGATTGCAATATATAGTCTTGTCACTTTAATTTAATTGGTTTGCTTTGTGTAGAACTGCTTTTAGTCATGCTGGAGTTTAAGAAGAGTTTGGTAGAAACTAAAAATACTGACTTGGTCAATGTGTCGTGATAAATTGGTTAGCATTTTCAAATTGTTAGATCTTGAATTAACACTTCATTTAACACTTTAATTTGTGTTCAATATCTATTTTTTGGTTGGTAGAGGTTTGTTAGATTAATGCGATCTTTTTCTTGTCCGGTGAAATATCATATTTTTGTTTTGAATGGTCCTCTTATGGTTGTGTATACTATCGTGATTTGTGCTCTTAGGTGATTTTTTAACCGACACTTGTGTTGGAAGTTAGTGGGCTAATTTAGAGCGTACTTTTTAGTTGGATGAATGTCTACCTTTCTTCTGAGTGTTAATAAGAAGCAATATGATTTGTAAGATCATTATTATTCAAATGTGGTGCACCATTTCTATTAACAAGATAAGTTTGGACAACTTTCGAGATTATTCTATGATTTACTTTCCATTAGTCTAAGATTCTACAATTTTGAATAACATTATTTTCTATCAATTATTAGCCAAATGGCTTTGAGGATTTTGTTTATACTTTTGAATAGTTTTCCAATTATCTTTATTAGGATATAACTAAGAGATGTTTAGAAAATATTGTCTCATGTGAACGTTTAAGTCTATTGTCTTTAAACTTAAATTACATTTGTTTATGTTACTTTATTAGTAGATGTCAAGTTCATCAAAGGAAAATGCATTTTGGAACCTTTTATAAGTTGTGCGTTGAACAAATTGACAATGGTAATCATCTTGCAAACAACAAAAGGGATGGATGAACAGTTATAATTAAAAGTTTGAGGACCTAAGGGGAAAAAGTATGATAAAGTCAAATGAAGAGTAAGTGGGACAATCTTAAGGAATATTGAAAAGATGGAGGACATTGATCCTAAAAGAAACATGATTAGGATGGGATCCAAAAAAGAACACTATTGATGCAAGTAATGAATGGTAGGAGAGGAAAATTCAGGTTTTTTCCTATTTTTTTTTTTTATGTTCATCTTTTTTTTATACAACTTATGAAAATGTTTATTATAATAGGAAAATCCTAAGATTAAAGCTTTTAGAATGAAATGCATACATCTAAATCTTCAAGTTTTGTTGGATAGAATGTTTAAAGATACTGTTGCTATTGGAAACATCACACGAAATCCTACACAAGGCTTATGTGTTGATGAAATGTTATGGCCACACAATTTGATATCGGTGATTGTGCATGATTTACTGATGATAATATAGAGTGTGATGTGGGTCAAAAGACTGATGAACAACCTCGAAGTGATAAAAGAACGTCGCAGAGTTCGGTGAGGCAATCTCAAGGAAAGAAACAAAAGAAATTGGCTATATCTGCCAAATTAGCAACGCAAATGGAGAAAATTTGTTCAGTTATTGAAAATAGGAGTCATGCTAGAGAGTTTGATCCTTACAAGGAAATCATAGAAACGTTGAAAGCTATACCTAAGATTAAGCAAAATCAAGAGCTATACTTTTTTGCACTAGATTATATTGCTGAAAAGAAAGACAATAGGCAAATCTTCATGGAACATGTTACATGGATCAAGTATGAGAGCGTAATCGGCACTAGGATGTTAGCTACTTATTTGAATTTTTTCATATGCAACGTTGTTTTAATATGAGACCTATTTGTACTAGTTGATGAGACGTATTTATGTTATATTGTGAGAAATGTTTCTAATTTATGTTCTCTTTATTTAGTGAAATTTGCATATATATAATGTTGACAAGTGTTCTTGTTGATGATTGGTCTAGATAATTTGTCATTTCTCTTATTCTAATTCTATCTTGTTACTTTAACTAGTTATGGATGATTTTCTTGAAAGATAAAATTATGAAAAAGAGGAAAGATGAATATTTGACAACTGCGCATACCTATGATGTTTATCAAGCAACAATTGGTCAGAAAATACTGTGCATGATCTCATCATATACAAGAAATGCATAGTTAAGAGAATTGATGGGCATGGGTGCTAATCCTAAAAGGTTTTATCGAATGTTTAGAATGGATAGGACTGTGTTTAAGATTTTAATGCATGACTTAGTGACATGATATGGTTTGCAAGATTCTAAAAATATTGATGTTGTATAAATGCTATGATTGTTTCTTCATATTTTAGGACATAATATAGGTAACAGGTTAGCACAAGAGCACTTTCAACATTCTGGAAAAACCATATGTAGGCTATTTAGCTTAGTTTTGGATAAAATATATGAAATGGGAGCAGATTTGATCCAACCATCCGATCGCAATTTAAGGAAGTTCCAAAGAAAACCAAGAATAATACAAGATTTTTTCACATTTTAAGGTAAGTTATGATTATATAATAGAAAAGATGAACTAAATATAAATCAAGTAATATTTGTGTTCTTGTTTTAGGATTACATTGGAACTATAGATGGTACACATATTCCAGCGGTGGTATCTACAAGTGACAAACTTCATTTTATCAGTCGAAAAGGAACACCGAGGTCCTCAACCGATAGGTTATAAAATGTAATGGCCATGTGCAATTTTAACATGGAATTTATTTATGTTTAGGCCAGTTTGAGAGGGAATAACTCATGATACACGTATATTTTATGAAACCATTAGGAGACGTGATTTATAATTTCCCCATCCTCCGAGGTCCTCAACCGGTAGGTTATAAAGAGGTGTTCAATCGTACTCACTCCTCACTACGATTAGAAATTGAGTGAGTTTTTGGCATATTGAAGAAGAAGTGGAAAATTCTAAAGAGTATGACAAGTTATCCATATACAAAGCAAGTGAAAATTGTGATAACGACAATGACTTTGCACAATTTTATAGGAAGAAATGCCGTCAATGATGCACATTTTGATAGAGTGGATTTGGATCCCAATTTATATATATTGGAATTTCAATGATGTAAATGAGGAGAGTAATTCTTCAAATGATGATATATCATTTGATATGACACGTTTATGTGATCAAATAACTATGAATTTAATAAATAGTTAGGGATGTTTGTAATTTTTAAGGATAATGAGTTTCTTTCCTCGAAGTATGTGTTACTATATTTATTATAATGAAAGTATTATTCTTTTTAATTAAAAAAAAATGGTACATGAATTTTTTTCATTTGATATTTTTAGCAAAAAAATTATTTTTAATAAAATTGTTTATATGAAATCTTTAACATTGTTGTCAAATATAAATTAAAAAAGTTGTAAACATTTTTTTTTTAATTTTAAACATATAAAAATTTAAAAGCTTAGATTAATTGCCAAATGGGCTTTTCAAATGTGTTTTATACCAAACATCATTCTTCTCAAAATTGCCTTTGAAAATATAATTTACCAAACAGTCTTTTACATTTTCTCAAAACCCTTTATGCTAAACTGTTTTACATTTTCCCAATGAGCTTTCAAAATACTGAACCAAATGCACCCATAGACAACTTAGAGCGTGGCAGCTTGTTCAAGATGTGATTACAGTTATAACCACTTCTCCCTAGTAGGAAGAAGGCATGCTAGCTGTAAGTAACATAGAATTTAACATTTTAGTTAATGTTCTATTTTTACACTCAGCAACACCATTTGATTGGGGTGAATAAGGATTGGTGGTTTCAAGTATTGTACCTTCTGAAGTACAAAATTCCTTAAACCTTGTCATTGTATATTCTCCTCCTCTATCACTCCTAAACCTCTTAATTTTCAAGTTGAGTTGATTTTCTACTCTTGACTTGAAAATCTTAAACTTTTCAAAAGCTTCATCTTTCGATTTCAACAAATAAACATGACAATATCTAGAAAAATCATCTATGAATATTATTAGATACTTCCGACCACTTCTAGTAATGTAATTTCTAAAATCACAAATGTCACAATGTATTAGCTTAATAAGTTGTGTGCTTTTAGAAACCAACTTAAAGGGTTTTCTAATAATGTTAGCATGTGCACACACTTCACATTTGTCTAATCAAATAGAAGTATTTAATGGAATATTGTGAGTTTTAGCTAGATGTTGAATTTTCTTGTAATTCACATGGCTTAGTCTATTGTGTAACAATTTTGGATCGATCAAAGTAGAATTCATATGATTTATGCTATTAATATCATGAAGGCACAACCAAAATAACATGAGTTAACAGATAAATTTATTCTACCATTCATAGTTGAAAAAGACATACCGGCTTTATCAAGTAAACTCATAGATATCAAATTATTTTTAAGTAAAGGTACTGCTCTAACATGTTTCAAAGTTAGTAATTTACCCGAAGAAAGCACTAAATTTATAGTTTCAGCATGAGTCACATTTGTCTCACCACCATTGCAATTTTCCATAGTGTCTCACTTTTGTGACCTTAGTGAGTAAGTTCTTATCATTTGTAACATGACAAGTAGTGCCACTATCCAACCACCACTCAGAAGAGACACTAGCATTTCCATTCTTCATCATTCCAACAAAGGTCGAGGCTTAGATTCACTAATTAGCATATTGGCCTCATTTTGTGATGTGTCATTCTTTGGCTTCTTTGGTAACTTACACTTTGCTGCCTAGTGACCCCACCTTCCATAGTTATGGCACTTGTCCTTCTTCTTCCTTTTGGAGATAGTCTTTTTCATCTCTAATTGTAGCGGGATTCACCTTTTGTGACTTGGACATTTTCTGAAGTTTATTGGAGTGTGAAACTAAGTTGGCAACTGACTTTTGTTGTCTTATTTGTTCCAAACTCTTTCTAGTAATGTTTTGATCCTTAATGTGAATATACCTCTCTAATTATTCAGTTCCATATGTACTTTCAGTCTATGCATTTCAGTCTTGAAATAACTCCATTCAGTTGGTAACTTGCTCAACACAAGACCGACAAAAATTACCGGACATATTAGAGTTATCATCTTTCAGCTTATTCCTCATGTTCTCAAATTCAACTAACTTAGAGGTAATTCTTGAATTCATAGTGAATTTAAAGTCAAAGAATTTCTCCGCCAAGAAGTTTTAGAGAGCCCTATTGTTTTTAGAACTAAGTGTTCAAGTGATCACATATCTCTTTCGTTGTCTTATACTCACTATAAGTCATAGCTAGATTAGGATTTAGAGAGTTTAACAAGTAATCTCTACAAAAATCTTTGTATTTGTTCCATTGATATTCATCAACATCTTTGTGGTAGGTGCAAAATCACTTAATACAATATAGAATATGTCACATTCTTTCATGCCAAATTGAACATGTAATTTTTAGCCTTGAAATTCAGTAGCATCAAATGATTGCAATTTTATAATATCATAGGAACAACTTTTTGCCATTTTAATCAAAGCAAAGTGTTAGAAAGAGTGCACCTTAGAGTCCTTGGAGCCACAAAGTCGAATAACTCCCTTAACCTTAATCAAATCGCTTGCCAAAACAAACCTAAAAAAACAAATCTAGAGTGCCCAAAATTCTTAAGATGGATTGCCCTTGTCACCAAAACTCGTTAGAAATTTTGTCGCTGAAATTCGTTGAAAATTCCAATAGAAACTTCCGGGTGCCATAACTTCTCCATCCGATCTCCGATTGATGCGAGTGACCACTCAAAAAGTTTGCATCAACGGGTAGAACAAAGCTCAAGTGGTTTCACCATCTAAAATTGGCTATTATTTTTGGGTTTTTGAATCAAAGATTTCGGTCACTCAAATCTTCAAACTCAGATCCCACCCAATACCACCATCTAAATCGAAAATATATTACACTTGCGAGTTCATCTTGACGAAATCTTCAAGAAGACATCTTACTTGCTCAAGTCCGACAAATGAACATAATACTTCAAGAATGTTGGAGGTTATATATTTGAGAGAGGAAAACTTTTTTGTTGCTTGAAGTATTACATCAAGAGACATCAAGTTTGGAATGCTAAACAATGTTACCTCCAGAGTAGGGGAACCCTAGAGTTTATATATATGCAAGTTATTGGGTTCAACCCATATGGATTCAAATAATCGTGCTTTTACTTATTAGGCTTGTATGTGAATATATTATTTGGACTATATTAACAATATATCCAACATATATAACCACTAAATCTACATGATACAAATCTCAAAATCAAAAGATGGGTATGAAGTGGAAACAGAAGAAAGTAGAGCCTTAATAGGCGACGGCAACAGTGTGGGGTACGATTGTCGGAAACGTTTGCCAAGGTGCCCAACCCAACGGAGGGGATTTTGGCCTTGGTGTCAAGCTTAAAGAAACGAACGCCTTCACCATTTCTTTGAATCCTCAGCAAGAGCTTTGGAAAATAAAAAAATGCAAATAATATGCGATCTTCGTTCGGTGCAACAAAATGTTTTCAATTTTCATTTTTGCTGAAAGGAAAAGTGAAAACTAGTTTCTTGATTTCTCGAAAACGTGTGGTTAGTAAGAATTAGAATTTTAGTCAAATTGAAAATTTTTGATAACATGTTAGGTATGTGACAATGGCAATCACTTTTCAATAAAGTTTTTTCTCATGCATTTTCATGGATCCAACGGGTTGTCAGTTTTTCTAAGAAACGAGGAACACTTCATCTCAATAAAATAATTTTTCATTATTCTTTACCATTATCTTTAACTATTTTGTTTCCTCAAACAATATTTTCTTTCTATAAAATAATAATTTTCACTAGGACCGATAGTGTACATATATAGTTGCAGCGCTGGTCTGCATCATCTTTTGATTTGTTTAATCTCGTTCATGTACTTTTTGCTTTTTCTTTTCTTTTTCGTCAACATGGTCCCTAAATTATGTGTTATCGTGCTCATATTGGTCTTTCAATAAAATAAAATAAAAGGGAAATATGGGCGCGCTGTTGAGTCACTATTAAATGATGACGTGACTTCTTATATGGAATTAATTAATTTTTCCTGAAAGTTACACAAAGACATATTTTATTTAGTGGCGTGCTCTGTCAAATTGTCATCTAATTTTGATTTTCTAAGTGGGCTGTCATGCCTCTTACAGTGGTTCAATATTGAAGAAGGGCTTAATCAAAACTACTACCATCTTGAACTCACTCCCAATGGCAGACCAATCGCCTATTGTCTCCGCAACATGGAATGATTTCTGGATGAATTTCCCACATTGGCTGCTTAAGATAATCAAACGGAAAAAAGAGAGAGCTTTTTCAACGCACTAAATTATTAATTTCTTAGTTAATTCAAACTTCCCCCTCATATTATGACCCTCTAATAACAATTCCTAATTGGTAAAGTAAACCACACAATTTCCATTGGATATAATTCCATACTAATGGTCATGATCACAAACGGACCAACATCAACATCCAGCTGATAATGTGATGTTTGGAGTAGGTGTGTGGCTTAGTTACGGGCCAACTTGGAACCAAATCAAATCAAACATGACTAAAACCGAGTGATTCTCGTGGGAATTGGTCAAGTTCCCAATTCCAAGAGAGGAATGGACCGAATAGGTGGAATTGGCTTAGAAAATATTATTTTTATTATTTTTTTATTTCAGTAAGGGAAAAATGTTCAAATTTTTTATGAAAGTAATCTCTTCTTTTACTAGTAACTTTCCTGTGATTAGCAATTTTTATCATACACAAAAGTAACTTTCAAAATATTTAGGAACTTTCAAGAAAGAAAATAAGACATTAAAAAAAAAAAAAATAACACCACCATTCTCAAGACAAGTCAAGAACCAGACCAAGGTTGGCCGGTCCAATCCAATCTAGTTCCAAGGTGGATAAGGTCGGTACCCAATTGCACAGACTAGAAACCAACCCTATTTGGTCCACTTTTCTTTTTTCTTTTTAAAAAAGACAACTTGTTATATCCAAGAAATTCCATGGGCAAAAACTTTTTTAAAGTGATTGGCATTGTCACATCTAACATGTTATCAAAATTTTCAATGGAAGAAAATTCTAATTTTTTCTTATCAAACATGTTATCGAGAAAACAAGAAATGGAAAATTGAAAACTATTTTCAATTTTATTTTAATCGAAAATGACAATTGAAAATATTCTCTCTTTCCAAGTGGCCAGTGAATGAAATTTTATTTTTCGCATTTTTAATTTTTCAAAGCTCATATTGATAATTCAAAGAAATGGTGAAGGCGATTTGTTTCGGAGCTTGAAACCAAGACCAAAATCCCCTCCGTTGAATTAGGCACTTGGCGGGCTATTTCCAGCGCCATAGTCAACGTTGTGACCACTTCCTATCAAGGCTCTGCTTTTTTATTTTCCTCCTTCTATCCATCTTTTGATCAGTGATACGTCTACGTAGAATTATTGTGTAAATTTAAGGCATAAATGATAATTATTTTATTCTTGAAAATAATTTTTGACTTTCAATACATTTTTATTGATTACTGTGATGAAAATGGAGTGGAACACAAATTTTCAACTATTTACATTCCTCAGTAAAATGGTGTAGCTGAAAGGAAAAATCGATCACTGCAAGAAATGGCCAAAATCATGATGAACAAGAGTGGAGGTCCCATTTACTTCTGGGTTGAAGTTATTGCAACGGCCTGTTATAAGCTTAATAGACTATTGTTGAGACCTCTAGTAGAAAAGACTACATATGAGATCTTTAAAGGAAGAAAACCTACTCTGCACTACTTCCATGTATTTGTATGCAAATGTTTCATTCTCAAGAATGCAAATAACAGCATTGGGAAGTTCGATGCAAGGAAGAAATTTTTCTTGGATATTCAACTACTAGCAAAGCTTATCATGTTTTCAATTAAGATTCAAAGACAGTAGAAGAGTCCATAAATGTGAAGTTCAAGGATGACAAAAAAGGAGTGTAAACTAACGATTGCAAAGACATCATGCAAGTATATGCACCGATAACTGGCAAACAATAGATACCACAACAATCGGCAAATCTTTTGAATTCTAAGGAACAAGTCATAGGGAAAATAACTGAATGAATCAAGAAAGGTTGTCTCTCAAGAACATGTTGAATTCCTCGGCTCTCGTATCTTAACTAGAACCTAAAGAAGTTGAAGATGCTGTCAAAGATGAGAACTGGATTGAAATCATGTGTCACGACCTCCCTAAAACGGGACGGACCACCTAGGGGTTTGGCTAATGGATTATTAAGCATAAATAAGTCATAGGGAGAATAGCTAAATGAATCAAGAAAGGTTGTCTCTCAAGAGCATGTTGAATTCCTTGGCTCTCGTATCTCAACCGGAACCAAAAGAATTTGAAGATGCCATCAAAGATGAGAATTGGATTGAAATAATGTGTCACAACCTCCCAAAAAGAAATGGACCACCTAGGGGTTTGGCTAATGGATTATGAAGCCTAAGCACAGCTTGAGCTATCCTAAGCTCATATCAATTCATGACTTAGGGTTCAACTTCTTAACATGCAAATGATTTTTTAAATTAGAAGTCATCACTAATCTATTCTTGATGGGTTGATTAGAAATCCAAATAAAGTATTGGGAAAATACTTTATTCCTACGAACAAGATATTATGGGTATGGGGACTTGGTTATACTAGATTTCTCTAATCCCTTTTATGTACCGTTCTTTTCATTGAAAAAAAAATGTTTTGTAGGTAGCTTACATCCATTTTGTTACTCCTTAGCATGTGAAGCAATCATGTGGGTGACACAAATCACCGATTTAACGCCCACCCAACAAAGCTATAAATAAATTGCATGACTTACCTTGTACAATGAAAGTATTTGTAATGTTAGCTCCGAACTCACATCAATAGCCCTATATATGATATCTAATTAACACGCAGTCAATCAATCTTTTTTAGGACTTCTTTTCACTTAATGAAGTCTAATCTATGTGCAATGCAATGCAATGGCGTACAAAAATGTGTCTATACTAACATGACATGGGTCATACAATTAAACAGACCTGACATGCAAAACTATGTCATGCAACATTAGTTAAATGACCTAATGTAATGACGAACAAATGTTAAATAAAACCATCCTAATATGTCACACATTTGAATAATCCTAAACATGCAATGACTAAATGGCGTGCAATATGTAAACTAATCCTAAATGTCATGCACATGACAATTTTTTTTATTTTTTCATAAAAATTCGGAATTAAAAACACCCTATGTCTAAACATGCAATTCAAATTGAAAAAAGGAAATCTAAGTTATCCTAAACAATGTTTTTGGGTCTTTTATTTAAAAATATTCGGAATAAATGAATTGCCCAATTTAACATGCAACCTAATTTAAAACGGGCAACATTACTAGCAAGAATCAAATCCAGTTCCAACATTTTTAGAGTTTTCATTTTAAGGAAAGTAATCACACAATTGATAGATATTTAATTAAATAATGCAATTTATAATCTTATGTTATATCTCAATAAGGACACACGAAATAACCAATGATCATATCCAAATAATTAAGGATATTGATGAAAGTTTATCCATTCAACTTTGGAAATAGATAAATCAATGATCATATCCGAGTGGTAATGGATAAGATAGAAAATTTTCCGTACTAGGGCATCGTATCTCATGGATAGAGATCAGACAACTGTCCTATGTTGTTTGGTTAGGAAGGTTTCCTAACTCAAGCATATCTTAGGATTTTGTGAATATTACATTATTCAAACAAATATTTAACATTATATTCTAATATCCAACAGAACATTTTTAATATTTAGCAGAATATATCAGAAAATAATGAATTATTAAAATAATGCAATAAAATATGCGGAATATATTAAAGATAGGCACCTTACCTCAAATTAGGATATTCTTTCTAAATTCGGACCAAATGCAATAGGACTGGAATGCAAGCGGCTCCTCGAGGATGGGACAGCGAGCGGCAAGGCGCAGCACGGCACGGGTCAAGGCACGGCACGGGTCGGGTCAAGGATGGTGCAGGGCGCAGGTCACGGGCGACGCAGGGCTCGGCTTGAAGGATAGGCATAGTGGTAGCTGCGGTGGTGAGAAAGCAGCTTCGATGTCGGACTCACGGTAAGACTTGTGGCCACGGGCTCACGATGTCCAACAAAGAGGCAAGTCTACAATGGGCGAACGACCGCGAGGTGAACTCTGGACTCGTCAAGCGGGAACGGAATTTCTAGGACGATGGGGCATCGATGTCGTGGACCACCGCCAAAAAGAATTTTAACGAACTAATCCTTGGTCCTTTAACTTGACCAAGCAATCTCATGCAGGAAGGGACGAACTCCACCGTTTTGGCCAAAAACCAGAAACAAGTTACTGCATCCCTTCTCCTTTTGGCTCACTCGCCCTTTTATTTTGATTGAGATTAGGTCGGCTCCTTGCTGAGCATCTTCTCTTCATCGTCTTGTGAGTGCGTTGCTGACTATTTGCTGGACTACACGTTGAGGGAACCGGAGCCACGAAGACCAGACTTCGATACTCGCCGGTACTGGATTTGTTCGAGTTGATGCAGCGAAGTCTGGTGTCTCGTTGATGCTGGTTGTCGGGATTTGACAGCGAACTCGTCGGGAAGCAGCAGTAGGCGCAGCGCTTGTGATTGGTCGTCGCGGGGCGTGCAGCTGGGTCGGCGTGCAGCTTAGGCTGTGTGGCGCGGTGCGAGAGGGAGCGCAGCAAGGGCCTCGACCAAGGCTAGCTGAGAATTCTCTCTCTTCTTACGTGTGTATCTATTGTGTACTCTGAGTAGGGGTGATCGGTTCCCGATTGATCCAAAATCGGAGCAAAAGGGATCGGTTAAGTGCCAAGGAAATTCCGGCCAAATTGCCACGTGTACACCGACTTCTTAGACAAGCAAAAAAATTTAAAAAAATACTAGCAATTTTTATTTTTAAAATTTTACGTCAGATTTTTAAAAAATTAAAATCGATTTTATAATAATATATTTTTAATTATTTAATATTATTTCATTAATAAAAATTGTTGGCCAAAACGGTCGTTTTGGCTGATTTTTTGCCGATTCAATTTCCGGCGAGCCACGTAGACAAGAAAATTAATAAAAAATTGCCCGGGAACCGGAGCGATGCTTAAGTGATCCAATTTTTTTAAACCGGACAAACCCGCTAGTCCGGTCCGGGCGATTCTTGTCGGGCACTCCAACGTGCTTATGCCGTATCTATTGTGTACTCTGAGAAAGAACTTGCCAACCTGTGAGGCATAACGTCCTATTTATAGTGCAAACCTAAGTTTAAACTTGATCTCATGAACTTAATTTAGGCCTTTTCCATGTAATGGGCTAAATTAAGCTCAAGACCTATTTTAATTAATTCCCATGGGCTGAAATTAAATTAATCTCAATTTGACTCATCTTTCCATACAAATTTCTCCCACTTGGTCCCTTAGTTTTGTCCCACTACATAGGCTCAATCCATTCACTTTTAAGTTCATGATCCTCCACTACCGGTCCAATGCTAATGCAATAAATGAAAATATAAACTAAATAATAAATACTCATAAAACTATATGCTATGCAATTTAATTCTAATATTTCTGTTTAGGGGTCAAGGTTGATCCCTAATTTTTTATACAGTAAATGAATGATCGGATTGCTAAAATTTAGGTGTCAACACCATGCAAGATGAGTTACATCAATTCAAGGTCAATGATGTTTGGGAACTAGTTGCTAGACCCAAAGATCAAATAATGATAGGAACCAAGTGGGTATTCCAAAACAAACTCAACGAGAAAAGTAATGTAGTTCAAAACAAAGCAAGGTTAGTTGTTAAAGGATATTTAAAGGTAGGAAGGTATTGATTTTGATGGAACTTCTGCCCCTATTGCTAAATTAGAAGCAATACATCTATTGGTAGCATATGTATGCTTTCACATTGTCATACCATATCAGATGGATGTCAAAAGCGCATTTCTAAATGAATATAATAAAGAGAAATTGTATGTTGAGCAACCACTAGTTTTTGAAGAACCAAGAAGATCATGAGATGTTTATTGATTCAAGAAAGCGCTCTATGGATTGAAACAAGCACTAAGAGCTTAGTGTGAAAGATTGAGTAATTTATTGACAGAACATGATTTTGAAAAGGCAAGGTAGATAATACCCTTTTCATCAAAAGAAAAGGTAAAGATTTGCTCATTGTTCAAATTTATATCGATGATATAATAGTTGGAGCTATTGATGATACATTGTGTAAGGATTTTGCAAACATTATGAAAAGTGAGTTTGAGATGAGCCTGATTGGAGAACTCAATTTGTTTCTTGGACTTCAAATCAAGCAAACTCTAGAAGGCACCTTTATACATAAGAGAAATATGCAAAGGAGATAGTAAAGAAATTTAGTCTCAAAAGATGCAAGAAAACTGAGACATCAATGTCATCTTTTATGAAGCTAAACAAAGACGAAAAGGGTAAATCCGTCAACTGCAAACTCTATGGAAGCATGATAGGGTCTTTGCTAGACTTAACATCATCTAGACTTGATATTATGTTCACTACCTGTTTATGTGGTTGATTTCAATTTGATCCAAAAGAGTCACATTCATTTGCCGTTAAGAGAATCATTTGATATATCGGGTCATGTCTAAAATTAGGAATTTGGTATCCTAAAAATACATATTTTATGTTGCTTGGATACTTGAATGCTAACTTTGCAAGTTGTAAAATTGATAGAAAAAGTACATTGGGTACTTGCCAATTATTGAGAAGTATGTTGATTTCTTGGTTCTCAAAGAAGCAAAGTTCAATTGCACTTTGAACTACTAAGGCTAAATACATTGCTTTCGGAAACAACTATTCCCATGACCAATTCTCGAGACCGAATAGTCATCTTATGAGCTGGTAATCCGATCCCATTGATATGATCGGTAGATATTTTATGACCGACACCTCGACCGGTTCATGGCCAGTCGATTGATCGAATCATGACCAATCCTTGATCATTACCGATCAAACCAATCGATCCATGGCCAATGGCCCACTCATTTAGGACCTTATGGCCGATCCTTATGGGGTCAGCTTCGAGGATGTTACAAAAACGCTCTTGATTGGTCGAATAATTTAGTCGATTAGTGATTGGGAATGTGAGGTCCTTATTTGAAACAACTATAGATCACTTCAGGCTCTTATTTAAAAAACCAAAATCATTTCAAACTCTTGTTTGAAATAAGATCCACTTCGGACTCTTATTTGAGAAAATAAGGGAAGTTGGGACCTTTATTTTGAGATTTTCCCATCAAAAAAAAAAGGAAAAACATTATTTAACAGCGAATTAATCGCTTGTCTCTTCCCCTATGATTTATTTTATTTTATTTTATTTTATTTTATTTTATTTTATTTTATAAAGAAATATATATTTTTCCGGGAAAACTATAGTATAAATTTCTCATCCACTTGAGTTTTAAATCTCTCTTTTCATCAATTTCATTCTTGAAAATTGTCATCATAATCCACGTCAAGAATTTTATTAGCTCCGTTGACTTTTAGTGAATTGAAAAACTCCAAGCCGGTCGTGTGTCCAGTAAGATTACGGGCCTTGCAAAGTGGTTCCTATAAACACAAAAGTATGCCAATTTGTGTTAAAATATATTGCTGAAGAGTCATATAAATAAATAGATAAATAAATTGAAAAGTGAAGAAACAACGGAAAGAGGAAAACAAATCTGGAAATTTTTAAAAAATTAAAAATATAAAAATATAAAAATGAGATTGCCCTAAGATGAGAGATAGAACCGGGGATGATGTCTCCCCCTCCTCTTCCAATGAAGGTGAGCATATCGGATTAACCAAACCGAGGATCACTTGGATCCATCGGTTTGGTCTAGTTCCCGGGGAGTCGATCCGATTTCTAGTTCCATAAAAATGGAATCGGTAATTTTCAGTCCGATTCATGAGGAAATCAGACCGGACCAACTTTTTAAAAAATATTTTTAAATTTTTAAAAATAGCGATACACCTTAAATAGTAACGGTTCTAATTTTTTTAAATTTTTTTGCTAAGTAATTAGAGCAAACTAGATCAGTTGGTCCTATTCACAATCCCAAAATTTGGAAATCCATCCTATCAATTTGGTTCCCAGTTCTTAGGTGACATCAAATATGATTGAAAATCGATTATTAATTTCAAATTATTTAAGTTTTGTCTCTGATATAAGGCCCAACTAGCACAACATCAACACGACCCTCATCCCTGTTGGACCACAGCATCGCCACCGCTTACGCCTCACTATTGTCACATGTCGTCGCAATCGCCCGCCGTCCGTCCATCCTCTCTACCAAGCCTCACCATCCATCATTTTTTTTTCTTTCCTCTTTGACCGCCACAATGCCCACCGCACCCCTCAACCGCCTTGTTCTCTTCGTCCACCAGAATCCTCCCTACCGAGCCTCACCGTCCATCAATTGGTAAAACACTTTTTTTTCTTTCTTATTCTCTCTTTAATATTGTTTATTTTTTTGACCGCCACAACACCCGCCGCACCCCTCAACCGCCCCGTCGCTGGGTTGACCTACGCCCGCCATCTCTCCGTCGACTCAGAATGGGCAACCCCCTCCCCCTTTCTTATGACCGTAGGGGCGGGGTTCACAGATGGTCGAATCCCTCACGAGTCGGAGTTCACCAGGCCTTTGGTGACCTTTCCTTGATCCAGGTCGCCTAAGGCTGGCGGCCTCCGTGGCGGACAGGGCAGATAGAGAAAGTTGAGTGCAAGAGAGAGAGAAAGTTATGAGTGCGAAAGATAGAGATTGGGGGGTTGGAGGGGATCGAACGAAGGGTGTTTGTAGCAACTTGCAGTGGTGGGTCTGTAAACCGTGAAAACGGCAGCTAAGAACTAGAATTAAGAACATATATAATCAAGTAAAAGTGATTTATGTATTTGATTTGAAATCCATCGTTTTTAATATGGAACAATGACGATTCAAAACTCAATGAGACTGTCCCTCACCAATGTTTGGCATTCACTAAATGCTCCTGTGAGAATATTTGTGCATCAAGAGACTCACTCTCAGCATTCAGTAAAGGTTCCTAGAGTTTTAAGCTACGGCTTCTCATCACAGGCCGAGCTTTACTTGGCCCACACTAATCAGTCCCATATCGGACTAATTAAGAATCTTTATATCTCACCTTATTATGCCTATCCTATAAAAATGGTAAATTACAATATCAATTAAAGCTCAACTATGATGGCCTCAATCCCATATTAACTAATTAAGAACATTTATATCTCATGCTATTATATCAATCCTATAAAACAGTAAATTACAATATCAATTAACGTAACCTAAGTAGAAAAACTTTTATAAAGTCGTCCGGTTGTTGAGAAAAGTCAATGAAAACATGTGGAGTTCTGCGTATTCGCAAGCTCATGCTTTCGGATACAACTCTATCACAGTGGGTCATGGACAAGAATATGCAAACGGCGCCTTTCAGGCATCTTCAACGGCAGTTGCACTGATCGACGAGCTAAAAGTCTAATAAGATGTGTGACCAGCGGCGACCCAAATAGAGGAAGGTTGGTCGCCTGAATTTGGTGGGTGTTGTTCAATGCTTTTGTCCAAAGAGAAAGAGGTGCAAAAATGAAAAGGGAAGATAGACAAAGGCAAAAAGAAAACGGAACCATAAATATGGACCATCCATAATAGTAGGTCATATATATAAGCCAAGAATACACAAACAGTCATGTCTTTCCAGCATCTTCAATCGCAGTTCCGCCAATTAACGAGCTAAAAAGCTAATAAAATGTTTTAACTTATGTTCAGCAGAATTCATAGGCATAGCAGCTAATACGAAAGTAAATAGAAGCTAAGCCGGTTGATGAAAACCCCAGCTCTCATGCTTCAGATACTTGCTCAAGTCTATTCAAACCTCGCCATCCCAAAGTTCTTCAACTGTCTTGTATGCACCCAGAGTCTCATGCACAAAGCCAGTGCCCTTGACTAGTTTTGCCTGCACAAACCCCAAAAGGAAAAAAAAATCCGTCAGTCCAAGGATATGTACTTTCTTAGCTCTCGCTCCCTAGAAAGTTCTTTAAGTAGTACTTTAGTTTCGCTATACTTCCGCTTGTGCTTGTTGGATTGCATAGCACTTAGGAAGAGACTGCCAAAGGACGAAAAAACAGTGAACAGAAATTTACTTGCCTGAGGTATTTCAGAAAACTTGCAGAACAAGTCATCGGGTATGGACCAGTCAAAGACATTGAAGTTTTCCTTGATTCGTGCTTCATTTGTGCTCTTGGGAAGCACGCTGTGGCCCATTTGGAGTCCCCAACGAAGTGCCACCTGAGCTGGAGTCTTGCCCAGTTTGTCTGCTATGGTAGTGATAAGTGGATTCTTAAGGATATCGCTTTTGATAAATGCCGTGCCTGGTGATCCCAAGGGTGAATAGCCCTATAGGACAGAAATACCATTTTGATTCAAATTATATAACTGACTAGTAGTATATAAGAAAAGAAAGCAAGTGCAGCAACCCAAAGGGTTTAAATATTTGTTTTAACTAACTGGTAAGGAGGCAGACACAACCCTGAAGTATAAATGCAGATGATGATAATGGACACGAGTAATATGAGAGCAGAATGCCTCATCTCGACGTCAAGCATGTCACATTGACACCTATAAAATTGTTAAGAATTACTTTTGCCAAGAAACTCATAAAATAGGGAGTTTCAAAGGAAAAGGTTTATCTAAAATTTGAAGGTCCAAGAAATACATGCAGATTGACAAATATACTGCATGATAATAGGAAAAACATTTCTCTTTCTGGGACTTTCAATAATCAATGCACTGAAGTCCACATGTATCGATATCTTATCAAGTCACTTACCGATAAATGTACACCCCTGGATTTGCAAAACTCGCGCAGCTTCCCTTGCTGCCAACAAGGGTGGCATTCCACTTGGTTGACAGCAGGAGGAACTTCTGCAATGTCCAGCAAATCGCTGAGCTTCTTGGAGGAGAAGTTGCTCACTCCAATGGCTCGAGCCTTGCCAGAATGGTATAGTGCCTCCATCGCTTTCCATGTACTGGGTATGTCTGGCTGGGTAAGGTTTTCATTCCTAATGCTCACAGGCCAGTGGATCTTCAAACAGTAAACCGAATTAAGTCATATTTTAATGTGCATCCCAGTGGCACACGGAAATGAACATAAAACAGGAAAAGCATTCTCTGTCCTTAAATAACCCATAAAAGTTCTTTGTCAAATCTGTACCAGGTAAAGATCCAGATACTCAAGCTGCAAGTTCTCCAAGGTTCTGTCTAATGCCTTGGGAACATCTTCTGGTGCATGATCAGTATTCCTGGAGCAAATTGTTTAACAAATGAGACAAAAAAAGGAGGGCATAAGTGGTTAGGTGATCCAGAGATGAATCATCCTGTTTTCTGGTCGCATGGTACTGGGATTAACATTACTGACTCGAAACTCAAAAAAACTGACCAAAACATGTTCAAAGCATAGGGAAGAACCAAAACATACTTTAGCTTGGAAGTGATCCACAAATCCTCGCGCTTCACCACACCCTCGCTGAATAATTTCTGGAGAGCAGTACCAATCTGTAGAAAATTGGAAGACCAAATTAGCAAAAGCAGAGCATTGTTGACTATCCTGCTAAATGACCACATCTTGACTGTGCCCACGTAAGTGAAATGTACATTAGCGTTAGAGGATTAATTGATCTCCTACCATGACACCACAGGAAAGCAAATGCTGACTTCTTCCTAATGGGAAAATAAAGTTCCAGATCAATTTAAAGTGAATTTTTGAAACAGGGCAATATCAACCTACTGGTAGAGATCATCATTCTCCTGACTTCTTTTGACAATCCCCCAACTAAAACAAAACAGCATATAATGCAGTTGAGCACATCCAGTGAGCAACTATAGCAGCCTTTTTTCTTCAGGGGGTTGGAATGACTAAAAGTAGATATCCCTTTTGAAGAACAAGACTCAGGTTCAAGTGAGAGCTAGATTGCAGTTCTCAAAAAGCTTCTAAGTGTTTAAGAATGAGTAAAGTGCATAGTTTACTGGAGACCATTTCAGATTAGAGATACTTGCCCTGTCCCCTAAACACCAAAGTGTAAGGGAAAAAAAGAACTTAAGAACTCAAAAAATCATAATAATTTGCCTCTCTACCTGTCAATTTTCATGAGTTAATAGCTTAAGTATTCACTATGCAGCAATGAACGACCTACAAATCAACAAGCTTTTCCTTTTCTTTGAAATGATGAAGATACTAAAGGTGCAAAACAGTACAAGGACATATTGATTTCCGGGAGCAACTTTCAAATTTCCACACAATTCATACACGAGACAAAGGCAAAAGCAATGTCCAGCATACAATGCAAAAGTGTGCACTCCATGTCTCACCCACATGAACTTGTATACAACAGGCATTTTCGATGGCATCAGATATAACAACTCTTTCACCGATACATGTTGCAATCATCTTGTTCTTTGGCAAATTAGCAGGAGGACAAGATGAGATTGTCAGGAGAATGACTTTAGGGAAAATATCACAAGCTGATCAACAACATAACCGGCTTTCAAGAGCAAGAAACTGGCAACTAGGAACGGAATATTACCTCCTCCTCATTGTTATAAGCTTGAGCACAATCAATATGCCTGTACCCAACCTGCACATGCAGAGTAACTACAATTAACATCCTCTTAAATGATGCCAGGACAGACATTTTTGCAGCTCAACACAGAATCAAATAAATCGAACCCATTGTAGAAAAACTAAGAACCGCAAAAACTAGCCATCGAATTGCGAAAACCACAGTCACCCATGACTCGTAATCAAAACCTAAGCAACGATCAACACAAACCGGGATCCACTCCCTTGACTCCAAGCAGAGAAGGTCAACAAAATAAAAGAAAGACTTCAATCGACTCTTAACCGGTTCACGCACCCACTAAACTCACCCACCAATTTCTCGAGAAAGATCAGGAAAATAAAAGAAAACAGAAGCAAAAGAACAGGAAAAATAAAAAATGGAACCTTGATGGCGGCGATGACGGCATCGGCGACGACGCCAGGATCGGCCTGCCAAGTGCCCAACCCGACGGAGGGGATTTTGGCCCCGGTGTTGAGCTCGAAGAAACGAATCGCCTTCGCCATTTTTCTCCAAACACAAGCTCGGACGTCAGTCTAGTCTTTCTCCGTGCTTCTATGGGGAGCAAAAAGGAGTGCTCAATTTAACGGGAGACAGTGAAGAATTCGAGTCGGCATCGAAGCGGGCCGACCGTAACAGAAAACACCCAAGAAAGATACGACACTACCAAGCCGAAAGCCGAATCTTTTTTTGACCAATCTGCTGTTGTCGTGTTCTTGATCGAGGGAAGGCGACAACTTGATGGCGCATGAACATACGTCACGCTGAAGCTGCCCCTACCCACGACTCCCTCGTCTCGGCATATCTAGAAAGAGAAATCGTTTTGCTGGGGACCATTTCTCTCTTAGGGAGCACCTTTTCTTCTAGGCCCCCACCCACGTGTTGTTCAAGGGCTTCCTTATATGGAGCTCCCGTGCATCCGATTCACTGAAAATCTTTTCCCTTATATGGAGCTCCCTTATTTGGTATGGTTAATGATAATGTAACGATAAAAACGAAGTGAGAGTATAAATAGATTTGACGGGTAATATGACATATTGTAAGTCGATATTGAACAACGAATCATATTCAACATCCAGTGGTAGTTTGTTAGATCGATTGATACATGGATTCCTCTGATTAATTTTTAGAATGCTTAGCTTTTGTCATAGAATAATAAGAATTAGCGTAAATAATAAGGAATCATAATGGTAATTAATCATCCAATAGTCATGTGTTTTGATAAATTCTTGGAAATGTTACATAAAATAAGAGAGTCTCCTATTTCTCAAGGATTATTATTACCCAGTATTCCCCTTTTATCCCTAAATATATATCTTGAATATACTAAGTACGAGGGTTAGTCTGGTAACATCACAACAATTAAAAACTCACTATGTTATTGGCATAATAGTAGTGGAACCTTATAAACTTTTGGATAGCCTCTTTTACCTGGCTAGTCATTCAGGGCATTAATTAATTAATTTTTTATATAGTTTTGCTGCTCAAAGTTTCCTGCCAAATTTTTAGAATTTTGTGATAGCGTATAAATTATATAAAACTATACGTAAAGAGTTTACTCCTCCCACATTTATTCAGACTACGAAATGCATGACTTTATTTTTTGTGCTTAATAAAAAAAAATTATATCTTATCCTCGCTTGCGGTGCTTGAATTTAACTTTTTGTTGGCATGTAACACCTTTTCAAATGGAAAAAAAGAAAAGAAAAAGATTTCAACAGTTGCATTATCTATATTTTCTATAAAATCTTTGAAAATTTGAAGAATAAATTAGATTTGGGAGAAACCAAAAATTGTTGATCTAGAGAATTAAACAATGCCTAAACTTCTCGATATCTACGTGCATCTCAATGCCCAATTGATATTAAGTGTAAGCAAATAGCTAGTCAATTATTACTAACCACCCAAGTGGCCTTGGTGATCATCATCACATTATATCTTAATAAATCGTTATTTGGTCATCTTGATAAAAATTAAATATTTACATTCATGCGAATACTAATACATCACATGTTTTGCTCTTTAAAATTTACTATAATGAAAATTTCTCCTCCCCCCCAAAAAAAAAAAAAAAAAAAAATCATTTTAGATCCTGCGTCTGTCACTCATTAGGCAATCACTAAATCTACACAATACAAATCACAAAATCAAAAGATGGTTATGAAGGGAAACAGAAGAAAGCAGAGCGTTGATAGGTGGTGGTCAAGCCCAAAGAAATGAATCGCCTTCGCCATTTCTTTGAGTCCTCAACGCGAGCTTTGGAAAACAAAAAATGAGAATAATATGATTTTCGTTTGGTATGAGAAAACGTTTTCAATTGTCATTTTCACTGAAAAGAAAAAGAAAAACTAGTTTCTTGTTTTCTTGAAAACGTGTTTGGTAAGTAAAAGTTAGAATTTTAGTCTAGATTGAAAATTTTCGATAACGCGTTAGGTATGTGTCGGTGATAGTCACTTTTCAATAAAGTTTTTGCCCATGCAATCTTGTGGATATAAGTGGCTGTCCTTTTCTTAGAAAAGAGGAGCACTTCATCTCAAAAAAATAATTTTTCTTTTTTCTTTACAATTATCTTTTACTATTTTGTTTGCTTGAACAATTTTTTTCTATAAAATAATAAATTTCACTGGACTGATGGTCTCTGTGTGTATATATATATTTGCAACGTTAGTCTCTATCATCTTTTAATTTGTTTAATCTCGTACTTTTTCCTTTTCTTTCTTTCAATAAAATAAAATAAAAAAGGGAAATATGGGCGTGCTGTTGAGTCACTATAAAATGATGATGTGACGTCTTATATGGATTTTAATTTTTTCTGAAAGTTACAAAGACATTTTTATGTAGGGCGTGCTCCTTCAAATTGTCATCGAAATTTTGATTTTCTAAGTGGGCTATCATGCCTCTTATAGTTGTTCAATATTGAAGAAGGGCTTAATCAAAACTACTATCTCAAAGCATTTCAAGCACCATTGAAGCCCAAATTAGATGGATTCAAACAATATTTAATTTTGAACTTTTTAGGGCACGAACAGATTCTTTAGGCCCATTAGGAAGCAGGCTCATTGGGCTGAACTCACTCCCAATAGCAGCCCAATCGCCTATTGTCTCTGCAACATGGAATGATTTCTGGACATTGGCTGCTTAAGGTAATCATAAGGAAAAAAATGAGCTTTTTCAACGCACTAAATTATTAATTTCTTAGTTGATTCAAAATTTCCCCTCATATTATGATCCTCTAATAACATTTCCTAATTGGTAAAGTAAACCACACAATTTCCATTAGATATAATTCTATACTAATACGATCATGATCACATCCAAACCAATATCAACATCCAACTGATAATGTGATGTTTGGAGTAGGTGAATGCCTCGGTCCAACCTGGGAATTAAATCAAATCAAACTAGACCAAACCAACTAATTCTCACGGGAATTGGTCTAGTTCCCAATTCCCGGAGAGGAATGGACCAAATGGATGGAATTGACTTAGAGCATACGATTTTTGTTACTTTTTAACTTGGAAAGAGCAAAAACTTCAAATTATGTATGAAAGTAATCTTTTCTTTTACTAGTAACTTTCTTGTGATTAGCAATTTTGTCATACAAAAAAGCAATTTTCAAAATATTTAGGAACTTTTGAAAGAAAATAAGACATTAAAAAAATAACACCGCCAATTCTCAGGATAACTCGAGAACCAGATCAAGATTGGCTAGTCTAATCCAATCTAGTTCCAAGGTGGATAAGGTCAGTTTCCAATTCCACAAACTAGAAACCAACCCTATTTGGTCCACTTTTCTTCTTTTTTTACTATTTTAAAAGACAACTTGTTATATCCATGAAATTGCATGGGCAAAAACTTTATTAAAAGGTGATTGGCATTGTCACATGCCTAACATTTTATCAAAATTTTCAATCGGGAAGAAAATTTAATTTTTACTTGTCAAACACGTTATTGAGAAAAGCAAGAAACCGAAAATTGAAAAATGTTTTAAATTTTATTTTAATCGAAAATGACAATTGAAAAATATTTTCTCATTCCAAGTGGCCAGTGAACAAACATTTTATTATTCTCATTTTTTATTTTCCAAAGCTCATATTGATAATTTAAAGAAATGGTGAAGACGATTTTTTTTCTTTGAGCTTAATACTAGGACCAAGATCCCCATTAGGTTGGGCACTTGGCAGGCCGTTTCCGGCATCATTGTAACATCCTCGAAAACTGACCCCATGAGATTGGTCATAAGGTCCTGAATGAGTTGACCATGGGCCATTGGCCATGGATCAATTGGTTCGATTGGCAAGGATCAAGGATTGGTCATGATCCGATCGACTGATCGGTCATGAATTGGCCAAGACGTCGACCATGAAAAGCATACCGACCATACTGATGGGAACGGACTACCAGCTCATAAGATCACTTTTCAGTCATGAGAATTGGTCATGGGATGATCTTGGATTGACGGAGGATTATGGGTCGATTCGACCAGTCATAGCGCCTGGCTGTGGGTGATTCTACTAGGCTATACACCGATATACGAACGATCCGACTTGACCAAAAGTGATCGTCTTCCGACCAAAATTGCATCATTCCCTATTTAATTCTTAGTGACTAGAAAGAAATCTTGAATTGATGAAGTCCGATCATGGATCAGTAATGCACCGATCATGAACCATGCGGATGGATCGGGCGCTGATCGGAATGAAGCTCGGGATAGACCCGACTATTCCTTTGTAATTCCTAAGGTCCATAAATGCCTTGGCTTAGTGCTAGGCCATGGGTAGCCTTAGAATTGACCTTGAACCAATCCAAGGATCAATGATTGAATTATGAGAGAAACCCCATGGCCGACCCACTGCCCAAGGAAGTGGTTTGGGCAAATTTGGGGTGTGTGGCCCGGACCTTGGCATGTGTAAATTGGTTTTCCGAGACATGTCATATGATCCATTTTCCGGCCCCGAAACCGACTCGGATGGTGGAATTCTCCGGACCGCCTTCTTGATTAAGAAAATGACAAAAGAAGAAGAATTATCTAGAAACCCCTCATTAATGCATTGGATAAGCCTTATCCTTACTTTTCAAACCTCATGATTGTGGTAAAAAATATCTTGGGGGAAATGATGATGGCGGATTACACGTGTACTAATGGGAAAGTACAAAGCGGGCCACCAATAATTATACCTAGGAGCTTAGACCGCCAAATAATCCCTTTTTAGGCCACCTATTCACTTTAGGCTCAATTATTGGTGGGGTAGGCTTGTCACTTAAGCTTCTTAGATGGGCCACTTGGAAGCTTCGAAATGGACCACTTGGATCGGTAATTATGACACTAGGTAGTATAAATAGGAGGAGAACTATTCACTTCTCATCTTTGCCATCCATTTTCCTCCTCCTCCACTCTCTTGACTGCCCCCTTATCCCACGCCTCTCGCTCTCTCCTTTTCGGCTCACAAGCCAAACCACCACTCCTCTAGTTGTGTTCTGAATTCGAAGTTCATCCAAGTAAGTATGGTTTCTTCCTTTTTCTAGTATTGTCCATGATGTCGTCGACCCTAGGAAACTCTCTCGAACAAGCTGAGGGTAGGTCGATTGAAAAGGATGTATTATATGCTTTGTTCATGTCTTTGGATTCTTGTATGATTGGAACGAAGTCACAGTTCATTGCTTTTGTTCGGTACAAGTCAAGGTTCGCCCATAGCCATAAGATGTGATTCGGTATTGAGGCGTACCGAGTTCGCGTCTTGGATTGGTGCGGGGTTCCTCCATACTTGTTACTTGAGTGAAACATTGGGCTTAGGCTCGTTCGTGTTATTATTGCCACAAGAATTCATGATTTTATGACATGTACAATATGTTTGAGCATGAGAAGCATAATTTCATGGCACGTGATTATGTTTAAGTATAAGAAGCATGATCCATGGCACGTGCATGAGGCTCGAGTCCACCCTCACAAAGGAATAAGTACTTGAACAAAGATAAGAAAAATTAAGAAAATCTAGCTAAAGACTTGGGTTTGAGTCCCAAGCATATTAACTGGGTTTGAGTCATAGAGGCTGGCAACTAGCTAGGAGCCCAGCTAGAAAGTCTAAAATGAATTGGGTTTAAGTCCCAAGATGGCACCGGGAAGACTTGAGTTTGAGTCTCGAGCATAAGAGAAAAGATGAATAAATATGGCATGCATGAGTAAAAAAGAAAAGCTAGAAAGGTAAATGCTCATGGCATGCATCATGTTCATGAATCATAGCAAGAGTTGCCATTTCACGTACAAAAAGCATGTTTGCATCTTTGAAATTGGTTTGCCTTCAATATGGTTTGCATGAGATGTTTGACTTGAGTTGATGATTTTGTGATGAGCTAGTTGAAGGTAAGGACTATGCTTACTGAGTATTCCAAGTACTCACCCCTATTTTCTTACAAGTACTTAGCAAGCATGGCCATTTACTTTGGGTGTTCTGTAAAAATTGATGCATCATATACGGACATAATAGATGTAGAAACGAATATCACATATTGGAAAATCATGTCAATGGTTTGGGTCGAGAAGGGATATATTGAGTTAATCCCTATGTTCTTTGAGGCCTAGTATAGGTGGTAAGATGGAGCTTGGGTTGGACAGCTCCGTGAATTTGACATTCCCGACCATGACGAGGAGGACGACCATCCGAGGACTCGAATTAAACTTGTGTGCGTATCGACTAAGTAGCAGCGATAGGGTTCCCAAATTTTGGGCTAGTACCTCCATAGTGGAGATAGGGAAACCCTAGCTTTTGATGTTTGTAAAACAGCCCAAGTTTTGATGTAAAATATGAGGTCAAGAATAATCGTGTACCTTACCACTAATGTATAATATAATAGAAGTTGTGGTGTACTCCACTTGCGCATTATAATGAGACAAATGAATTTAGGATGGCGACAAAACCTGAGATGTCGCAAAATAACCCGCAGCTCGACGCCCCGAGCTAAGGGAAGGGGGTCGTGACATGTAAATATCTTTACTCAAACACTAATCCCCCTCTTGACTCTTGTCGAGGCTTCTCGGGGCATCGAGCTGCGGGTTATTTTGCGACATCTTAGGTTTTGTCGCAATCCCGAATTCATTTGTCTCATTATAATGCGTAAGTGGAATGCATAACATCACAATTTTTCCCCGACACACAATTAATATGGGAACGTGAGATATACACCACAAATTCTACTATACTATACATTAGTGGCAAGGTACATGGTTATTCTTGGCCTCATATTTTACATCAAAACTTAGACCGTTTTACAAACATCAAAAGCTAGGGTTTCCCATCTCCACTATGGAGGTACTAGCCCAAAATTTGGGAATCCTATCACCGCTACTTAGCCAGTACGCACACAAGCTTAATCCGAGTCCTCGAATGGGTCATCCTCCTCGTCATGGTCGAGAATGTCAAATTCGCAGAGTGGTCCAACCCAAGCTCCATCATACTACCTATACCAGGCCTCAAAGAACATAGGGATTAACTCACTATCCCTTCTCAATCCAAACCGTTGATGTGATTTTTCGATATGTGATATTCGTTTCTACATCTATTATGTCTGTATATGATGAATTTTATAGGACACCCAAAGTAAATGGCCATGCTTGCTAAGTACCTATAAGAAAATATGGGTGAGTACTTGGAATACTCAATAAACATTGTCCTTACCTTTGACTAGGTCATAACAAAATCATCAACTCAAGTCAAACATCTCATGCAAACTATGTCGAAGGCAAACCAATTTCAAAGATGCAAACATGATTTTTGCACGTGAAATAGCAACTCTTGCTATGATTCATGAACATGATGCATGTCATGAGCATTTGCCTTTCTAGCTTTTCTTTTTTACTCATGCATGCCATCTTTATTCATCTTTTCTCTTGTACTCGGAACTCGAACCCAAGTCTTCCCGATGCCGTCTTGGGATTCAAACCCAATTCATTTCGGACTTTCTAACCGAACTCTTGGCTAATTGCTGGTCTCTAGGACTCAAACCCAAGTCTCTAGCTAGATTTTCTTAATCTTTCTTATCTTTGCTCAAGTACATATCCCTTTCTGAGGGTGGACTCGAGCCTCATGCACTAGTCATGGATCATGCTTCTCATACTTAAACATAATGCACGTGCCATGAAATTATGCTTCTCATGCTCAAACATATTGTACGTGTCATAAAATCATGAATTCTTGTGGCAATAATATTACAAACAAGCCAAAGCCCAAGGTTTCGCTCAAGTAACAAGTATGGAGGAACCCCGCACCAATCCAAGACGCAAACTCGGTACGCCTCAACACCGAATCACATCTTATGGCTATGGGTGAACCTTGACTTGTACCGAACAAAAGCAATGAACCGTGACTTCGTTCTAATCATACAAGAATCCAAAGACATGAACAAAGCATATAATACATCATTTTCAATCGACCTACCCTCAGCTTGTTCGAGAGAGTTTCCTAGGGTCGACAACATCATGGACAATACTAGAAAAAGGAAGAAACTATACTTACTTGGATGAACTTTGAATTAAGAACACAACTAGAGGAGTGGCGGTTTAGCTTGTGAGCCGAAAAGGAGAGAGCGAGAGGCGTGGGATGAGGGGGCAGCCAAGAGAGTGGAGAAGGAGGAAAATGGATGGCAAAGAATGAGAAGTGAAGAGCTCTCCTCCTATTTATACTACCCGGTGTTATAATTACCGATCCAAGTGGTCCATTCCAAAGCTTCCAAGTGGCCCGTCTAAGAAGCTTAAATGGCAAGCCTACTCCACCAATAATTGAGCCTAAAGTGAATAGGTGGCCTAAAAAGGGATTATTTGGCAGTCTAAACTCCTAGGTGTAATTATTGGTGGCCCGCTTTGCACTTTCCCATTGGTCCATGTGTAATCCGCCCTCATCATTTCCCCCAATATATTTTTGACTGCAATCATGAGGTTTGAAAAGTAAGGATAAGGCTTATCCAATGCATTAATGAGAGGTTCTCTAGCGAATTCTTCTTCTTTTGTCATTTTCTTAATCAAGAAGGCGGTCCGAAGAATTCCACCATCAGAGTCGATTTCGAGGCTGAAAAATGGATCATATGACATGTCTCGAAAAATCAATTTACACATGCCCGAGATCCGGGCCACATACCCAAATTTGCCCAAACTGCTTCCCTGGGCGATGGGTCGGCCACGAGGTTTCCCTCATAATTCAGTCATTGATCATTGGATCAGTTCAAGGTCAATTCTAACGCTACCCATGGCCTAGCACTAAGCCAAGACATTTATGGACCTTAGGAATTACAACGGAATAGCCGGGTCTATCATAGGGCTCATTCCAATTGGCGCCCAATCCATCTACATGGTTCATGGTCGGTGTATTACCGATCCATGATTGGACTTCATCAATTCAAGATTCCTTGCTAGTCAATAAGAATTAAATAGGGAATGATGTAGTTTTGGTCGGAAGATGATCACTTTTGGTCAAGTCGAATCATCCATGTATCGGTGCATAGCTGGGCGGAATCACCCGCGGCCAAGCGCTATGATCGGTCGAATCGACTCATGACCATCCGTCAATCCAAGATCATCCCATGACCAATTCTCATGACTGAAAAGTCATCTTCTGAGCTGGTAGTCCGTTCCCATCGATATGGTCGATATGCCTTTCATGGCCGATGTCTCGACCAATTCATGACCAGTCGGTCAATCGAACCATGACCAATCCTTGATCCTTGTTGATCGAACCAATCGATCCATGGCCAATGGCCCATGGTTGACTCATTTAGGACCTTATGGCCAATCTCATGCTGTTTTCCATAGGTACGACATGCTTCGAATAACACCGCATTTACTTTCTGCTTTTTATTCTTGTTAAACTCACATTTCCCTCCTGGTAGAAACCTTTTGCCTTGCCGTTGATTAGGACGGAAAGGACTATCCAAAAATTGGAGGATATGCTATGAGCTTGTGTAATGGATTTTAAAGGAAGCTGGGACGAGCACCTGCAACTTGAACCCATGTAAACAATAATGCGTTTACATGGAGTACCGGTGACAATTACATCCAATCAAGACCCTAAGTTCACAATGGTATTCTGGCGAAGTCTTCAAGCTGCATTGGGAACAAAATTGCAGTATAGTACGGCCTTTCATCCACAAACTGATAGTCAGACTGAAAGGACTATACAGACAATGGAGGATATGCTAAGAGCTTGTGCAATGGATTTTAAAGGAAGCTGGGACGAGCACCTACATCTCGTTGAATTTTCTTATAATAACAGTCATCAGCAAAGTATCGATATGGCTCCATTTGAGGCATTATACAATCGAATCATAGCCAATGTTGTGACCACTACCTATGAAGCCTCTACTTTTTTATTTTCCCCCTTCCTACCCATCTTTTGATTAGTGATATGTCTATGCAAAATTAATGCGTAAATTTAGGATGCGGATGATAACCATTATATTTTTTAGAATAATTCTAACTTTCAATCTATTTCTATTCCCTAGACGAGTTTGTGAGTAGAGAAACTTATTTGATAACGTTACAAAATTTATGTTCCTGAAATAGAAATTCATTTGATAAAATCATAAAAACCTTATTTCCTATAATAGGAGTTTGTTTGATAATGATACTATTATGCCAATAACATAATGAGTTTTCAATTGTTGCAATGTTACCAAACTAACCCTTGTACTAAGTATATTCAAGATAATATATTTAGGGATAAAAGGGGGAAACCGGGTGATAATAATCCCTATGAAATAGGAGGCTCTCCCGTTTTATATAACAGTAAAGATAGAGAGGAAAGAGACTGTTAACACTGAAAGATATCACGTGCTACATCTATTTACACAGGACAATGGCCCCGTTTATATTTACAATTTTCCAATTTGTTCTACCTCGTCTATATACCTTTTTTTTCGCCAGCGTAGTCCCCAAACTCTCTGTTTTCTTGCTCAAGCTCGTCATTTTATTAAAATGCAAATGGAGATGCTGACCCGGATGGCCACATTAGCACAACCGGATAAACTAAAGTTGAGATACATTTTTGTTGCTAATCGGGATATGACATTAAAAAATTCAAAAAAAAATTCTCTGAGAGAAGAATGAAGGGAAGCAATAGTGTCACCTCGACACTCGTAAGATCCCATGAGGACAGATGCAAGGACTAACAAAGGCACAAAATGGTGATGACCAAGTCCAACTGAAGTTGGGGTCATGCAATCTCAATGTTGCCTCCCCGGGGTCACGCAATTTCAAGTTCAAGTGAGTCTAATCTCACCTAGGGTCACATCGACCTTGGCAAGCCCTCACGACCCCTAACAAGCTATTGTTGGGGTTGTGTGACCTCGACTCACCATCACCAAGGTCTTGCCCCTACTAGACAACGGCAGTTGGCCCTTTGCGGAAATTTTTAGGGGTCAGGTATCTATCTCTCTTTTTAATTTTACACTGTTTTATTTTCTTTTTTTCTGTATTTTTAAATATGACTTATCAGCCACGTCAATATTTTCTTTTCTTTTTTAACTAAAGCAATAATTTGAAAAGAAAAAAAAACATATAGTTTAAAAATCACATTGACAAAAGAAAGAAAAAGTACATCGATGAGTTTAGACAAATTAAAAGACGACATAGACTGGCGTTGCAATTACACACATATACTACCAGGCCTAGCGATATCTGCCATATTGCAAGTGGCACACACCATATTCAATGATTCATATGCATTTTAATACATGCACCACACTCAGTTAATTATTTCTCAAGAAAACGCTTAAAGGCCGGGTAGCACTTGGAAAGAAGGGAATAGGTAACCCAACATAACATAAAATTAGGTGTGAATGAGAAAATATAAACGTGAATTAACCAATTTAAATAATAACTAATATTTAAATTAAAAAAAAATTAAGAAGGAAACTTCATAAGGTAGGTACCATTTTTTTTTCGAAAGAAGATACTACTCATATATCAATATAATACTTGAGAGGTACATAAAAGGTTTTCAAACTTAGTAAATTCCAAATAATTGCAAAGAAAAACAAAACAAAAACCATAAAGCAAATTGTGAAGCAGGAGTCTATAACTAGAAGCACGGGAAAAGAGCAGTTCAAGTGCCAAAAGTTATAAAAGATACATTTAAGTGTTATTTTTTTTAAAAATCGGATCACTTAAGTATCAATTCCGATGAAGGCCACCGAAAATCCGACGTGATTTATTTTAATAATTTCTAACATCTACGTGGCTTGCAGGAATTCCACGTCAACTTACCTTCGCCAAAATGACTTTGTTTTGGCCTAAGTTTAATTTTTAATATAAAAAGTAATTAAATAATATTAAAACGACGTCGTTTTGGACTTATTTGACCATACTAATGCCCCCAAAATGACACTGTTTTGACATCAATTCGCTAGAAAAGTGTCACGTTAGCATTTTGGTCGGATTTTTTCGCCGTTAGTACTTAACTGATCTTTTTTGCTTCGATATTAGCACTTAAGTGTACATTTCCAAACTTTTGACACTTTGGCGTCCCATCGTACCAAGTTTTGGCATCTACACGTCCTAGAAGCACACTCTCATCCCTAAAGAACAAATTAGACACCATAAACGATTAAATGCCGATTGTTAGATTTAATAATGAGCACACATCAAGATCTCCAACTAATGTGCATCTAGATTCAACTTTTTCATCACCATTACCATGCAAAAACACCAACAGCAAAATGTTGAAATAACACAAATCAAATACTTGTAAAAAGCTCTCAGATCTATATTTAGATCTAATTTGAGAGAGTAAAACCCTCCTAAACTCGACCTAAATCTCAATTAGAAAAGGAGAGCGGCCAATCTCGCAGAGGTTGTGGAGCCACATTACGAACATTCTCCTTGGTGACTATCGACTTGGCAAATAGTTGAAGTGGTCTACACATTCACCCAAGATTAGCTGCAGAAATTTATTCATACACACAACTCTCAAAACAAATTGGGAGAGAAAAGAAAGACGAGTACCTTGTTTTTTACTCTATCGATGTTGTCTATATTAATGATTTAAAATGATGATATTTAAGTCATAAGATCCGACGAGTTACCAAAACATACGACCACTCAAAGAATAATCACCATTTTTTTTTCTTAAGGTTGCATTTGGTCGACTAGATAAAAGCCGAAGATAGGATATGTTTTATCTTATCACATATTTGATAGTGGTCTAAAATAGGATAAGGTCATATAAAATATATAGTAATAAAAAAAGGGAGGTAGGATAGACCTCGATAGGATTTCTATTGTTTATTTTTCTAGAAATCCTATGCTCCACTCTTTGTCGTCTTCATCCCCACACCTTGTGTGCCTTCACCAAAAAAATTTCCCAACTTCTTTTCCTTTGTTGCCCCCACCAGCAACCACATCCTCGACATCAACTACAGCGTTGGTGGCCCCATGCATGCCGTCACCGCCCACTCCCACCATCACCACCGCCACTCATCTTCAGGTCGAGGTTCATGATTCTCTCCATCCCTGCCATCACCACCATCGCCAAAACCTTCTCCAATTTCTCGCCCCACCTCCGTCGCATGGCCACCATGTCCCAACTACCCCTACAGCCGCAACCGCATTCAATTCCCCTAAAGCCCACCGAATCTCCAGTCAGCTACCCCGTGCCTACATTAGAATACAAGACGGAGCTTTGAATGGAGGCCATGGAAATCATCCATCTTTGCGGCCCGGGAGGCACTCATTTGCTCCACGCCGAGCTGGTAAATCCCCTCCTCCACGATCGATTTCCGAATGATCTTTTAAATGGCGATGCACTCCTTCCAGGAGAGCTCCGGACAGCGACAGCCCATGGATAGCGTTCACCCAAGCCAGTAACTCGTCCCGCTGTATGAGATCGTGTTTATCCCGATCACCTATCACCTGACTGGGAAGGACTCGGGGATCTCCCCACTCCGGAGAGTCGGGGTTAGGCTCTTCATCGCAGGCTTCTAGATGGTCTTAGCAACGCTGGTCGAGAAAAAGTGGACGGACTCAACGCTGGTGAAGCAAAGCCACAACCATGGCGAGCAAGGGAGTGAGTCTGTGAGAGAATATCGGACTTTAAACCACAGTTCACCAAACAATGAATGAGAGGATTTCTTATCCTATCCTCTTTAGAAATCTAGACAATCAAATGCAGCCTAATATTTATGCTAATTCTTGTTATTTTGTGACAAAAGCTAAGTATTCTAAAACTCAATCACAAAATCAATACATCAATTGGTACGGCATACTACCGTTGGATGTCGAATATAATTCATTTGTTTAATATCCACTTACAATTTGCCATATCACTCATCAAACCAATTTTGGCTCTTCATTTTTATGCCTCGTTATCGTTAATCAAACCATACCTAAAAGGTCGGGGCGGGGTGCTTCCACGGCACTTGACGCCTTGGATACAAATAAGATTTTGGTGATTTGGATGCGTGCGAACTCGATACAAGTGAGCCCTCGAATTACACGTGGGTGGCTAAAAGAGAAAAGGTGCTTCCTGAAAAGGAAATGGTCCACGCAAAACGATCGATCTCTAGAGATGCCGAGATAGTCGTGGGTAGTGGCAGCTTCAGCGTGACGTATGTTCGTGCGCCAGGAAGCTGTGGCCTTTTGATTCCACGACACCTCTCGATCAAGAACACGACAGCAACAGTTTGGTCAAATAAAGATTCGACTTTCATACGTGCAACGTCGTATCTTTCTTGGGTTTTGCCTCTTATGGCCTGCCCATTGCTATAAATCATTCCCCTGGTTCGATCCGGCTCGACTCGACTCTTCATTGTCTCACGTTATTGTCATTCGCACTCCTTTTTCTCCCTGCTAACCCAGAGCAGGACTAGACTGAGATTGAAGCTCGCCTCTCGAGGAAAATGGCGAAGGCGATTTGTTTCTTCGAGCTCAACACCGGGGTCAAAATCCCCTCTGTAGGGTTGGGCACTTGGCAGGCCGATCCTGGCATTGTCGCCGACGCCATCGCCACCGCCGTCAATGTTCGCTTTTTTCCTGTTCTTTTGCTTCTGTCTTCTTTTGTTTTCCTGATCTTTCTCCAGAAATTGGTGGGTGGGTTTAGTGGGTGCATGAACCAGTTAAGAGTCGATTGAAGTCTTTTATTTCTTCCTCGCATTTTCATGTTTTGAGGTGCAAAGTATGTTATGCAAGGTTGTTTTCGCAATTTGATGGCTAGTTTTTGCAGTTCTTAGTTTTTCTGCAATGGGTTCGATTTATTTGATTCTGTGTTGAGCTGCAAATGTTTGTCTTGGCATAAATAGGCAGGTTGCTCATTGTAGTGCTCTCCATGTGCAGGTTGGGTACAGGCATATTGATTGTGCTCAAATTTATGACAATGAGAAGGAGGTAATATTCTGTTCTTAGTTGCCAGTCTCTCGCGTCTCAAAAGCCAGTTGTGGCGTTGATCCGCTCATGAATTTTTCCCTAAAGTCCTTCTCCTGACAATCTCATCTTGTCTGCCTGCTGATGCGCCAAAGAACAAGATGATTGCAACATGTATCGGTGAAAGAGTTGTTAATATCTGATGACATTGAAATGTCTGTTTAATACAGTTCATGGAGGTCGGACATGGAGTGCACACTTTTGCATTGCATGCTTGACATTGCATTTGCCTTTGTGCCGTGTCTGAATTGTATGGACATTTGAAAGTTGCCCCTGGAAATCAATAGGTCCTTGTCCTGTTTTGTGCCTTTAGTATCTTTATCATTTAAAAGGAAAAGAAAAACTTGTTGATTTATATGTTGTTCGTTGCTGAATAGTGAATACTTAAGCTTTTAACTCATGAATATTGAGAGGTAGAGAGGCAAATTATTATGATCTTTTGAATTCTTAAGTTCTTTTTGTCCCTTTCATTTTGGTGTTTAGGGATAGGGCAAGTATCTCTAGTCTGAAATGGTCTTCAGTAAACTATGCCCTTTGCTCGTTCTTAAACACTTGAAGCTTTTGCGAAAACTACGATCTAACTCTCACTTGAAACTGAGGCTTAAACTTCAGAAAGGATATCTAATTTTTAATCATTCCGATCCACAAAATCAACAAAAGGGTGCTGTAGTTGCTCACTGGATGTGCTCGAATGCATTATATGCTGTTTAGTTTTAGTTGGGGGATGGTCAAAAGAAGTCAGGAGAACAACGATCTCTACCAGTAGGTTGATATTGCCCTGTTTCAATAAGTCACTTTCAATTGATCTGGAACTTGAAAAACCCATTAGGAAGAAGTCAACATTTACTTTCTTGTGGTTTCATGGTAGGAGATCAATTATTCCTTTCCTTTGTATTGCTAACGTACATTTCACTTACGAGGGCACAATCAAGATGTGGTCATTTTGCAGAGTGACCAACAATGCTCTTCTTTTGCTAATTTGGTCTTCCAAATTTCAACAGATTGGTACTGCTCTCCAGAAATTATTTAGCGAGGGTGTGGTGAAGCGCCAGGATTTGTGGATCACTTCCAAGCTATGGTATGTTTTGGTTTTTCCCTATGCTACGAACATGTTTTGATCAGGTTTTTCGAGTTGAGTTAGTAATGTTAATCCTAGGAGCATGTGACCAGAAAACAGGATGATTCATCTCTGGATTGCCTAATCACTCAAGCCCTCCTTTTTTGTCTCATTTCTTAAACAATTTGCTGCAGGTGTAATGATCACGCACCAGAAGATGTTCCCAAGGCATTAGACAGAACCTTGGAGAACTTGCAGCTCGAGTATCTGGACCTTTACCTGGTACAATTCAACAATGAACTTTTCTAGCTTATTTAAGGACAGATAACGCTTCTCCTGTTATATGTTCATTTCTGTGTGCCATTAGGATGTACATTAAAATATGAATTAATGTGTTTTACTGTTTAAAGATCCACTGGCCTGTGAGCATGAAGAGGGGCTCGGTCGGCTTCAAGCCTGAAAACCTTACCCAGCCAGACATACCCAGTACATGGAAAGCAATGGAGGCACTATACCGTTCTGGCAAGGCTCGAGCCATTGGAGTGAGCAACTTCTCCTGCAAGAAGCTCGGTGATTTGCTGGACATCGCAGAAGTTCCTCCTGCTGTCAACCAAGTGGAATGCCACCCTTATTGGCAGCAAGAGAAGCTGCACAAGTTTTGCCAATCCAGGGGCGTACATTTATCAGTAAGCAACTTGTTAACATATCTAGATAGTGATGCACGTGACCTCCAGCACATCGATTATTGAAAGTGCTACACAGAGAAATGTTTTTCCTCTTTCATCATGCTGTATATTTGTCAATCTGCATGTTTTTCTTGGACCTTCAAATTTCAGATCAAACATTTTCCTTGGAAACTCCCTATCTTATGAGTTTCTTGGCAAAGGGTGTTCTAAGAATTTGAAAGGCGTTTAACATGACATGCTTGCCGTTGAGATGAAGCATTCTGCTTTCACATTACTTGTGTCCATTTTCATCTTCTTCGTTTATATGCTGAGGTTCATCTTATTTAGTACAAATAATTAAACCCTTTGGGTCTCTGGACATGCTTCCTCTTCTTGTGTACTACTAGTCAGTTATATAATTTGAATTAACATGATCTTTCTTTCCTTTAGGGTTATTCGCCCTTGGGTTCCCCGGGCAAGGAGTCTATTAAGAGTGATATCCTTAAGAATCCAGTCGTCACTACCATAGCTGAGAAACTGGGCAAGACTCCGGCTCAGGTGGCACTCCGCTGGGGACTCCAAATGGGCCACAGCGTGCTTCCCAAGAGCACAAACGAAGCGCGAATCAAGCAAAACTTTGATGTCTTTGACTGGTCCATACCCAACGACTTGTTCTGCAAGTTTTCCGAAATAGCTCAGGCAAGTGAATTCCCGTTCACCATCTCCTCCTCATCCACTAGCGGTCTCTTCCGATGGCGCTATGCAGTCCAACAGGCACAAGCCAAAGTATAGCAAAGCTAAAGAACTGCTTAAAGGACTTTCTAGGGAGTGGCAGCTAATGAATTTACAAATCCTGGGACTGAAAATTTTTATGTTCTTGATCATGCAGGGGAAACTAATCAAGGGCACCAGCTTTGTGCATGAGACTCTGGGCGCATACAAGACTGTTGAAGAACTTTGGGACGGCGAGATTTGAACAGACTTTAAGCAAGCATCTGAAGCATGAGAGCTGCAGTTTTCGTCGACCAGCTTAGCTTCCATTTACTTTCGTATTAGCTGCGTATGCCTATGAATTCTGCTGAACATAAGTTCGAACATCCCATAAGCTTTTTTCTCATCAATCAGCGGAACTGCGATTGAAGATGCTTGAAAGGCGTGACTGTTTGCGTATTCTGTCCATATTTGTTGTTCTGTTTTCTTCTTGCCTTCATCTATCTTGCCTTTTCACTTTGCTCCTCTCTCCCTCTCCCTCCCTCTTGACAAAAGCAAGAACAACGCCCACCGAACTCAGGCGACCACCCCTCTCTCTCTACTCAGGTCGCCGCCGGTCGCACTGTTAAGCTGCACGACCTATGACACCAGTCGCAGTGGCGTGGTTACTTCTTATGGATTAATCTTTAGTAACGGAATAATCAAAGTCATGATTCATTGTGAGCTCTCCGTCCCGCAGTCTCCGCAACAGACGCCGCCGGCCTTAGGCGACCTGGATTGAAGGGAAGGGCCCTGAGGCCAGGCATCCTCCAATACACGAGCGATTCAACAACGGCGTGAATCCAGCCCATATGGCCATAAGTGGAGAGAGGGAGTGGCGGCGAGTCCTCAAGGGGCAGAGAGACATGGCCGTAGGTTGAGCAAGCGAAGGGGCGGCCGAGGGCTATGGAGGGGCAGCCAAGGGCTGTGGAGGGTGCAGTGGCCTTCAGTGTTGGTTATTCAATCACTGTATGACTCGCTTGTATCATTTATAAAAATGAATGAATAAAAATATTTTTATCGTTCATGAAAATATTTAAACATAAATTGTTATTGGTAATAAAAATATTTTAATAATATAAACAATCATTTTAAGGAATAGTCTCAAAATTTTTCATTCTTTGTGAAACCAACGGAACCCTATTCATTTCTTTTTTCAGTTTATCGTTAAACACAAAAATGTTGGCAGTGCTTAAGGTTTTAGCAAGGCTTGCCAGCTTATTAGCGGGCACATGGACAAGAAAATCAATATGCAAAACTCAGCTCTATGCAATAGGTTAGCATTGGTCACACTATACAAGACTGATGGCATTGATTAGATCACCACATTAGCATCTTCGGTTGAAATTAGCCGAAAGGACTACATTGAAAAATCATCAAAAATTTAGGAATGAATTAGTAAATTCAAAGATTTAGAACTGAATTAACACAAGTGCAATAACTTTAAGACTTTTTTTTATATATAATTTTCCCCTTGCAGCTACATACAGAAGAAGTAGAGCAATCTAGGCAACAAGGGAATAAACAGGAACAAAGGAATAAGAGAAAATTGCAGAAGCCCTTTTGAAAACAGACAGATTAACTACACAAATTTTGAAAAACAAAGCGGAGGGGTCAAGTATGAACCCGTTGATCCGCAATTTCAAAAGAGAGAACCTATCGAAGGGATGGCGCCGTGAAGAATTTCTTACATGCACCTGACGCATGTGAGACCCACATTAATTTAAGGGTTAATATCATGAAAATTTTCAAGTTGGTACATCTATAATAAATTTATTCTAAATTAATTTTTTATCACAAAAAATCTCAAACTAATAAACATGTGACAAACTTATCTCAAATAACTACCAAAAATCCCAAACTTGTACACTTGTGACAAGTTTATCAAACTAATTTTTTGACCTTCAAAAACTCCAAACCGGTACATTTGTGACAAACAAAATGTAAAATCCCAAGGTACTCCAATCTAGGGGTGAGCATGGTCCAGGTTGGGCCAGTCCACCCCCTAACCCTAGGACCAACCCAAACAGTGTTGGTCTTCAATTTTTGGGACCGAGAACCGACCCTATTGAGCCTAGGACTGAGGACCGGACCGACCCAATGGGTTCGGTCCGTTCTAGGGTTAACCCAAGATCAACCGTTAATTTTTTTTCATTTTTTTTGTATTTATGAAAAACTAAACCAATTATTTCAAATTACATATTTATTGATACTATGATTTTAACTAAATTGTAAATACTAATACATATTCAACAAATTTAAAATAAGGTAACAATAAAAATTTCACACTTGCTAAAAGCAAGAAACCATAAAAACAATTAAGATTGCTTATAGAGCCACAAGACGAGCGTTGCTCACGAGCGAAAAGAATTTCTAATTAGGGCTTTATTTTCTTATGATTTACTCGAAACGAGCAAGGTTAGCGAATAGAGGTAAGCGGCACAAGCATCAAGCAACAAATGGGGTGAGCATGGCAAGCGGGGTGATGAGTGTCGAGTGGTAAGGGACCAAAAGTAAGCAAAGTGAGTGTCGAGTGGCAAGCGAGGCAAGATTGCTCACAAGTGAAATTGTTTCTTTCTATTTTACTTGGCAAATTGAATACTAAGAGGATAAAGTAGAAAGAAAGGAGCAAGAGTACTGGAGGATGACGCCATTTGAATTAGGGTTTACTCTTTAAAATAAATAAAAATGTATTATATATAATATAATATATAAGGTCAGGGTTGGTCCAACTGAAGACCAACTTGCACAGTACTGATCCGAGGATCTCAGGACCAAGCACCGACCCAATGCCCTTGGGAACCGGATCAGGATCAACAGGGTTGGGCCGATCTAGGGTCGGTTCAGGGTCAACCCTGGATCGATGCTCACCCTTACTCCAATCAACTATCATATGTCATCCAACTTTGTAATTTAATAATAAAACTTAACAAAAACTAACATAGAGTAAATTTATCATAAATGTACCAATTCAAGGTAAATTTATCAAAGATATATCAATTTAGGGTTTTTGGTAAATATGACACAGATGTACTAGTTTTGGGTTTTTTAACAATTTTGATAGACTAGCTTCACATGCTCCCACATCAAGATTGGAGTTTTTGCTCACTTCTCACTAGGGTGTCAACGATTTGTTTGGTTCAGGTTTTCATGATACCCAAACCAAACCCAACCGTTTGGAATCGGAATGGTTTCTACCCGAATCTAATTGAATAAAAGTGGTTTGGGTCAGGTCTTCGGATTATTTCTTTTTCAAGCTTATGCCCCAATTAAACCTCAAGTTATTCCAGACCTAGTCTATCACATTTGATTTCATTAAAAACGTTCGTTCTAAGCTGATTTCAAATCTATTGGACGATGAAATTTAGCAACAAGCCAAACTAGCTGAACCGCACAGGAAGTTCGGTTTCTTGAAAAGTGAATATTTTAGCTGTGGAACATATTCAGTCAGGTTAAATCTTATGCGATAGCTTAACTTGGCAACGCAAGTGCCTGCAAATATATACAAATATAATCAAAAGCGCGATAACATATCAGAATGATGAATGACCAAGAAATCCCCATCTTTTCGTTTAACAAAACCAATATTTTCCAACAGATTCAGTTATATCCAAGAAATTTCCATTATGGCCAAAAGACCATATTAGCTCTTAAGGAGAATCTTTCAAAAGACCCAATTAATTATTGATATAGTGAACTTTCCAATGATGAGGAAAATATCAACATATGTTTTCTAACAATGCTCCGGTTTCCAAGGTACTTTATTTATATTACAAACAGTAATTGTACAACTCTACTCACACAATTTTCATCCTCAACTCTAAAAATGAAATTATCCAATGGTGCAATTAGTCAACAAGGAAGCCATAGGGCGAATGAAAGAACTTGCTTGCTGATCTCTTACACCAGCATCGCTTTTCCTACAATGTGACCTCATTTTTGTCAATTTTTGGGTTGAATCTTTAAATATTCTCTTTTGATGAATTATAGTGCTTTTTAAGGATTCTTTGAATTGCAAGTGAGAAGGGAAGAAGGAGGAAATAAAAATTGAATTGGGCCAAATCGAACCATCAAACTACCCAAATTCCTTTACTTATTACCATAACTGAGAAGGCCCAAAATTTTCAATTTGTTCAAGTATTTTTGACACGCATATATTTGACAACTCTCGATCGGTATAAGTATAGCCCAAGTGCCAAAACTTGGCACAAGGGGACACTTAGGGCCTACATGATAACGCTTCTATTCCCAGGAATAATTTCTGCTCAAAAATTATTCTTTTTTATTCTGTTTCCGGAAACAATTTCTGAGCATTTGAAGGCATTTGATAACTGTCCAAAATTTTTACTCCAAAAACAGAAATGCATTTGGTAAAAAATTTTAATCTTTTGATTCTTTTAATTTTTTAGTATTTTTTGTTATAATTTTTTTCTTTTTTTCTTTTTCTTTTTTCTCCCATTCTTCCTCTTGGCTGCCGCCATCAATGATGGCCGGCGAGCAACTAGGCAAGGCTCGGCCTCACCCTAATCTGCGAGGCCGAACCTCACCCTGGCTTGGCGAGGCGCCAAACCTCACCCAGCCGCTCACCGGCGGCGGTAATGGGGTGGTGATGGGGAGGAAGAGGAAGAAGAAGAAGAAAGGGAAGGGAAAAAAGAGAAGAGAGAAAAGAGAGAAAAAATTGATTCTCAGAATTGTTCCCGGAAGCGAGAAGCAACTTTTTTTTGTTTCTAGATTCTACTCTAAACCAATTCCAGGGAACAAAAAATTTACCAAATGCATTTCTGTTCCAAATCTACTCCCGGAAACAAAAGAACAGAAACAGTTGTTCCCGGAACGTTACCATGCAGGCCATTAAGTGCCAAAAGTTACAAAAGGTACACTTAAATGCCAAAATCGGAGAAAAAATGATTAATTAAGTGCTAACGGCAATAAAATCTGGTCAAAATGCTGACATGGCAATTTTCCGACGATCTAGGGTCAAAATGGCGTCGTTTTGGATGCTGACATGGCAAATAAGCCCAAAACAACATCATTTTGAGTACTAATGTGGCTAAATTAGCCCAAAACGACATGATTTTGGCCAAAGTTTATTTTTTAATATAAATATTAATTAAATAATATTAAAAGCTAAATTATTATAAAAAAAAAAAAAAGAGGGGCAGCAACCCGCTTGTGGCCGCCGCCCCATCGCCAGTGGGGCGGTGGCAACGGACGACGAGGGTCGCCGACACCTGGGTGCAGGTCGACGACCCTCTCCTAGATTTGGGCAAGGGTCGGCCGCCCTCGCCCCAGCCTGGACGAGGGTCGTTGGCCCTCTCCTAGGCATCGGCGACCCTCGTCCAGGCTAGGGCAAGGTTGGTCGACCCTCACCCAGATTTGAGAGAGGGTCACCGCCCTCTCTCGGCCCTCGCCAAAGGTCGCCGACCGTGCCTAGGCATCAGCGACCCTCGCCGTCCGTCGCCGCCGCCCCCACCGACAATGAGGCACGGCCACAAAGTGTGCTTTGCCCCCCTCCTTTAAAATTTTGCTTTTAATATTTATATTAAAAATTAAAACTTTGGCCAAAACAACATCGTTTTGGGGCTTATTTGGCCATGTCAACACCCCAAAACGACGTTGTTTCGACTCCAGATTGCCGGAAAATTGCCATGTCAGTATTTTGACCAGATTTTCTCGTCATCAATTTTGGCAAGTGTACCTTTTGTAACTTTTGGCACTTAAGTGTCCCCTTGTGCCAAGTTTTGACACTCCAGGGGTCCGTACGTCACTCTCGATCATAAGTTCCGGAGGCAATGGTGAATTCTTTTTCCATAATTCCATAGTTAGATGAGTAGAGAAAAATTTCTTTTTCTATAATTTTATAGTTAGATGGGCAGACTTATAAGGGGGAAAGAATGAAAGCGGCACTCTTGTGCTTCTTATCAATCGATGTGAACTTTTGATCTCATGATAGTGTTAAGTCGACTTCGCATCACATGAGGAATTTGTGTCATGAGTTCTCGACCTTATCCATGTATCGAATATAATCAAATCTTTAAGTATTTCAACTAGTTGAGTCAAGTCGTAGACTTTTATCGAAATTCTGGTCAATTTTGAATCGAATAAAAAAATACTTTCATCATTTATAAAAATATTTGAACACAAATTATTATCGATAATAAAAGCATTTTTCATTAACTATTTATTTTAAGCGGTACAAGTGATCATTTAAAAAAAAATTTGCAAATCATTCATTTTTTTGCGCATCAAACAAAGCCTTAATGAAGATCATTTAAGGGATTGTTTAATGGCAAATAAATTTTCATTCATTGTCCTATCTATATGAATAAGTCCATAAGATCAGTTATGACTGAACCTATTTTTAAAGTGTTAAGAATATATGTGACAAGTTTACAATTTTGCCGCATCTTTTAACAGTTCTTGGTTGATAAATCATTGAAAGGATATTGATGATCTTGTTGAGATCGTTGTGTTCTCAAGCTTCACCATTGAGTATTGGATACCTCAGGAGACAATGAGTCATAAGTAGAGGTGTCAAAATGGGTCATAAACCCATATTATGACTCACTTTTAGTTAAATGGGTCAAATATGGGTCAAGTGAAAGCTAAATATGGGTCAAATATGGGTCAAGTGAAAGTTGAATATGGGTCAAATATGGGTCAAGTGAAAATTAAATATTGGTCAAATATGAGTTAAATAAATGTTAAATATATGTCAAATGTGAGTTGAGTGAGTCATTTAACATAGAGTTTCGAGTGAGTTTGGATTTCTCTACAATAATAATGGCTTTTAGCAATACGGGTCGGGTCAGGTGTGGGTCGGGTGTGGGTCGGGTCGGGTATGGGTCATTAGATTTACATTACATTAATTTGGGTCAAAACGGGTTAAATGGGTCAATATGGGTCGGACCATTTTTGACCCGACCCAAACCCGACCCGACCCACCCATTTGACGGGTCTAGTCATAAGTCATTGGGCATTATGATACTTGAGCTAGAACACAAGTACTTTTCTCAGATAAATTCACTAAATGTGACATGTGTAGAACGATTGGCAACATGAAAGCTTTTAAGCAAGTTCAATGACTAATCATTCATGATTTAGTCTGGTGTAAGATCCTTAGACCTAAGGCGTGATGCTGACTTGTTGTTGGATGGGTGTGGTTCACAAATGCACATATTGACACTTCCTCAAACATCTCTATACTTGATAGTCATAGTTTGTTCATGTACGAAGGAAAATGTATGTGCAACATGGAATCTGTCATCTTGTTATATGTATAGATATACAATTTAGAATATTGATGTTCTATGCAATCTAATCATGACAATGTATTGAAATCCTCGGCCAGGATTGTAATCGAGAATGAATGATTCATGTCTCAAAGAATACATGTCAATCAAATTTGGGCATATGACCAAATTGGTGGCATAACCAACAATTGAATGGCCTTTGTTCAATAGGACATGGTGAAATAGAAGGATCAAATTACACGGTTGCCAAAGCTAACAGATTTATTATATTCATGACCTATTCATACTGTCTGGATAGTCGTGATATATTGCTATATGTCACTCATGGTTTATAGGAACTGGAGATTGATCAGGACAATCAATTCTCTTGATTGTGTTAATGTGTAAGTACAAATCCTACTACCATCTTAGTGACGAATCTAGGGATATCACACACATAACCAATTTAGAATGACGTTTGAATAGGAGAGACAATATTGTAAATGTGTTTGCACTTGAGGCAATCAAATTGAGTTAGGCTGAAAATTAAAGTTCTAAAAAAGGGGTTTCAAACTTTAAAGATCTGAAAGAGGTTTCAAACTTTACGATCGAATGAAAGATCCGAAGTGGATTCAGATTTAATAGCCAAATTAAATATCTAAAGTGATTTTAGAATTAATGGTTGTATTAATGACATGAAGTGAGTTTAGAATCAATGGTCACATTTAATGATCTAAAGTGAGTTCAGAATCAATGGTTGTATTAATGATCCAAAGTGAGCTCGGAATTAATAGGCAAATTAAAGATCCGAAATGGTTCAAGTTCTAAAACAGTTTCAGACTCAACGGCCACATTAATGATCTAAAATGTTTTCAGAATAAATGGGCAATTTAATAATATGAAACAGTTTCAGATTCAAATGACTAATCAATGTTCTGAAATGATTTCAAACATAACGGTCAAATTAAATATTTGTAACGATTACAAAGTTAATGCTTAGAATAAGGCTATGTAATAGTTATAGAATAAATGCCTTAGCTAATGTTTGAAACAGCTTCATAATTTAAGTCCAGATCCAAGGTTTGAAGCAAGCTTAAACATTACAGCCCAATTAATTCTCCGAAACAGTTTTGGAGTTAATGAGCCAAATTGAATGTGACTTGAATTGGTTATAAAAGGACAATTGAGAGAGCAGATTGCAAGATGATCAACAATTGACAATTGAGAATGATAATAGTGATCAACCAAGCCATTCACACACAAGAGATTGCTAGCACAATTGTAGTGGTGAGAGCTCTCAATTTCTCTCTCTTGTTCAACGTGAGATTGATGGTATGTTTGAACTAAAGGCCCAACATTTGTGGGGCTTAATTGAAGAACGTTGGAACCTATATTACGAAGAGATCAGACGCTTGTGGATCTGAATAACGTCAGAATCAGTATTACTAGAAGACATCAGATGTTCATGGCCAAAATTCTAACAACGTCATAACTAGTGTTACTAGGAGATCAAACATTCATAGTCAGAATCTGAAGAAGGTTAGAACCTGCGCTACAAGGACATCAGATCGTGGTTAGAATTTGAGGAATATTAGAACCAAAACTTCTAAGTATGGTAAAGGGTAACGTGATTAGACCCTCTATCACTTCTATGTGCTTTGTTAAAACGCATGAACAGTATCAAGGAAATGCGGCTTCCGCTGCGAATCAGATTTTTTATTCTATTTTACTTATACACGCGTTGTTGTTTTTTGAAACAAACCCAACAGATCAAACCCTTGATACGATGGGACCATTTTAATATGAAAACTAAGATTTTTATGTTCAAACAAAAAATATTTCGAAGTGGGGCCATTTTCATCCACCAATTATTCTAGGCCTCGTGTCCGTGGTAGAATGTAAGTAGATGTCTAAATAAATAGGTCATATTCAAAATCCTAAAAGAGAATCACCACAATGTTCTTTTAAATGTAGATTAATTTTGGGAAAATTACATTTTTGAACCCTGTGGTGCTAAGGGAATTCACTTTCGAATGTTATCCTTTGTTTGATTTTAATACTAATCACTCTAAAATACTAAAAAGAGAATCCACCACAGTGTTATTTGAATGTAGATTAGTTTTAATAAATCAATTTTAGGGAAATTACATTTTGGAACCTTGTAATATTGGGGGAAGTCACTTTTGGTCATTCTATTTTGTTCGATGGCAATACAAGTCTTTATACTACTCATCGGCAATTACTAGAGCATTAGCGTTAAATATCCATCGAAAATTCATTACAAAGTGCTAAGTCAGCACCGACTATAATGACATACGACACTTGCATGTACAAACCTCTAAGACAAATTACACTTTTTGGTTCTTATGCTTTTGAAAACCATCAACTTTAGTCCATGTACTTTGCTTTCTAGTCTCCATGTCATTTTTGCAATGACAATTTAATTCTTTTTATCACATTTTTGTCTAAAATTTTATGAAAATGTCAAATCAAGACCAACTATTAGTTATTAATTTCTACTTTTGTAAGTTTGTCCTATCACATTGATAGCCCATTATAATTAATTTCATTGTACATAGCAACGATGACATCCTCATTTTAAGCTTGAATTTGCATTAACATATCATAGATAGTTTATGAAATATGCAAAATGTTATAGATAATTTGTGAAAATTATTCCAATAATAGTAATACCAACAAGTGTGCATCCATCAAGAAAATATTCCATGGTTTACAATCACCAGGTCATTTGCCTACCTGGCATATGGCCCATGTGGACCACTAATAAAGTGACATCTATCATCTGAGTTGGAATAAAAAATTAATATGCAAATCCATCTTTCTCTCCTCTAGGTCTGACTGAAGGACGATCACTAGCTGAGCAGAGGGCATTAATTGCTACTTTCTCTCTCTCTAGGCAAAGTCTTTTCTCGTTTGAAAATGAAGAAGCTTTCCCTCTTCCTTCCCGATGCCATTTTCCCCTCGTTTATTTACTCGCCTCCTGAATCATTCTCCTCCTCCTCCTCCTCCTCCTTCTTCTTCAACTTCGACTTTGATCGTCGCTTTCGTCGCCTTTTTGGATCCAGCAATAGAAATCGCGAGCGGCTCGGTTTTTATATTGGGTTTGGGCACATCACCCCTAAAGGGAAGAAGCCTACAATTGCTGGGTCCTCGGTCCTCACGCCGCTCGCTTCGCTTGTCGCCGTCGTCGCCTTTCTGACTCCGGCGATAGAAACCACAAGCGGCTCGGTTTCTATTTCAAGCTCGGGCATGTCGCCCCTGAAGCAAAAGAAGTTTGCAATTGTTGGGTCTTGAGTGCTCTCGGCCTTCACATGCTACTCGCTTCATTCGTCGCCATCATTGCCTTTTCAGCTTCAGCGATACAAACCATGAGTGGCTCGGTTTAGACGCGACCAACTTTCTCCCACACAAGGTAAGAGTCCATGCGGCACTCTCGTTTAGTTTAGGAAGAAAACTCATGTTCGTGCCCACTAATGCTTAACTCAATAGTCTAGGTCAATCATTGCAATTCGCTTAGTAATCGAGACTAGATAGGACTAAGAAAAGGGAAGTGAGGGCACAAAGGCAATTGGGCTTCTATTGAAGCCAACGAATCATGAGGGTCAACTATTTTTTCCATGGAATTTGACTTCCGAAGGACTAACATGAGCAAACCAAGTTTATTTGTTCAGTTTAAGTTGTGATTCTATCGAATTGGTTTAGGTGTGGGCTGCTAGTTTGGCCATGGCAGTAGAATAAGCTTTCTCTTTTTTTCCCTTGTAACTAATGACCAGAAAAGATCTTTTAAGCATAATAGATCTAATTGAGTTGCCCACCATCTATTCAATGAAATGCCTAAACATTGTTGTTAGAAATGGAAGCTTGATTACCTTTTCAAAGTTATTGCTGCTGAACATTGTGAAATATTAGAGGAGATTGGCATGTAGAACAATTTAAATTGGATGAAAGGGAGAGAGGCAACCCTTATCTTGTGGCTCGGGCTTAGCTAAAAGGAAATAGTGTTGAATAAAATCAAAAGAAGATGATAATCTTGATGCAATGCAGAATTGAGTATTTGCTGATTTTTCTAGTTCTATTATCATTAAATGTTTGAATGGCGTATGTTGTAGATACCAGCTGAAATAACTGCTGTCTTGGAGCCAATCAAGGACAATGAAGAAGCAGTTAGAAACTATAGAATTCACCTTGGAACTAAAATGTGCAAGAAAATTTTGGCTAATGGAATCAAGACACTACATCTTTACACACTCAACGTGGAGAAGTCACCATTGGCTATATTAGTGGTTGTTCCAATATCCTTGAGCCTTTAACAGTATTTACATTGTTGGGGTAGCTTTGATCTCTTCAGGCTTCTACTGACATATACTAAGCATGTCATCAGAATCTTAGCTTGATTGAGTAGGCTAAAGTTTTGAGGTTTCTTCCCTAGGAGACGCCCTACAAATGTCTTCCGTGTTAAGGAAGATGTTTGGCCCATATTCTGGTACAATACATGGATGAGAAGTTCAGTGTTAGTTTATATGTAAACATAGGGAATTTTATTCGTATGATGGGATGATTGGGCTACGGTAGGGAAAATCGTCCAAAGAGTTATATTTCAAGGACCATGGGTTGGGACCAATACACTTGATGGGGTGATTCTTGTAGTGCAACGTATGGGACACTAACTGACTACCAGGTATAGCATGCCATCAATTTTTGCTCAAGCTTTATAGCCTTTTACTGATGGACTTGTTTATTGGTTCTTTGATCTGTCTCCTATTTTAGGTTTTTCCTAGTCTTCTCTCTGAACTTCATGGACCCAGATTGTATGTTGAGGTAAATTTCCCATTAAATAGAGAAGATTGTGATGTTGCTGCATTTTCATTAAATTTAATGGAGTCCTGCAGTCTTTGAGTTCCTATGGATTTGCTAATTTAGAAATTGCTCACTCTTCCTTGTGATTTCCTTTATTTACAATTTTTATTCTACTTTAAAAATATATACAGTTATTTTGTTCATGACGGTTTGCAAGTCTTACGCTCGCTATGATCTATAAGTGGCACTAACCATTCTGTAAATTGTCATTTTCAGGTAATAGTTCATGTGTCCACGTGCCTATGATAAGAAACTTCATGAAGAATGGATTGTTCCCTTGAATAGCATTGAAGATGTTCATGAGGTGAAGTTGCTTATCATTTGTTGTTCCTTTTTTTTTCTGTATTATGAGAACATATCAGGTCTGAATTTGTGTACTTTGTATTATTGTGCCCCAGAAATTTAAGAAATTACGCCTTGGGAAGTTGAGAAGTAAGCGATAAGCTAAAAATATCAAAGAGATTTTCAAGACATGGTAGATCATTTTTAGGACATGGATTTAGTGAGGTTGAAGAATCCACTGAAGAATACATGACGTAGGGTGGGGGAAAAAAATCAGGTGAAAAAGGTGCCTGGATTTTCTTACTTCTGAGAATTGGCTCTCTTTGTTTTGCAAAATGAAGAAGCTTAAAACATCTTAAACCCTAGAGTGTTACTAGAGAAACTTAAGTTGTGATTCTTCCATAAATGTTTGTGCTAGTTCTGCTTCTGTTATAAGTAGTTAAAGGACTACTTCACATTGGTTGAGTTCAGTTTGCTTAATGCTCATGTCAATGGTGATTGTTGTGTTTAGATAAAAGAAGATGATCATGGCTAAGGCATTTTTTTTTCATGTGGATCACTATGTTCTTGTGTCTCTCTTGCCATTCTAACGCCACGTGACTGATGTTTTGGTGTGATTTTAATTCAGGATGGGGTGGGCCTGGGGTTATGTGTACCAGAAGGCCTATGTGGAGTTTTTCTGTTCTCCAGAAAAATTGAACACCCTCATGGAGAAATGGAAGAAATTCTCAAACCTAACCTACATGGCCTTAAAAAAGTAGGTGACAAAGGGATATCAAATGTCGAGGAATCCAACGTGAATGCGGTGACTCGGGGAGTCTTCCCGGCGAAGGAGATCATCCAACCGACAGTGATTGATCCAGCCAGCTTTTTGGTCTGCAAGGATGAGGCATTCGAAATCTGGTCAAGGGGGTGGGCTTGTCTATACCCTGCTCAGGGTAACTCATCCCAAAAATTGCTTCTAAAGGTTCATGCACTCTCATCATACACGCCTTTCGTATACAGACCACTTCATTTACCTGCCTTTACATTCTCTTGTTTTTTTTTTTTTTTGTCTCCCCCTCCTTTTTGGAGCTCTTGAATAGCGTATGCCTTTATGTTTGCAGATACAGAGCCCTTGCTTCTTGGTAAGTTTGGTAGATAACGATTACGTGAAGAGCGACTTGTTCGCCCTGTTCGATGATATATGAAGCATGCTGCTTACTGCTGTTGAGTTGCTGTGGTGATGTTTGTATTTTAGTTTCCTCAAGGAGATTGTCATGGGAATAACCCGTTGGGTTTCTGGTATTGCAACTTACCACAAAATTTGTAATCTAGATCAGCAGATGATTTTGTCTTTCAATTCTTAGAACGTTATATTGATTTAATAATTTTTTCTCGGTCAGTCTCGTATACCTATATATGGTAGTTCATGTTGATGTAGTCCATTAGTATTCTCAGCATGAATGATGCAAAGCATTTATGGTGATAATGATTTTGATACCTGGTGAAATTATTTGCAGCGACACTCCCTTGGATTTTTTGTCAAAAGCATCATACATGTAAATCGCAAGATGTTTTATCGCTTGAAGAAAGTTATGACAGTTGATACAACAAAATCAATGTTGCTCATGACTCTTGCAGGTTACAGTGTCCTGATGTAATATAGAAGCACCCAAATTTGAGGGTCTTCTGTCTTAGCTTTAGGAACTCTTGTGCCATAAAAATTGGTCAAAAGGCTGATATAGACACGATATCCACACAAGAAAAATGCCCCAGAAAGTGCCTCATGCTCCACACCAAAGTTGATTAGCTGAAATCTGACAGCTCAAAGCATCTTGCTTCCTTGTCGTCACAAGCATTGAGTTTGCATCTCCATTCAAAATCCTTTTACCTTCGAAAAATTGCAAGCCTCTAGTTGTAAACCACGTTCCTGAAAGAACTAAAGAAAAATATTAACTCTAGCCCTCTAAAGAACTAAAATATGCCTAACTCAAGCTCGAAATTGGTAATATGTTAGGTCGACTCAATTTGATTACCCTATTACTCTTCACAACAAGAAGAGGACTTAAAACAAAAGAGAGCGAACAAGGAAACACTTGAAACACTTGGTGGAGGAAAGTTCAGTAGCAATTAAAAGATGGAAACCATGTTTAATATTCAAGTCAAGTCAATCTATTTTTAGCTAGGAATTAGCAAGCACAAATAGGGCAAAGATTGCGAAGTGATATGAGCACAAACATTAAAGGTCAGCAGCAACCACAAAGAAATGTCTAGTTGATTTACAAGCACAAATAGGACAAGCATTGCTAAGTGAAATGAGCACAAACATACAAGGTCAGTAGCCACCATGAAGAAACACCTGGTTGATTTGCAAACATACAAGGATAGTAGCTGTCACGCCCCGACTCTCGAGCACGCGACAACCCCTTCTCTTGGTCGATAGAAAGCGACGTCCCAGGACTCGTCGACGACCATTCATTTTAATCTTTCGTTATGCACAAGCGGAAGGCGAACCATCCCCAGTCCAACAAACAAACAATCAATGAATCAGGGATAGAGGGATGAACAGCAAGAACAACCATCACTACTCATTTATACAAATTACTAGATTAACCAACGGAGGATCGTTTTCCGATTTACAAGCCCGACACAGGGGCCGATCCATCCTCTAAGCCAAACCAAAAAGGAACTAGGCTGGGCTAATCTAGCTGTACAAAATGAACCCTCGGGTTCAGCACCGCGGTCACTCGGACCCATCGACTCGATTCCGTCGGGTCGATCCGGAGAAATGGGGGCAGGATTCTCCTTTGTGGGTGCACCATTCTAAAGGCCTGAAAAAGGTTAACCATGACGGGTTGAGATAAAATCTCAGCGAGTTCTTCCTCTAAGCCCCGGTTAGTACACCAACTCAACCCGGGGTATCTCTCAAAAACCACCCCTCACTGAACCCAACAACAGACAATCAGCAACCAGCAATTAAACAACAGACAGGGTCAACCAACAATCAAAAGTCGGTTCGCATGTAGCCTTACCTAGCATGCCATACCCTGTACGTTAAACCTCATTCAAAATGCAACCAACAATTGAATAGTCGGTTCGCAGCAACCTTACCCGGTATGCCATACCCGCACGTTATAAGTCAGCACAATACACGCAATGCACATGGCCGATAGATGATGCAGTTCATCAATCACATGCAAGTCGCGTCACAAGCGATCTCACCTGGCCATTGCCACAACCTGCACGTTATCAATTCATGCGTGCGTGCCATAAATGATGTGATCATCTCATGCATAATCGGAACCAATGATGCCATGTTTTCTCATGCACTCTCGCATCCACACGTGTTCCGATTATTACTGCCCCACAGGGCCACAACCAAGGCGTAACGGCGCTACGGCGCCCTTCCTCCGCAGAGGCGCAACCGCGCCCTTCTGTGCCCAAAAGACGTCAAGGGAAACTCTCCCAAGACCGCATGCCCAACGAACATCAAGGGATACTCTCCCGAGACCGCATGCCCAAGGAACATCAAGGGATACTCTCCCGAGATCGCATGCCCAATGAATGTCAAGGGATACTCTCCCGAGACCGCATGCCCACAGAACGTCAAGGGATACTCTCCCGAGACGGCGGTTTCAACTTAGTGATCATGCAAGCATACAATCACAATCCACTTATTATCTTTGAGCATTAGCCAATGCGCACATGCTTACATATGAAACCTCAAATCATTTCTCACAAAAGCGGTCCATTTCCGGTGTCCCTCGGACAAACCATTTTTCCCTTTTTGTGAAATTCACATGATTCATGCGAATACTCATGCCACAACACATCAATTTCACTTCATATGATCAAGACACATGAAATTATGCACAATTTCACTTCCGGATGAACAGTCCGTGAACGGTGCAGTGAAGCGATGTCGTGAACATTGCACATGAGCAGTGAAATTTCCGAATTTAATAATTAAATAATTTAATTCAGAAATCACATAATTTAATCAATAAATGCAGGAATTAAATAAATCAATTAATTAAAATAATTAATCAATTTAATCAAGCAAAGCATGCTTAATTAGCACATAACACACAATTAAGCATAATTAAACAAGATTAAGCTAATCTAATCTTGACCCTTAATCTAACCACCTATCTTAGGGCTAATGCACTTAATTAAACCCCTTAAATCAAAATTATCACTAACTAAACCAACCCTAAGCAAGTTTAGGCACTAAATAGGGATTAGGAGCTAAACTCACCCGTTAAGCAGGCCGGAGACGCAGACGTGGTGGCAGCGACGAACCCGACACCCGGGGACCTCCACCACAGCGATCCAAGGTGGTCCCGGGGCTGGAACCACAGCAACAGCCGCTGCCCAAACACAAAATTCCAGAAAACAGCACTGCAGTAGAAGGAAGCTGCTGGTCGGAGCAAAAAGAGGCTGGCCGGAGCTCCGGCGAGCTGGTGGCCGGTGACTGGAGCCTCCAGGGGGTCGAGGGGGAGTTGTGGATGGCTGGTGTGGGCAGTGGGTAGGCCAAAAATGGAGAGAAACGGAAGAAAAGCCGAAGCTGCACAGGAGGCGCTGCACAGTGACGGACGGAGGACCGCCGACTTCAGGCGGCCGTACAGACCGGCCGGAGGCTTCCTTCGGCAAACGGCCGACGCCATCTGAACGTTTTTTCTGTTCTGAACATATTGATAGGTGGCACGGCCCGAGATTCCACCGGGAAGGCCATGAACAACTCGATTTTCGGTGGAAGGTCAGAAACTGAAATTGCAGGAAGGCCATGGAAGCAAGGGGAGAGAGGGCTGCGATTTTGTGGAGCTGAAGAGGGGAGAGAGAGAGTCAAGTGAGCTGATCAAAACCCTTCATTAATGGCCTTAATGGCTGCTTCAACTCCCCATGCACATGACCTCATCTTCTCTCTCTTCCTTTTTGACTTTTCTCCAAAATATCCAAGGGTATTTTGGTCATTTCCACCTTGCACATTTCCCAATGTGCCCTTGGGCTGAAAGTGAAAGGCGGGCCTAGGAAATGGGCCGAAAAATGAACAGGAACGGGCTCGGGAATTTATTGGGCTCGAATTGGCTCGAGTTTGGATAACGGGCTCGGAAGGGTACAGGGTCGGTTTGGCCCAACGGGTTCACTGGCTTGCCTCGGGCCTTCCATGGCGGCTGTCCCACCTTGGGCGTGAGGCCCACACTGTTCTTGCCCGACCCATGTCCTCGTAGGCTCGATTCTTTGGTCCGAAAATCCCTTTTCCCAAAAACTCGGCTCAACCGACACTGTCGACTATCAAGGAAGCATCGTCCAAAAGTCCGTCCCGGACGTTCCCGAAAATTCGAAGTCCAATCTTGGATTCTCATGCCTTGTCAATTTTGCCCAAATGTCATCTTGGTATAATTCGGGGACGACGGGCGGCTTCGAGGATTCACGCGTAACCGACTCGTGCCAAACCACGTTCAAGACTTCTCGACACATGGACGTCCTTAACGACATGAAATTGCGAAGGATAGATTCTTATTTCAAAGTACACAATTATCAAGGATCGACATAGGGTCGTTCGCAGGTTCAATAACAGTAGACGGAATCACCCGCCGTCCCATTATTTCATTCCGCGAATCGACTTCTATTCGTCCTTGAAATCGGCCTGCATGACTACAGGATCGTCCTTACGCAAGTCTCACGGTCGAGTCATTTTCCCAGGTCAAGTTCTCTAGTCGCACGAGTTCGTCCTCGCAGCCTTTCCCCTCAAGGTCGTATCTCGGCAATGATTGGGTCCGAGCGGAATCAACCAACAATGCATTGGCGAAATTCACGTTCACTCATCCCTAAAAGGGCTCGAATTTCAGGACGTCACAGTAGCAGGCACAAAGAGATGCTTGGCTCAAATGTGGTTTCAAGGAGTTAGCACAATTTCATACAAGGTCAGTAGCTTGTGAAATCTTTCCTTAGATTTGAAGAGAAGCAATAATACCATTAACTAACCATTCACCTAGAATAGTACATATTCCCGTGGGTCAAGCAACCAATATACTAGATGCACAAGAATTGGTCTTGTAAGCTATTCTAATACATTTTAATCAACTAGCTTGTCCATCCTCTAAGTAGGGATCGAGACTAGTCTTCTCCAAATCCATCATCCTATTGTTGAATACATGGAAAAGGAGATCACATGCTTGCCTGACTGGATGATGGCCTCTCTTGCGGGGCAGTGTGCACCGCAATGCAATTTGAAGCACTTGAAAAGCTGCATTGTCTTCCTATGATGAGTTCCATCAGCCGAATTCCCATACTATAAACCTCACTTTTCTAAGTTGCCTTCAAGGAATATGCAAACTCTGAGAGAAAACAAAGCAGCGAGTAAGAAGAGCCTTTACTATTTTTCCATATATTAGGAAGAATAGAAATTTAGATTGGAACAAAACGGTGAAGACCTAGGAACAATCAATTTTTTGAGTACCTAGAGCAATGTAGCTGCATGACCTTGCAAACCATGAAATGGACTCAATGTGTAGGGATTCATAATTCTGGTTTCACGGAAGAGTTTAGTTCACATCAGTTCATCCACAAAAACAGCACAAACATCAAAGATTTCGGATACAACACTTTTGGGTTATTTTCCCAAAATGAACAAGAGTAGAGTAAGGATTCTTACCTTGTGTTGGAGAGAATCGGACTACAAACACACGTCAAAATTGGGCAACAACAAAACTTAATCTGTCTAGTGAAGAAATGCGACAAATAGTTGTTGCAAATATGCTCACTAATGGGCAAAATTGAGCACAAATCAAGTATAGACCGTAGGAAGTTGCTCCCATCATGCAAAAAAAGAAATAAAAAAAAAAAATTGTTGATGTCATAAAACAGAATCAACTAACAACACCTGCTGATATCTTCATCTGAAAAAAAAAAAAAGATGAAGTTCAAACCATAAGGATTATTTAACACTACAAGATGAAAAATATGATGTACTTTCTTACAACATGCCATGTACAACTTAAAGAAAACCATATTAGAGCCACAAAAAGGAAAGAAAATGCTTTTCTCATATCACGCACCTAGTGTGAGGTGCCTCCGGTGCATGAGGATTATTTCTCTTTCGCTTCTCACTAGCGCTCTTCAACCGAGTATTTGGTACACCTTTTGGCCTTCTCCGAAGAGGATCAAGTATTTGAATTCCACAGTCTGCTACATATTCAGATTCATCATTTTCCAAAAAAGAATTAACATCATCTTGACTTGTGAGAGATTGTATTTTGTTCGTAACATGAGAGCGAAGATCCATCAAGGTTATAGTTGCAATCTTCTCCATAACATCATGATTGGCACTGATATTCATAACACTGAAAGCCAATTGCATTAACCTCTTCAAGCACAATGTCCTTGACTTTCCCGCATCATGAGAGCTCTCTCCAACATCATCGCAATGACTACTTTGTTTCACAATTTTTGTCCACCTCTTCAAAATGTATTGTAATGGAATTCTTGGAACATTTACAACATGTATCAAGATACATAAAGCATGCCTACACAACCATCCTTGCATTTCAAATAACTTGCAGTTGCATGTAATAGTAGAATCGCCCGGACAAAAATGGACAATATGCTTTCTTTCACTACTATCAGCTCTCAATATGTAAGTGTGCAATGGCCCATTAGTTTCTGATCTAAGAACATGTTCAAACAAAGAATGCAATAACTCATCCTCAAACTTTCATAAATGACATGTGTGTAGACCTGTGTAGTATGTTTCAATATTCCACTATTTTCAACCATAATTCGCGGCATTCCTTGAGCACACTCAAAATCATCAATAACTTCAAAGTAGCACATTTTCTCTACTTGCTTTTCATAATGAGTAACAAATTCAGACAAAGTCATACTCTTACATGCCATTTCTTGAAAGACATTATTAGTGCTCTCACTTCTTTTGGTGGATCTAATTCCTGCAGAAAAAGTATCTCGGCCAAATGCATAACACCATTTATGATGTAGGCAATAGATATTATCCAACCACTTGTTGTCCTCTAACTTCCACTCGTGACACATAGCCTTCCAAGTGTTTTCCAATTCAAGTTCTGATTAGCACTTATATAAAAGCTTATGCCAATATTTATCGCAAAACCCCAGCTTTCCAAGAAGATGTGCAATATGACGCATAGCATTTTTCCCAATATGCCATACACACAAACGGTGATTCATGTTCAGAAAAACAGTTTTGATGGCATTTGCCATTGCATGATTTTGATCAGTGAAAATAGTCTTGGGTGCTTTATTACCCATTGCCTCTAAAAAAGATTGAAAAGCCCACACAAAATAAGCAATGGTTTCATCCAATAGAAATGCACAACTAAATAGAACATTTTTCTAATGATGATTCAAGCCAACAAAAGGTGCACATATCATATTGTACTTCTTTGTACGATAAGTAGTATCAAATACCACAACATCTCCGAAACTTTCATAATCCAGCTTAGATACACCATCATACCAAAAAAAATTGGTCATTGCTCATGATCCAACTAAAATGTATAAGAAAAATTGCTTCCATTTGATTGTAAAACATTTAAATAGTTGATGAGATTTTGACAATCCCCTACAATAATCAAGTCCCTTCTCTTTGATTGCAAAAATTTTTGACAACCTCGTAGTGTAAAGCCAACTTTCTCTTGTCCTCCCACTTCACTACTAAGGTACAAATATGCTTTCGTAGCCCTTACACCAGGCCCAGTCAAAGAAGTCAAAATACTTCTATTAGTATCTATTATGTGCCAACATGACCGTATTAGGTGCTTTTGTTTATCATCAACAAAAGAATGATTATGAACCTCCTCAAATTTGACAATTACCCAAACTCCATCTTCAATTTTGAATTTAATGCAAGCTTTACATCCGGTTCTTTTCACAGTCCCATATACATCTCTTTGTTCATGAGATAGGATTGGTGGAGAATGTCCTTCACAGTTACACAAAAATGCGCATGTTCGCAAGATTCCTTTACTATTGTTTGCTTTTGGTGCTTTTCGTACTCCAAATCCTTTGCAAATTGCATATGCATTATACGTATTATAAGCTTCATCCTCATTAGCAAATGTCATGCCAATTTTAAATTCAAAATCTTTATCAACATTATGGATGATGACACTATCATTTGCAGCTTCTACAAGTTTTGAAAAAAAAATCATCATTTAAAGATAAAAGATAAACTCAAAACAAACTTAAATTCTAAAGAGAAGAGTCATACCCATTTATCCCGCGAACAAGTCGGATTAGTTACCGAAGTCTAGCATTCTGATTTAATTCTTATCTCCAAATCACCAACATATCCAAGAAGAGTAGGCTTAGTAACACTCAAGAACATCAACCTATCAAAGGCATCACTAGCATTGCTGATAGAGGGGAAAAAAGGAAACCAATTTCAGCCATAATCAACAAATAAAGGCAAAGCTTAAATTTTTCACCGTGAATTAGAAGCCAATTCACATAGAAATGAAGATATATGTGTGAGTGAAATGCTCACCTAACAAGCTCTCGAAGAAACACTTCCTTGTGGCTATATAAACTCTAGACACTCAAATCCAATAGATGACTACCTGCAAAAATGTAAAGTTTAAATTTGTCAACACATAAGTGGAGGGTGTAGTCCTAAATGATTGGAATACAATGTAGAAGTCACATTGATATCACAAGTTCTTCAAAACAATCAACCAATCATAATACCTTTCAGAGAAAATCCTTATGTACTACTTTCATCCAATTTAAATTGTTCTACATGCCAATCTCCTCTAATATTTCACAATGTTTAGTAGCAATAACTCTGAAAAGGTAATCAAACTTCCATTTCCAGCAACAATGTTTAGGCATTTCATTGAATAGGTGGTGGGCAACTCAATTAGATCTATTATGTTTAAAAGATCTTTTATGGTCATTAGTTACAAGGGAAAAAAACAAAGAAAGCTTATACTACAGCCATGGTCAAACTAAGTAGCCTACACCTAAACCAATTTGATAGAATCACAACTTAAACTGAACAAATAAACTTGGTTTGCTCATGTTAGTCCTTCGGAAGTCAAATTCCATGGAAAAAAGAATTGACCCTCATGATTCGTTGGCTTCAATAGAAGCCCAATTGCCTTTGTGCCCTCGCTTCCCTTTTCTTAGTCCTATCTAGTCTCGATTACCAAGTGAATTGCAACGATTGATCTACTGAGTTAAGCATTAGTGGGCACGTACATGGGTGTTCTTCCTAAACTAAACGAGAGTGCCACATGGACTCTTACCTTGTGTGGGAGAAAGTTGGTCGCATCTAAACCAAGCCACTCACGATTTGTATTGCCAAAGCCGGAAAGGCAATGACGGCAACAAACGAAGTGAGCAACATGTGAAAGCCGAGAGCACTTGAGACCCAACAATTGCAAACTTATTTCGCTTCAGGGCGATGTGCCCAAGCTCAAAATAGAAACCGAGCCACTCACGGTTTCTATTGCCGGAGCCGGAAAGGCAACTACGGCAACAAGCAAAGCGAGCGGCGTGAGGATTGAGGACCTAGCAATTGCAAACTTCTTCCACTTCAAGGGCGACGTGTCTGAACCCAAAATAAAAACCAAACCGCTCGCGATTTCTATCGCCGGAGCCGGAAAGGCGACAATGAAGTCAAAGAAGAAGGAAGAGGAGGAGAAGGATTCAAGAGGCGAGTAAATAAACGAGGGAAAAATGGCGTCAAGAAGGAAGAGGGAAAGGTTCTTCATTTTCAAATGAGAAAAGACTTTGCCTGGAGAGAGAGGAAGTAGCAATTAATGCCCTCTACTCACTCTATCAACCACTAACCGAGAAACCTAAAAAGTACAAAAGATGAATAGAATGAGTAAGTGCAACCCAATAAGTAGTTGTATCTCTTCTAAACAAATCGAGCATCCATTATGTATATTTATAAAGCCATACCAAAACTTAATATGTCAAATCCAATATATAGTAAACTTGCAAGATCAAAATGAGTTATATAATATTTCAACAAAATTATACTCATAACAAAAATGTCATATTTTTGTAAAGTATTTCTCATATCATTTCAAAACTCATTTCATAAACTGATTCATAAAGCCATACATATAAATATCATTCCATAATACCTTTTGTAAAACTATTCACAAACTCGATCCAAATTTTATGCAATAAACATGCCTTAATAACTCATACAATTCTCAAACATCTATCACTTTCAAGACATTAGTTTATAAATTTATACAAGAGGTAACACAACTTATTTGAAAATGCTCACCAAACAATGCATCGTTAAATGACTCGATGATCTCGTAATCCTATCAATTTAAAGGAGAATAGACGTTAAAACTAAGTACACTTTAGCTCAACTACGAATCAGTTGTACCACACTTAAATGTTAACAAACGACTCATGTGCAACAACAAATCTCTCCCTCAAAGCAATTAATCAAACCTAAACACAACACAAAACCCACCAAAACTCTAAAATTTCGCTCTAACTAACCATTACTCCAAATCAACCTCTATCAAACCCGTGGCTCTACAATAGCATACTCGACCATTTCCATTAAATCTCATGACTCAGCAACTTAAAAATCGGATTTCATAATTCAATTTCACAAACTTCAAATATACGACCTAACTTCAAAACTATTCCCATTAGAGAAAAGAAGAGTATGAACATTTATCAGATATTGTAAATTGGAGTTGAATTAACTTAGTGAAATGTCCATAGCGAGTATTCACAAAGCCCTCTCTTTTTCCCTTTTTTTTTTTTCCTCCTCTTCTTCTTTTTGTCTTTCTTTCTTTTTCCTTTTTGTTTCCTCTCTTTGGGCAAGCGAGCCCTCAGTCTTATATGGCCTAAGCATCACCATTATACTTTTGTTGACTTTTCAACATTCTTTTACTTTTGTTGACTTTATAGCATTCTTTTGATTTTTTTTCCTATTACAATCTACCCTCTTTAAAAGAAATTTCATCCTCAAAATTTGAATAAATCTCAATTTATGCTTTTGCCCATTCTTAATAATCAATATATTGAAGTTCCAAGAGTCCTCACATTTGTTGATGTTGACTCATTGTCAACATCAACAAATGCAAAATTAGGTTGCATATTTGCTTGACCTCAAAGAAAAGTTTCTAGTCTATAAGATTCTTCCCTTAAACCAAAAACCGTGTGTCGTAGTCACAATTGAACCAATTCACTTGTTATTGTAGAAAGGATGCCCTCTTTTTCAATGGATCTTTCATTTCGCAAAAATCACCATCGTACTAGATTCTAAATACAATTACGATAAGTGAAATTAGAAACAGCCCAATACTCCCAACAAATTCCAAAGTTCCCTTTGTCATTCCCTCTCAACTCTCATGAGCATATCAAATAAGGCTTGTCTTTCACGCAAACGAAGCATATCCCACCGAATATGCTATAGTTGACCATCCTCGATATCAACAATAGAACTTTTATGAACTCCGTCACTTGAGCACCCTGTCTTGCTCCCTTCCTATGAGTCATGACTTATATCATCTTCTCTCCTTGTCAAAATCACACCTTGAACAACTTGAGATATATTTTAATATCAAAGGAAATAACTCACTGACCTTCGATTTCCCTTATGAGGCGAAGCATACTTCTTTGAATTAAAATCAACAATCACTTACACCAAAAGAAACATACAACTTAATACCTAATAAAAGACTTAATATATTATAAACTAACATGTAACCTCACGATGTCCTATAAAATCCATACATAATGTCATAACCTAAGTTTGATATCAAAAATGTCATGCCCCAAATCCTAAAGAGATAGGAGAAATGACAAGTCAACATTCCATCCGAAAAACACAACCTCAAACGACACCCAAAAGTCCAACTCCCAAAAGTTCCCGTCAATGACACTCATTTTATCGACCACTAATTGAAGAACCTGAAAAAAAAAAAAAAAAAAACAAAAGATGAATGAAATGAGTAACCACAACCCAATAAGTAGTGTGTGTCTCTTTTAAAAAGATTGAGTATCCACTATGCATATTTATAAAGCTATACCAAAAACTCATACCCCAAATCTAGTATATAGCAAACTAACAATATCAAATTGAGTTATATAATATTTTAACAAAACAATAGTCATAACAGAAATATCATTTTTATCAATAATAAGAAAACAAATAATTAATAATCCAATCCATTGATCAATCTCATTTAATCACACGTCAATAATCCATATCATTAATCAACATAAAATCACATGACAATGGTCTATTCCATTACCCAAACTTGTATCACATTCACATACCAATGATCCATTTCATTGGCTAATCCTATGATTAGATATTAATCATGACCTTGCATAATACCCCATGACAAAGCAACTAAGCTCCCCCTTTAGCAAAATTTCTACCTATGTTGATGATGGCTAATCAATATCATAAACTAGTATACATGCTTATAAGCCTCTTAATAAACTCACAGCAATATTGAGTACCAAAACAAACTCACAACAACATCATTCACAATTCACAAGTCAATTCAAAATCAATATCGCAAAACAGTATCACAAACCAAAATATATAATATTTCCCCTATTCAACAAATATAACACATTTCATAAACCAACACATAAAACCTTCTACAAATCAGCATGTTCGTTACTAATATTTTTGTAAAGTATTTTTCATATTATTTCAGAACTCATTTGTTAAACCGATTCACAAAGCCATACATAGAAATATTCTTTCATAATACCTTTTGTAAAATCATTCATAGATACTAATCGTAGTAAATTGTCCGATCTAGATTTTATGCAATGAAAATGCTTAATAACTCGTATGATATTCAAATATTTATCACTTTCCAAACATGAGTTTATAAATTCATAAAAGATATAGAAACCACTCTCTTGGGCATGCCTAAACCAAACAATGTGTCACTAAACAACTTAGTGATCTCATAATCCTGTCAATTTAAAGGAGAATTGAAGTCCAAACTAAATAAAATTCTATCTCAACGACGAAAAGGCTATACTATACACGACTCCTACACGACAACAAATCACTCACTCAATCTAAACGCAACGTGGAACCCACACTTTAAACCCTAAACTTTCGCTCCAACTAAATCATTACTCTAAATCAACCTCCATCAAACCCCATGGCTTTACAACAACATACTCCACCATTTCTATAAAATCCCATACTTCAACAACTCAAAAATTGAACTTCGTGACTTGTTTTTCAAAAAATTTCAAATATGCGATCTAACTCCAAAAATTACTCTAATTAAACAAAGGAAGGACACGAGCACTTATTGAACATTGTGAATAGAAGTTGAATCAGTTTAGCTAAGCACATGTGGTGAGTACGCGCAAAACCATTTCTTCTTTCTTCTTCTTCTTTTTCCTCTTTCTTTTCTCTCTTTGCATGAGCAAGCTTTTGGTCTTAAATTGCCCAAGCGTCACGGTTATGCTTTTGTTGACTTTTCAACATTATTTTCTTTTCCTTTTTTTGTGCTTATGGGCCCCCACCTTTATTTGCCTAGGTCAAATAGAAGGAAATATTACACACATCATATATTAATTGTCCACATAATATAAGTCTTGCTTGTAATGGAAATGCCAAAAATCATACTTAAAATCTCACCGATCAATGCCATGTGGACTAACATGGTTACAAAAACAAAATATGAGGATTAAATTGAGCATTACAATAAGTAAAGAGACCAAAAATGTCACTTTTTATTTAGAAGCTTGTATAACTAAAAACTATGCATCAATACTCGCACCAACTTAGTAATTTTCAATAAGTTTTAAACTCCGTTTGTTTCACGAAAAATAAAATAAATGATTTGAAAATTATTTTCCTAAAAATAATCAATTATATCAATTGTGAAAATTAATAAACGAAAATTATTTTCACCATTCACAAAGATATTTAGACATAAATCGTTATTGTTAATAAAAGTATTTTATATAACGAAATTTTTATTTATTTATTAATTATTTCTAACGATACAAATGATCATTTTTTGAAAAAGTAGTTCTATAATTTTCTTCTTTGTAGTCCTTCCACTTGTGACTTATGTAATTAAATCCTTAAACTTGCTTATTTATTTTTTCCAATCAAGTCTTGCCATAGCAAATCAAATCCAATATGTCACTTGGTGATCGTGAAATGGAAAAAGTTCTTGAAAACTTGTTTATTTGTAATCCTTCCATTTGTTTGGTGATTTAGGAAAATTAGCTTCCTTCTTATCAATAAAGAAATTTGTTTTTCCTTAATCTAAACTTATTTTTAGTTCACGGATAAACATTTTGCCTAAATCGATTAATTTTCTGTCATTCAAACATTAAAAAATTGGAAAGCAATTTTCCAGAAATGATTTTCCTTAAGATAATGACAAATGATCATTGAATTTTGGCTCAATATGCAATGAGGTTACTAAATTTTTAATTTATTCAATATGATCCCTAAAATTTTTCCCAATATGCAATGTGATTCTTAATTTTTTAATTTATTTAATGTGATCCCTAAACTTTTGATGTATGCTCAATTTAGTTCATGAGTTATATGAAAATGATCAATATTATCCTTCTATCAGTTCAAGTTCAAAAATAATATTGAATATTTTCATATAGACAAAACAGGACACACATATGATATGGTTTCCCATTGATCATTTCTGCCACACATACCTTGGCCTCATCATCAAACTTTGAGTCCATGTCTTGCTCGACCATTGCTCCCTCTAAACTTGGGTTCCTATAATAGGTTTCCTTGGAGGTTCTTCGCCGCTCTTTCATCAGTTGTTTGTAACTAGCTGCTTTTTTTTATGCCAAAAGGAACAGGTCATAAAAGTCTCGCCCTTCCAATTTCTCTCGCGGGTTGAAATTCAGGCACTTCAGGGCAATTATGACGCACTCTCCAGGAACTACGTTAAATAAATTAAAAATTCATGGACTAAATTACAAATTAAACTAAACTTTAAGGATTACACTGAACAAATTAAAATTTTAATATTCACATTACCGTCAAGTCAAAATCTATAGACCATATCATTTTCCACACCTTCAAACAAGCGGACCCATACGACCAAAAAAAAAACAGGCGGACCTATGAGGCCGGAAGACCCGCTGCCGACTTCACATTCGAAATTCCAACCACGAGCGCTCTCCTTAACCCATTATATACGACGCCGTCTTCGTCGTTTACCGAAGCCCGAAACGCAAAAACATCGGAGGATCCGATTCTCGAATCGACGGAGCAGAGCAGACCCTCCGCATCCTCGCCGTCGCCGTCGCCGCCGCCGCCGCCGCCTTCATCTCCTCCGCCGCCGCGCGCTCTGCACCCGTCGAGAAGCAGCGCCGTCGGAACCCGATGTCGTCGTCGTCGCCGTTCGCCGACACCACCGCCACGTCGCGGCTCATGCCGCGCGCGGGCCAGTCCTTCTTCGCCACGCGCCGCCCCTGGCCCCAGTTCCTCAGCCTCCCCTCCCTCTCCCGCCCCGACTCCCTCGGCGAGGCCGGCGTCCGGATCCGGCGCAACCTCGACTACTTCCGCGTCAACTACGCCATGATCGCCCTCGGCATCCTCTTCCTCAGCCTCCTCTGGCACCCGATCTCCATGATCGTCTTCATCGCCGTCTTCGTCGCGTGGTTCTACCTCTACTTCTTCAGGGACGAGCCCCTGGTCCTCCTCGGCCGGACGGTCGACGACCGCCTCGTGCTAGGGTTCCTCGGGGTGGTCACGGTCGTGGCCCTGGTCCTGACGAGCGTGTGGCTGAACGTGCTCGTCTCGCTCCTGATTGGGGCTGCTTTGGTGGCCTTGCACGCCACGTTCCGGGGCACGGAGGACCTGTACTCCGACGACCAAGATGCCGGCGACGGCGGGTTGCGGTCGTTCGTGGGAAGCCCCACGCGTGCTGGATACGCCAGCATCTAAATGTATTCGGCGCGCAATTCCTCTGATTGCGGCGAACGAGGTCCTCCTTGGGACGCGAGATTAGGTTTCCAGGAGCTGAACGGTTAGTTCTTGTGGTGAATTGAGGACGACTCGGTTCTTGCTGCGGAGGTTTAATTGGATGGCATCATCGGTTGATAATGGGTAGTGAGTACCACTGGTTTCATTCCTTTTTTTTCTCTAGTGGGCAATCGTTTGTATAATGGCCAGTGTAGATTGACCTGATACTACTGGAGATAAGATTACAATCAGCTGCACCTTTTGCTTCCATTCCATTGTGTTCTTCCTTTCATCAAATTGCCAAACTTTTTCCTGCTCTGCATATAATAAGCTGCCTCGTCATTCTGTGGTTACTTTGATTGTCATGTGTTGGAGTTTGACTGGATTTTGAGGGAGGTTCTTATTCTTTGAGCTTGACAAGCTAGAGTTGTTTCCGTGGTAGTTCAACTAGAAGATGGTATCTGTCAAAATAGAAGAGTAGAACATGCTAGGAAGTTTGATGCCTTCGATTCTCTGGGGCTCTGTTTGAACGATAAAATGCATGCTGAAAATTATGCTTCAGTGACATTTTTCTCAATGTCAGGAATTTTCCATGACTTTGCCATGTTCTATACTGTATGGCATGGAGTATACTTGAATCTTTGTTTTTCTTTTCTGATGGGTGACTTGGGGTCGTAGTTGATATACTTGTGGCAAAAATTTTGAGCAAACAAGTGATGAGTCTCTGGTTTTTGAGTGTTCTCTGTGTCATGACTCTTCATTCTTTTGTTGTTTACTTGGTGAAAGTTGAGTCCTTTCTTTGTTGAGCTTTATTAGTCTTTTGTGCATATTAATTTGTGAAACCCTATTGGAAAATATCTAGAATCACACTAGTGTCATGGATACTAAAAATCGTTACCCTTTCAGGGGTTTGGATACGGTGCTTATGTTGGAACAGAAAGACCCAGATGAGTCTATATTCATCTCTAGTTGTTAGGGAGGGATAGCTGCTTAGATTGGTGCTTTCCCTTATTCAAAACTGCGAAAAATCTAGACAAGTTGATACATTCTGGTCTGAACATGATTGGCGGGGGTTTGTGTCACATCGGTTGGTACTGTAATGGCTGCCTTGTAGCTTTATAGTATGGCCTGTGAGTAAATCATTGAGTTTAAGAATTCATTCAAGAAAGAGAAAGCCAAGACCCAACGATGATAAATTATTTATCTTTTAGTTGGTGCAAGTTAAATCCATGCTTTTGTCATCATTTATGTGAAAAGATCTATAAAGCCAAGGGACTTCTTCACGCCTTTTCTTTTCTTTCTGAAGTGTGTTTTGTGTTTGCGTGTCATCCTCCACATGTTCGAGTAGTTGGTCCAGCTCCAGTCAACAATACGATAGAAACAGTTAGGTTTTTGGCTATCATGGCCATTCGCTTGTTTTCTCCCTTCTTTGCTTATAACATAATCTCATCTGTATGTTGATGAATGTATTTGGATTGAGCACACCCCGAAATGCTGGAGCGGCATGTGCTTGAGCTCTTGTTGTTTTCGTTAATGCTTGGAAAATGTCGATCGGTTCGCGAAGAGCAGGGTTTAGCATCAAAATGAGATTTTGTTTGTCAGTATTAGTTGAACTCCCATACCATACTTTTTAAAAGACGGCTTCTTGAATTCACTGGGATTTTCCTATAAAAGAAATGAGGTTGGTGGGGCTTCGACATCTGTTGATCAAGTTAAACACTGTTCAATGGCAATACCATTGAGGAATTTATGGAGGCAGGTGACTATCGGTTTAATATTGTCAAGGCGTTTGCATGTCAAGCAGACAGACTAAATTGCTATAAGACTACTCTTAATTCAAACACGTTCTCGAAAATCGATAGTACGAGACTGCTGGCATTAGTTGTTATCTGATACTTGATGGGCATTTCGAAATTCTTCGAGATCAAGTATAGATACCCGTCTCAATTGGTACTCATGCGGAAACGGCATACGAGGCAGCAACATTGTCGGTTGAAGTGAGATTACAATCCCTTAAAAGTGCTTCAGCAGAATAAACCCAGTAGACTGGAATATGTTCTGAAGGCCTGCAATTGGAAGCAAAAATCCAGGAAGTGATCCCGGACCGATGCCCTTTGAATAATGTCACTATCGAAATGCCAACTGCTACAAAGATTCGGAGGACTATCCGTCCTCGAAATTACCTTGTTGGAAATTGTGTATGCCTCAAATCTCCAAAACAGTACTAGAAGCGTTCGGCCTGGTTCACAAGGTTCGAGAGAGTTTAGGGGTGGAGATTCGTGAGTTCTTCCTTAGGGTGTCTTGTGTATTTTCCCTTTTCTTTTAAGTTAATATCGAGGAGGCAACCAAGGCAGGCGACTCTTTCAAGGCATTGCCGTCTGAATTTCACAGCTGCTACAAAATATCTGATTTGAATAATAACTATTTTGACCACCAGTAACGCAAAGTTGGAGGTTGGCCAGTACACGCAACCCCACCAAGAGCAAAGTCAACCATCTTGGTACCATGTTTCTTATCTCATTTAAATGTTCCTGAGTGACCAATTCTTAAATTGTTATATATTTCTCTTTCGTATGGGATTTCTCCTTCGATTTCCTTCTCATGCACACCATATGGAAGAAAAAAGAGGAATTAGAATAGTACTCATTCTACGCGTGGATGCACAAATCAAAGGATGGAATATGGTGAGTAAATGGATTTAGTAAATGGACTATTTCACATTTGAGAGGAAAAAATTGCAAGGAACAATTATAAAGAAAAGCGTGAAGTTTCATTTTATTTCCCTCTAAATTTGAGAAAAGTTAATTTAGATGTGGGTTTCGACTCTCAAGCCTTACATGGAAATAGAGCAAAAGTCCGATAGTAAGAGTTGGAATAAGAATAAAATAAGACCGATCAAAAAAAAATGAGCCCAAAATTGAAATTCTCTCCCTTTCCATATATTTCCCTTTTTTTAAATTTAACCAAAATAAAGAAATTATTTGTCAATGATCGTTTCCACTCGTTACTTCCATCCAAAGACAAGATTGAAATCAGAATTGAACTCATTTCCTGGTCCTGTTGCGAGCAACCATAGCAGGATCTGGTGTTAATACTTCGATGTCTGCTAGACCCAAAACCGCCGCTTCTTTCGCCATCCGCCGAGTCTGCTAAATCTTAAGACTCCCGATACTGCTACATCCTCGAGACCAATGTCCGTTTCCATCCGAATTCTCTTACTTCTCCGACAGGTCCACCAACTCGACTGTCGGGTGTCAAGAATGGCTGGCCCAAACCATGATCGCACGAGATTCTCAAGTTCATCTTCATCGGTTATCGGTTTTCAATTACAAGAACATGCAAAACTTGCTGATGCTGATTTTCGGTCCAAAAGATATAGTCCTGCATGAACTCTGCTGATGATTCCCAGCAACCGGCCACCCTGGAAACGCATCGCGGTGAGCCAGCAGCAGAATGTATCCATTTCATCTGGTGTTTCTAGGCAAACTTTCGAGTGGTTTCTTGGCGAAACTCCCATTGGAGAAAGATTCGCATGGCCTTGAGATCTGGCTCATGCCTTTGGATGGCTTAACAGTTCAAGAAAAGAGCAAACCAAAAAAGATGAAAAGGTCCACTAAGACGTTTCGACAAGTTTGATACACAATCAGTGCATTTGGGTCTGATAATAGAACGCCATTTCTCTTCAACCATTAACGTAAAACCGCATGGATGGTAAAGAGAATTCATCGACATAAATTTCCCTCTAGCAGGAATCAACTATCATCCTCAAGATAATCAGTAATGTATATGTTACTACCGACTCATGTAAAAGTACAGTTTTTACAGACCGCCGTGGGTGAATGTAGATCTATCCATTGGGCTTGATACAGATATAATTTATAATGTAAAACATAGGGACATGTATGAAATGTAAAAATAAGGAAAAAAGAGATCAACATAATAAAGTATGAAGGGAAGGGTGATCAGCGGTCAGGCACCCTTCGTGCATAAGCCAGGACCATCACGAAATCCTTGGCCGAGGACCCCACAATCGCCGGGACTCTCTCCGACGTGGATGCTGTTTGTAACCACAAGTCAACCAAATTATACAACAGCAATGTGGGAAGGACGGTTTGTCCCATGCATCTGATTTCGACCTGGGGAAAAATATCAGAGAACACTGTAAAATGTAGCCTTGCAAATCCGCAACACTATTGCAAATCTGCAACACTAACACAAATGCATTTGTTGTGCACCGTCTCGGCATAAGAACACTCTCCCTAGTGAAGAACAATTCATTTAAATGCTGATTCTTTCCATCGTTAGGGGTACAAACTGCTTCTGATGGATGATTCATGAGAATCTGGAATAAGAGAATCTTGAATTTAAAACCTAACTCTTTGAAGTAAAGGACTACCCACAATAAAGTTACTTTGTGGTCATGTCAGTTATTCTCTCAAAAGTCGGGACCAGCAGGACTGCAGTTTTTAAACTTTTTGATACCATAGAATAGCATGCATGGATAAGACTACAGCAGTTTACGTTCTTAACAAAAATGACAGAAACATTAGTTGGAAAAAAAAATTTCTTCTACTGCAACAATGCAAGGACCAAACATTCCCGGTATGATTTCCTTTATTTCTATGTTTAGAGCAATGATGAATCACTTTTTCATACCTCAGTTTCACTTGCGAGATCTAATTTCCTCACCAGGTACTTTTGAATGAAAGAAACCGGCAAGTTCCCATCCCTGAAAAGAAAAATGCAGATAGATCAGTTTCCAAGTACATACTTCAAATTTCCTGGAGTGCAGTATAAAATCCTATCAAAGATCAATCAAGTCATGAAATTGATGCAAGAAGAAGAGAAATTCAAAAAGAAATCATCCCAAGTGGCTGGCAAAAGGTTACCTATGAAATGGAATGGGTCGAGGATGAACATTTAAGGACCCACAAGAATCTCGCCCATAGCACAATGTTCGAAACAACAAGCATTCTACTAGATCATTCATCCCAGGTATATTGCAGAAAGAAATACAGCTGAGGTTTGCACAATGCATGATTGTCGCAACTAGAATGCACAACAACCACAGCAATTTGGTTCCCGAGAAGAGAAAGGAACGTGAGGATGGTTGTCCATGGGAAAATCCCAGCAGTTGTGTCCAAAACCATGAAAAATGACATGCGTGAACATACAGAATAAAAAACACTCAAGATTACCTATAGCTTAGACCAAAAAAAAAGATTACATATAGCCACTGCCACATCAGATAAGCACAAAAAAAGAAGTTATCTAGACTACATAGCATTTAACATTTCAGAGTTTATACTGCTCCTTCAACATACCATCCTAATAATCCTTTTAGATAGATAATTATCCATAAGAACTGCATGAAACCACATAATGAACAAAGCATTTTAGACACACTCAGAGGGAAAGAATTCTCCAAGACCAACTTGACATGTGAAGACCACGGATGCGATGTTCTGCAAGCCATCATCACCCACTCAACAGAATGAAACTTCAAAAATAAGGTGGAACCAACTCTATCACGTGAACTTATCATATGGTTTCCACGCGGCTTGATGCGTCATCTATTCTTCCTTATGTATCAGATACAGACATGCTGATGCTGTTTGTTTGATTGGCAAACAAACAAGATTCAACATTGCAAGTTCACAGTGCATAACAATTTCCTGCCATGTCTACCACCCAAACCCCCGTAACACACTAAATAAAAAGCATGTGCAGTATAACTGATATAGATAAACCATATTCATCTGGCTGGATCTAATAGAGCAACACAGATGGATAGGAAAGAACAAAAACTGTTGTCACATTTCTTAATGTCAACACTATGAATGCGGCTAGTCCAGCACTTGTACCTTTAATAACAATTTCATCATGTCAACTCTACAACACATTGGTTATTTGATACATCTTGCCAGTTGCTGGCAACTGGCAAGATGTGCCTGCCTGGCCTACTGGCATAAAATGGAGACCACCTTACTTAATTTTCCTTCTTTGTCAACAATTAGCACACCCAAATGCTGATTAGGCACATGTAAGCTACCAATGAATCAAGAATACTCATTCAACCATATTGAATTTTCTATTTTGAACCCAGTGTAGAATGACGTCATTCATCTTCTCAACTTCATCAGATCTCTTAAACACTGATCTAATATTACATCAGTCTGCAAAACTCCTTGTGCTGAGTTGTGTTACTCAAATCTTTTCATAGTTGGTAAAGTCCTCCTATTTTCAGTTTCTCCTGCTCCAACATATAAAGCAGAACCAAATATAACTACGAGGATCTTCATTAAGAACTTGCAATTGGATTTTGTTGAAATATTTTGTCCCACATCGCTTGACTACGGGGTCCTAAATGCTCTTTATATCCATGTGGTCTCCTTCCACCTATTAGCTTAAGCTTTTAAGTTTCTAACATGGTAACAGAGCTAGTAATCCCTTACACGAAGGTACATGGTATGTCCCGCATCGCTTGACAACAAGTCCTAAATGCTTTTTATGTTCACACGGTCTCCTTTCACCTATTAGCTTAAGCTCTTGGATTGGACTTTCTAACATTTGTTCTGACTACCCAGCCAACAAGTCAGCCTGCTAACAGAAAGTCCAGTCATGTTTTACATGGTGAGAAGGAAAGCAGGATAATTATAGGTTAGCTGCTAAAGCATTGCAAAAGTTCTTCTAATTCATTACCAACTACCAAGAAAGAAATCCACCAAGACAATCCGATAGCACAGCCAGAAAACAAAATCAGACAAGCAAGCATTACTAAAATAAGAACTCAGAAGGCACGAACTCTTCCAGAAAAACAATGGAAACAGCTGTTTCTAGCAAAAAGGAACTTACTTTATTCTTAAGTAGTTTGCAGGGATTTGTGGCAGCGGTGCATCTCCTTCCCTGAAGTCATAAAATTGAATCAGTAGACAAATGGAGGTGAGAAGCTTCAACGGAAGCTTCAACCAAATTCATTATAATTCTCATGATTAATTTGAGCTGCAAAGGCAAAGTTGTCCTTACTGATCTTCAGAAGCTACAAGTGAAAACCAGATTGGACCAGTTCTTTGTTCACATTTGGTGCCAGCTGCATCGAGCACGTCCTGAGGTGAAATGCCCGATTCTCCAGAAACTGCTGTCCTTTTTTGACGAACCCTACGTAATCTTTTTGGTCTCAATACTTCTGTAGATGCTGGACCAGTATCGTTTTTCTCATCCTGGACTTTCACCTTGAATTTATTATTCTTAATTTTATTACCAGGTAATGGAGCTTCAATTGCAAGGACTCGCTCAGGTCCTTGCAAACTGGGCCTCGAAGATTTAGTCCTATTAGCGACTTCCACTAGATAATGCAATGGCTCCCAGAATTCTAATTTTTTTTCATCGCCAGTTTTTCTTTCAGGCACAGTCTGACTAGGCTCACTGGAAGTAAAACCCTGCTCAGCAAACAGACAAGTACTAATTTAGAAATTGTGCTCTATCATCTCCAAGAGGGACTATATCCACATTTTAACCCTCAACAATCAAGAGCACCAAGATGAAAAGTAATAAAATTATGCTCTTCATTACCTGCCTAATGTTCTGCGCAAACTTGCTTAAAGTCTCAGGGGAGCTTGAGCTTTCTGGACGATCTCCTGTAGAATCTTCTTCCTTTTTAACGGCTTTTTCAATGGAAAAATTAGATCCTTGCAGAACAGGAGCTTTTCTCGCAGTCGCTTTTGTTCTTTTACCAGTCATAGTAGTCTGTGATGATACTTTCGGTGTGTTGACAACCAACTGGGACAAAGATCTCTCTTTCCTTCTAATGGGTAAGGATGTGGAAGGCACAGATTCAGGTGCCTTAACTTTTCTTCTTTTGAATGGGAAAACCCTTGCCCTCACATCTTGCAAGTTGTGATCAGGCCTATGACAAACATTAACTTCTTTTCATCAATTAATTAACAATAAGATTTAAATGGGAAAAGAGGTGGAAATCAACTTGTAACGAAATTGACCTACATGGCATATATGTATGTGCTCAAGAAGCTGAAACTTGTTCTTAACTTACTGCAGAAATTGACATGATGTAGAAAATAGTTTGTCTGAAACAAAGCTTTAATTTGAATTAAGCATATAGTTTCTTAGGGCACATTCCACTCCATTTCATCATAAACTGTGGTATACAGCGAAGATGTCGACAATATTGCTAAAAAACCAAAATTGAGAGTGAATAGAAGGGAGCAAGCTGAATTATAACAATGTCTTACTATCACAAGATGTTAATGTTCTGTTACACACACACATAATCATATTACAATGAAAAAGAAAAATACCAATTGATCCATAGTAATAACACCAAATTATTTCAAAAATAATAATAATAATAATACCACTAGATTTACACTTATGTTTCTCCAACACCCTCCTGAAGGCAGAATATTCAGAGTAATTTCTCTTCCCAGTTTTCATAATTCTACGCCATAATGGTGGTAAAGACTAAAATCATGTCATGCACATGAGGCACACCAATTCCTGTGTTATGACATCATAAGTTTGATAAGAGAAACTGACTTCTGAAGCAAACTATAAAATCACACTCATAGACCAAAAAATTACAGCAGGAAATTATCTTTAGCAGAGCACCTTTTGTTCCTTAACCAATGGACTTCACAATTGCATAAAGAAAGAATGCTAATTCAAGGCTATTAGAGATTCTCCATTGTTTTGTTCAATTTCTCTCTCCTCCTTTTTTTTTTAAATGTGTATCGTAAACCAACAGCTCATAACTGATGACACAGCATGACAACAGAAAGTGATAAAGAGTTTCGTATCTCGCATGGAGGGAAACAGAGGGAAAGAAATTGAACTTTATTGATACTCAATAAACATGATAGTACTCTATGCCCAAGAAATAAACAATTCGACTTCTCAAAAGACTGAACTAAAAAAAAAAATTAAATATGCAATTTAGTATACGATTCAAATGTCTTATACAATGCTAAAGTAGCATAATTCAACTAGGTCTATCTAATGCTCATGACAATTATAAACTACTGCAGTTATGCAGCTGCATGAATAAAATTTTAAAGATGTAATTTCTGATGGAAGAGAGAACCAGTGAATGGATTTGAATATGGCTTCATTCTTTAGGATGTTTCAGTAAACAAAAATAATAAATTGCATTAGCCCAAAACTAGGGGAGTGGAATGCATGTTATCAAAGTTACCGCATGCGCGCGCGCATGCACAAAGAGAAAAGAGGGTAAAAATCAAAAGGAATCAATGATCAGAAAGGCAAACTCACCGCAATTTCTCCAGTGGCACACAACCTAGATCGATGTTGCATATTGGACAGCATTCAAGTTCCTCCTCAGAGATCTTGTCATATATGCATTTCCTGCAAACTGGAATGATAAAGTCCATCATCATTTAGCCATTTCAAGGAGTTAGTCACCCAACATGTTTACAAGCAAAACAACCACCACGATGATAATTCTCTCTCCAAAACCACGAAATTTACAAAAACAGCACATCGATCAATCCAAGAACACTAAAAACTACAGTTCCTAAACTTTGTGAGCCAGCATCAATGCATTTATCTGTCAGAAATTCTTCTGTTTGACATTTGCAGATCACGTCAACATGCTGAAAGTCCTTGCATTATGGAAGAACAGAAAGTTAACCCAAGCCGATTTTTTTGATGAATGGTACCCGAAATCCCAGCAATTTACTTCTCAACCGAAGCTCACTTCTTTCCTTAGAGACCGATAATGACGAAGATAAAGGCAGTGGCTGGTGAAACCAAAACGCGCACACGCATTCTTCGGAACAAGAGTTATAGACTCCACTGGTAAAACAAAGCAGCGAAGAAGCGACATGGCCTACGTTTCGATAACAGACAAAAGAGGCCAGATATCAACAACCGAAGAAAAACACCGACCAACCCAGATCGTGAATCACGAAGAAACACAAGAAAGAACCGCATCAGAAGCACCAAAGACACAAAACACCCACGAGCTGAAACAACAAGAAGACTCGGAGCGAAGCGAAACAAGAAACCAATCGACCGCAACTCACACGAATGGAGGCACTCGGAGATGGTGGTGGCGTCCTTGAGGAGCTTGTCGCAGAGAGGGCACGTCATGCACGCCGCAATCGCCTCCCTCCTCACCCGCACCACCTGATTCGCCATTCCCGAAGCCACCCCCCCACGTATAAAACCGAGAGCCGGACGCCTATGCGTGCATGCCGGCGCGGCGAATCGCACCAACGCCCGCGCTCCTCACGTCCACTTGTCCCGCACCGCCCATCGACCTGCATTGAATTCAAGCAAACACATGGCGTTCACATGGCAACCCATGACAGATTCGCCGTAACATTGCATCGAGAACGCGCGAAAACAACAATTCTTGCTCGGGCGAGATAGAGAAGCAGAGGTTGGACCTGGTCGTGGCTGGGTAAAGATGCGATTTTTAAGGTTCCCGAGGGCCGCTGCGGGAAGATTCGACGTGGGTTTTGGATGGGATTTGGAGATTATTCAAGAGGCGGGGTGGGGGGTTGATGAAGGAGACGAATGATGATGATCTGAATCTGGGAAGAGAGAGAAAGAGAGAGAGAGAGAGCTCGTCGCGAAAAGAGCATGAACCCGAAGGAAAAGAGCTGAAATGAGTAGTAACTCTGTTGCTTTTGTGCATTTATTTTTGTGTGTCGTAAGATAGCCCTTTTGTCCAACTCTCCCCCCCTTGCATTTTATCTTTTTCCACTTTAATTTTATTATTTTCTATAAAAAAAAAGGGAGGATTGCTTAGAAAAACAAATTAAATTGTTTTGGTCGGTATTGTCCATTATTGTGAAAACATTAGGAACGAAATCTTATGGCGGCCTATTCAGGAAAAAAGTTCATGATAAAGGAAATTTGATTTTCGGGAAATCATTTTTCAGAAAAAAGAATAATTGTCCTTTGTTTAGTGATATGTAACCAAAAACAATTTTTGGGTATTTTGGATCTTACTTGGAAAACGATTACAATCTCGCAACTTTATTTTCGGCGAAAAAATCAAAATATTTTTTTGTTTTTTTCTTATTTATTGTTTCTTCATCTGTCACCAAACCTCAATGATGACCGATTACAAGCCACAAGGGAAACTCGACCTCGTTGAATTTGGCAATGTTGAGCCTCATTTGAGGCTAGTGAGGTTGAGCCTCACTGCCCCATAATTGTGGCCGGTCATCAGGTGTCACCAAGGCTTAGCAATTGATGGAGGGAAAAATAAAAAGAAAAAGAAAGAAAAGAAAATAAATCAGATTAAATTAAAATTTTCGAGATGAACAATTTAAGAAAAGCGTTTTCATCTATTTGGATTTATGAATTTACTTTTCAAATTTTATGCATAAATATTTTCATTGACCACAAAGTATTTCCGATTGACTAATCATTTCCAAAAAACCAAATGGGAACAATTTCACTCATTTAAATGCACCCTTTTGCTCCTTTTGTTATATGGAAAATATTTTCCTGAAAATGATTGTTAATATCATTTACAAAATTGAATAAATGAAAAACATTGTCATCATCTATGATAACATTTAGACATAAATTAATCAATAATAAAAATATTTTCATTGACTAATTATTTTAAAAGATATAAATAATAATTTTAAAAATATTTTCATACTTCATTTTTAATGAAACAAATGAAACCTTGATTTCAATTGAATCTAATTCAAACACTTCTGGTATTTTCTTATGGACGATAAATGAATTTTAGGGATTACCATTTAGTCAAACATATTTTCAATATATTGGCCGAGAAAAGGTTTATTTTACGTGATATCTTTAAGGATAACTTAATAATTAAGTTATAAGTTACCTATAAGATAGATATATACCACCTTCCTTCCTCGCCTTCCCTCTCCGCCTCCTTCTACTTTCATCCTTTCTCCCTTTCTCCCACCTGGGGTGGGGTTTTCCAAGGTTTCGAAAGACAAGACGACCGGGAAACCCGGTATTTCTATTGTCGTCTTGCGATGTCATAATTTTATCATTTCAAACTTAGATTTAGATGAGCACAACATGTTTAAAAGTGTCTAAGCAAGTCGTGTTGACATGAATAATGTATTAATTAATTGTCACGCCCTTCATGAGATGGATCCCGATGAGCTAAATGAAATGCTATGCGAATATGAATATTATGAATATTCTTGGTGAATAGGTTTCAAGGTAAAACCTAAAACCTAACTTGGAACCGAAAGATTGAACCAGTGAAAACCTATTCGATTTTAGATTCTAAGATATGTAAGATAGGTTCCATGTTCCAAAAATTAAGAAATCTATTTTGACGGATAGGTTATAAGTTCTAAGAAAGTGGAACTTGAAACCAAAAACCTGGAACCTAAAACCTAAAACAAATTTTTCATATTTTTTATTTTTATCTTCGCTCAATCCTTTGATATTACATACCATTCGACGATGAGTGTATAATATAAAACTAAAAGTCTAAGCTTCTATTTTATAATTAAAACTTTTACTTTGTTAATGTTTCAAATTCTTCATATATCTAAATATAAGTTGTGATTAATGAATTGTAGCAACAAATAGTGGTAATTACATGTGATGATTCACTACAATTGTTTAATTAATAATATAAGTGAACCTAGGTAAACCTTCGAACCGACCTTGGAGCCCACCCTAACACTTGTGGCATGGTAGGTTTTAGAGATTTTAAGTTTTAGAGGTTTTAGATTTCAAAGAATGAGAAACTTGGTCTAATGGACATGGTCCAAGTTCTAGGTGAATTTGTATAAAACTTAGAATCGCTCACCTTTATTTGCGATATGGTTTTTACATTCCACACTCTCCTTAAGGCCTCCTGATTACAACTCGATTTTTAATTTCTTTGGTTGGTATGCCAGAGTCACCACTGACTTACTCTAAGCTGTTTAGAATCTCAGTAAAGTACAAGAGATTGTTTTACTTTTACTTAGATTCTTCAACTTGTCAAGGAAAAACATTCTCCTGTAGTAAGCCCTAGTTATTGGTACCTTTTGCCTTTTAACTTTTTCATGCAATCTTAGTTAATTTATTCCTTTAAGATTTAAACTTAACAATCATGAATAAGTGATTAATGGAAATGTTAATATTATAAACGATAAAAAAACAATAAAATTATAACAAGATAAAAATTGTGGAAATTCTATGAATAAATTTATAGAAATAATTCGCTATTAAGAAAAAAGAAACAATTATGTAAAAAGGAAAAAAAAAGGTTTCGGTAAAAAAAAGTCAAATTACAAAAATGGATACATGTGCTTTAAAGGATTAATTAGTGCAAGGAAATCATTAATTAATAAAAATATTTAACAATATTTCTGTATATTATGTTTAATCATTTTCTTTTATGAGTTGAAAACATCATTTCCTCTATAATTTTGTGGAAATGTTATTATTGATCAATCATTTTTTACAAAAATTAATCCTTTAAATGTACATAATGAGTAGCCAATTTTTGTCTTTTACCTTTTCTTTTGGTTTTTTAGGCCTTTTTCCCTTTTTTTAATTGTGTTTATTCTTTTTCTAGAAATATTTTATTTAGTTATATTAAATTATTTATATATATTAAATATTAACAAACTTTTATTGTTTAATACTAGAACTTTATTATTATTAGCACTTTTAGTTAATTATTTTATTTTTGTCCCATTTTCTATATATTTTTCAGTCGTTTACAGTGATTAAAAGGATAAAGAGAGTTTCCTTTCCGAAAATAAGATGAAAATATATTTTCATCATTTGAAGTCATGTTTAGTACAAATGTACTAGAAAGAAAATTAACGGCCGAAATAAAATGAAAGTTCAAGGGAGTTAATCTGTAGCGGTTAAAAGCTAGAGGGTAATCGTGTAGCATGCAAAGTTTATCGGGATTGCATGTGATTTTACTATTTATTTAAGAACCCGACACGATCAAAATGTTTGGTGGTGTGCTAACCGCTACGATAAAAATCCAAATGATAAATAAAAAGAATGTTATACTTGTTCTGAAAATTTTAAGGCAATATAATTATATCTTCGATGTATATGTAATGATTACTACTTTACATCACGCATTGCCTAATGAAAAGACATAAATAAGTGAAAAAAAATTAAAGGATTTTTACTTGTTTATAATGCTTCGTGTGCTCTTTACATATACACGACAGGTTTTACTCCAAAAAATGAGTATGCGTTCGTAAGTTCGACAAATAAATATGCGGGAAACGAAAGTTTCATTAAACATCATGAGTACGAGTATATTAGTAAAGCTTATGATAAGATGTTATGAATGTCAGTTCATGGATTGATCTCAAAAGAGGATAATTTATTAATCGATTAAGAGAGCTGAAATACTTTTTGATAAAATCTTGAAACATGTTTGATAGAAGTTAGGAAAACTGTCCAAATAGTTATAAACCTATTACGGAAGTTAATTTAGCCATAAACTTTTTAATTGTGCTATTTTATCTTAAATTTTGCAATTGTACCAATTTAGTCTTAATCATTTTGACTATTTGCCAATTTGTCTTAAATTTGACGCTATGCCCATATAGTTCTTCTCGCTAATTTTGTTTGAAAAATTGTTAATCTAGATATCGTGGCATGATAGACGCTATGTGAAGATTTTTTTAAATTTATGAACTTTTCCCTCTTTATTTCCTTTTTTACCATTTTCTTTTCCTTTCGCCTATAGTAGGTATTCGGTCATAGGTAGCAATTGACCACTAGCGAGGGTCACCCTTGCTAGATGATGGCTCAACCCTCACTGCTAGAGAGAGAGAATTTAAAAGTGCAAAAATTATCCACGATACCGTCAGCCATGTCATGTATAACAGACAGCAGTTAGTTGTTGTCTATGCTAATGATTTCCGGCCAAATTTGGTTGGAATTACAAAATTAGCAAATCTTTAAAAGGATTATGACTAAATTAGCAAATCTTTAAATTACTTAATACTAAATTGACATGATTAAAATATTTAGAACTAAATTGACAGATCATCAAAATATTTAAGAATGAATTAATATCGTATAATAGATTTATCAAGTTATGCATGCTTTTGCTTTCATGAGATGTTTGAGATTATCATCACACTTCCTATACAAGTTAATCTTATGGTTCACGAGTCTTGAGAATCTTTGCTCATTTGGTTTCATAAGGGCAAAATTAGCATAATTTCAAATTTACTGTTTTCTATTATAATCGAGCCATATGCCTGTTGCGTGTCGAGTTGGGCAGAGTTGCCACCTGTGCAGTGCGCCCACCTTTACAAAGTTGACTTTGGCTGGATTTTTATGATTTTTTGTTCAATTCAATTCGATAGTCTTTTGTGGATCTATCGTCCCACTCAAGTCGAATTCCTTTTTATGGTGTCTTGTCATGTAAATGGCTTTTATATAAGTAGTAGTTTCATGAGATTTTGGTGCGGTTGGTTCGTACATGAAAAGATTTTCAGCTTGAAAACTGAAAATCACACGTTTGATATCCACCAACAACAGCATGCAACGATTCTCGATCAAGGCCATCTATACGGGTCAAGTGTCTAAACTTAACTTCATGCATTGCCTCGTGAAAAGGCATACATAAGTAAAAAAATTGAACGACGGGTTTTATGCCAAAGAATGAATATGTGTCCATGAGTTTGACATAGTGAAAATCATATGCGTGCATAAATTTTACATAAAAGTACAAGTCTATTAGCAAAGCTTTCAATAAGGTGTTTTATGAATGTCGGTCCATAGGTTGATCACGAAATAGGGTAATTTATGAATCTGTCGAGAGAGCTGGAAAAAGTTTTCATGATATAAGTCAAGAAAATGGTCCAAATAATTTTAAATATATTGTACAATAGTTAATTCAGTCATAAACCTTTTAATTTTACTAATATAATTATAACCATTGTAATTGTGTTAATTTAATCTTAATAATTTCAACAATTTGTCAATTTATTTCTAAACCTATTGACATTTGCCAATGTAACCATTCCTACCATTTGGTTGAAAAATCATTGACATAGACATCGGTCAACCCATGTGTACTGACACAAATGTGGACAAATCTTGTATTTTTATAAAAAAAAAATTCTAGACTTTTATCTCTCTCTCTTTTTTTTCCTTTTCTTTTCCTTTTACTTGTAGCTTGTACTTGGCCAAGTCAATAATTAGCCATCGGAGAGGGTCACCCTCGCCAGACAATGGCTCGGCCCTCACAGCCTGGGCAAGGGCACAAGGGCAACCCTCACCTGTAGCCAATCACCAGCCACAACCTAGTATCAGCCGTAGGGTCTCTCGAGTTTTGCATGCTTTCGCTTTCATGAGATGTTTGAGACTACCGCCGCTCTTCTTCCGATGAAAGTTAATCTTAAGGTGCACGGGTCTATAAGAATCTCTACTCCTTTTTTTCGTAAGGGCAAAATTAGCATAAGTTCAAATTTACTGTTTTCTATTGCAATGGAGCCATATGCTTATGGCGAGTCAAGTTGGGTAGAGTTGCCAAATGTGCACGCCTTAAACAAGTTGACTTTGGCTGGAATTTTATGTTTGACTTCGGCTGATTTTTTTAAGATTACTTGTTTAATTCAATTCGATAGTCTTTTGCGGATCTAGTGTCCCACTCAAGTCGGATTCCTCTTTATGGTGTCATGTCATGTAAATGGCTTCTATACATACGTAGGTTTGTAGGGTTTAGTGGTCTTAGTTGGTGTAGTAAGATTTCAGCTCAAAAACTAAAAGTCACACATTCGATATCCATCTATCGCTGCAAATGATCCTCAATCGAGGCCACTTGCATGGGTCAAATGTCTCTAGACTTAACCCACTTATGACCCTAATCTTCTTCTGTTTTTTTTTTGTCAAAGCAGAAATTTCCATTGATCTAGTCGAAAATGGAGATACCTAATAAGCGGGCATCAATACATAACAAGTTTCATAGACACACGGGTGAGGATTGGACCCAATTTGGTGGTAAGTCCCGTTTCCTATGTGTTTTAGCAATCCAATTTGCAACCATGTTGGCCTCACGATTACAATATTTGATCTAAACATTGGGTAAACACGACAGAAAATCTTTGCATTGCTAAACGGGCATGCGCGCCTCCCATGTGATCTAATGAGGGTGCACAATCGCTTTTGCCAAAGCCAGGCAATCCATCTCAAGTTGGACGGCGTCATTTGGGGAGGGGGGGTTACAACAACATTCCTCCGTTGCAAAACAAGACAGACGACATAGATTACAGAGAGCCTCTACCATTGCGAAAGCTTCGACCAGCAACAAAGAAGAAGCTGGTACCGATTTGGCGTCACCGCTCAACATCCGGCCAGTAAAGTCACGGCAGATCCAAGCCACCGAGCCCATGGTCACACCTGGTAAGAAAGCCCCATCTGTGTTTATCTTGAATGTGTGATTAGGCAGTAAGATTAGAAGAACTTATGACCCTAATCGGTTTATGATTTTTGTAGGGCATTTCATTAGTTTTCCGATAGCCGAGTCTCGATGCTTGAACTCTCGGATTACTGAAAAAAAAAAAAACTCTTTATTTTGGTCGATACATGAAGTGATCAATGGGTGGTCGGCCCGGTCCACTCACCTAGGCAGCTGAAAGAACGGACCAGCTTGGCTGAATATTGGTAGGTCACTGGTGGGCTTGGGCCAAGTTTTAGGCATGAAAAGGCCAAGGCCCAGCCCCACCCCCAATAAAATCGTTCGATATAGGACCTATTTATCAGTTTTCCTACCTTGAATCTACAATACAGACAAAAAAAAAAGAGGCCAAATACTCAGTATAAAAAATAAATATAGCGCATAAATTAAGGAAAATGAACAAAATTAAATTCAAGAAAATCCAAGAATATGTTTTTACTGGTTCTTCATTTTTATCTTTTTTAGCTGTAAAATTCAATAGAAAAATAGAAAACGGGCTGCCCATGTGGGCAGGCTTGACCCACACACGTTATTCCACCAGCCGAGCTTGCGCCCTTGCCTAGGCTCACAAGTTCAGGCCTAGGCTGATTCGGCTGAGGGCTAGGGGTGTGCAACCGAACCGGGTTTACCGAGAAATCGGATTGAATTACCCAAAAAATAGGTTCAGGAACTGGTTCCCGATTGAACCAGTCTAGAAATCGCTTCCAATTTTTTGAAACCGATTCTTGATTGAACCGATCTAAGAACCACTTCTAGAAAAATAGGTTCAGGAACTTCGGTTTTGACACCGATTCTTACCTTGTTGAAAAAACCGGTTTGTTACTAATGTTTATGCTATGTTAAGATTTTTGTTTTATCTCATGATATTTGTTTATGATAATTAACCTTGAGATCATTATTTTTCATTTAGTCAAAAACTTCATGTACTTATTGATTACATGTATTTTATGAAAGAATTACATTATTGTTTTTTAAAATATCGTATAAAATATCAGGTGGTTGCAAAATAGGTTCCAATAGAAACGGGATAGACCTTGTTCTCAAGTCGACTCCAAAACAAGAGAGGGTATAGGATCCAAAAAAGAAAAATCAATTAGAATAGGGCAAGGTAAAGTCTAGGTTTCGACCCTATTCACCCTTGACCAATCACCCCTACCGAAGTCAACCCCATCTATGGATTAGTTCTATTTGATAGATATTGTATTTCTTATACTATGATAAGAGAAGTCGTGCTTTTTCTTGAATTGGAATGCCACTATTTGGTTGTTACAAATACATACATTGCTTGAAAATTTGTTTAATTAAGTTTGCACTTGAGTGATATTCACTAGGGATGTGCAAAAGAATTGAAAACGGTATGGAACCATATTGACCTATCCAGAATTCGACAATTCACATGAGGACTAATTTTGTTCCTAGTTCCAATTGACTGAAATTGGTGAATAATGATCCGTTTCCTAGTTTTGGGTGTGGAAGTGCTCTGGCCCAAATTGGTGTGTGTATATCTATAATTTTTTTAAATTTTTATGTTTTAACTTTTTAGATCAAAATTCCAGTTTCCTGTTCATGTTTCTTTGTCTCTTGCCTCACTCATCTCGCGGCCTTGTCTTCCTCTCTCCCTCTCACTCTTGATGGCCTTCGCTCTCATCGATCCCTCTCTCATTGTCACTGTCACTATCACTGTCACTCTAGATCACCTCCAACCTTGTCACATCCTCTATCATTCTCGCTTTCAATCACCTACAACCTCATCACCCACTCTCAAGTCTCATGCTTCTTATGAAATGGGACATATTGACCAATTCCATAAACCCACTTGGGCACTTGACCATATGGGCAATTCCTAATTTTAATTTTTTGGGAACCAGTCCATAGCAAGTGATTCTTGGTTCCAAAGTAGGAACCGTTTATCACAAGACTGATCACCTTTAATATCCGCACTTTGTAACTTGTCAAATAGAGGTTTAACTATTGACCCAAAAAAATAGAGGTTTAATTAGAGAAAATTTCCTAGGATTCGATGCAATCTAGGCGAGATTCACTATTACCGAAACAAATGACTTGCCACATCGTAAACGAACCATAGTCGATGTTAAATTTTGTCGTCATTTTGTTTACCAATTTAGTGCGCCAGAAGTCCATTCACACGTCAGGCCATAAAGGGAAAAGGAACGTTAAATTTCTTCATCGAGCAGTGGCACGTATGACCAAATAATGGACATAACAAAAAGGGGAAAAGGGCATCACGTGTGTCCAAGATTAGAACTAGATCGCTGAGAGCTCGAGATGCATCCATTACTTCGAGCGAGCAAACGTCAACTTTGATGATAGCAATTATTCTCTATGAGAAAGATATGATGCGGTAATAATATTAACCTAACCTAGTTTATTTGGAATATAAATGCTGGGAGTGTGCAAAACAGACCATTCGAATTGAAAACCGTCTAGACTGGATTGAACTGGATGGTTTGGTTCGGTTTCCAAAATTATCAATCCAATTCTTGATTTCTGAAAGAGGGTATCGATATCCAGGCAACAAGGGAACCGGATCGAACCGGCTATATATATATATCTTTCATTTTTTATTTTAAATTAGAACCGACCAATCCTTAATAAATACTATGTTAAGAAGGATGTCCCGGCGGCCTCTCGAGCTACTCCTCAAGTGACTAACCTTTCAGTAGGTTGGAATAATTGTTTTACATTGAATGGTCATGCTATTCATCGATAGGGGCTCTGCTATTATTGCCCTAGGAGTAAGTTTTCTTGGACAGGTGGCAACAGCGTAAAGCTCACTCTATAGTAGTGTAGTTTTAAAAGTTGGCGCCTTCACTGAATTATATGTCAGGTAATAATGCTACGCAACCAAAACATGGGCAATTTATTATTCTTTTTACTTGTGCTCGACGGGCTGCGTAAATGTGCATGTGGACTTTTTCTTGGAAAGTTTTCGAATGTAATTATAATACTAATTTAATCATAATTTTTTAAAATTTTATTAATATAATCCTAAAACTTTGCATGAATTTTCAATATGATTCTTCTAGTTGATTATCATTGAAAATCACTAATGTGATGATCGTCCTATATGGCATGCTGCCAAATATTGATTTCTAGCAATAACTAATCAAAAGGACTACATTAAAATTTAGTGCAAAGATTAGGATTATATTAACAAAATTAAAAAAAATTGGATTAAATTGACATCCGTACAATGAGTTTAAGAAGAGAAAATTACCAAAAAAAGTCATAAGTCTTTTGTGCTTGTGTCAATTCAATCTTAAATCTTTTGGCTAATTGTTAATTGGGTAATTTTGGCCAATTTTAATTAGAAATGCTAATGTAGTTGCCGATTGTCTAACATAACATAAAATTTTAAAAAATTTTATTTATTTTTCTTAGTTTATATTTTCATCATGCAAAGGCCTTGCCCATGACAACAGGGGCACAACTGGCACAATAAAAAAAAATCCAATCTTTTTTAAAATTTACAAAAATTTTCCACATCTACGGTTGATAGAAAGACTAACATCCATGTCAACGATTTTCGGTTGAAATTAACCGAAAATATTTAATTGGAAAAATATCAAAAGGTTTCGAACTAAATTGACACAAGTTTAACAAGTTTATGACATCTTTGATAATTTCCTTGGTTTATGACTAATTAAGTAATTATCCTCTCTCTTTTTTATGATGGTTAGGTTGGGCCTTAAACGCAAATGCCTTAAATTGGTCCACTCATTGGATGGGTTTGCTTTTCTGGCCAAAGCCCGCAAATTGGCCCAAGAAAATAGTCCAATCTACTTATTTTATGAGTGGACCATCTGCTTATTGATCATCTCTATAAAAAAAATAAACCTATTTGCATTTTTTTTTTAGATATATAATAGACGATTGGATTTTATGCCCCACGAGCCTAATTTATAAAGCTAGAAGACAATAGTATCCTCATCACGTTAACTATGTTGTTTGAGCTAAAAAGGATTTCAGAAGAGAATCGCATCCTAACAATGAAAAATTACGTATTTGTGACAAAAATTAAAATAAGCTATTGAAAATGATTTAAATTTGCTTTATTTACAAACTAGTTCCCTCGCAAGTTTTGACCGAGGATTGAAGGCCCTTTGGAAACTTATAATGCACTCAAATTGAATTGTCGATTTAAAATCACAATGTCGTCAAAGTTAGATTACCAAAAAATGGGCTAAAAAACGCACACCAAAAAAAAATCCAACTGATATGTATCACTCCCGCAAGTCATGCCGTTGACTTTTGCCCATTAATGCCATGGAAGACATTAATGTAATTTGACCACTTTTATGTTTACAAATATCCAAAACAAGTTCACTAATAAATAAAAAAAATAAGCATACTAAAATCATAAATTTTATCACAAAAGTGTAATTAAGTGATAAAAATTATCAAATTGGAGTAATTAAGTTATTCCATTAACCCTGTTCAATTTGACTGATAGAAAATGCTAACGTTATCTTCTTTTTTTCTCTATCTACGTGGTACTAACATGGCTAAAATGAAGTCACTTTGATCCAAATCTAATTTTTCAATACAAATTTTATTTAAGTTATATTAATTTAAAAAAATACAAAAAGAAAAAGAAGAAGAAGGAAAACTCATATGAGGGCTTGCAGCCCTCTCGATTGCTGCTCGACAACCCCCGTTGCCCATCCTCTCACCATTGATGAGCCTTCTCGCCGATGGTAGGGCAATGATGATGAGGGCTACAAGTCCTTGCTTGTGTTTTTCTTTTCTTTTCTTTTTTCTCCTTTTAAGTTTGCTTATTTTAAAATATAATCTAGCCAAAATTTTGTATTAAAAATTCAAATTTGAACAAAAAAGACATCATTTTAACTTTATATTTCATATTTTAATCACATTGTTACCACGTAAGAGAGAGAAAATAAATAAAAAAACACATCGGTATTTTACGCTAGTCAAGTTAGACTAAATTATCAAAATTATTTTATTACACAAATTTGACAAATTTTATGATTTAATTATACTTTTTTAAAGTTCAAATGCCCAATTATATTTTCACGACCAAATTTTACAACTTTTAATGTGCTTCTTCCCATAAAATTTAAACATAATTGCCCAATCCAATCTAGCTATTTTTAACCACATCGATTGTCCTTTCATCGACATTGGGCCCAACAATGACGTGTGATTTTTGAGCCAACGCAAGTTGAACCAATGTCGAAATGGTCATTGACTAATCATCGAAATCGAGGCACGAGTAAAAGGAAGGCAGTGAGTGAGTGAATTTAATACCATATGCTGACCTTGATGTCCCACGCAACGTGTCCCCCTCCACGTCTAGTGGCAGAAAAAGATAATATTAATGATGGTGTCACCAAGTTTACAAGAAAGAGAGTGGGGGATCCATCTAAGTCAATGTGATACCAATTAATTTTTTGATTTTGGATCTTGTGATTCACCATTCTCTAATCAAACACTATGATGAAAGTTTGATGGCTAAGGGTTTATATTAAAAAGCCTGTGTAAGTCGGTCTATATTTTTAATAGAATCGTGTTTTTGATTGGTTTTTGGAATATACATTATTTATTTGAGTACCCGTTTCGGTTGCTCTACTTAAATCATTTACACTAGAAAGTGGGACACCAATATAATAGGACCATCTAGATTGGATTTAAGTAGTGATTTTTATTGCATCTTTCAAGTTGGAGGGTTCAAAAATTGTCAAATGTATATAGCCGTAGATGACGTGAACAAATTTTTTTCACATTTAATAATATGTGATTGAGATACCTGATCAGTAGTTTTCTCCTCCTCCCTTGTTTCTTTCTTGTGCTCTGTCGCGACCAATGAAATCAAACTTTAAAATCAGCTTATTTGATTAAGGATGAATTACATCAATAGGTGAAATTTATTTTATGTTTGGACCATTCATTCGACAATTAGGTTGCACCTAACTTAGTCCATGAAACATCATTATGTACTTGCTTATTTGATGAATCTTCTTGTCATGAAAAGGATATGTTGTGCATGTTGTTGAGGCATTTCTCGACATCAAAATTAACCGAAGGACAAATACCACCCAAAAATTCAAACTATTTCTGCTATGATGCAAATACTAAAAAAATCCCGTCTCACCAAAAACCCTAAATTTGCCTAGCGTGACACAAGTAGTCTCAAATTTTTATTTTCATCACGAAAAAACCCAAATTATATACTATCTACTTTAATTCCATTTAGGATATATGTATGACGAAAAAAATTTAAGGTTTTTTCATCATAATGATCAAGTTCAAGGGTTTTTAGTGAAAAAGAAAAAGCTAAAGGTATTTGTGTCACAATAGTCATGATTTGAGAATTTTTTTGCAATACTAATCCTTAATTAAAATTGTATTCCCCACCTAGAGTGATTTAACTAGATAATACACTAGTGTTGCCGGGAAAAGGAATAAAAAAAAGGAGGAGGAGGAGGAAAGCAACCGACCAACTTGTAGATCCAGTGGGTACTCGGGTCAATCAGAACCGCACGATCATATCACGACTCGAAAGTAATCACGATCGACGGACGGCATCGTTCTCGCTCATTCCCCAGCCCAAATCTCCACGCAATCTAATCTTCCACATCTCGCTGATTCACCTAAAAGGAACTACCGACCAAAAACAAAAAAAAAACTAAAAGGGACTTACCTGAAAGTTTAAATTAAAAACTTTCAGGATTTTCGATTTTTTTTTAAATGATATAAATAGTTTATGAATTTTAGCTAAATAAAAGCTTTGATCTTTCAATTTTATATATTATGATCTCTGAATTTTATTTATTTATTTAATATAATATTTTAACTTTTGGTACATATTTAATATAATCCTCGAATAGTACGAAAATATTCAATATAACTCATTACCATTAATTCAATGCTAGAGACTACTCATGGATTATACTGAACATATACCAATAAATTAAAATTTTAAGAATTATATTGTACGTTAAAGTTCAGATATCACGTTAAACGAATCAAAAGTTTGGGTGCATTTGTTTTGCGGAAATCGTACCATTTTTAGAAAATATTTTTCAGGAATGAAAATGATTAATTTTCTTGTGTTTGATGATATGCGATTGAAAATATTTTCAGGCGTTTGGATCGCATTTGAAAAATAATCGAATAACATTTGAACTAATAATTTACATTAATGTGCCTCTCACTTTCAAATTATGCCACAATTTGTTGTTGGTTTGGAAAATTTTTTTTTGGAAAAAAAAAAGAGATTTTGGAGAGTAAAAGAAAAGGATAAAGATGACTTAATAAAAATGGAATGACTAAAAATACTGATAAAGAGGAAAATGTTTTCCCATTCCACGCATTACGAATTCATTTTTTAAAATAATATATAATATTTATGTCGATTGGAAAGTATTTTTCATTAACTAAATCATTTTGAAAAATAAATAACGGAAGGTCCGGAAAACTATATTCTTCGAAAAACGCAGAAAAGCCTAAAAATTCAGAACTGTTGTGTCATTATCACAATATTTTAATAATTATAATTATAATATTAAAATAATAATATCATTCCAAGGGAGAAGACAAAGAAGAACCTTATTCACGCAGACGACGATGGCATGAAACCGGAAAGCTCTCTCTCTCTCTACCTCTCTTGCCAGACACAGAGCAGCAGAGCACGTTCCCGTTGAAAACCCTAGACGCTACAGCCTTCGTCTGGTTCCCCTGGCCTTTGCCTTGGCCATTTGCTTCTTCAGGCGTCGCGTGCGCGCATCGTCTTCGATCCCCCGCGTCGTCAAGCGGCGGCGGAAGCCCACGTCGGGACTGGGGGAAGGAAGGAAGGAAGGAAGGAAGGTAGGAGGAGGAAGAGATCGCGTGGAGGAGTTGTTGAAGCGGGTGGCGGGCGGGGGTGTCGACGTCCTTCCCTTTTCGATTGGATGAAGAGGCTGCACCGGCGCCTGAGGATCCTGATCCTCTGCCTCTTCTCCGTCTCCGCTCTGGCCCCCGTCGTCCTCGTCCCCTTCAGGCTCAAGTACATTTCCGCGCCAGGTGACGGGCATTGGTCTCGGTTCCCGATCTCGGTTTCGGGCGGTTCGGTGTTTGTTTCTTTTTTCCTGATCCGAGGATTGATCGTGGGTTGTTTTTTTTTTTTTTTTTTTTTGACTCTGTTGTTGCAGGGCGCAAAGAGTTTCTGGAGTCCTCCAATAGGGTATGAATGTTGGGATTCTATCAAAAGTTTGTCTTTGCTCGTTTGCTTTAATTTTGCTTCTTCTTCTTCTTTTTTTTTGGCGTTGGTTAATCGTCAAGGAAAAAAAAGTTTACTTTGTAGGTTGGTCATACGAACAGAGTAGAAAGTTTATGTTTGAGGTGGTGGTTTTTGAAACTGAAGCTTACTGTAAGAAAAATAATCTCGTGCTGATTCGCAACGTACCTCGTTTCCGTGTGTGGACTTGGAGTTGCGGGTTTTTTATACGACTGTGAAGATTGTTTTTTAGATATTTGGTTTTTAAGATTCATTTCGATTCTGTCGTGCAGAGATTTAGCGCGGATGCTTGGAGACTTAATTCAGTCGATCAGGTATGAGGATAAAGTTATTTGTTCGGGCTGTGTCAATGCGCGCCTCTGTGATTTTGGTCAGTGGTTAATGCATACTGGATTGGGATTGCTTTTTCTCTCTTAGGAAGAGGGTGAGGGCTTGAAAGAGCCAAAACAGGAAATTTTTGAAGACAGTGAAGTCGGTTCCACTGTCAACTATACTTATAACGAGATCCATCAGTCTGCGGAGTCTGGAGGCATCGCAGAAGGAACTCAAATCTTGGAAAGAAATGGTTGGTACATCTTTCTTCTATTGTTTTTTTTTTTTTTTTTAATCTTGACCCAAAGTGGATCTTTGATTATGGCTGTGTCAAAATTAGGAACTACACGCAGAAGTGCTAAGGAAGATGAGCAAATTCAGCATCATCAAGTTCCATCCAAATCTAGAGGACAGGTACCCTTTAAAAGATGAAAGAAGCTACTAATTACAGTTTTGGTTTATTTCTGGGTTGCATGATGGGAGCTTGGAATGACACTTGCAATACACTAGTAGCTACTGGGAATAGAATTCAGTTCAAAACAGGGCTTTGATCTGTGTAGGGTTGACACCTACTTTAATCATGGGCTTAGGTCATTCAGATTTTTTTACTCTGTAGGTATTTCTTAGGGTTCTCAGATTGATGGTAGTGAAGTAATCATTCTTGCAATTATTTGTCCTATTAGCATTTTACTAAGCTCAAGATATGGTGCATGTATTGCCCATCCTATGTGGTGTTTCTTTCAGCCTTCCACGAGCAACATTTAATTTGTGTCTTAATGAATTTGGTTATTATCTGTATAAATTAAAAAAAAAAAGTGCTTTCTTGGGGTCAACTTTTATGTCACCATCAAATGGTTATTATCTGGTAATTTCTGGTGGTCATCATGGTCTGTCGGTTTTAAAATGAGATATCTGATTTGAGATGAAAGTTCACTTTTTCTATTGCTTCTTTTTCCTCTTGTGGTTGTTTTGCAATGCCTGTGAATTTGGGATCGATATAATCAGTAAATATGTTCCCTCCTCATGTCAACATAGTTTATTGTTTAGGAGCCCTGTTTCAACTATATGAGACAGTAATGGTCACTTGTTTCCAGGGTCATCATCTAGTTTCTTGTCACTGGCTTTCCACTTGTATGATTGCTTTACACTGGGATTGCTTGTCAGTCATTGACCTGGCCTTTTGCCATGTTCTGTTAACCACTAAAATGGAAACGAGCTTTTCTTTATTTGCTCTGTTTTCCAGAAACGAATCATATCATGATGTGTTTTGAAGGTGTAGGATGCACATGTATTTTTAGACAATACAATTCTCATATAAACAAATAACTTGATGTTGATAGTTGTTAACATCATCCTGTTATTGAAGCACAATGGAGCATGAAATTGCGGAAATGATATGTGATACCTCCTTTCGCTTTATTTTTTGGTACAGCTTAAGATAGTTTTATCATGCTCTCATATACAAAATGTATCATCTGCAATTTTTACATTAATTGCAGGCGAAATTCTATCAAACTATGGTCCAACGAGTTCAGAATGGACAGCCTCAGGCAAAAAGTCTGTCAGATAAAAAGGTGAAAGAGATGAAAGATCAGCTGATTAGAGCAAATGTGTACTTGAACGTTGCACCACCAGGTAGTAACTCGCATATTGTGAAAGAGCTGAGACAGCGGATGAAAGACTTGGAAAAAGCAATGGGTGATGCCAAGAAGGATTCTGATTTACCTAGGAGGTTCAGCCACTTTTATTATTCCCTATGCTGATTAATGATCTAGCTATTGAACTGTATTCCCCTTGAAAAGTTGGTTGCCTCGAGTATGAATGAAATCTTCAAAGATCTGATTGCTACTCTTAGGTCATTGCTTGCTGGTGTCAATAATATCGACAACAATAGAGAATATAAGATACCATGTGTGCTCTAATCTTTTCCTCTTGAAGGAGTTCTTTAATCCTTCTTTTTTATTCATGATGCTATATCTGCGAAATTGCAGAGCTTGGCAGAGAACAAAAGCCATGGAAGTTTCCTTGTCCAAAGCCAGTCTTGCCTTTCCAGGCTGTTCATCCATGGCCACAAAGCTCCGTGCCATGACTTACAACTCTGAAGAGCAGGTTCGGGCGCATAAGAATGAAGCTGAACATCTTATCCAGCTTGCTGCAAGGACTACACCAAAAGGTCTTCATTGCCTTGCTATGCGGCTCACTTCAGAGTACTTCACCCTACCAGCTGATGAGAGAAATGTTGGTAACCAGGAAAAAGCACGTGATGGAAATCTCTATCATTATGCTGTATTCTCGGACAATGTTCTTGCTTGTGCAGTAGTAGTCAACTCAACAGTGGCACATGCTGTGGTAATTGTTTCTGAATTTTTCTTATCTGGGTGGTTTGATTTCTTGTTTCCAGCCTGATTCTATATGTTTGAGACTTGTTTAGCAATGACCAGACTTAAATGAGCATGAGATGATGAGTGTTATTAAAGGTTTGAATTTGCTCCATATTCGATAGAGCAAGTAATGAAAGTGCTGGACCATTTGGGCATTCCTTCTTTGTATCTTAGATCTCATTGATGCTATGTATGAGCCCGCTTTCTATGTATTAAGAATTTTGGATCAACCTTCAGCCATTGGCTAGTCCAATTCTAATGAGTAATATCAGTGATAAAGGAATTATGCTTAAAAGTTTTACACAGATAAAATATATGTCAGGATCTCATATGGGATTTTATTTGAGAACCTGTCTGTTTGTCTGGGTGATTCTCACTGGCCTTCCCTGGATCTACCACTGTTATCCCTCCCATCTTAATTCCTTTCGTCAAGAGTACTACTGTTTTTCTGTTGATACTGGAGTGGAATGTGGGATTTTTTTTTTTAGCAATTCTGTTGCAGTAAGATTGTAAATCTGCCCTAGACACTGAACAGATCTTTACTCAACTTGGAAACTCTAATCATGCATGACACTTCTAGCCAATTTCAGCTTTGAGGGAAATATTTAAGACACTTTCCTACCCAAAGGCCACAGAAAGATTGAAAGCAGTCTCAGCCTGCAGTATCTTATTTGTTTTTTCTTTTATCTGATGACCAATCTACCCTTTAGTCACTGACTGAGGGAAAGGAAACTGCTCAGCATAACAGTTTAGAGCACACAGATCCCTAGTTTTTGAAAGCCTGCTTTTGTTTGGTTTATTAGATTCTTTGGATTGTGCATTCTTTATTTCCATATTCAAATTTGAGTATTGTGAGACCAATTGTTAATTAAAAGCTGGCAACCACAGTAGGCTATCGACAAGATGAATTTAATCAAATAAAACAGCTTAAACTGAATAACTGGTATGATTCTACAGAGTGACAGTGATGGCATTGTTTTGCACCTTTAATAAATAGACGTCTTTGTTCATGTTGTATAGTTATTTAACTTACATAGCAAGTACTTGTTTTTATTGTGGAAATGAATACATTTTTCCCATCTAGCACCTGTAACTGCTCACAAAAAATGTAGTTTCAGTTTCTGCCCTTGGTGAGGGGAAGTAGCGTATGTATGTGTACACAACACAGTTTTATGCTATCAACACAGAAATTGGAGGTAGCTTTTAGTCTTCATAGACATAATAATCCTCCATTCATGGCTTGAGTATCATATGGTATTTCTCATAATATCTACTGACATTGAATAACCAATTGAATGACAATATTCCTTTCGATCAATAGTTTGAGGCAGTTTGAACATTATCTCTCTACTTGCCACTTTATTGCTGCTTGCTTGACTTCAATCTTTTCATGCACACCCAGGGCATGGCTTGAAAGTTTATTTAGTTTTAGTCTCAGGTCTCCGGTCTCATGAATCATGAGCCAATGTCCCAATAATTCTCTAGTGCAAATGCTTGTCAGTTTAGCTGTTTACATTTATTCTTGCAGAAGAACAGTGTTGGTGATTTAATTCCATGAATTTTTTTTAAAAAGATGCTGGTTGCTCATTTGTCACTTTTTGCAGGAGCCAGAGAAGATTGTATTCCATGTAGTGACAGATTCCCTCAATTTTCCAGCAGTTTCTATGTGGTTTTTGCATAATCCTCCTGGAAGAGCAATTGTAGATATCCAGAGCTTAGAAAATTTTGAGTGGCTTTTGAAAAAATATGCTTCACCATTGCAGAAGCAGAATGCCTATGACCCTAGATATACTTCTGCATTGAATCATCTACGGTTCTATCTGCCAGATGTCTTCCCTCTGCTGGATAAGATTGTGTTTTTGGACCATGATGTGGTAGTGCAAAAGGATCTTACTGCGCTTTGGGATGTGAATTTGAAGGGAAAAGTAAATGGGGCTGTGGAAACTTGTCGGGGAGGTGATGCTTCATATCGGCAGATGGATATGTACATTGACTTCACAGATCCCTTTGTTTCCGAGAGGTTCAATGCCAATACATGCACATGGGCATTTGGGATGAACTTGTTTGATTTGCAAGAGTGGAGGAAGCAAAATTTAACTGCAAAATATGGCAGCTACTTGCAGCTGGTATGCACATGACGCTAGTTTTCATTTCTTTTTTAATATCATGCAAAATGTTATATGTGCTTCTTGTTCTTTGATTCCTCTAAATCAATTCTAAAAAGCACCGCAACTCATCAAGAGCACCATTTATATGTCATCTCCTTGGACAATGAACGTCTTACTGATCTGAGTATGTGCTAACTAATTACTCCACTTCCCAGGAAATATAGAAAGCGAAGGATGAGAAGAGTAGTGTATTTTCCATATTTCGTATATTTAATTGTTCGCTTTGGGTGATTATCCAATATGAATTGCCTGTGTTGAAACGATGTTAAGGATGTCAAATATGAAAAGAATTGATTGTAATTTGTCAATTCCAGTTCGTACTTTTCCCATTATCTTGATATTTCGTCCTTCTATTCCTCTCTCTTAATTTATTGTTTCCTTTTAAGTGGATGCAATTGTATGATGTTGATTCAAGGTTGTACTAGGGTTTACCAAGTATCTTACACTTACTTTCCCAGGCATGTGATTTTGATAGAAAAATTGGGAGGCTGTGTGGGGATTGCATTATTTGGCATGTCTTGCTCACTACATCTGTGACAATGGCCCTTCTTATGTCTGAAATGATTGAATTGGACAGTTTAAGAACTCGATTTCTATGGTGCTAATTGCAGGAGCATGGGAAGCCCCTGTGGAAGGCTGGAAGTTTGCCGATAGGCTGGCTCACCTTTTACAACCAGACGGTAGCTCTGGACAGGAGATGGCACATCCTTGGCCTAGGTCACGAGTCGAATGTCGCACTGAGGGACATTGAACGTGCAGCAGTTATACACTTCAATGGTGTCATGAAGCCGTGGTTGGAAATCGGCATCAAGATTTATAAGGGTTACTGGACCAAGCATATCATGTATGACCACCCTTACTTGCAACAGTGCAACGTCCACGAGTAGTCTGGCCACTTGAGGAGTATTCATAAACAACACGGCACACCCATTGCAGTTGATTATTCTTCAAGAATAAAGCAAGCTTTGATTCTTTCAATCTCATACAAATTTTTGTGTAAATTACCTTCATTCTTTTGAAGATAACCATCCGGCCACAATCCCCATTGGAGCAGAGGTTAACCTAGTTTAAAAGAACCCCTCCCTCAACAAGCAGATTTTGTAATGCTATTTAGTTCTTGGATGTACATAAACCTCATCTCAGATGATGAAAACTTCTTAATTCTAGACCGATCAGCTGGTCTGAGTAGTAGTTCGAGCATCATCCTGCCTTTTGGGTGTTGATGCTGCCAAATGATCTTGGTCAGGAGTTGAAACTCTCTCTCCAGTTTAATTATGTACACGAGTTCTCTTCGCAAACTCAGCATTCAATTAGCCAAGTATTTTGTTTGAGTTATGGTTCATGGATTGTCAATCCTTGCAATTGCTAACTCAATTTATCCCTTGACAATCTTGCAAGCTTTAGTTGCTGGACCTGTTGGGCTTCGAATGGTTCATTTTATCGGGTCAGATCCAGAGAAGTCAGGTCTGCTTGCGATTAGCGTCGGAGTGGCTCTAAATGGATGATGTGACACGTGGACAAATTGGGTTGGTTAGGTGCGGATAAGGGATATCAAATGAGGGGCTTTCCTTCTATCCATGCTCTTGTGGTGGCTTCTTGCTTTTCTGCAAGATCCTCTTCTCAAGCCTCCATCAAATAAACCATTCTCACTTGCCAATTACACCCCAACACATCTCTTTGGAGAGAGAGAGAGTGAGAAAGAGAGGAGAGAGAAGAAGAGAGATGGCCACCATCACTGCAAGCTCTGCAGCCTCCATGGTCTCATGCAGAGGTCTCTCTCAGAAGAGACCTCTTGGGGCCTCATCCTCCCCTGTCCTCGGTAACTGCCCATCTCCCCTCTTACTGTCTTTGACCATTTCCTCTGGGGTTAGTTTTTGAGAGGTGTTCTCACTGATTTGATCACTTGGTCAGCTGGTTGATTTCACAATCTGATTGGTTAAATAAGTCTCATGAGATAGATTCAATTAGACCGCATAGGCTACATTTCACTTGGCTATTATCTTACCTTCCTTCAACCAGTCTGCATGCAATTCTTCAATAGTAGAGTCCTATTACTTCAATATGGAAAGAGAAATGAGCTTATAAGACAAGCGAAACTGATGCTCTAGTACCTTGTTTTCACCAATTATTACGGTCACAGGATTGCCCGCAATTGCAATGAAGGGAAGAGTCAGGTGTTCCACGGAGGGGAAGCCCTCGGAGCTGGAGAAAGCCTCTGGCATGGGCATGAGCGCTTCACTGGTCACGGCCCTGTGCGCGGCAACCATGTCGAGCCCGGCCATGGCTCTGGTCGACGACAGGATGAGCACCGAAGGGACGGGCCTTCCGTTCGGGTTGAGCAACAACCTGCTCGGATGGATCCTGTTTGGTGTGTTCGGGCTCATCTGGACTTTCTACATCATCTATACCTCAAGCCTTGAAGAGGATGAAGAATCGGGATTGTCCCTCTGAGGTTCAGTAAGATGGATCATTCAGGGGAACGTAGAATCTCTGAGGTTGTTCACTCAAGCGTACCTGTAGCATAAACTACCTTTTGCTTGTGAAATCTCATGTGTATTTGTATCATTAATGGTTCGTCGCTTTTAGTTAATATTCTTCTCTTTCGAATCATTTGACTCTATATTACAACCTTCGCTCATTTCCACTTTGAACAGAAGATTTTGGTTTGGACCACACATGATAACAGAGGTTAGCCATTCGTGTAGATTAAACAATTCTTCGGCAATTTCAAAGTTGCCAAAGTTTGTGGGCAATGGGATATATGGTTCTTACATTTTTTTAACCCTCGGTTGATTCCAGGACACATTATTAACGAGGGGACTAAAATTCTCCATCTGATAAATAATCATTGCATTATGGAAAAGGCCAACTGAATTCCAAGGTCGTTTGAGTTCCATAGATTCCAATGTCTGCCGGAAAGGGTTCATTCTACTCGGTTTTCCAGCATAGCTTAAAAAAACCAGCCTAGGAGAAATTTAACCTGATCCGGCACGGTTCATTCATGCAATGGCAAATTTACAATCCGTAGGCTGAAAACATAAAACATAGGGACAACTATCGCAATCATGACCAAAAGAACACAGCCAAAGTAATGGAGAAAATCATGTGCGTACTTCAGTTCAGCACAGGAAATTCCACCATCGAAAGAGGAAAGTGATATGAAAAACTCCACGCGCACCTCAACTATGCAGACATGAAAAAAGAGTGCTTTTCTGTGCCCAGATGAATTTAAATACAGAACTTAGAATGATGGATAGCTGCAGAATTGGACAACTTTGATCAGAACTTGGCTTTCATTTTGAACTCAACATCAGGTGAAACAATGATATGGGAGAAGAAAAATCAATTAAGGCAATGGCATTCAACCCAGGACACCAAATGTACATGACCAAGTGCAATACTGGCCTACGCATTAAACCATAGCATTCCTCCTAGTCTCTCCACACAGTCAATACTGACAAGACAAAATTATCTGTAAGTTACTGCTCCATGTCATTATACCAGAAGGTGCCTGTGATGACCAAAAAGAAGAGTGATTAGATTTTGGCACATATGACTTCAAAACTTGTCATTTAATAAACAAAATAAAGAAATAAGGAACATATACAGGAGATGCTATAGCTAAGTATCCTTGTGGTGACCTGATACAATCAATAGTGTTCTTGACAGGTCTGCCTTACCTACCCAAACACATATTTATCATTCCCACCATGAAATTGGACCCAATCCATCATTATCAAGTGATCCCTGTAAAGCAACAAGTTTAATAAGGATTAGACCTGCTTGACCAACCCGGTCAGGTTTTGAAGAAGAGGAGATAACATGGAAGGAAACTAAGAAAATACTTGGGCAATCAATCACACGAAGAGACATCAATTAATGGGGGCCTTGAAGCAGTTAAAAGATGGTACTTCATTTCCTAATGAAGTGTGTAAGGAGTCTAGAGCTTGTAGCCATCAGCACTAGAATAGTAATGCAGCCTTAAGAGAATAAAACAGAGAAACAAAGCTGTAGAAGCAGGCACCAAACATGGTTTGAGAAAGAACTCACGGTAATCACCATAGGAGCAAATGGCTTAGAATCTTTTGGTTGCTCCAGTGGAATTGGAGGATAATTTACACTCTGAACTCTGAATCTGATAGTCTGCATTTTATAAGACAGGCTTCAGTATTTACTTTTTCAAAACAATTTCTCAGGAAAGAAACTAAGTAGGTTACAAGTAAATTGCTGGAAAAACATGACAAGTTTAGCAATATATATAACAGACCAAAGCAACATACAAACCTCGCCAATCTCATCAATAGGATAAACTGTGGCTGGTGTCTGATCAGCTTCGTTCTCCTCATTTGCTGCTTGATACTCCCATATCCATCTAAACCGGTTCCTGCACATTATGTATGGGTTAACCAAAAATTGACATTTCACATAGAAACAATACATGCACACCCCCACAAAGAGCCTCCTAAGGAAACACTCAAATTTCCAGTAAGTTACTAATAATGAAGCATATTTAGAGAAAAGACAGGCTCTTACCCATTTTCTGAGTCAGGCTCAAAACGGGATGGGTATGGCAAGAGATGAAAGGGTATGTAAATGTCATCAAAAAATCCCACAGATACTGCCAATGACAAATACGGCATTACTGCAAGTCTAACATATATCTCATAAAACGAAAGGAAAAGAATTCAACTTTCTATCTTGACTATTTCGTCACCCATCAATTACATTAAAATGGTAAACTCTTGCATGGATTCAACAAATACAACTAGAAATCAATACCCATATAAAGTACCACAAAGCAAAGATTTCAGGAAAACAAAAGAGACTGCAGAAATATTGTTAGGAAAGACATGCTTCTTTTCCTCTTGCAACAAAACTTTATAACTTAAAAGACAAGAACTTAACATGACTAGAGAGAATTACCGAAAAAATTCAAAATAGTCCAAGAACAGAAGATGGTGAGAGCGATGATAAAGATTGTGCAATTATGAGAGAGATGGTTCAGGACATCATGAGCTCTGCAAGATGGCAATTCATAGAGAGAGAGTGGAAAAGATAACACATTGACGAGAACAGGTGAAGATGCATCAACCCAAAAATTCTTCTTCCTAGATTTCCATAGCACATGCCACCACCAGTCACAAAGGTTCTGTTTCGCTATGGAATGCAACCAATCGAAACCTAAGCTCGATTCTTGCCTCCTTGCCTTTTCTTCCAAGTTCGAAAAGTCAATTTAAACCCTTAGCCCACCAAATATACCACAAAACCCACTAGTAAAATGTGAGTCATAGGTGACCTAATGCTTTTTGCACTTAAACCTGTAGGGTGCAACTAAACATGTATGCATCGATTCCTCAAAACCACAGAAACAATTCAGCAAGGAGAAAGCTAGACTCTTACTCACTATCCAAATTTACTAATAACATAATCTTAGAAAGATAGTTTTTCACTCTGAGTAAACATAAATTGGTTTCATGCAGCAGTGAGGTCAAACCATGTCGATTCTCAAAAATTGATAAGTCTTGAAGAGCTCCCCTAAGATGCTGTGGAGCTACTACTAGTTAGGTGTGCACCAATTCAAAAATCTAGTATGTGAAAGATATTCCACAATAAGTCAAAACTACAATGCCTGACCCAGTGCACATGCAGAGAAAAATTATTTAAAACTTCAAGATATTGCCCTGCATTAGCACATCATTGAATGCATTCAAGAAATATCTTTGAACTGATGACAAGTTATGACTTTTTTGCCGTTCTTATCAAGGAAAAGATGGAGAAAGCATAAAACTCTATCAAATCATGGTGGATGTTAACTTATTTGACATTACTGTGAAGATTATATAGCATATTTCAACATACAGACTCAATAGCCTAAGCATCAATCATTATTTCCTCATGTAGTAGTTACTAGTTACTGTGCAAATGCACATCCTTAAAAATACATATGCCACAATGAAACAGCAGCTCTAAATTCACCATAAGACCAAAAATGAGGCACATACATGCATCTGTTGCTTGTCTGACAAGAAATTTTTTTACACCAGTGTGAAAAGCATGACACTGATATTCAAGAGGAAAGAAGAAAAAGGAGGCAGAGTCTAGTATCATGTGCAGATTGAGACATACGGCGCAAACCATCTTTATCAAATTCCTTGAGTTTTGCATCAATTATTTCCCCAACGAATGGACGGAACACTAGCAGTCTGCATTCTACCTACAATGATATCAAAATGACCATCAATGCAGGAACTCTACAGTAATAGATATTAGATAATTTAAAAAAGGGGGAAACAATAGGAGAGCATTGTGTAACAAAAACAGAATTCACCAAATGTTCTCCTAAACATGATATCTTAGCAAATCTAACAACTTCAAGCATTTGAATCACTTTGCTTCACAAAGGTTTCAATCAAAAATAGAGCCATGGGTCTTCACAGATATTACCTCATCAAAGACATTTTTGCACATATAAATACTCTTTCAGGCAATTCATTGAGGGATGACTCAACTACACAAGCTCTGTGATGATGTACAGAGTTGGCGGCAGGATAGGAATTCAACATAAAAATGTCTGGCCTAAGCAACTGAACTTAAACATCCATTTTACCCTTTGGGTGGGGGAGGGGGCTGTGGGGACAGGGATTTTCCAATAGTTGACTAACCGAAGCTTACTACACTAAAAGATATGGGAAATCTTGGCATTTATTAGATTTCATTTTATTCCAATAAAAGCAACTAGGACAATGAAAATAACACTGTCTTTTGCAAATTTTAGGAATTTTTCAGTTATCAAGGAAAACGTGGGTTGATTTTTTTTCCTTGCTCTACTAAATGCAAGATCTGTAAGAGGGGAAAAGAACTTTTTGCAGTGAGTCTTTGCAAAAAAAAAGAAAAGAAAGGAAAATAAAAGAAAACCAAGCTTAGGAGAGCTCATTGCCTTATTTAAACATGGTAGAAGGAAGTACTTCAAGAAAAACCATCATGCCAATCATTATCACATGGAACAAAGAGGGAATTTTTTGGACCTAAGGACTCTAAGCCTTCATGCCAATAAGCACTGGAGAAACAATCAGAAAGGAAAGTGGAACTGTAAGAAGCGATAGCTCCCCCTCACCAATTGCATCTTTGGATTAGTTCAAAGGTCCCGTTCTTATGTGCAACTCACATAATTTTAATATTCAAGAGCCCATTCACGGTCATGAGATTCTACTTAAATCAATGAATGGGCCTAGGCAGGTCAGGTCAAATCAATAGGTCTAAAAACCCCTGACCTAGCCAATTGATTGAAAAAATATTAGATTTTCTGTATAAAATGACAGGACTGGGTGGGTTAGGCCCAATCGGTCCAAACAGGCTGTCACGCACATGACCAGCTCTACTCAAGATGCCTAAAAAGGATTATAATGTGAGTAGAGCAACCATCACACTTATGCAAGTCCCATTGATAAAAGATGAAAAATCCGACTTTACCATCCCAACACTACTGAATATCCTAAGCTTAAGTATGGAAGAAATTTACAACAACAGGATAAGAAATAATTTACAGAAAGAACAAATCCATAGTTTCGTCGATCCTCCATATACCAAAAAAATATGCAGCAATAAAATCTTTGAAATGTTTTAACATTCTGGACAATGGCATGGGAGATGATCGATATCCATATTGACCAAATACCAAGGCTAGTAGTGCTCTTCACAAGGGAAGTCAGCAGACAACAGTTCTAAGTGAACTCATTCAAGTTGAACTTCAAGGAGATGAACTGAAGAAGAGAGAAAACTGCACAAGTCTCTCAACATTAAACTTGGAAGGTGATAATTCACTAAAGAAGAGGGGAATGCTTAGCACAACACTTTGACTGACAGATAACTCAAGATGACCTATGTGGGTGACTCATTTTGTTGCCATATAAAGTAGGTTGAACTAAGCATAAAATCTGAAACAGCAAATCCAAATAGAATAAAATACCGTGTAAGTAGGTGCCCCATCTCCTGGAAAGATAAAGCCACCATCAATTCTTCTGATGTCATAGACAGAAACGCAGAGGCCTAATTTTGCAATAACCTTCATTATAAGGATGAGCAGCATCAGCCTTAATTGAAGATTACATAACATAAAGCATAAATAATGTGAACACCCAGAACAAACGCACGCACCAATACAAACCTTGTCTAAGAAAAGTTTCTCAAGCTCATGTCTAACAGCTTTATCCAGGGTAGGCTGAGCAGATGAGGAGGTAACCGCAATGTGTGCTCAATTAGGCTAAGATTGAACATAAGGCACCTCCTATATATTGTATATTTCGGGCTGTGAATCAATTGGCAAAAAAGAAGAAGAAAGGATCACCTTTAGCTAAAAGAAAGAGGGAAAAAACAATCAGTAATAGCTGACATATCAAAAGCATTATCTCGTTGGAACCATATTCAAAAGCGGCAAAATATTTTCCACAAGTTCTATGAAAACTCTTCTTTGACAATGACAACAAAGTTAAAGAACCACAGGGTCATTCGACATCAGTCATCCTTCCGAAACTGCGATAAGAACGGATAAAAGAATTGTAAAAAGATTGAACTTTTATCAAACAGGCGGTGCGCTTGACGCAACTGGCAAGCACCCATTAGAAAAAACCTCGCGGCGATGCATGCGGCACGAGGCATGGTCGAATAACCGGCGACTAGGAGACGAAATTGGTGAGAAAACAGTGAAAAAAGAAAGGATAGAGACCATACTCGAACGCGAGGAGGACGAAGAAACTCTTTCCCAGTAGAGACTGAAAAGAAACTACTAAGGATTCCAAAAGATCGGATCGGATAGTTCAAAAGATAATCAGAGACTACAAAAGAACAACCCAAAAAACAGAGCGCGGGTGCAGATGAGACCATTTATAAAATGCTCAAGCTTGCTGCTCACCCGCCGTCGACAGGCTAAACACAGAGATGGAGAGAGAACGAAGAGTGAGAGAGACAGACGGGGTACCTGGCGGGGAGAACGGCGAGCGGCACTGCGAGCGGCGGAGTGGCTGCTCAAGACGGTGACGGCGAGGAGAGACGCGGCGGCGACAACAGAGAGAGAGAGAGAGAGAGCAGCGGTTGAGAGAGTCACGACGGAGAGATGAGACGGGGAGAGGCGAAGACGGCTTCCGGCGCTGCGAGTGGCAGAGTGCTGCTCGCGGCGGCGGCGGCGGCGACGGGAGACGCGGCGAAGGGACGAGCGATAGGGGCTGCGGGCCGGCGGCTGAGAGGGTCGCCAGTGAGACGAGAGAGAGAGAGATTTTGAAGAAACCAAGCAATAAGAAATACAATTAAAAGAATTATATGCCTTGCTGCTAAAAATAAAGAATTATATGTCTTAGAAAAATTAGATCAATCTTACTAAATTTTCTTATTTATGCCTTTTAATTATTTTTGTTTAAATTTTACCAGTATTAAGCTCTACCATGTTTTATGAATCAATAAATATTATGGAAAATAACTTTCAGAAAAATATTTTCCGGATTTTTCGATATTCGTTTCATAGAAAATAAATTAATTGGGGAAAATAAATAAAAAAAAAACTACTAAAGTGAGGAAAAAATTTTCATTTTTTTTGGGAAAAACATTTTCCATTCACTCTCTCCTATCTCACATCCTGTTAGTTCTCACTTCTTCTTCTTCTTTTCACAAATTCTTTTTTTTATTTTTTAATAAAATCGATTTTTTATTATTTTTTTCTTTTCTATCTTTCTTTTTGCTTTTTTCTTTTTTTTCGGTCGCCGCCGATCGGCGATAGGCGAGCCGAGCTCGCCGATCTATGCCCGAGCATCGCCAAACAGCGAGGCTCGGGCATCGCGGTGGTGGTGAGGCTCGGGCGGCCCGAGCCTCACCATTGTTTAGCAACGCTGGGGCGTCACCGATTTGGTGAGGCCCGAGCCTCGTTGCCATCTGGCGAGGCCTAGGCATTGCTGATCTGGCGAGGCTCGAGCCTTGCCACCTTGAGCTTGCCTTGCCGGTGAGTTGATCGGGCGAGCTCGAGGCATGGTCGGCCGTCGGCCGGCGACCGGCCAAGGAAGGAGAGAACACAAAAAAGAAAAGAAAAAAAGAAATTAATAATCAATTTTAAAAATAAAATAATTTAAAAACTATTGAAAAGAGTTTATAAAGTAAAATATTTTTCAAGTGAATATCGGAAAATATTTTCTACTTCAAAATCAAGTTTTACCCGAACGTCGGAAAATAATTACGTTTTCCTAGAAAATAGCTTCCTGAAATTTTTTTATAGAAAAGTAACATTTTCTGTGAAACGAACGGAGCCGTACTTCTAATCTTTTCCCACTAGGCTCCGTTCGTTTTGAGAAAAATGAACCATTTTTGTAAAATGTTTTCTTGCAAGTCATTTTCTAGGAAAATAACATTATTTTCCAGTGTTTGGCTAAAACCTGAAAAAGTCTCGGAAAATATTTTTTGTTGTTTAGTAAGGAAAATGTTTTCCAAACTTATCACTTGGACATGCACCATTTTACTGACCCATAAACCCAATAAACAACATTTTAATCTAATAAACAACATCTAATCACTTCAAAACAAATATCAAGCATCCTTTAAGTTGAAATATAAGTCCATACTACTCAATGTCATAAGTGCTAAAAGATCATAAAAGTGCCATTAAAGAACAACCTTTACATCAAATTTAATGTCTTAGAGTAACAATAACAACATAAAAGAAATAACACATGAGTCTTTTAGCAATAAAACTCAACACAATATATCACTTCTTTGCTTAGAAATTTATCAATTCACACTTTCCGAATATTCGCACTTTTCACCAAGAATGCTTTTCCAAAATTTTTCATTCTCAACTAGATGGTCAAAAACCAATGCAATGATAATTTCATGATATCCATCCATTTTCATCACATTGTCATAGAGTCGAGAGTAATGCAATTAAAAGGGATCGATGTCAATTTGACCCAATGACTTAATTATCGATGTCATCTCTCCAACATGTGTTGAAAGTGTAACTAATTTATCATCATTGTTGGAACACTTTTGCCTTTTGTGAGACCTCTTTTTTGAAGGCATAATAGATGAAAATGTTTTTGAACATTTCATCAACTCATTGAAGTCATCACCTAAATCAATAGGTGAGGAGTTTACTTATGTTGTATTGATGTCTCCTAATTGCTTAGCAAAGCTTCTAGTGGCTGTGTCTCCCCAACCACCAAGGCCATCTCATCATAAATATCAATCATCTTATTCAAATATTTTTCATGAGAAGGATGGACCTATCAATGCACAATATTCATTCGATTATTAAAAGTTGCATTTTATGAAGTTGAAGAAGGAAATCAACACGATCCACGAGCAAAAGAAAGAAATTGTGTTGCTACATTATATGAATAGTTTAAGAACTTCATGGGATGATGATAGACAACAATCAAAGCTGAAAAATAACGACATAAACCAGCATTTTGAGAGGAATTTAGATAGTACCTAAAGAAATCAAAGCTCAACAAGCTCAAGAAAAGCATAAACCAAAGCTTCTTCAACAGGACTATAATCCAAGAAAAAGAAAGAAACCTACACACGAGCTCACTGAGAAGGGCAAAGCTACATCTAGAAGCTTCTTCAGCAAGACTATAAATGAAATGAATGATAACTAGAGCTATAAACCATAGGTGGTCTCCTTTAGTCTTTTATAGCATAAGATAAATCCAAGTAAGGACAATCACACTCGTCTCCTTATATCAGTAGAATTGATTCATCTTACAGTACACAACTGTTTACAGCTCTCAAGCCTTAATTTTTGGTCACTTCAATTAACTTACCTCATAGAATCATAAACCTCAAGACTCTTGAGTTAACTAACAATTTACATTCTAAGCTTGAGCTGCTCAAGGTTCACATTTATAAATAAAAGTGTTTATGTAAAAGAGTGAAGCAACAAGTGCTTTTGAAAAGTTTACAAGATGAATAAATAAATTCCTACCATGAATAAAGTGGATGGAAAGCAGATTGTATGCAGAAAACAATCCACAACACTCAAGGTAAGAAGGAATTGTAGCATCCATGTAGGTTGTCAACATAAGGTTCCAAGAAGAATGATTGAAAAAAAGAAACATAGTTGAAGACTAGTTTAGTGGCAGAATGCCACTTCTACCAAGGAAATATTCTACAAGTAATATTTAATTTTTTTACAATATCACATGCGAAATGCATTTTGAATATGAGTATATATTTCATGGTTACTAAACTAGTCCAATGTAATTGTTTATTACTGATAAAATAATGTGAATGTATACATGGTGGATGATAGACAACAATCAAAGCTGAAGAATAATGGCATAAACCAGCATTTTGCAATGAACTTAGATAGTACCTAAAGAAACCAAAGCTCAACAAGCTCAACAAGAGCATAAACCAAAGCTCAATCAAAGCCTGACCACATTGAGAACCATTTTCCTAAAGAAAACATGAGCTAAAACCAAAGCTCAACAAGAGCATTAACCAAAGTTCAAAAGTTTCTTTAGACATACAAACAAGAGCAAAAACTAAAGCTCAACAAGCGACTTTAGAGACACACCAGAGCTCAACAAGAGTTGAAACTAAAGCTCAACAAGAGCAGAAACCAAAATTCAACTAGAGTTGAAACTAAAGCTCAACAAGATTAGAAACCAAAGCTAACCAAAGCTCAACAAGCATCTTCAGACATACACCAAAGCACTCAAGTGGAGAAAAAATTGATGAAAAAACTTACCAACACATATTCATCAAATTCCTTTTTCCCGGCTATGACCATCTTCGACTTGTCATCCCAATTGAATCCACTCTTGCCACGTAGAGTTTGAATCATTTTCCATTTGCTTTTGATTGTCTTCAAATGGTTCTCAACATGGTTGGGCTCACAACCAAAGCCAAACCTATCATTTATTGTATCGACAACTCGAGCAATTGAAGAGGGTTTGAATGTGCTCATAGGCTTGCTTCCTTTAGTAGCTTCATCGGTCAGAATTTCAAGTAGAACACGTTCCATAAGCTTCAACCATCTAAATTGCTTGACCTTCTCCTCATTTTCCTTACTTTTACCCATCATGATAACTATGTAACAACTTTAAACATCATAATAATAAAAAAATATGATGAAGAATGACACATAATAAATATTTAAAGATGATTATCATTAAAGGAATGAAAATTACATATTTTAAAATGAAGCACTCAAAATAAATAAAAGGAAAATTAATGGCTTCTTCTAATATTCCAATAACTAATCCACATTGCATGTGCAATCCCATCCCTTTTTGATGCCCATATCCTATTTCCCTCATTTTCATCTCTTTGGGAAAGTTGGATTCTTGAATTTTCTCTTCGAGATTCCATTTGTCTATTTATCTCTTCCATGATAGAGTCATTGGGATCAGCTCCCATAAAAAATTGTGAATGATACAACAAGCCAAGACAACATCGACTTGTGTTCCAAATGATCAAAAATGTTTAGAATCTAATACTCAAAAACGCTTCTTTAAGACTCCAAATGCCCTTTCAACAGTAGTTTTTAGAGATGAATGGCACAAATTGAATAGTTCCTTCTCGTTTTCAGGTTGGCAATCACTAAACTCCTTTAAATGGTATCTAACACCACGATATGGAAAGATGATGCCATTTTGGATTCCATAACCAGCATCAGCAAGATAATATTTTCCTACAAGTTATAAATAAGTTTATTATTAAGTTATTAATCTTACTTCAAACATATTATATAAATTTCATTTTCTTACCTTTTGGAATGTTCAATCCATTCAACTTTGAAAGTGCATCACACAAAATATGTGAATTGTGGGCAGTACCCTCCCAACCAACTAATACATAAGAAAATTGCAAGTCAAATGTAACGGCGGCTAATACATTTTATGTTGTTCCATCCTTTCAATCATGAAATCTTCCTTGAATTACAAGAGGAACCGATGTACATACACGAGTTCAATCTATTGCTCCAATACAATCCTAAAATAATCAATAGAGTTACTAACCAAATACTAATGGAACTTCTCAAGAAATGCATAGACTTTTTTTTTTCAAATTTCATACCTTTAAAAATATGGATAGAACCTTTGATTGTTATTTATCTTGGGAGGAGTGGAATTGCTTGGTTCTCTCACCACATATTTGTATAATTTCAAAATTGCTCGCAAGACAATTTTGAAATATCTATGCACAGTATCTATTGATCTATGGAATCTTCCCCTAATCACTCTAAACCTCACATTATGTCCAATGATATGGCAAAATACCAGAACTTGCTCCCTAATAGAAACATTTACCATAGAACACAACAAGTAATTTGCACCAAGCACCTTACAAAACTCTAAAAAAGCATTTGGTGTCACCCGTATTTGATCTACACAATGAGTATCACCACTATATAACACATGATTCATATATAACTCTCTCATAATCTCGATTCACATGAGGCTCTTTTGGTATGCGATTTTCCGAATGATTATACTCTTTCCAAAATTAGTGTGGCAATTGTCATAACCATTGCAACTCCACCCGTTACCACTGCTAGGATTTTGTTATCTACCATCTATATCGAAATACATTGATCAAGAAACATAGATTATGTCAAATCTGACTATATCTATTCAAATTTACAACTTTTCATAGCAATGCGCTCCTATATACTTAATTCCAACTAGAATCAACAGTGCATGAAGTTCAACTTTTGATTGTAAGTTTTTTTACATAATTAAGATAACAACTAAAGCAAGGCGTACAATTTGAATAAAGAGTAAATAAATTTGAGATGTAACAATTATCTAACTATCAAAGATGAGGTAAATAAGAGCTGAACCCAGATTCAAGTAGTTGTTGCCCCCATAGATAGTAATAAAGGAAACTACACAAAACCCAAACTTTATGCAAAAAACCAAAAAATCCATCGATGGACCAAATTAAATCAAATGAATTACTAAAGTGGCATGCCTCCGAAAACAAAAACAAATCAAATCACCCGCGACCTGGAAGAGTACAGAGGAAATGAGATCTTCTTCACATTTTGCCTCGAAGCGTGCAGGATTGTCCCCAAACAAGCTACTGAGGCAGATTTCTACTTGGGCGTTTTAAAACAAAATAGTGGACGAAGTCAAAAATCAAATGGAACGGAAGAGTACAGAAAATGCAGACCCAAACAAGCTACTGGGGACGTTGATATTCACTCCCAATGTGGGAACTCTCCAATAGATTTATGAAAGATCTTTGTAGAGTCAATGTATTGGAAGGAAGGCCATGAGATCGAAGAGATTTTTTTGCGGTGATTCCAATGAAGTGAAGTGCGAAAGCTTCGTGGGTGAGGGTGTGGGTGGGTGGGTGCTAAGAGTGGGCCAGATTTTATTTAATGCTTCGATGGGGATTTCGATTTCGATGACAACGATGATGAACGACGGTCGAAGATCAGCTGAATGCTCACAACTGTGACGCAAATACGTGTTCAGTTTTCAACAACATTGATAATTCAAATCCAACTGGCTGAGTACTATATCATTCTTGACATGGAACGACTTGACTCGAGAAAGAGACAAAGAGAATACTTGCAAAATTGCAAGTGATCGGGGCATCTCACTTGAAATTTGATCAGGACTTCTCATTCAAAGTTGCAAGCGATTGAGAAGGAGAAACCCTAGTTTTGCAAGAGAAAATGGGGAAAAGTGCAAAACACGTGACAAAGGGGCAAAAGTGTAGATGGGTGAGAGAAAAATTATCTTGTGCATGGAAGATACATGAGATGTGAGGTTGTGGAAAATGATTTCCTTTCTTGCAAAAAAAGGAAATCATTTTCCACACTTTTAGAAGGGGGTTTTCCATTGATGGAAAATATTTTCTTTGACCACTTATTTTCTGCTCCCCGAACACTAGAAAATCTGAAAAATATTTTCTTAAAAGTTATTTTCCGTGAAGGTAGACCAAATCTTCTCGCCATCACTTGAAATGCACATGCTCGTTGGCTGGAAAAGATTGGCTAATTAATTTATGGTTTTATTCGAGACTAAGTTGGCCACTTCATAGGTCTTATTTGAGATTATGTTTGCTTCGGATCCTGTTTTGAGAAAATGGCATCACTTCAAATTCTTATATGAAATTCTCTCCACGATTTTTATGGAGGTTAGAAATTATCAACCAGTAACATGTTCAACCTCATTTATCAACAAACTTCCATTTAAATTAGTATTTTCAATGCACTTGAAATGTGTAGTTTAACATTTTTCTTCCTTGCATAGAAAGAGCTCGGGAACACATTTCTTAGTGGGATCATGCATGTATCATGGATCCGAGGTTTCTGTGACTAAGGGATCGTGCTACATTGAGGAAGAATGATCTAAAATACCCTTGGGATTCTCCAAGAGCTGTCGGAATGTTCTCATGGACATGTGATGCAATAATTGTGCCATGGTCTAGAATTCTCTCAGCATAAATGTCAATAGTTGTTAGGTGGGGTAGTACAATCTCATCCATTGGATGAAATCTCAATCAATGGTGTAATTTGAAGGCCTCGAGTACAAGAAGGATTGCCCTCCCTCTCATTTGTATCTATCCAACCATTCTAACAATAAGATTTTTTCTCTCTAAAACTCTCTCTCTCTCTCTACAATCCAAGTGAGTTGAGTGATCGATCAATCTAAAAAAGGCTTGACTTAAGCACCCAACGATCCAAGTGATCCAAAATAGCCTAAGTCGACGGCTGAACTCACGGAAGGACTCAATGAAGTTCGAGATCGGATCATGGAGGTTGAAGGCTCAGTTTGCAAGGACTTCATGGATGCCATCAATGACGCGATGGTCCCTCTCCAATCTAAAGACTATTGAAACATTGATCGACAACTTGAGGGAGTGAGTCCAAGTGATTGAAGAGGAGAACTCTCGATGGGATGAGGTCGAAGCCATGAAGGTAGAGATCCGAGAGCTCAAGATGAAGCTGGCCCTATGCAAGCTGAGCATCCGAACGAAGTGATGCCTACTTAAGCGGTGCCCAAGATAGAGATGTCAAAACCCAAAGAATTCAAAGGCAATCAATTCACCAAAGAGGTGGATAACTTCGTGTGGAGCATGGAATAGTACTTTAGAGCTACCAACATCCAAGATGAACTGTTGCCATGTTCCTTATTGATATGGCAATGCTTTAGTGACGTTATAGGTCCAATGAGACCAAGCGTTGTGCAAATTCCATGGAAACATGGAATGACTTTGTGAAAGAGTTCCAAGAGTACTTCTTCCTTGAATTTGCTCAACAAGAAGACCATAGCAAGCTCCATTGCCTTGAGCAAAGATGTACGGTTTGGGAGCATGTGAAAGAATTCATCAAACTCAAGCCCCAAATTCACAACCTTGGAGAAGAGGAACCTTTTGGAGCATTCATAGATGGGACTCAAGCCGTGGGCGCAACTCGAGCTCATGTGTCGGGACATGAGGAATCTATCAAGGGCATTATCCGTGGCTGAATCACTCATTGACCTCACCAAACCCAACCCGACGAAGCATCGAGGAAGGGATTGGAGGTTGGGTCGGTCCTTCGAGGATGAAAAGGTGGAGTCCCCGCTACCCCAAGGAGTAAGGTGGCCGAGTCAAGACATGGGGAGAAGGATTGTCCAAGCAACCCGTCCAAAGGAGTCGACCTCAAGGAGAGTATATGAGTAAGTATGACCAACCTCTACCAGCTCCTTGATTCATTTGCAAAGGTAACCATTGAATGCAAAAGTGTCCACAAAAGCACAAGATCAATGCCATCCTCGTTGTGGAAGAAGAGGAGTGATCCAATGAGGAGAAGCGTCAAGTCTGACTTGGAGGGACAATGCTCAACTCCATACAAACCCAACTACTGCCCAAGAAGAATGAGCAAATAGACATGTATTTCATGGAGATCAAAGTATGTGGCCTAACTCTCTACGCCTTGGTTGATACCAATGCATCGAATGTATTCATGGCCACCGAGGTAGTGAAGAAGTTAGGCTTGAACGTGATGCCAAATGGGAGATGGTTCAAGATTGTCAATTCGGAAGACCTTGCAAGTGGATGCACCACTCCGAAGATGGATGTACGCATTGGTGGGTGGAAAGGCAAGCTTCCCTTTGAAGTGGTTCCGCTCGACAACTACAATCTCATCCTTGGCATGAACTTCTTCAATCGAGTAAGGGCCATGATCAACATGGGTAGTAAGTGCATCATGGTGCTCGATCCAAAATGTCCATCCATGGTGCCGAAGATCAAAGGGGTGATGAACACCAAGACCATTGCTGCGATTCATCTCCTCAACAAAAGCTTGAAGGCGGCCAAGCGCATGGCCAATCCACAATCGAAGCTACAACCTTTGGAGAAGCCGAAGGAAAGGTTGAACCCTCCTACTCTAACTTGCGATATGCCGATCCATGTACTCTTCCCCAAAGTGGAGTACGTGCCATGCGCCATGCTCAAGTTGAAGAAGGAATTGTGCATCCGACCAACCGTGAAGCCGTGTAGTCGACCGTTCGAGATGCCATTCAAGACGATAAGCGCCAAGCAGAACAAAAAGAAGAGAGAAAGAGCTCGCGCCAAGAAGAACTCTCTTTGAGCTATGAGAACCGAGTACATTGCTCGAATAAGTGGGGGATAATGTCATGGATTCGAGGTTTTGTGACCATGGGTTCGTGCTACATCAAGGAAGAACGACCAAAACACCTCTAAGAGCTTTCGGAACATTCTTAGGGATGGGTGATACGATAATTGTGCTGTGGTCTAGAATTCCCTTGGCATAAATGCCGATTGTTGTTAGGCGGGATGGTAAGATCTCATCCATCGGATGAAGTCTCAATCAATAGTTGTAATCTATGGTCCTTAAGTATAAGAAGGTATGCCCCTCCCCTCATTTATATCCATCCAACCATTCTAGCAATAAGAGTTCCATTCTCTCCTAGAGCTTTCTCTTTCTAAAACTTTCTCTCTCTATGATTCGGATGAGTTAAGTGATCGATTGATCCAAAAAAGGCTTGGTTTAGGTTCCTAATGATCCAAGCGATCCAAAATAGCCTAAGTTACTGCATAGTTTCGATCCCAATCAATTGGCCCATGACACATGCTTGGTGTCCGAATCAATTCATGATCGTGTCAACCTAATTTCTTCGCATTTTTCTACTCCAAATATGTAGGCAGGGCGAGTTTTGAGGGCCTTTGAGAGCGGTTGTCCATATTCAAGCTATTTTACGTGGCCGTCAAGTCCGAGAGCAAGTTGCCATAACCCTTTGGCGGACGTAGGCCCTTGTTCGTGCAAGGTTTGTAAGAACATCTTCCCAAGAGCAAGATGTCCTAAATATATTCCATGAACATCCTGATCAAGCATCTATCTAAAGGTGCCAAATGGGTGAGTTGGGTGAGGTAATAATCCGATCCATATTGATTCATTTTCATATAATACAATTTTGACGGTCTATACCTAACCCGACTTGACCTCGACCTAATCCATACCCAACTTGATCCATATTAGTAAAACAATTGTACACTTTGACCCTAACTATGAAAATAAACACATCCATACTTAACCCAAAAGCTCTTTATGTTGAAGTGATCGAAGGTGACTACGGTCTTTTATATATATTTTTGTTAGATATTTTGTTTTATTTTAAAAATAAAAATACAAATAAAAATAATTAAAAATCTTTGTTATCAATTTTTATTTTTATTTTTATTTTTCCTTCTTCTTTGCTTGGTCATCGCGTCGAGCCACAAGCTGGTGAGGCTTGAGCTCACTTGATTCTAGCAAAATCGAGCTTGGCTTGGGCGAGGCTCCACCTCGCTAGAGGTTGGGGAGGGTTAGGCCTTATTGAATTGGTGAGCTTAAGTCTCGATAGATTTGTGAGGCTAGGGCCTAGTTAGAGGTCTTTGAGCCTTCAGCTTCGCTAGAACACAAGCTTTAGCTTGCTCAAAGCTAACAAAACTCAAGTCTTGCTAGTGCCAGAGGTTGGCAAGATTGTCCCTCTCTACAATGACTGACCATTAGGGGGAAGAAAAAAGATAAAAAAAAAAGGAAAAAAAAAATGAAAAAGGAGAAACAAAGAAAATAAAAAAAATAAAAATAAATAAAAATGACCTATTTGTAATAATATTAAACTTGTTAGGTAACCCATTTAGCCAAATGCCTATTTATTATGTGGGTTGAAAATGGGTCTATCTCATATCATTTAGACTCATTTGTTTTAGCCTTTTATTTTTACAACCCATTTTTTATTCATATTTTACCATTGAGGTGACTCATTTACATCTACTCGTAAGCAGGCAAAGGGAAAGGTTAAGGCCACTTTGACTAAACATTAAAATTTGAAAGTGCTTTCATATGATTTACGGGGAAAATTATATAAAAAGTTTTAAATTTATTTTACGGATGCTACTTTTAGTTTTAAACTTTTCAATCTGATCAATTTAGTTTTAAATCTTTTAACAATTTGCTAATGTAGTCATTCTGACCAATTTTAGTTGTATATTGACATAGATGTCAGTTGTCCTACATGGCACAACCGATGCTGATGTGGATGATTTTTGTAAATTTTATGAAAATTTTATGAATTTTTTTCTTTTTTTCTTCTTCCCCCACCCATTGTTGGGCCTAGGTGATGGTTGACAAATAACAAATTGGAAAAAAAGAAAAGAAGAATTTCAAAAAGTTCTTAAAAATTGCAAAAATTGTCCATATTAACGTTGATCATGCCATGTCAGATGATGGACGATACCTAGATAGACATCAACGATTTCCATTTAAAATTAGCCGAAAGGATTATGTTGGCAAATTATCAAAAAGTTTAGACTTAAATTAACTAAATTGAAAAGTCTATAACTACATTGACATCCATACAATAAGTTAGAGAATTCTTTTGGTAATTATCATTGATCAAGGGGATCCTCTTTCTTCTAGTGTTGCCTTTACATGAATTGCAGTTAAATCTAATGTATACAGTGGTGGATTTCAGCAACGGTGGTGTGCTAATCGGGAACTCGGCAAGAAATCAGGGCAAGGCTATAGACGGAACAAGGAGTCAATAAACGGGAGAGACCAACGGCTTACTTCCTATCTCAATAAGTTATGGTTTTTTGTGAAATCCCTGGCGTTGTCTCTTTTTCACAATTTCAATTACATTCATTTTCCTTAAAGCACGAAAATATGCTTAACCCTTTGCACAATTTCATAATTTTGCGTGTATGAAAATTATTTTCGTGTTGGCTAAAATTATTTAATTGTTCATACTTTCGTACAATCTTTCAATGCATATGCTTTGTCTTAGCAATCGAGATCAAGTGCCAGCCCAAATTCAAGGAAATACAAGCCTGCACGGTCTCTCAAGCATCATAGGTTGTATAAGTGTTGCTCGGAAAGGAACTGGTAAGATCTGGGGCAAAGTCTTATAACATGGGATCCTTGAATAGGCAATCGGTTATAAGACTTTGCTCGAAGGATATTCTGTCAAGTAGTAGGCATTTTATCCACCCCTCTTCACCCTAGATGTGGGAGGCAACTATACCTTCCCTACTCAATAGTAGTCAGAACCAAAATCCTAACGTGGATTCTATCTTCCCCGCCAAAGAGCCATAATTTCTAGTCAATCTTTTTCTTCTCGACCGAAAGAGAATGTGAGGATTGACATTGCAGGGTCTCCCACTAAAGGCGGATCCTTTTGCCTGTTTCTTTTCCTTTGAGCCTTTTAAGGACATGCTTAGGTCCTTTGGTTGAATTAGAGTTGCTTGGGAAGGAACTGATCAGATCTGGATGGCAGCTGAGCCATGGGAGAACAGGTTGGTGGAAGAAAGGCACAGTAGATAATCGGAAACATGTGCCTAAGTCGAGCATCATGTCAGTGACAATTGATGTCGTTCTGAACATGACTTAGTTAAAGTGAGACGTAGCAATGTAACTTCTAAGTCTCTGTTAAATCTCTTATTAGCGGTCAAATTACTAGCTCATATTTGTATCCAATTTCAGTATCCCTCTGCGGTGAAAGCACAACGTTAGCTTCCACATCTACCTCCCAGAATGTGTCTGAACTAGGTAGCACTGATACTCACACGCGATTCGCAACACAACACGCCGATATGTTATTTCTCAAAAAATAGAGGATTTCAACACATTGAGACACATTTTATATTAAATGTATTTTTTTATATACATATTAAGTTATTTTTTTATGATTATCTCAATCAAATTAATTTGATTCAAATTTACAAATAAATAAATAATAAACAAGAGTCTAGAATAAATTTATACTAAAAACATTAATCCATCATTTGTTAATATCATTTACTATTTCAATTTGATAAATTCAATTCCATTCCAATAATCCATAAAACTTGGGGAAAAAAACAAACAATCCACATTCTTAACTCACATGTTATAACATATTGTAAGAGAAGAGAATAAACAAACTTGGGGTTGAATTGTATGTCTCGGGAAGTGAGTCAAAAGAAAATAGAAGACTAAGTTTTCTTCTTTCCACTTTTATTATTTTTAATTTTATTACATATTTGCATTTGGATTACTCATTTATTGAAAATTTTTAAAATTGATCTCGTACATGTTGGAATCACGGGTTGGAATTCCAAACTCGCATGTTAGAATTCCTAACTCGAGCGTCAGAGAGTATCAAAAAAGTTGACCAAGCATCGGATTTCCCAACATGTGTTGACCGAGTGTCAGAAAGTGTCAAAGAGTGTCAAATACGTGTCAAAGTATCCAACATGAAATGAAACTCCCAAAGAGTGTCAGTGCTTCCAAATGTCTCAAAATATTGATGGTGCAAGAAGGAGAGGAGACCAAAATTTGCAAACCAGGCTATACGAATCTTATTGAATTAGGTAAGGCTAAACCAGCTCGCGGACGTTCTTATCATGGTATGTGGAGACATATGATGGAAGCATTATAATTTTATGACAAATCGTTGGCACTTTGTAGTAGGGACATGAGCCCTTAATGTGTTAGAACTTTCCTTTAGCTAGCTACTCATAAGTGACTATTGACAAATGAATGAAGACGTCTCGCAATTTGCAAGGAAATCTATATTGCCTGAGATATGAGTCTTATGTGGAAACAACATTATATGTTTTAAGGAATTGTCCAATTGTTGTAGGATATGGCTTAAACATGTCTCACATCAATATTTGGAGAATTTTTGAATTCGAATCTTGCTGATGAAGGGAAATCGAATTTTGATCATAATTGAAGCATAACTTTTGAGTCAGCGTGACTTATTGGGGAGCGGCAAAACAATCCTTTTCCAGGATAATTTTATTTTCCCTTCAAATTTGACCATGCAAGAAGGAAATCATCAAAGGTTTCGTCTGGAGTAAATGAATGTTAAGTGGATCCCATATTTCTCCGATGCTTGTTAGTTGGATTCTGTGCTTTCAGAGTGAATTAAACAGAATACTAATGGGGCCTCTAGAGCAACCCAAGACTTGCAACTACACGAGTATATTTAGAAACGAATTAGATGATTGGCTTGGTGGTTTTGCCACCTTTGTTGGAATGTGTCATCGACGCAATCAGAATTTTAAGCATTGTGGTTGGGACTTAATTTCACAAAACAATTTGATTTTTACAAGATCATTAATAAGATTGATGTTAAAGCTATCACTGATCTTTTTAGTCTAGAGCCTATGGTTGATAATTTTGCCCTAATTTACTCAAAGATATCTTAAGATTATGGGAAAATTCCAAAAAAGTGCCTAAAGTGCCCACATTTTCTCAAATAAAGGCTTGAAGTGAATATTATTTCAAATAAGGGTGTGAAATGCCATTACTTTATTAAATAAGGTCTGAAGTGAATATCTTTTCAAATAAGGACCTAGAGTAGCTATGTTTGTTTTAAATAAAGGCTTAATTTTCTGGTAGTCAACGACACTTTTGTCATTTACCATTTTCCTTTTTTTTTCTTGATCTGTCTTCTTCCTTTGCGCCGGTGGTCGGCTGGCTGGCCATTGACATTGCCCATAGAGGGCTAATGGATTCGGTGAGGGACAACTCTCGCCCTGGGGAAGCTACGCTTCGCGGCATTCGTGACCAGGGCTTGACGACCCTCACCTAGGGCCAATGGGGGCCAACCTCAGGAATGGCTGTGAGGGGTGGCCTTCCCCAAGCTGAAGGTCACCTCACCCATGTGAGGCCGTCCCTCGCCAGATCGAGCAAGGGCCACCTTTACCCAGCCCTTTATGGGTAGCACCGGTGGCTGGCCGATTAGCTATTTGTGCAGAGGAAGAAGATAGACCTGGAAAAAAAAAGGAAAAAGATAAAAGATAAAAAAATAAAAAATAAAAGAACATTTGGATGAAAATGCCCTTAACTAGTTGGAAAATTTAGTTGACCGGCAAGATTATGCCTTTATTCGAAACAACTATGGCCACTTTAGGCCCTCATATGAAACAATTAAGGCCACTTTAGGCCATTGTTTGAAATAATGTCTACTTCGGGCCCTTATTTGAGAAAAAAAAGGGATTTGGGGTCCTTTTTTGTAATTTTTCCTAAAATTATTAAAATCTCACTTTGAGTTCAAAGTGTGATGCAATTTTCAAGAATGAAATCATCATGCCGATTGGCTCTTTATTCTTGGAATCGATAAACGCTCGAACACTAAGTTCTTTTCATTGTCTTCTAGTTATTTAATGTATTATTAGGCGATAAAATATAGATAGTAAATTTTAGACATTAATTTTTATATTTGACTTTAACCCTTTTTTTATTTAAGAAATTATTTATATTTCTCTAAAAAAAACCAGGAATGTCATGCTCTTGATCAAAGTTCTTTTGTCAAAATAAGAGCTTAGTTTCATTTGAAAGTAAAATTTTCTTGAAAAATCAGATACTTTAACTCCATTTTTATCAAAGTGAGAAAACAAGTTATTTTTTTGCCAATGTTATTCATATGGATGAGACTAAGTTGAAATTATTTACTTTATTTTGTTATATGTTATACTTAATGTTTACAGTACTACTATAGGCAAACAAAAAACAAAATTAAGAGAAAGAAAACATATGAGATAATGATACGAATGGTCTCTAAACTTTGATTCAATGTGCAATGTGGCTCCAGGCTTTAGATATATAAACATAGTCCATTAACTATATGAAAATATTCAATATTATCCTTTTATTAATTCAAGTTGAGGATTGAGGGACAATATTGAACATGAATTTAAAAGTATATGGATCATGTTGAATAAATTAAAAGTTTAAGGATTATAATACACATTAGATGATAGTTTATGGATTATATTGAATAAATTAAAAGTTCATGGACCACATAGCATATTGAACCAAACTTCAAGAACCATATGTAATTTTGTGTCATTTTCCCAAAGTTATTTATAATCTTTATAGGGAAACTAGGACACCCCAGAATGTCACACAACATGTGTTATGTTTTATATTATTTATTTTCTATATTTAAGAACAGAAAAAGATCTACACAAGATTACAATTAAGTAATATATATGCATCTTTACAATAATAATAATCTCTATATCAATACAAACATCCAAAAGAGCACATGGCGCATCAATGCAGTCCCAACATCGTCAAGAATAACCTAACATACTATACAAAGGAAAATCATCCAAAAAGTTATAAACCTTTCATTTTTACCAATTAAGTCATAAACTTTTCATTTTTTGTTAATTGAGTCCATTCGAGAATAATTTTGGTTGGAAATATTTGACAAAGTCACGTAAGATAGCCAGCAATAACATAAACAATTTTTAATAATAGTTTAATATATTTGAATATGGTTAGCCTCACTTGCCACAAATAAGGGCTGAGTGACATAATCATATTTTTAATCAAAAATAGTTTTGTTTTTTAATATATTTGAATTTTTTATTTTTCTCTTTCTTCTTCTTTTTACCAGTAATCAGCCACTAGCCACTTCCTCATTTGACTTTTTTTTTTTTTTTTAGAAACCATGAAGGTGGAGCCGTTGCCGGGCGAGGCCGGCTAGCCTCACTTGCCACAAATGAGGGCTGAGCAAGGTGAGCCCTAGTTTATGGTTTCCCGTGTATTAGTTTGGAGTCTTTTATGGTCAAAAATAGTTTTGTTTAAGTTTATTATAAACATACTACTTTATGATTTTTTATGATATTAATACTAATATATTTGCATATATAAAAATCAATATGAATAGATGCATTGAGCTTTTAGCTTTATATGCAAATGAAAAAAAAAATAGTGGTCAATAACTATTGTACAATCTCATGATGATGGTAATCTAATACTTATTTTCTTTTATAATTTACTTTTTCAAACTCGGACCTCTTGTCCATATTATCTCATAACCGGCCACAACGACTACTGTGTAAATGAGTTGCGAGCCCATGGCACGTGAAAATCATTGGACCTCATGTCCTCTATACCCTACAAAGAACCATTTTAGACGGTAGAATATTTGTCTGTTCCTATTGTCTTGATTTGGTGAATCTAATTGAGTCGACCCATCTTGGGCGCCCACGAATTTTATCCAAGCCCCACAAAGACTCGTGAACATATAAAGTTGCTAGGATATTCACTGCATTTTGCACTGGGCGATTCATTCTCTGGAAGAAAAACGCACGAGTTGTGGTTTATTGTTTCTTGTAAGATGATTCTTTTTTTTTGGATATAAATATGTGAATATCATTAACCAGATGAGATATAAAGGCTTAGGGGAATCTCTTAACATTTTACAAAGACTAATTATGTGAGAAGATGGATGAAGAAAGCCTCCATACAATAGCCAATAAAACATTTGCCTAGGAAGGTCTTCATTGTTGTTAGAGTAACCATCATAGCCAACAGAAAATGAGACTCAATCGACTTATTTTGAAATTGTATGTTATTGCGCTTTGTCCAGATGTAACGGTTTGTCTCTAAGAAAGAAAGCTTGGGGAGTCTCACCTCAAAGTTTTTGCCGTGACCCCGATCATCTATTGAAGTTCTAAGTTCCAACCTCCTATGGAACACCAAATTCCATTTTGTGCCGAAAATACTACGCCATACACTACTTATCCATGTCCACTCAAAGAATAAGCGCTTTCTTTCTGTATGTTTGTAGGTGTTAGTGTAAGTCTTAACTTGTAAATACATCGCCAAGTTCAAGCCATACCGCCCTTTGTTTTTAAGTTGCATAATGGGAATACCTTTGCCTTTAATGTGATGAACCCAAGTACTCCATAGGGATGGGGACAAGTGATTGATGAGGCTCCAAAGCGTATGGCTCATCAATACTTCATTCCAAGAGTTTTAGATCGAGTAGGCCAAGTCCTCTCTCCTTTTTGGTGAGCATACTACTTTCCATTCAACTTTGTGGAATTTGTGATTTTCAGCACTTCCTACTAATAAGAATTGCCTAATCTTCTTTTGAATCTTGTAGATAGTTTGCTTTGGGAGGAGAAACATTTGCATCCAGTAAGTGCAAATGGAAAAAGGTATTGATTTGGCCAATTGAATATTTTTTTGGAATATCATTTTTGTTAGGCCCTTACAATTTGCATGCGTGAGCCTTCGTGTAACAAGTGGGATACCGAGGTATTTGATGGGGAGGGTGCTCATGGAGAAAGGCGTGTAATCCAATATAAGGAGTTTTTCATCCTCAAACAACCAGAGAAAAATATACGGCATTTGTCCAGGTTAAAGCTAAGTCCTGTAAGAGCCGCAAAATCATTATGTGCATCAACAAGGCAAATGATGGAGTTCCATCCCCATGAGCAAATAAGAAAAGGTCATTAGCAAAGCATAAATGAGTTGTAAATTCTTGACATATGATTAATAGACATAAGGGGGGTCTAAAACATGTGTTGTTGATTCTTGATACGTGACTGATTTTGAATTAACTAGATACAAAACAACGACTGGTTTCGTAAAGGTGATTCAAATGGGTTGATCCCAAATTAATAGGTTTTTCACTGGAGGCTCTTTGGTCCCCCTCAATTATGCACACCGGATGCGAAACTCGTCCAAAGCTCTCCTGGTTGCATTTTTTTGGTGGAGGTTTCGAGTTGATGGACGTGTTGATATAGTAACTTGATTGGATCTAAACATGTCCTTAAAAGGCTTCACGTCGATTCTCATTTAGATCTTAGGATACTCTTACCTATATTAGAAAAACAACGGTAGATTTAGAGAATATTTTAAATGAGATTGCAAATCTAGATTGCAGATTGAATCCTATTACAACTTTATAAGAGTTTGAAAGGATTGGGGACGAGATTAAGTTGCTACTAAGGGTGTGCATAAGAACTCATAGAAACATGTCGAACTAATGGAATTGACTAGCTTGTTAGATTCTAGCATAAATATGAGAGATCAAATGGCAGATATCACTAGAGCTCGAGAGTATAGGATTGGTTTCGGGATGGTTAGGACAGATTAGGAACGTGATTAACAGCTACTAAGGGCGTGCAAGAGACCCGTAAAAACATGGCAAACTGATGGAACCGACTAGCTTGTTAGATTTTGAGCTATATATGAGAGATCCAATGGCAGATACCATTAGAACTCAAAGAGTATTATAGGTGAAGTTTCGGGATGTCGGGTCATGACAATATCATACATCGGGATGTCGTGCTTGCTACAAGGCACATGGTCTTTTCGGATAATTATTTGTACCAAAAATGTACGAGAAAGTAGCAATTACTAGCCGTTTTTATGGGTTTTGAGGTGCAAGTTTCAATATGAACTGGAAGACATATCATTGGGTTATGCTATGAATACGGTGAGTTCACCCTTCATTGGATAATATGCGAGTTTTTTCTCGTGGTGTGACGTAATAGAACAGCTTTTCGATAAGTTAAAAATGCATTAGTCTTCTTTTGTAGAAATTCAACAAACTATCCAGTGAATTTTTTCTTAAGGAAAAGTAGATTAGTGGATTTCAGATTTCAAATTAAGGCGATTACCAATCTCGCATAATGCCATCCTAACTTTCCGTGCCACGTAAATCTTGCTAGTTAGTTATTAATGTACCACATATAGACTCAATCAACACATAGACGGCTCCATAGAACCACCGGAAGCCGATCCATCCTTAAAAAAATGTGCGAGCTTGGGCAAGCAATTCCGTTATCGAGGATCCGATCGTGCCGACCCAATTGAATTTAGAAAGTCAATAATATTTGGAGCACAAATTGTACCTATTTAGTCCGTGAATTAGACCTACTCTCATCGAAACAGAAGAGACTAGGAAGTCGCTTATGCTCTCATGCCTTTTTTTTTTTTTTTCGAGGGGTAGGTTTCAAAACAAGCATATTTATACACTAAGATAGAGTTTCTGAATACATTGCATGAGCTTTAGAACAAAGTAGATCCTAAAGGTTCGATTGGCCTTTAATAACCCATTTGGTATTAATTTTCAATATTCCGCTCTCTAGTGATCGCCACGATTGAGCTAGTCTGTTGCTAAAGCTCTATTCTTTTTCAATATTAGATATTAGCCTCACCATTTCCACCCCTAATGACTAAATTCACCCAATTTACATTAAAAAGACAAAATTGCTTTCAATCTTTCATTTGCAATTTAAAGTTATGCCTCGCTCTTCTTCTTTTTTTAAAATTTTAGATCTGGTTACCATAGCTAAGCATTTCACTTGTTTCATTTTTTTAGTATATTTAAAAAAAAATGCATTTTAGATATTTTATAAAGTTTATCGTTGATCTTATAATAACTTATCTATTTTGTTTATCTTATATCAAAAGCTCTCATTGAACTTGTTATTTTTTAATTTCTTTAGTTTGAAATATACATCAAGTCTCTTTATTTACTATATTAGCAAATTTATCCTTTTCCCTCACTATATTGGCGATATGCTTTTACAAGGGCAAATAAGATGTTAGATTAATATCCAGGAATATACTAATAATATTATGTAAAATGAGGCATCTTGATATATTTTATAGTTAGTTCATGAATGGTATTTTTTTTTTCAATCCAAATAATAATATTTCATCTGGCATATTTAAAAATTCTTATTTTTTTTCAATGTTTTGATTTAGTTAAATTTTATCTTCTAAAGTTTCACGTTAGAATGTCCCGTGATTTTGTTTTGGAAAATCTTCAAACAGGGCGCTTTTTTTGCTTCATGTGATCACCCCATTGTTTGTACATGCATTTACTTAAAATTGATAAGAATGGTGATATGCACACACAAAAAAAGTAAAAATATATAAACAAGTCAATGATTTAAAAACTTGTCCATTTTAAAATTTGCTCTATACTCTACCTAACAAATCATCCATAAATTTGCCCAAGTTAAGAGATAATTGACAATGTTCTCATGAATTATTTTTCTTTTTTAATGTCAACTAAAAGACAAAACTCCAACTTAAGAAAGATGCCATCTTTTGGAAATTCATTATGCATTCTTAGGATTTTTGCTTTGTCTTATAATGTTAGGAGAATTATGTTGTTGTTTTTTCGCTAATTAATGTAAAACGAACTTTTATGGAAGTAATATCCAACAATATAAAAATATAGCACATTTTAATACATATCACCCCTAATGTCTTTTGGAAACCTAATATCCAACAAATAAAAAAAAATTTTAGGTGGGAAAGTAAATAAACAAAAATTACGTAGATAGATAGAGAAAAACTCAAAAACAAGGAAAGTAAATAAATCTGGGAATCATCGCTCCAAATTGCAATTAAATGATTGATGATAATTCTGTTTTTATTTATTTTTTTATGAAAATTAGGTGAATTTATTGTCTTCCGGTGTCTTTTTCAGACAAAGAAAGCGCACGTTTTTTTTTCTTCTTTTGTCCCTTTTCAAAAATTTTCAGGAACCCGCGCGCGTGCCCATTCCCGTAATTTCACCACGTCCTCCCCGACGCTCCCCGGGCGGGCATGCAACGCTCCTCTCGCGACCGAAAAAGACTATTTTATTTTTATTTTTATTTTGAGAATAAATCTTCGAAACTCCAAGGCGCGAACCCGCCTCCCCTCTCGCGCCATCCCCAACCCTTTTTATTCCCCACCACCACTCTCTCTCTCTCTCACTCTCTCTCTCTATATTCCTTCTCTTTCTCTCTCTAGCTAGCCTCCGCCGCTCCTCCGCCATGCACCGCCGCCTCCACCAGCCCCACCTCCCGCCCTCCGACTCCCCCCCCCTCCCCCCCCCCCCTCCTCCGACGACGCCAAGCGCGGCAAGAAGCGGGGCAGCTACAACTGCGGCCGCTGCGGCCTCCCCAAGAAGGGCCACTCCTGCCACACCGCCGGCTCCTCCTCCTCCTCCTCCACCGTCGACTCCTCCGCCGCCGCGTCCACGCCGGTCAGCGCGGCCACATCCGCCGCCGTCGCCGCCATCGCCCTCGTCCCGCCCTCGCACTCCTCCTCCTCCGCCGCGCGCCCTCCCCAGCCGCCGCCCCTCCTCCCGCGGCACCCGATCTCCCACCTCCGCCGCGCGCTCTCGTTCGACGACCTCGACGTCCGCGCCGACGAGGGGGAGGACTTCGACGAGGTCGAGCCGGATCTGGACGAGCGGGATGAGGATTTCGTGGACGGGGATGCGGATGCCGGTGGTTTGCCCGCGAGGTGCTTGTGGGAGGTCCTGAGGAGGCTGCCGCCGCCGGAGCTGCTCGGGGCCGCGAAGGTGTGCAAGGGGTGGCGGGATACCTCGAGGAGAGTGTGGAGGGCTGCCGAGGATCTGAAGCTCAGGGTTCCCGCGAGAGCTCAGCTCCGTTTCGTCGGATCGGTGTTGAACAAGTGCCCTGAGCTCGTTAGGCTATCTCTGAGGATGGAAAGGTTAGGACTCAGTCATGGATTTGGAGTGCGCGGTTCGGATCTAGGATGTTTTTTCACGAGGTGGATAGGATCGGTTGATGTTGATGCACAGATCTTAAAGAAAATAACAGAGACAGGATTCATCTGGGCGCTATCAATTAGCACCAAAGTTGATATACGAGCTGAAAACTGCAATTGAACTGTTTGATCAATTTAAATTGAAGTTAAAATTAACAAAAAGAAATGTATGCTGCGAGTAGTGGAAATGCTGCTTGATCAGCATCTATGGACAGACTTTCATCAATTGGGGAGTTTCAGGATTCGTAAATTAACCCTTTAAGGAGAGGCTAGAACTTGTGGATCATTTGTGAGCATCCTGATTGGATCTCACGATTGATTCCAGTTCGAGATCACGTGCTTGAGTTTTGTCAAACTTTTCTGGGTTTGCGACACTGATCTGGTTCTTGTTTTATTGGTTGGCTTTTGCAGTGATGTAGATGCGACAATGCTGGCTTGCATTGCCTTCTCATGCCCTAATTTGGAGTATATGGAGATCTCAACATCCTCTAATGCTGTCAACCGGATTACAGGGTAAACTTTCTGTTCCCCCTTTTCGGGTTAGGTCTTTCATATGAGATTTGTTTGGATCTTGATTATATATGTATTGAGGCATCTCTGGGGGTGGAGAACCCTAAGATCCCTGCATTGCTGCTCTATAGTTGCAAATGCATATAACTTTCAAGCATAATGCCCCCTGAGAAAGCTATGTGCAAAGTGATGGCACATGTAATTTGCAAGCAAAGTTTATTTGGAATGGATAGCCTTTAGTGGAGTCTGCTCTGGCTGTAAGGGTTTTGGTCACCTGTCTGTGATTTACAAAGTTGTTTGTGTCTCCATGATCTAGGAATGCCACTACATAATGTGATGGCTCTTCTAAATGTGGTGCGAGCATCATTATTTCGTCCTTGCCCTGCAATGAGAACTAGGAGAGGAAAGCTGTCAGTTTTTTATGCTGCTTTTTGAACAAAATATTTAAGCGGTCAATGTGTTCAGATCTTACTCTTGGTTGCTTATATGCTTTTAACATCTTGGTTTCACAAGTCAATATCCATTTTGACGCTTAAATAGCATCTAATTTGTCTCCAGCAAGGAAGTTACCTTAATCTGTTTAATGATTGTTAGTGATATCTCAGCAGTTTGATCTCCAATTTCTTATTCACGCATGTGACAAAATGTTTAATTCTATAAAGCTTGAAAATTTGTTCTTCATTGACAATATTAACTTATGCAAACTTCTGCAGAGATGAATTGGGTCGTTTTGTTGCTGACAAACGATGCCTAACCTGTCTTAAAATGGAAGGTTGCTCTAACCTTGGTGGTTTGGTTCTCAGCTCATCGAGTCTTTCTACACTCTGGCTTTCTGATCTCCACTCCCTCTCAAAGATGGTGATTCATCCCTTTGCTCTTTTTTATGTTCTAGGATTGATCCTCTGTATCTTGCATATTTATTTCTGTCTTTGATAGACGTAACAAATAATGATGCTGACTCATTTTCCCATTTCGATAGGTTTTTAACTGCCCCAACTTAAGAGAAATCTCCTTGGAATTCTCTCGCAATGGGAATGATTGTACAGATTTGATTGCCTTGGTTGATGGTCTGGGAAGGACTTGTCCAAGGTTGCAAAATATTCACATTGCGTCGGTTCGGCTTTCCCATGCTGTTGTACTAGCTCTTACAGCTTCAAATTTAAGGTGTGTTCAGTAACTCGGTCATGCATGCAGCATATCATAACAGCTTTAAATAGGCATTGATTTCCTTCTTTAAGGTCAAGAGCTTTGTAAGCCTGTGTTCCACACATTTTGCTGTCTAGTGATCATATAGATCCTACTAAGTTTACTTCCTAGATACGAAAGACTGAAATTCCCCATAAAAGCATTGAAGCATCATTAGTTAGATACAGCTTTGGTGACTGCTGCTTAATTTTTTCATTGCACAGGGGTTTGCGAATGCTATCACTTGTGCTTGGATCAGACATCACGGATGCATCTGTTGCTGCTATAGCTTCAAGCTTTTCGGATTTAGAGTTGCTTGATCTCAGTGGGTATGTTCTGGTCCAAGGTCCTATGTTTGATTTATGAGATATCACAGTGGTATAGAAAATTCAGCTTCATCGTTTCAATTCATGGTTTTCTTTCTTTTGCCAAAGTTCCCATACATGATGTAAACACATTTGTTGTCAAATAGTGTAACAAATAAGACAGCATCGGCAATGGCCACAAAAGCTTAGAGCGTGAAGGAATATAATTAACCATCAGCCCCAATAATTGCCCTACTTTTTTAATCAGGAATTTGTTGTTACATGCAGGTCGAGCATTAGTGACAGTGGCATCGGGATGATATGCAATGTGTTTCCTGAAACATTATCAAGACTCCTACTTGCCCTTTGTCCTAACATCTCTTCAAGTAACTTCCTGGACTGTTTTGTGAATCAATGGCATTTCCTTTCAAGTAGCACTCTAGGTTCATTGTTTGTGATGCTGCACATGAATCTATTCAAATTATTTCTTGCATTTCATTTTGGTTAACTGTCTGTATATTTCAGGTGGAATTCAGTTTGCCACTGCTCAGTTGCCTCTTCTTGAACTCATGGACTGTGGGATGACTGTATGTGATACTAATGGTGAAAGTCTCATCTCTGATGAAGCCATCAACCATGGAATGGAGAAAAGGCCCAACAACAATATTCACCTCATACACCAGAAGCTTATTATTAAGCACAGCAAATTAAAAAAACTCAGCTTGTGGGGTTGTAGTGGCTTAGATGTGAGACTCCCAGTTCCTTAGATTTGCATATTGGATTCTGTTACCATCGTTTTCTTGTGATTCTTATATTGCTGATTGAAATGCAGGCCCTGTATTTGAACTGCCCAGAGTTGAACGACTTGAATCTCAATGCCTGTAAAAATTTGCTCCCTGGTATGTTTTAAACAATGTATTGGTCTTGATGGAGTGCTCACTTAAATTAATGGGACAGTGATGCATCTCGCATGCTTTCCTAATTTGCATCCTGATCTAACTCTAATTTTCTTTGCATTGTCAGATCGACTGCTAATTCAGTGCCCCAGTTTAGAGAATGTATATGCATTGGGTTGTCAAGAATTGTTAATAGAGGTTATTCAAAACCAGGTATGGCCCAAATTTAATGAGAATATAGCATTAACATCAATATGTGCTACTATACAAGCTTGGGATATTGATTACATCATCAAGCGCTTTAAAACTTGAATTTGTTGAAGAAACCTACCTCACAGACAATGTTAACCTTGCTGAAATTCAATGTGATACTCTATTGGTGCTAAATTCGATCTGGCATAATCTGTAATGTTGCACTTCCTTCTTGAGAATCTTGTCTTGAAAATCCTGTATGTGCTCTTTCACCCCACTTTTCTCTGCCCTTCTCAGAGTAGCTTCAACTTTATTTGCATATTAGATGAATTGTTTGATCTCAAACACTAAATGCTTTGAAAAAAGCATTAACATTTGTACGGCATCTACTTGTAGGTCAACAATGATTCTTTTCCCGTGGAAAACCATTTGCCCTTTAAGCGTCTGGCAGATGGTTCCAAGAGAATTCGGGTTCCTCATTTTCTGTGCCAACAGGTGAAGTCCCTTCACGACATATCTTCTAGCATTTGGGAAGTAGCTGATGTGTTTACCTAAGTATTAATGTTGTGTCTTAGATACAAGCACCTTTCCTCTTTCATGTGAGTAAGTGGAAAATGATTTGACAAGCAAACAGATGGACAACAGCATTAATATCAGGAGAGGATTTTGAAACAGAAAACTTGTCAGTTATATTTGCATTCTAGTATTGGTGATGAATAGAATAGGCAATCATATCATAACATCCCCTCATGTGCTAACCATGTTTCCTCCTTTTTTCGATGCAGCAATTTGATGTTGATAAGCAGAGAAGTAGGAGGCGGCCGTGTAATGTGCTTGTAGAATGATTATACATGTGGATAGTTTTGACAATTGACATGGTGATAGCTTCACTTGTTTGTTGTCACATTACTGCAAGGCCCTGTGGACCAATGACTTGTGGGTTCTTGACATTGTTGCCGGTTGCTGATGCCTGATAGTATTTCTTTTAGGCATGCGTGGCCCCTCGGTCACTACTAGAAAAAACTCTGGAGCTTTGTAGCAGGATAACTTTCACCATTCTAAAATAAAGTTCTCTCGACCTATGTAATTTCTGTGCAAACTGTCTTTGTATCAGGAGTTTCATTGTAAGACTACTGAGAATTTATAATAGAGCATAAACTTATTCATGTACTTGATATTGGAGGTTAAAAGGAATTCTGCTAGGCCGAGTTGGTGGTAGATACATACCGGGTTTCAGCCATGGATTAGATAGAGTTTGCACTCTTGACTAGTAGGAGGCCAACATGTAATGCCTGATAAACACTGCACCATGGAAGTGCATTCACAGCTCCTATTAGCAAATAGCAGACTAAAATTATTGATGACTCCAAAATTTTGCTTATGCTGAAGAACTGTATATTGCATGATTCCTTTTGAGCTACAAAAACCAAACAATATCTTTCGGAGGGGTGATATTTCTCTTATGATGAGAAAGAAGATGCAAGGGTGAGGAGCGGCAAAATGTCACCAGACCTAATTCTTTTTTCCATCCCTGTGTTAAGGCATGTATAGGAATTGGATTGTCCTCTTTCCAGTTTCTAGGAGTAGGAAAGTCATACGTGAAACTTCTCGAAAAAGAAGTTTCCACTAGAAAGAGTTGCGGCTTATTGTCCTCTGCCTTTTCTTTTTGTTCTTTCTTTCCATCTTCCCCGATTTATGAGAAGAGATGAAAGCCAACTAAGGCCTAAACTCAAAATTCACAATGGTCCTCCAAAAGTTTGTTCTCTCCACTGTCATTTTCTTTTGTTGGTTAGAAGTATAAAGTCAGAATGCACATACATGTATACTCATCCATCACTTGATCATGGTCAGTCATTCATGTCCTGTGTGATGCTGCCCCTTTTTCCGGTCTGCCAAAGTCGCTTGCTTGAAATTTTTCCAGAAAAAGAAATCCCCTGGATTCATTGTTATTGTTTTTTTTGTCAGCAGTGGATTTCCTAGAGCAGATGAGTATCGTTTGTCCTCAATTTTTCTTGTTCCCTTTCCTCATCTTTGAATAACTCGAGTCAAGACGAGCACCAAATCCACCATTACTCAAGAACGCTGATCCAACTGGCGAAGTGAATCTTTATACTCAAGACTTGCGTGTTTTCATCTTAAGAGAAGCGCAGGCCATTCCAATATTGGGAGGGACTAGAGAGATGTTAGGTCCGCAATCGCCCCTGGGTTCCAATCCCTAATCTTGCATGATCAGCTTGTCGAAGCTAGACTGAGAACCATAGGGACCGTTGGATGGCCTGCGAGCTACTGCAAACCCCTTATCCCAGTGCTTGCAACAAGTGTACATCCTTTAAACTTGACTAGCCCTTCCATTATTCTGTGATACTTTTCACCAAAATAACCACTAAAAAATGCAAATTTACTTTGGGATTAGCCAAATCAATAGACCAATTGGAATTCCCAGTTTTGAGAAAGATGGATCTTCAGTTCAATTCTGTTTGGTGCAACTCTTGGGATGAGGCTTCCAGGGAGTCATCCTCGTGAATCTGCTGGTTATGATGTCAATTGCTCACATTTGACAAGGTCAAGGAGACGAGCTCACGGCACACCAATAGCTCCAACATTTTTCTTCCTTTTATAGATACGCCACCCACTTCGATGTAAGTAGTCATGAAAATCGGGACAACTTTTCAGGAGATGATGGAAGGGAAAATATATATACAGCATGTAATGGCATTTAGAGCTTCTTGTCATACATGTACTTTCTTGTTCCTCATCCAATAGAAGTTTTAGCACAAGAATCAATGAAGTTTATCCAGAATAAATGATCTCCAACTTCCATTCAACTCAACAAGCAAAATCTCGATGCCAAACAAGAGAAGGCAACACTAGTTGCTCAAGACAGAATGTTGAGCCGCCTAAACCAACACAGCTCACTTTGACAATGATAAATGGCTCATGTTTAACTGATGTAGTATAGAGACTTGTGATCAATGAGATCAATGGGGAACATTTTGAGCAAATTGGGTGATAACATCAAAACCTGTTGGAAGGACTTTACTGGGGTTTGCTGAACAGAGGGGTTTTGACAGAGCTCTATACAGATGCATAAATTTATCGGCACACAAATAGCTAGAAACCTAGAGCATCATCACTGGCCATCGCACTCACAGGCATTCTGGTGTCCTGATATTGAAGAGATCCCATCCTTGTATCCAGTTTCGCTAGCTGGGACTTCACCCATGGTGGGTTATACCTGCCTTCAACCCACAAAGCTTCGCCAGTATCCTTATGCTTGAAATCTGGATATTTTGGGTTCTTCTGCAAATCACACATGCAAATACAACAATTGAGTAAACTAATTAAAATGGATTAAAGACATTTCAAAGTAGAAAGACGACAACTGGCACAGTAAGTTTATCCCAAATTGCCATGAAATCCAAGATTTTCAGATTAGAAGTATGTCTACTTGAGTATCTTTCTTGAGGTAATCCAGTACTGGGTGTTGACAATAAAATCATCAAAAGCAAATAGATGGCAGTGAATGACGAAAAAGGTGGAACCGTACAGTAGATGTTAGATAAAATGTGCTTGTATCATCCATTCAATAGACAAAAATGAGAGGAACAAGTAGGGGTGGCAATTTTGACAAACACAACACAACTTGAATACAACAAAGTGGTTAGCGGGTTTGGGCCATGAGACGTGATTAATAATTGTGTTGTGCTTGTGTCAAACCCTTTAGACACAAAATTGACCAAGGAACCACATTTAAAATGACTAGTTGTTATTTTTATAGAGGACATATATGGAAAAGTACTTCAAACTTCAGCTAGGGGGCAAAAAGAAAATATAATACAAACAAAATTGAAGGTGAAAATCGAAAGCCTGGCCCTCTTCTTCGCTAAGTTTTCTCAATCACGCTCCTCCATCTCCCTTGTTGCCTCTGTAGCACTAGGACCCCTCTCGCAGGCCTCTCTCGGTTCTGGCTAGATCTTTCCTATTCTCATGGCCTGGCTTATGTGCATTTGCGTCATTTTCTAGGCATGAGTGGTCTGGTGTGTGTCAGGTGCTACATGTGTGTGCTCTGCATATGTGGTCTGGTGCTGCATGTGTGCATTTGTGTTGTCTGTGTTTCACGGTACCATGTGTGGTCTTTCTGCGTGTGCTATGAATGCAGAATTCTCACTTGGAGATGACATTAAAGTGCAGTAATAAACCCACAAGCTTTTTGTTTCTTGTAGCTCTCTTGTTCAAGCTTTTCTTTTTCTTATATCTTCCCCGCTTGGAGAAGACCTTGCAGAATTCTCACTGGTTAGCAGGTTGCCATTGTGTCATGACAGGTCAAGCAATTGTGTTGACCCATTAACCTGTAAGTTAGTTGCATCACATGTCGTGTATTCTTGTCAACCCATTACTTAACCATTTTTTGTTGATTGAGACGATTAATTAATCATGTCTAGTTCAGGTTGACCTGTTTTGTAGTATACACCTAAGTTATCATTGACAAGAACACAAACAGCAAACACCAATTGGCAGACCTAGGAACAAGTTTGGCATCTTCCTTCATGAATTAGATCTGAATTCTAGTGAAGATTTACTCAGACATCTTGCACCTCATTTTCTTCCTTAAGTTTTGTTTTACGTACTAGTGAATGATCCAATAGAGCTTCTTTTTTGAAATAAAAGATGTTTATGTCTGTTTGAGATCATTAAGGTTGACCCATTGAAATGTTCAGGAGCAGAAGGGCATGGCAAACTACTTCACCGGTGAATTTTCAAAGAATTATTCCAGGAAATATTACCTTATCAACTCACATCACCGAAGATTTAGGACTATATAATTATGTCAAGGTCACCAAAATCAAAATTCACAAAATCCACAAACTTGCACACACTAAGACTTTTTGCAATGTACTTTGCCAGCATACTACAGATATGACATGTGATGCAACAAATGGGATTCTCACACCCATGCATAAACCGGCAATAATGCATATCAGCCACTGCCCAAAAGCACACAAAGAAAACCCATGTCTGTGCACACAAGAACTTGCACACAAAAACTGCAGGGTTTCACTTGTCATTGGCTGAAAGAAAACTCAGCATTGCAGATTATTTTGGATCACCTATGAAGACACAATCTCATGAACATTAATGGTTGCCCACACAATTATGACAAAGTGAGCGAGAGCTACACATTGTAGTAGAGCAGTCGCGTTTCATCCTACACATTGGATCGTCAAGAAAAAAAGGGCTTACCTTGTTTTTCCTGTTATCCCACCATTCCAGCGGATTGGCAAAAAAAGCTTGCCAGAGTTCTACAGTGGAACCGTTATTGTGGACTGGATCACTGCCAAAATTCCTACCTGCAACAGGTGAGCAACAATCACACTAAACTCATGCAGATAAATTCCACAGTAGTTGGCAATTTTAGCATATTGGATTTTCACTTACTTGATGCGTGATCGTTAGGGGTAATTGGCGAGAGGTTCCTCTCAATGAAGTTTAACTGCTGAACAACAACCTGCAGGAACACTAAGGCGATCATTTTCCGTGATATCATATTATCTGCAAGACAAAAGAAAATCCTCTTGCCAAAGAAAGCGCCACCTTATAAAAAGTCTGTTGCTTTCCTTCATCACTTTCGACTACATCAGAAATCAGCCGGCCAGACACAAATATCTGGTGACCTTTCTCTAGATGCTGAGAAGCAGTAAGTGCCAACTCATTCCAAAATGTCAAATTTATCCTGGAGGAGTAATCATCGGTAAAAAGTGATCTAAGCGCCCGCTATAAGTCGTAATAACACGCAGTAAATGAAGTTCCCACAACCAAAGTGAAAAATATTGCCACAGACAACACAGGTTTATCAAAAAATTGTTCCTTTCCCTTCAATTGTCTGCACCAATCAAGAAAAAGACAACATCGTACATGACTAAAATCACTTTTCCAAGCCGATGAAGGAGCGATGTCAATGCATTATCCAGAGAACCGCTAGCAAGCGAACTACCCACATGAACCTGAAGAAATTCAATCACCCAAGATGAACAGAGAACCCAGCAGCATCACCAACAGAAGTCTCCCGGCGCAAGAAAAGTCAAGAAGCCATTTTTCCACTTAAAAACCACCACATTCTCCGCAAAAACGACAGCGGCATTCCAATTCAAACGAAAAACAAGCGACCCAGCCTTCGCCGCAAGAGAAAAAAAGGGAGGGGCAAAACGCGTTACCACGTCGTGTCGGTGGAGGACTTCCGGACGGCGAGGCGGGTCCAGGCGACGACCTTGCCGGAGGGAAAGTCCCTGACCTCTACCGGCGTCGAGACGATGCCGATGAGCTGGACGGAGTTGGTGAGCTCCTTCCTCCACTGAATCTCCTGAGGCCTCGGGTACGCGGCCGCCGCCGGGAGGGAGCATCTCAGCCGGGCGTTGCGGGTCAGGTGTTCGACGCTCGGCGCGAACGAGAAGAGGGAATTCGGGGAAGACCCAGATGGGTTCGACGACGTCGGGAAGACGAAGGGCTTGGCGTTCGCAGAAGACAGCAGCGTCTGCTTCAAGGCCATCTCTCTCTGTGTCTTTCTCTGTGGGGGGACTCGCGTCTTATCTCGACTCTCGGGCTTGCTCTGTGCGCGCGAAGAAGGAAAGCGATAATCCGCTAGATCCGATAGAGTTATACGCATGGCAATAGATTCGATTTTTAGAAAAGATTTTTATTCTAGATTTGTTTTTGAAATAGAAATCTATTTGATAAAATAATTTTATTTTTTATTTTTTGAATAGATTTTTATTTCAGAAATAAGTTTGGAGTAAAAATAAAAAAATTTTTTTTTACTTTTCTATTTATGAAATATAAATTAGAAATTGTTTCTCTTTTTCTTACTTCTCACGTTTGAAGGAATTTATTACCATTCGCCGCTCACTACCACCTCGACCGCCGCCATTGCCATTGCTAGCCACCCACCGCCGATTGCCGATCATCGGCCGCCATCCCTTCCATTGCCACCATCGTTCTGGAAAGTGAAATTTTATTCATTATCAAACGAATTTCTATTCAAAGAATAAAAATTTTATGTCGTTATCAAACGCGTTTTTTGGCTCAAAAACTCATCCAAAAATAGAAATAGAAAAATTTATTTCTTTTCTAAAAATCAATTTTTGGCAAAAAATGTTATCATTCGCAACCTAAGCGGTCTTTGTTTTTATTTATCGAATTTTTTTAATAATCTATCAATTTATCAAAATGGGGTTAATATTATGGAAAATTCCAAACCATGAATTTATCTCAAACTAATCTTTTGACTATCAAAAACCTCCAATTTACCCTTCGTTAGTTCCGTTAAACTGAATTAATATCACAAAAAATCACAAACTAAATCTTGTGTTATTAAATTTGGCAATTTGACATTAAAATTTAACGGAAACTAATGAATGGTAAATTTGTCACATATGTACCAGTTTGGGATTTCTGATGATTAAAAAGTTATTTTGGGATAAATTTGTTACATTTATACAAATTTGAATTTTTTCACGATATCAACCTTGTAATTAAGTATGTACTTTCTTATTTTTAGCATTTAATTTTTCTTTTTGGAGCAACAATGCTAGCGACAACCTTTCAGCTTAATCATAAGGGTTTACGTTGTTATAGGGATATACAGATTGAGTTATAATTGTCCTACACCATTCATGATACGCAGTTCGAGGCAGGCTTGCTGGTCATTATAGTCCCACTGAGATAATAACTGTGTCTCTTCACATTTTTTGGAGAGAACATCATTTTCTTTCAAAATGTTCTCTTCTTTTGAGCTCAAAAAGATCTTCAAGTTTTCTATGAAAAAGCGATAGATAATGTCAATGGGTTGGGAAAAGTCTGTCAAGAGCAAAGAATGCATTTGGTCGACATTTGAGATAGATTACCACTAATGCTTTGGACTTCCGGTAAATCTCGTGACAAATTCAAAGAAAATGTCATACTGACTTTTGGTACTAAGAGCTCAGGTATCTAACTAGGAGTGGAATTCTTAGAATCTTTCTAGCCATTTGGCGTATAGGATATCATTAATGGTGAAAAACTATTTTGAAGAGGAAAACGGAATCTAAGATGGGTTATTTGGATGAATAACCTTGGGTTCGAATGGATTTGATTCTATTTCCTGTTCTGGTGGGTCGGCCATGAATATTGAAGAGGTAACTGGTACGATGGGAAACAATTTGATAGCAAGAATTGAGAAAGAGGAGGAAGATGAAAGGGATTCTGTTTCTAAATTTGTTGTTCTGTCAATAGAAATGATAGGATTTGAAGGATTTTGAGCATGATCAGAAGTACCTTATGATTACTCAGATCTCGAAGAAAAGATTCTCATGGATTTGACACCATCATTTGTTGGTCAAGATCTTTCTTTGCAAGCTTGGGAGGTTTCATAATGATCTTTTCCTTTGTTTTCTCTTTTCTCAGTCTTTCCATTTCTCGGATATAGTTTCACATTTTGACCATATCACTTATATCTCTTTTGGTGGAAGTTTTTGCTAGGATAGCAAAAACTAATGAGTCTTGTGAAGGTGAGGTGGTAGAGAATACTCACGTCTTGGTAGGGTAGGGAATAGGTTAGAGGGTTTAAACGTCCTTTCTTGAAGAAGACTAATTTGCCTTTGAGGCTTCTCTATTTCAGCCTTTGGGCTTTCTAGGTGATGATATCCGGATGTTGTTTGGATTCCAAAATATGTAGTATTTTTGGAAATCTATAAGCATCTTTTTGATGGATTCATCATATCTCTTGAGATCTCTTCTCACATCAATTATTATGGAGTCAATAGTGTTGAAGGCTTTGTTATGTGCTCAAAGTGTTTTTGATTGCCAATTCAAAATAGCTTCACAGCAAGGGTTCATTTTTTCCTTCCACTTGTGTTGAAATGACTTGCTTCGACGAGGGCAGGGAGTGGTTGCCTGGGTTAGAGGGCCTGGACAAGGAGTGGCTCTTGACAGCTTCTAGGATGACAAATGGGGTAAGAATGAATTGAATTATGCATCAACCATGCAGAGAGCGTGCTTGGGATATATATATGAAAACTGAAATTAACTCGCCTTATGATATAACAACAAGCTTTGCTTTGGAACTCCAAAATTAAGCAAGCCCAAACTAGAGTACTACCAGGATGGGTGACTTTATGGGAAAGTGTTTATACCAAAGGATAAAATCGTGAGGTTTTGTATAGGACGGGCCAAAGCGGACAATACCTTTATGAATTAATCTAGGGATGTCACAATATGGTATTAGAACGGGACCCCCTCTAATAGGTGTATGGTTTAGGGACAAATCATGCGGAAGCTGGTGAGCCTATAACGACCCGGTCAGATGAGGGCGATGAGTGCTTCTAGTAGGTTTCTAGGATGGCAAAGGGGGTAGGAATGAACCGAATTATGCATTGAACAGGGAGAGAGCGTGCTTGGGATATATATGTGTAAAAACTGGAATTAACTCACGGAAGTGCCTTTTGATGTAATGGCAAGCTTTGTTATAGAACTCCAAAATTAAGCAAGCCCAGGCTACAGCACTACCAGGATGGGTGATCTCATGGGAAAGTGCCTGTCTATATCCCAAATGATAAAATCACGAAGCTTGGTATAGGATGGGCTAAAGCGAACAATACTTGTATGAGTTAATCTAAGGATGTCACAATATGGTATTAGAGTGGGACCCCCTCCAGTAGGTGTGTGATTCGGGGATGAACCGGGCGGAAGTTGGTGGGTCTGTAATGACTCGGTCCAACGAGGATGAGGAGTGGTCGTCGGGACCAAAGGGCTTGGACAAAGAGCAGCTCCTAATAGGCTTCTACAATAGTGAAGGGGACATGAATTAACCGAACTATGCATCGAACATGGAGAGAGCGTGTCACGCCCTGAACCCTGAGCATGCGACAACCTTTTCACCTTGGTCAATTGAATGTGACGTCCTAGGACGTGTCGCCGACCACTCATTTTATTATTTCATTATGCATAGGTGGAAAAATAAACTATCTCCCAGTTAACCAAACAATCAATCATAAAATGGATAGAAGGATGAATAACATAGAAACAGCAAACTACTCTTTTATTTATTTGCTAGATTAACCACTAAAGGAACGTTTTCTATTTACAAGCCTGTCGGTGGGTCGGTTCCTTTCTTTAAGCCAAACAAAAAGGGACTAAGGTTAAGTTAATCCATTCTCTCCAAAAAGAACCCTCGAGTTCAGTACGTCCATCAGGGACTACCAAAGTGCAGGGACCTATTGGGCTCAAGCTCCGTTGGGTCGTAGTCAAAAGAGTACGGGTTAGTTACAGGTGGGGCGGGATCCAGATTCACCATGGTGCCATCTAGAGGGTCCAACTCCATAGGATTCTAGTTGGCGTTTTCGGGGCCTCTATTAGGTGGCCCATCAAAACTGCATAGAGGACCGATCAAGAGATCGTCCTCCCGAATATACCATTCCAGGAACCTATGGGGAATCTATAGCTTCGGTCCCTTATTTACCTAGATGGTGGAGACGTACTTTTCATATAGGTGCACCCAACCTGGGAAGTGGTCGTGCATCACAATGGTTTCTTGGTCCTTAGGGACCTCGAATTGCACTGGAGGGTGCATCATTCTATGGACTTGAAATGGTTAATACAATAATGGGATATAATCTCAAAGAATTCTTGTCATAAGCCCCGGTTAGGACATCAATTCATCTTAGGGTATCTATCAAGAACCACCCGTCATGCAGATCGATAGTAATCATACTAACTATTTTAGCCAAGACATAAACTATTCCACACTTCCAGGGATAATGAACAAACAAGCAGCCGGCTCGCATACAACCTTACCCGGTCAGGCCATACCCTGCACGATATACACATGCATAATATGACCAATGCATACCACATATAACTAATGCATTCGATCAATCACATTCAAGTCGTATCGTAGGCGATCTCACCTGGCCATTGCCACGTCCTGCACATTATTAATTCAGGCATACCACAAATAGTGCAACGGCACATGCATAATTAGAACCAATGACGTCATGTTTCTCATGCATTTTTGCATTCACACATGTTTTAATTATTAATGCCCCTTGGGGCCACAACCGAACTCCCGTCGATGTCTATTGGCATAGCCAGGCATTGCTCTCCCTCATAAGGCACGGCTATGTCAAGGGTTCTTTCCCAAGACAGCATTCTCGAAAGAGCATAAGCCCACGACTCCGCATTCGGACTCCCGCCGGGACTTCCGACAAGTCGGACTTCGTCCCTCGATCTCACGCCGGGGTGATGGGTTCAATTTAGTGACCACGCAAGCATATCACCACAACTCATTTTAATCTTGAACATTAGCCAATGCATACGTGGTACGTGCTTGTAGAAATAGTCAAATAAACACACACGGTCACATTTTCATTTCCAAGAATCATCCAACTTCCATGTCTTACAAATAAAGCATGCCCTTTCCAATTTCAAGACAACATTAGACATAAACATACACTTGACACCTCGGGTTTTCCCCTTTTTATATGCCCACGTTTTTTATATAAATTTCCATGCATTTAACAATTAGCATATAGGCAAAATTTCGCTTCTGCATGAACAGTACATCATGAATAGTGCGTGTGAACAGTACTTTATGAACAATACATTATGAACAATATTTTCTAGAATTTAATAATCAATAAAATAAATTTTGAAATTTCAAAAATCAATAATTTATTAAAAGAAAATAATTCTTTTCAATAAACTAAAGCTAATCAAGGTTTATCCTCTAATCCTTGATTATTCATCTAAACCACAATTAGAGAGTACTAAGCAAGATTAATGGTTTAATCCAAGCTAACCATGATTAACAAACCAAACCACACTTTAACCATTGTTATTTAACCCAACCATAAACCAACTCTAGCTAATTAACCCAACCTTGGTTAATTAACTAAACATAGTTCACTTTTCTAATTAAACTAACCATGGTCATCTAGCTAACCACTTATCTTAACTCTAATAAACCTTATTTAATCCCCCTAATCAAGATTAACTCTAACTAAACCATGCCTAAACAAGTTTAATGCACTAATCAACGGATTAGGACGTAAACTCAATTGTTAGTAGGGCTAGAGACATGGGCGCGGCGGTAGCGGCGAAGGCTATGCACGGGGACCTTGACAATGTTGACCCAAGGCGGTCTCGGGATGAAAAAAGCAGCTACAAAGGCCGGTCTTCCTCTTTCAAGCAAGAAACTAAGCGGAACCGAAGGAAAGACTACTAGTCGGACTGACCGGCGCTTTAGCGACCTGCTGGTCAACTTCTGATGGCTCTAGGGGGTTGAGGGGGAAGAGCTGGTGGCTGGTCTAGGCAGTGGCAAGGTCGGAATAGGGACGGATGAGCTTTTCCAGCCGGTTTAGTATCTGGAGAAGTAGGCGGACAGAAGGGCGGAGGCTTCCGGGAGGCCAACGAGTTGGCTGGTGACCAGGACCGGCGAGCGGCGACGATAAGGGGTACATACAAGGGCTCCCAATCGTTGCTGCAGGCGGCTTGGATAGTGACAAGGCCGGACCAACATTTAAAATGCAAGAAAGGAGGAAAGGAATATGAAGAGGAAATGGGGTGGTCGATTGGTTAGGGAGGAAAGGGAAAGAGGAAGAAGGCCTAGTCCACTCTCAATCAATGCTCATAACTTATTGCTTTTTCCCCATGCACATGACCTCATCATCCAAAGCTTTCTCTCTCTTCTTTTGTCTTCTTTACAATAATATCTAGAGGGGCATTTTGGTCTTTTCCACCTTTGCACAATTACCACTTTTTCCATGGGCTAAGATGAAGAGCGGGCTTAAGAAATGGGCTAGGAATGAATAGAAACTGGTTCGGGAATTTGTTGGGCTTAATTGGTTCAAGAATACAAAGGGTTAGAAAGGTCAAGTGGGCTCAAGGCTGCCTTGGGCCCACCATGGTGGCCGCCCCTCCTTGGGCGGGAGGCCCACTTGGGTCTTGCCCGGCCCACTTCCTCGTGGGCTCAATTTCTCAGCCCGTAACTTCCTTTTCCAACAATTCGGGCTCACCGACAATTCCAAAGGTTATAGAAACATTGTCCAAAAATTTGTTCTAACGTTTCTGAAAATTCGTCGTCCAATATTGGATTCACATACATCATGAATTTCGATGAAATGCAATTTTAGTACGTCTCGGACTAACAGGCGGCTTCGAGGATTTACGCGTAACCAACTCATGCTTGACTCAACATCAAACCATGTTCTAGTTTTTCTCAACACATGGACATCCTTGACTATCATGAAATTGCGAATGATCGATTCTTATTTCAAAGTATACGATTATTGAGAATTGACTTAGGGCCGATCGCGGTCTTGATAATAGTAAATGGATTCACCCATCGTCCTATTATACCCTTTCCACCAACTGACTTCTAGTCACTCCTAAAACCGGCTTGTATAACCACATGATCATCCTTACGCAGGTCTCATGGTCGAGTCATTTTCTCAAGTCAAGTTCTTTAGTCACACGAGTTCCGTCCTCATTAGCCTTTCCTCTCAAGGTTAGTATCTCGGGAGTGATAAGTTCCTAGTGAGATTAACCAACAATGCATTGACAAAATTCACATTCATACATCCCTCAAAGGAGTCAAATTTCAAGACGTCATAGAGCATGTCTAGGATATATATGTGAAAATTGGAATTAATTAACGGATGTGCTTTTTAACGTAACGGCAAGTTTTGCTTTGGAACTCTAAAGTTAAGCGAGCCCAAGCTAGAGCTCTACTAGGATGGGTGACCTCCTAGGAAAGTGCCTGTCTATATGCTAAAGGATAAAACCGTGAGGATTGGTATGGGACAGGCCAAAACGGACAATTCCTTTATGAGTTAATCTAAGGTTGTCACATGCGTTCATGTCGGTTGGAGTAGTAATCTTCGGGATGTGAAGATATCTCCATTGTGGATTAGTGAATTCCTTAGTGGATGGAAAAGATAGTTGAAAACTTTCACAAAGTGATGGAAAGTCAGCTTCTTTGAACATAGAGATAGAAGGGTTTAAGGCTTTCTTTGGCAAGGGGTCCTTTGGGAATCCAAATGAACATGAGTTCTTTTTTGCCCATTCAAGAATTAGTTTATAAAATGGGGAGATAGCTGATTTTTTACGAGGAGGCAAGGGAGGTGAGGGTGGTGAAATTGGAGGAAATAATGGTGGTGACAACATGTTTGAAGATGGTGAAGATGGAGCATAAGAAATCATGAATTGGAATTTGTCTTTTTCACTTAGGGTATCACCAGAGGGATCTCTGTTCACATGCCTTTGGTATAAACCATCCTTGGCATTTTGAGGTTTTCGCTTTGGTTTCAAGGTTAGGTGTATTTCATCAAGAGATTTAATGCATGAAGAGCATTGGCTAAAAGGATCCCAAAAACGATGACCATATGGGTCTTTATAGTAATGAACAGGGTGTCCATCACTAATAAAGTGCCTAATAAGTTTCTTTGGGTTAGGTTCTTGAATGGGAGCTGGAGTGCACGGTTGTATTGTAAACAAGGTTTGAAAGACGGAAGGAGCCTCTTCTTTTTCTTTGCTAAATTTGATGGCAACAAAGCCATCTTTTTTTTTTCTGATGAATTTAGAATCTGAGGATTGGAGTTGCTTGTTACTTTGGTGCAACTTTTCATAATTGGTAATCCAAGTTTCAGGGAGAAGCTTGGCCAATTTGTCTTTGGGGATTTGTCTTGGGACATGGATACATGAGGCTTGATCGTTTGGCATGGAGATGAACAAAGCATCTTCATTTCTATTTTGGAAATTGAGGTCTAAAGCATGGTTTTGCATTCAATAGATCATTTGATAGTGAAGAGTTGCTGCGATGGAATTAGCAGTTTGAAGTGCTCTTATGAGTTGAAGTTGGACTTTCAAAAAGGAAAGTAACCAAGGATCTGAAAGAGCAACACAAAAGTTTGGATATGGGGTAAAAAAAACTATCCAGCATTCAAGGTTGTTTGGATTGTGCCAATACAAGTTTGTTGGTACTCCAAGAACTGTGTATCTAACAAGGCTATTGTGGCCATAATGGGCAATCCTTTTCAACTATGGAAAGTAAATGCAAGGTGCACAACACCATAATGGATATGCGAGTATCATTGTTGGGTTCACTATTTGGGAAACTCAGGAGAAATCTAAAGGGGAACAAAGTAGTCCTTCTCAATAGTAGGAATAGGATGCTAGTCAAACTTGGAGGACTGCACGTATTCTTTGACTTCCTTGGGAGTTTGGCGGATGAGATTTTGTATAGAGCATATGGGTGAAAAGGAAGAAGAAGGCTTGGCAAAAGCTGAATAAGGGTTCATAAGGGGGAGTTGAGTTTTAGTAATTTTGGTGTCATTGTTAGGAGAGACTTTATAAAGGTAGTCAATCTTAGAGACATTTAAGGTTTGGAACTCATATAAGAGGATGAAGATGAAGATGGAGTAAGGGTAACTAAAGTGTTAAGAGAAACTAGAGTAGTATCTTGTTCACTCATAGTTTGGAGAAAATCTTCTCAGCATTGGATTCACTGTCTAAGCACATGGAACAAACCAAGTTACAAATGAGACCATGGGTCTGATACCAATGAGGGGATCTATGCTTAGAATCAAGGAAAATCAGGTCAAGTAGTAGCAAATATGCTATCTCATAGTAGGCAAACCTTTTATTCAAGTCTTTCAGAGCCTGCTTTTTAGTTGCAACCTACCTAGTGATTTAGTTTAGAGCATAGAAATACTAAGAGATTTTAGGATGATAACAATGAGGAGATCTATGCTTAGAACTAGGGAAAACCATGCCAAGTTGTAGTAGGTATGCTATCCCATAGTAGGCAAACCTCTTGTTCAAGCCTTTTAGAGACTGCCTTTTAGCTGCAACCCTCCTAGTGATTTAGTTAAGAGCATAGAGACACTCAGAGATTTCGGGATGATAACATTCCTAACTAGCTGAGCTACATTTCTTAGAGGATCCTACTAAGCTAGAGAATAAACAAATGTTTAGAGAGACATTGGGAGAGATGAAACACACACACTTTATTTCAGGGGACTCTACCCTTTAACATTATAGAATCCTGCCTTTTATGGGCATTCCGGAGAGCAAGACAACACAATATTAGAATTTAGGGCTAGGATTACGCTAGATGGGACAAACCATTCTAGAGTTAGGATTACAAGTTCTATTACTTTCACATCTTTCAATAGATATTATTGCTACAATACTATTGCTATAGTGACTGTTGCTACAGTAATTTGCTTGGCTTTATCTCTTATTCCTAGAGTTGTATTCGTAGTCCGAGTCATCTGAGCTATGTTCTATTTTTGCCTAACTTCTTATGAGTAAAGAATTCAATGTTTCTAGACCTTGAGAAGGAGTGTCCTTGGTCTCATCCATAATGATGGAATAGGGTGCATAATTGGAGGGTCCTAGTCTTGGAATGACTGTGTCCTGGCTCATTCTTTCAAACATGACTAGCTGAGGCCAATTGGATATTTGTGTATAGTGGGAGATAATCTTAGGATTTGGTCCAAGAGATAATGATAACGGACTATGATCATTGAGGTCCTAAGAGAGGTGTCCACCCCATGGATCTTGAGAGGACTAAGCGGGATCATATGGTTCTATCATATCTTGTTCCTATGATTGAGTTGCTTGTGCTCGGTTGAACTCTTCAAATGCTTGTTTGGCTTCTAGTATGAGGTTTTCATGGTTCCATGGAACTGGTACCGTATAGTTCAATTCTTCTTTTGGAATGGTCCTGTTTTCTTGACATAGAACCCTTTGAAGTTCTCTATAGTTGTATTTGACCGATCCAACACAACTAGGAAAAGATTTGTAAATGTGTGCAATTTGAAGATATGGTTGAGATTTGTAGGTTGTTGTTTCTACTCTGGATGGAGCACTAAAAAGAGTGCCATCACGATGCATAAAAGTCCATGGACAATGGAGGAATACAATGGTGTGTGTTTCGGGGTTTGCTTGAGCAATTATCAGTTCTTCTAAGAGGAGTCTTTTCCAATAAATAGGAGGATAAAACCATTTGAGCACAATGAGAAGATTTTTGTCATTCTCATCTTCGTTGCCATAACCAAGTGCAATTAGTTTGGTTAATTTGACAATGAACTTTCTGGTGGGAAACTCAATAACTATTAAATACTTACAGGTTAAGTACCATAATGGCCATTTAAGTTTTTCGGGAAAATCATCTTCTTTCTAGATTAGTGGGTCCATGAATGGATACTTGGAACTTAATCCAAAAAGATAAAGTATTGAACCGCCATGAAATTTGAAAAGATTTGTGTAGCATTGTCACATGAGACTGTTGAAATTTGTTATGAGCATGTCTTTTTAGATGTGCCCAATAATTTCTAGAGGGTACTCTAAACTAGTTTAGTCTCGCATTCTTTCAATCTTATATTTGTCTGGATGGAGAAAAAAATGCCTTCGGATGTACATGTTGATTTCTACTAGTGCTTTTGGTCTAGAGAGAAAGTCCGCAAGCACATTTTTCTTACCCGCAATGTGTTTGGTTTCGAAGGAATACTTCGAAAACCATTCAGTCCATCGGAGTAATTGGGAATGTGGAAGCTATTTCTGTTTGAATTTGGTCATCTGGGAAAAAGAGGCCATATCCAATTCTACTAGAAAATGATGGCCAATAAGATGGAATTCAAATTTCTTCATTCCACTCTTAACTGCTAAAATTTCCTTGAAAGTGGAATGATAATGCATTTTAGCGTGGGAGAACTTGCCATTATTATAGGCACAAAGATGTCACTTTCCTTCAATTTCTTCAAACAATATGGCTGCCCAATATTCATCACTAGCATTAGTTTGAAGGATTCTTTTACCTGTGGATGGTATTTGTAATAGAGGAATAGTCTACATGACTTTCTTTAGCTCTACAACTGGTTTGATTTGGGCCTTTCCCCAAGATTGAGTTTCTTTTTTAACATTAGTTGCAAAGGGATTAACAACTTTGCAATGTTTGGAATAAAATCCTTGAGATAATTGATTATCCCTAGCAATTGCTGAACCGGCTTCCTTGTGAAATCCGTTTCTGGGAATTTTAGCAATTTTTTAGTAATATGTGGCCTTGGATAATATGTACCTTTGCCGAGGTGCATTCTAAGGAATTTGATTTCCATCTGGGCAATCTATCATCTTTCTTTGGAAAAACATGCTATCGTGTTTCTTCACAATTTATGCAAACTGCCCCAGGAGTCAGCAATGAGATTCTTCATAGGGACTGTAGAGCAATATCTTATCAATATATATAGCTGCACTGGTCAAAATTGGCTAAAAGATACAACACATGGCCTTTTGGAACAGAGAAGGAGTGACTTTAAGGTCAAAAGGGAGGACTTTCCCATGAAAATGCTGGTTTGGAATACATAACCTAGTTTTAGGTTTGTTTTTAGGATGAATGCCAAATTGCAAAAATCCGGCTTTGAGATCAAATTTGGAATAAATATTGGCTTTGGTTAACCATGCTAAAAGGGAATTTTGGGAGGGCAATGGGAACTTGTCATCTTGGAGAAAGATATTAAGAAGTTGATAGTTTACAATCAATCTCAATTTTCCTTTGTTCTACTCAGCTTGCTTGTTTACAATAAATGATTCACAAGCCTATTGAGAATTGAGATTTCAATGAGATCTTATTGTAGTAGACCCCTCTAATTTCATAGGTGGACCAAAGCGTTCAACAACCATACCTATATACCTATAAATTGTAAAGGAGTAGGTTTTGGAAACTTAGTAAGTAAAACTTCTACTCTCGACTAGTAAAGCATCCCATTATTGAGGACTAGCCAGAACCACATGTAAACAATGTCAATGGCAGATTAATAGCAATTCAAATGCTATTCATGACTATATGCAAGAACCATACCTGCTTAACTTTTGGCTCATGCAATAACATAGGCAAGCCACACTTAAACAAAATAGCATAACATGCAATTCATTTACCGCTGTCCTGGGACACGAACCTAAGCCCTCTCAGCTCAACCGTGGCATCTAGCTTCTTGCTAGACATTTGGGACTCAAACCCAGTCATCTCGGGATTCAAACCTAAGGCATCTCAAGGCTAGCAAACCTGAGGCAACCTTGGCATCCGAGACTCGAACCCAAGGATCCCGTTCTTTAAATGGGGTATCGTCATCAACACTTTGTGGCGATGTATCACGGTTAAGTGCATGCACATAATGCACCAAACAAGACGGTTTTTATCTTTCATTTAGCCGACTCATCATGACCCAAAAAGAGCATGCTCATGCACATACAAGTGTGTGCCATGCATCCTACGACTCAAGTTTAATCTTGCCGTGAATGATCCTAAATTTAAAGCTTAACCCAATCGATAAGTATTAAGGACCCTGCACCAATCCAAGACATGAAATAAGTATGCCTCAATTCCGATTCATGCTTTATGGCTTTGGGTGACCTTGTCTCGTTTTGAACACAAGCAACAAACCTTGGCATCATTTTTTTTTATTGTGAAAGACTCAAGAACACACTTAAGACCATCGAATAATTGATTAAAAAATATAGCCGCCCATTCTACCCACGGCTTGACAAGTGAGCATTGTCTAGACTTAACAATGGAAATAACGAAGAACTAGGGAGAGGTAGGGAAGTTCTACTTACCTGGACGAACCTCAAAGACTAAGAAAATGGCTTGATGGAGGTGTGGCGGTGCAAGGGCAAGAGAGTGAGGAAAAAGGAGAGGGACGCCCTTAAGAGGAAGGAAAGGAGGAGATGAGCCAAATGGTGAGAATGGAGGAGTGGCTTCTTCTATTTATAGGCCTCAACCTTATCATTACATGTCCAAATGGCCCAATCACAACTCTTAGAGAGGCAATCTTACTTTGCATGGGTGGCAAGACTATTTTTGCAAGATGACATGTCTAAGAGAAAAGGTAGCATGCCTACTTTGCTCATGTGATGGTCTAGGGCTTAAATGAACTCAATAGAAGCTTATTTGTTCCCTTTTCATTGGACCACATAATTTTACAATTCATAAATGTCATTTAAAGCATCCTTGCATAGGTGGCACCTAAGAAGCCAAGGTAGCACCTAAGTCCCCTTTAGGCTCTTCATGGAAGTCCTTTGTGGTTTGCTTTGATTGGTCCAAATGTGCTACTTGCTCTATAAGCCATGATTACAAAATCCCCCTTGATGCCACCTAAGGTAGTAAATCATCATGGTCATTTAAGACCAAGGGGTTATAAAGAATTATCTTTTTGTTCACATCTATAAGAATACAAACATAGGAATTGCTTTTGGGGCCAAACGAAGTATCATAAGGTACACCCAAGATTAACAATTCCGACTGGTCCGAGGTTCGGGGCCAAAGTGCCTTACGCGAGCTAAAATCGTTCATTTAGCTAGGTTGATCATCCAGGTGATTGGCCTTTAGGTCGGCACATTGGTCAACCCATTGCTTAGCATGTCGATCGGCACAGTTATGTTGTATAAGTCTAGGATTGGCCCTTGGGCCGGTCGCTAGGCCTATTGTTGGGCTTGCTCGTGACCGAGTCCCCTAACATGGTCCATGATCCGTCGGTCAGTTCAAGGACTAGTTCAAGGTTGTCCATGACTTGGCACAAGGCCTGGTTACATCGATCCCTTGACATAGTGATAGGATCGCGGGATCAATCCCGAGATTCATTTTGGTTGGGTCCCTGATCCAACGCAAAGGTTCATGGTGGGTTCACGACCGATCCATGATCAAACTTACTCAATTCATGACTGTCCCTTAGTCATCAAGGAATTGCTAGGATTAATTGATCTATGACCAATTCATGATTGCAACGAATCAACTCATGATCGTCCACGTTGATGCATGACTAGGTGGAATCACTTGCGACTGGGACATGGCTGATCGGGATAGATCCACAGTCATCCTCCAATCCGTGATGGTCCATGAATATTCCTTGATCAATCCTTGTGATTGAGTAATGGCTCATGATTGAATGGCTCGATTTCTCTCACGTGGTCGATGGGTTGATGCACAGCTGATCCCTTGATTAGTTTATGACCAATTCTTTGATCAGGCCATGGTTGATTCCTTGGTTATCATTTCGATCGGACCGATCGATCCATGATTGATCCTTAGAATGGTCCATGGTTGATCTTGACCATTGACACACCAAACCCTATAGCTATTATTCACAGGGTCGGAATTGCGGATGTTACAGTTTCTCCCCCATAAATAAAATTTCGTTCTCAAAATTTCCAAACATACCCGATCATTCAAAGACATGCAGGTACTTGCGTCACATGGTCCCTTCACTTTCCCATGTTGCCTCTTCAATACCATGGTGTCGCCTTACTTCTTATCACTTGCTCTCGTCGGTCCACGATCCGCACCGGCTTTTCACTATACGACCCTCGATCGTCCACTTCGATTTCTTTGAAATTCAGCATATGTGCTGGATCAGGCTCATACTTTGTTAACATAGATACAGGAAACACATAATATATTTGAGCAAGTTTCGGTGGCAGCACCAACCGATAGGCCAAATTCTTAATCATTTTCAGGATTTTAAAGGGTCCTATTTACGTGAGACTTAATTTGCCCTTTTCCTTGAAATGAGACATACCTTTCGGGGGGAGACACCTTAAGGAACCCCTGCTCACTTATCAGGAATTCTAGAGGTATCCGTCTTCAATGTGCATAAATCTTTTGTTTGCTTTGGGTGGCTCTAAGTCTATTCCTGATTACTTGCACCACATCAGAAGTAAGTTGGACTAACTCTTGAACTATAAGTTTCCTTTCCTTGACCTTGTTCCAACAAGTTGGGGTTTTACAAGCTCGACTATATAATGTTTCAAATGGAGCCATACCAATGCTCTGCTGATAATTGTTATTGTAAACAAATTCAATGAGGTGTAAATGCTCGTCCCAACTTCCTTTGAAGTCAATTGCATATGCTCTCAACATGTCCTCTAATGTCTAATTTGTCCTTTTCGTCTAACCATCCGTTTGTTGATGAAAAGCTATGCTGTATTGCAATTTTGTTCCTAATGTAGTTTGTAGACTTTGACAAAAGATAGTAGTAAATTTAGGATCTCTGTAAGAAGTGATTGTTATCGGAACCCCATGTAGATGCACTATTTGCTGTACGTATAAATTGGCATAAACTTCCGACGAAAAATCTTTCCGCATTGTGAGGAAATGAGTTGACTTTGTCAACTTGTCAACAATCACCCAAATAGAATCATCTCCTCTTTGGCTCTTGGGCAATCCCAGCACAGAGTCCACAGTTATATGTTCCCATTTCCATTATGGGATTTCGAGTGGTTGCAACAATCTGCTAGGTTTGCAGCTTTGCACCTTTAATTCGTTGGCATGAAAGACATTTGGCGACAGACTTGGCAATGCCTGTTTTCATGCCGTTCCACCAATAATATTGCTAAAGGTTCTGATACATTTTAGTTTTACTTGGATGATGCTATAGTTATTTCGGTGTGCCTTAAAAAAATCTCTTCCTTAAGCTTGTCATTGTTGGGCACGCACCAATGTTTGCGAAATTTCCGTGTTCTGTCTTCTGCAACCTGAAAGTCATACCATTTCTTTTTTAGGGCTTCTTTCCAAAGCTTTTGAGTTTCTGGATTGGTTTGCTGCAGTGCTCTACTTTTTTGTAATATCTCTAGCTCGATTCTAACAGTAGCGAGTAGGTTCGAAAGTTGTCCAATCTCGAACTTAAAACTCAGGTCTCGGACTTCCTCTAGAAGATTCCATTCTTTGACCATCATTTGGGCAAGACTAGATTTTCGGTTAGGGGCATCGGCCACTTGATTTACTTTACCAAGATGGTACAATATTTTGCAATCATAACCCTTCAAAGTTCCTTCCATTGCTTTTGCTGCATATTTAATTCCTTTTGGGAAAACGAGTACTCAAACTTTGATGGATAATGTCGCCAGATCTTTAAAGTGAAGATAATCCCAACAAGCTCCAGGTTATGAATTGGATAATTTAATTCACAAGGCTTTAATTGCCTAGATGCATAAGCCATAACTTTCCTATGTTGCATTAACACACAACCAAGTCCGTTGTGAGAGGTGTCACCATATATTTCAAAGTCTCCTGGTCCAATGGTATTGCGAGAATAGGGGTGGTGGTAAGTTTCTGCTTTAACTCTTGAAAACTCCTTTCGTATTTATCCATCCACTCGAATGTCACATCTTTCCTTAATAGTTGCATGAGGGGAGCGGCAATACTAGAGAATCGTTCCACAAATCACTTATAATATCTAGCTAAACCCAGAAAACTTTGAACCTTAGTTACTGTAGTTAGTCTTGACTAATTAAGTATTGCTTCCACTTTGGCAGCATCAATTGAAATTTTGTCACCGGTAATCAAATGGCCTAAAAACACCACACAGTCTTACTAAATTTCACGTAAAGTACGTATTCTTGGAGTGTTTGGAGCACCATCCTTAAATGTTGTTCATGCTCAGCGGAATTCTTTGACTATACTAGAATATCATCAATGAATACGATGACAAACCGGTCCAAATATGCTTGAACAACTGATTCATCATATCCATGAAAGCTGTAGGTACATTAGTCAGGCTGAATGGCATTGCAGTGAAATAATAATGGCCAAAACGGGTCCTGAAAACCATCTTCGGAATTTCCTCTTTTTGAATTCTCAGTTGATGATATCTTGATCTTAAGTCGATCTTGGAGAACACCGACGCTCCTTGGAGTTGGTCAAATAAATCATTGATTGTGATAGTGGGAACTTATTCTTGATAGTAACTCGGTTTAACTGCCGATAATCGATAAAAGACGTAGCGATCTGTCTTTCTTCTTTACGAATAAAATAGGCGCATCCTAAGGTGACACAATAGGGGTATAAAACCCTCATCAAACAATTCTTGTAACTGGGCATTCAGTTCCTTAAGTTCCACTAGTGACATTCGGTATGGAACTTTGGAGATAGGTTCCGTTCTCAGAACTAATTCAATAGGAAACTCTATTTCCCTTTCTAATGGTAATCCCGGTAATTCGTTAAGGAAAACATCAGGAAATTCCCATACTACCAAAATATCTTCCAACTCTAGCTCTTCATTCAACTTATTTTCTGCGGTTGCCAAATATGACAACCATTCTTAAGAAGTCGGGCTACCTCAAATGCGGAAATTAGGGGTGTTGAGGGTCCTCCCATGTTTCCTGTAAATTGGTAACTAGGGTGGTTGGGTGTATTGAATTGAATCACCTTACCAAAGCAATCCACCTTGGCTCGCTGTTTACCGAGCCAATCCATCTTGATGTTGACGTCGAAGTCATACATAACTAAGGCTGGTAAATCTATCTTTTCTTCCTGTTCACCTATAACGATCTTACACTCCTTGCATCCTCTAATGGACAACACCTTATTTCTCATTGGGGTGGAAATATTAAGGATCGCCTCAAGTGGTTCGGGCTTTGCTTTGACACAAATGAATGAGTTGCACCAGTATCAAACAAAACATGTGTAGCATGATCATGTAAAGAGACTATACTTGTGATAACGGTCTTGGAGTTTTCAGATTCCTCTTGAGTAACCACGTACACTCTTCCCTGAGCATGAGGACGATTGACTTACTGAGAAACTCCATTTTGCAGCATCATTTGCGGTTACGATGGTGGCATTGTTTGCTGCCTTTATAGGCAATCCCTTATCATGTGGCCTTGTTGACCACAACCATAACAAGCTCCTGTTCGAGCTAAACAGGGGTATTACCATGCCGTGTCCCGCAATTACGGTATACCTCATCTGAAGTAAAAACTGGCCCTGGCTCCTTGTTCTTCTTAAAAACATGTTTTCCTCCTTGCATAAGCCTCTTGCCTTGCTGCTGACTAATATGAGGGGCTTGTCATGACCCCCTTCTAGGGTCCAAGCTACTGGTTATTTTTGCGATATTCTAGGCTTGTCGCCAACCCAATTCGTTTTATCTTGTTTATATGCATATGCAGAAGCATAAACACAACAACATCAACTCCGACAAACATCACTGGAAGAGCATGGGACATAAGCATATAACACACTACTAATTTCATTAGTAGCTTGTGTATAAACTAACTTCCATTTTACATAATATAAGAGGCTAAAGTATCCCTATCTTCACTACCACCGTGGCTTCCAAAATTGGGAACCCTTCCGTTACGAGCCGGTATTACTGATTAGAATCCACTTGGGTTCATCAGGCCTCTAAAACCACGAATAAGCTTGATAAATTCATTATCCGACCAGATGTACCAAGCCTCGTAACGGTGAGGGACTAACTAGACTAGTCCCTCATGAACCCATATGGTAGAGGTATATCTCTGGTACGTTATCCCTACTTCAACATGTATGACGTCTACGGTTAACCCTTCTACTCTTATCAGTAAACCAAAACGTACAGGAGGAGGATTAGCCATGCTTACACACTTGTAAAGGTAAATGAGTGATTTTTGGGGAAACTCAATAAGTAAAACCCCTACTCTTGGCTAGTGTGACATCTCTTCATCAAAGATTAGCCAGAAAACTCATGCAAACGGTGTCAATGGTAGATCAATTGCAACTCACATATAATGCCATGACTAATGCAAGGGTTTCACTTAGTCGTCGGCTAACACATAAGTACTTATAATTCAATTTTGAGCATAACCAGCATTTGTGTAGATTACTTAGCATCGTCCTGGTTCAACTAGGCCCTCTCGGCTTAACCGAGGCTACCGGCATCTTGCTGGATTTCCTAGCTCAACTAGGGCATCTCGACTCATGCCGAGGCTTCTCAGGGCTAGCTTCCCGAAGTTTCCAGGGGTAACTCGAGCATCCCGTTGCGGGGGTATCATCATCATTCTCATCTTTCAAAGGGGTGATCACACTTATGCCGATTCTTGTCTTTCCTTTTAGTCGACTCATTCATAGCTCAACAAAAACATCATGCTCATACATAATCATGCGTGCCGTGCTTTCTATGACCCAAATCTAATGATACCATAATGACTAAGTTTGAGATTTGGCTCAACTGTCAAGTACCAAAGATCCCGTACCAATTCAAAACATGAGCTCAGTATACTTTGACGCCAACTAAGACCTTGTGGGCTCGAGTGATCCCCATACCGAACAAGACTAGGATTCGGCATGCTTTGATGCCGATCCAAGACCTTGTGGTTTTAAGCGATCCTCATACCAAACAAGACTTGAGTTCCGACACTTTATTAACGACTCAAGCCCTAAGGCTCAAGGCATTTTCGACTTGTGTTGAACACAATGATTAACCGTGGCATCATTCCGGTCGTGAAAGAATCATGTACATGCCAACATATACATAATCTTCAATACAAATCACGGTTCGACAAGAGAAGACTGTCCAGATTTCATGATAGAAATGACAATACTAGGGAGAAGTAAGAGATTCTATTTATTTGGACAAACCTCACAAGACTAGAGGAATCAACTTGAGGGAGGGGTGGCTTTCTTGAAAGTCGAAGAAGAGAGAGAGGTGAAGGAGGAGGAGGGCGTTCAAGAGAGGAGGAAGGAGGAAATGGATGGCAAAATGGTGAGGAAGAAGGAGAGGCTTCTCCTATTTATAGATATTGAGCTCATCATGGCACTTCTAATCGGTCCAATCCTCCTTTTCCAAGTGGCACGCCTAGAATCTTGAAGTGGCAAGCCTATTTGACCAATAATTGTACCTAAAGGATGACTAGGCATGGCTAAAAGATCTTGCTTGGCAGTCTAGCTTGTAGACATCATGGATGATGGCCCGCCTTTCATTTTCTTATTGGACCATTTGTATCCCCCCATTTATGGTCATTTAATGAAGTTGGACTATGAAGGGGTCTAGATTGCCAACTTGGCATCTAAATTTCTATAGGTTTATGATGAAGGTTCGGGTGTAGCCTTCCGATTCAGCCATGTGTGAGTCGTCTCTTTCATAGCCCCCAAGGATATTTTTGACCACCATCATAACCTTTGAAAAGTGGAAGACATCCTTATCCTTTACATTATTGAGGGGTTCTCGAGTCTTTTATGCTTTGTCATTTTCTTCCTCAAGAAGGCGGTTAGGAGAATTCCACCATCTAAGTTGGTTCTAGGCCGGAAAAAGGATCATTAGGTACACCTTGGAAAACCGAATCTCATATGCCCAGGGTTTGGGCAATGTACCTTGAACTCGTCCAAACCGCTCCCTTTGGGCGGTTGGTCGACCATGAAGGTCAGCCCTTGGGTCGGCTCAATGGCTAGTCCTTGTGTTGGCATAGTCGGTCTAGTCAAGTCCAGGACTGGCTCTCGGGCCGGTCCCTAGGCCTATTGCCGAGCCTGACGTGACTTTCCCTCTTATTTCCGTCCTTAGTCCTCGGGTCGGTTCAAGAACAATTCCAAAGCTACCCATGGCCTAGCACTAAGTCAAGGCACTCATGGACCTTAAGAATTGTGATGGAATAACTGGGTCTATCCTAGGGCTCATTTCGATTGGCGCCCGATCCATCCGTATGGCTCATGGTCGGTGCATCACCGATCCATGATCGAACATCACCAATTCGAGATTCCTTTTTGATCACTAAGAAGTAAATAGGGAATGATGCATTTTTATTGGAAAATGATCACTTTTGGTCAAATTGAATCGTCTGTGTATTGGTGCATAGTCGGGCGGAATCACCCGCAACTAGGCATTATGACTGGTCAGATCAACTCATGACCATCCATTGATCCAAAATAATCATGTGATCAATTCTTGTGATCCAAAAGTTATCTTATAAGTTGGTAATCCAATCCCATTGGTATCGTCAGTAGACTTTTCACAGCCAACACCTCGACCAGTTCATGACCGGTCGATTGATCAGATTATGACCAATCCTTGATCCCTTACCAATCGAACCGATCAATCCATGGCCAATGGCCCATGGTTGACTCATTTAGAACCTTATGGCTGATCCTTACTGGGTCAGAATCGAGGATGTTACAGGGCTAAATAAGATGACCTCCCATAATAAGTTATTGCGGTAGCTCATTTTAAGAAATCCTTTTCAATTAGCTAGGGTCGTTCGTACAGTTCATTGTAATCCTTGAGATTTGACGACACTAGTTGATTCCATATATTAGGCTTCAAACTATATCGGAATCTTTTGGCTTGATCCACTAGATCTTCAATAAGTTGAGGAGGATATTTTGACAATTCAGCAAACTTTGCCTCATACTGATCGATAGTCATATTTCATTGCTGCAATTGCAAAAATTCTACTATCTTCCTGTCTTGATCACACTCAATTTTTTTTTTCCATTAAAGGCTTGGATGAAATTATCTTAAGCTATAAGAGAATCCTCGAAAAATACCCTTCCTTTTATCACCTTCCACCAGTGATTAACATTACCTTGTAATTGGTATGCACCAAAGTCACTTTATCTTCATCAGAACACCTAAAGAGAGCAAAGATCTTTTCTAGCCCATTGGTCCAAGATTCAGCCTCCTTGAGATTTCCGGTTCTAGCAAACCTCGGAGGTCTCAATTTCAGAAACTGCTCGATCAATTTGGTCATCATTTCCATTTCCATTACCACACACAAAAGCATTGGCAGAAGTAAAGGCCGATTGCTAGTGAGCTTGCTGCACGATTAGGCCCCCAATAATAGTCAGAGCTTGCTGAATACCATCCAGTTGAGGATCTTGTTTCGATTATCCTTTCGAGATAGTTGGGTCCTGACTAATTTTCCCTACATGGTTACATGATCCTGGGTACTCATATTGGCTGGCTAAAGAATACAACTACTGAATTCTAAGGTGATTTCCTTTACAAACACAATAAAGAGTCAATGCTCACGAATTATCATTAAAGGAAAATCTACCAACCAGCAATCACATGCTTAAAATGTTTTCCCTAACTTACGATCCCACGACTCCTAGTACACTTTATGACTCCTCATAATAACCCCTCTTTGATACTAAAAACATTGTCACGACCCTGACCAAGGTTTGAGTTGCGAGTTATTTTTGTGACATCCTAGGTTTGTCGTTGTTCTGATTCATTTTATCTTACTTATATGCTCATTCAGAAATGTTAATATACTATCCCTTGATAAAAATCTCTATAGCATCTCCCATGTTAATTCCAGCAACAAATTGAGGGGCATTTTTGTCCAAAATCATTTCTTTTCTTTTTCATTTTACTGTTCATCATTTTCTTCATTCTTCTTCGTTTAAACATTCCAAAATCAAAATCACCTGAAAGGAAAAACAATCGAAAAAATTGCATGGGATTTTGAAAAAACCCAGAAATAAAAAGGGTGACCTCACTTCATCCCAAGAGATGTCCTCCTCAAGATAAAGTAAATAAATGTCCTCCTCTCTTTTTTGGTAAACTTCAAATAGAACTAACGTAACCATTAGCAAGATTGGATTCTTCACAAATCCATGAAAAGTTCCGCTTCTTGAAACTCTCCCATTTAGTTTCTCTTGATTGGGTCTGGAGTTTTCCAGACAATTTCTTCGATGGCTAGTTTGGGTCTTGTGTTATAGAATTCATGGAACCTGGATGACACCTCTGCTCTCGGATCTGAGAAGTGCACTCTCTGCACTCAACCACCTTCGTCACTGCCACCACCATCCCCTTGCTCGCCACCCCTATCTCTGCCGCCTCCTCCTCCAATGACATCTCCCCTGCTTGCCCCCAGAAGCCTTCATCCTCGACGGCTTATGAACATACAACTAATTGCCTTTTTTTTTTATATCGAATAGTTAGAGGGAAACTTAATTTCAAAGTTGAAAGTTAAAATTCAATCTAATTATCTAACTGATTTTGACACCGTGGGTGTTTTTCCGAAATAAGTTTTAAGGTTTTTTAAGTGTTTTTCTAGGTCTTTTTGTACGTTCTAAAAGCTAAACATTGCTCATTTGTGATTTCTTTTAAGCTTTTTACATTTTAAAAAGAATTGCAAGATGGGGGTGGCAAATTTAGGTACTTCTTACTCACTTGCAAACTTACATCGAACTTTTTCAAAGGAAAGTTTTAAGCATATTTTAAAGTTTTGATTTTCTTGATATGAGATTTAATATACAATTGATATTAATTACTTCCTTCGTAGCAGGAGTAGAACAACAAGAAGTTCCCTCTTTTTGTTTTTTCCCCATTTTTGTGCTTATCTTTTTTTAATATTTTGTTATGATCTAAATATTTGTATGTTGAAATTGGATCGTGTTTCTAACAAATTAAACTTTTTCATATTTTGATAAAATTTTCTTTTCCGTTTTGGATCGTGATTCGGCTAGATAATAAAATTGAATTTTTAATTTTCGACTTTGAAATATGCTTAAACTCATACTATTTGATAAAAAATAGACAATTAAAAGTGCGTGCATAAGTTGTGAGAGATCGAAATATCGTGCAATTTTAAAAAACTTTAGGAAGGGTATTTCAGTAAGTTAAAAAAATGAGTGTCTTAATCAAAATAGGGGTGGAAATTCTCAAGCCTTTATTGCTTTTGTTGTGCAACAGAGTAGTCATGCTCTATTCACTCTCTTGTGAATGCAGCGACCTCAAGGGTATAATTCCTGACTCGGGTGGCCAAAACTCAAGTTGAGTATCCCTTGACCAAGCCGGTCTTGAGTTTGGTGAGTGGGCTTTCAGCAGGTTCTTGGTTCATTTCGAGCCTCCCCAAGTCGGTTGCCATGATTTATAGCCTTATGTGTTTTAGGGTCTATTTTAGAATGGTTCCAAAACCTAATATTGACCATTTTTACGACAATGTATATAAGTTGAAACGTTTTAAGCAAATTTAATTTTGTAAAATTATTTAAACCCAGGGCATGTGTTAGCTCCTATTATAAACCAAACATGGGATTGAAAATCAAACCGAAAATATGTATTTTCATTCTAGGCTAATTCTTGTCAACGAAACAACTCATTACTTATTTTTGAATTGCAAATGATTGAACTGCAAGCAAAGTGAGATGACAAGGCCCTCAATCCTTGTAGTGAGAAGAATTTATTGCAAGAAAAATAATTACAAATGTTTCCTACATAAATTTCTGAATCATAACCGATGGATCTATTTCATTAATGCGCTAGTTCCCTCAAGCTATATAAGTTTTCATCTCTTGATTGACTACATCGTCCAACAATCAACAATCTCAGGCAATTTTCTAACCCTTCCGTCCCCAAAAGAGCATCATGGCAATGCTCAAGAACTTGTCCGCTCTCACGATCTTGTTGGCCGTCACCATCACATTGCTTCCTAGGGCTACCTTCGCCACAGTCGGAATCCCTGATTGTGCGAAGGGAGTAACCGGCGATTGTGGGTTTGGGTTCTTTAAAATCATAGTCCTTGGCGACACCTCTGCACCCACCGATGAATGTTGTCGCCAGCTCGTGAAAGCGGGGAAGAACTGCCACAACCAATTTGTGGAGTCAATCATCTCGAGCCATAAGCCGATCAGGGGGACGATAGATGATGTCTATAGGAGGAGCAATGAGACATGGAACAACTGCTCGGCTACTAGCTCTGTATCCCCTCCTAAGCCCGCTCATTGAGAGTTATTCCTATTATGTAGAACACTAAACATGTAAAATAAAAAGAAAAATAGACAAAAGAATTATAATTTTTCTATTGGATTTTGCCAAAAATATTTATTTTTAGTGCCACTAAAGCCTTATAGTTAACTATCATAGAAGGGAAATCGTGGATAATGTGCTTAGAAACTCTTGAATTTTTAAAATGATATGCAAAATACAATCTGCCCCTCAAGTTGTTACTTGTTTTCGAGTTTGAGAACATAGAGTCACATACAAAACTATAAGAGAATGTCACATTGTTTCTTATGCTTTTAACATAACCTTTTGAAACGAATACCTAAGCGATCAAAAGACTAAATGATGGTTTGACAATCATACATTCGTCTCTACTAATCACATGAACACGTAGTTAACGTTGGCCAATCTAGCTATCTTTACTATTATATAAAGTAAAGTAAAGAGGACTTCTTACTTTTGAGATTTTCTGACAAAGTAAATCCCGAATCATTGTTTTATATAATACTTTATCATGCATAAATGTAAAAATTAATAATCTTATATAAATATTACTTAGAATCTTTTTAATCTCGTAAACAATCATAAAAAAAATTCCAATGTCGAAATATATTTCTTTCCCTATATATGCATGTATCCAATTGCACCATATTATGTTAGTAGTTTTTTCCTTTCCCTAAACTGATAATTCAAATAGTTCCTACTAAGACGATTCGGCAAAATCTTTCAAAGGTTAACCATTTGTTCAAGAGAGAATGCGTGTGCACTTTTGCTAGTCATACGCTTTGTAAACTTTACTTTTAAACATTTAATGAGGTTTTATTGGTATCAAGAATTCAGAAATATGTAGGGCCCAACATCTTTTGTAAATGAGTTCATAATAAGTCTGACGAGGACAACTATTATTACCAACTTAGTTTCAAATGTTAACTATTTGTTCTTGCGAGAACGCGTGTGCACTTTTTGCTAGCCATATGCAATATGATGAGGATGACTATTATTATCATCAACTTGGTTCCTCTTCATTATTGAGACCTATTAGTGATCCCGATTTTTTATTGTTTTTTAGTAAAAAAAAAGTCCCACCCAAATATCTAGCCAAAAAGGTTAAATAATCAACAATCGAGTTCAATAAATCTAGAAAATCAAAACCCAAATGTTTGGGAAAATTTAAAATAAGGATCTGAAGTACTCTCTTTTTTTCAAAAATGAGTCTAAAATTGACTTTGTTTCAAATAAAGGTCTAAAATGACTCATTTGGTCTCGAATAGGGATCTAAAGTGACTTAGTTTCAAATGAGGGCCTAGCATCTCCCATGTTAATTCCAGCAACAAATTGAGGGGCATTTTTGTCCAAAATCATTTCTTTTCTTTTTCATTTTACTATTCATCATTTTCTTCATTCTTCTTCGTTTAAACATTCCAAAATCAAAATCACCTGAAAGGAAAAACAATCGAAAAAATTGCATGGGATTTTGAAAAAACCCAGAAATAAAAAGGGTGACCTCACTTCATCCCAAGAGATGTCCTCCTCAAGATAAATTCTCTGTTTTGGTAAACTTCAAATAGAACTAACGTAACCATTAGCAAGATTGGATTCTTCACAAATCCATGAAAAGTTCCGCTTCTCGAAACTCTCCCATTTAGTTTCTCTTGATTGGGTTTGGAGTTTTCCAGACAATTTCTTCGATGGCTAGTTTGGGTCTTGTGTTATAGAATTCATGGAACCTGGACGACACCTCTGCTCTCGGATCCAAGAAGTGCACTCTCTGCACTCAACCACCTTCGTCACTGCCACCACCATCCCCTGTCACTGCGGGGAAGAACTGCCACAACCAATTTGTGGAGTCAATCGTCTCGAGCTGTAAGCTTCTACCATTGAAGGATAGAACTCTGAAGGAATGTACTCATTGCTTAACGAGAATTAGATATCCTTGATTTAGTTTACATCAATATTTGTTGCATAAATGCTAGAATAGTTGGTGGTGCATTATACTTTTGACATTTATTGATGGCTATTCTAGAAAAGTGTGAGCTGTTGTTGCTTTTAAATTTTTTATATCAATGTGGAAAGAGAAATCGGGAAGAAGCTGAAATGTGTTCGAGTCAACAACAATGATAAATATAGAGGCTTGTCGAACATCATACAAAGATTATGATACAAAGCTTGACCTTTCTCCAATGGTTCCTCTTAAGGGGGATGTTTGACAAAGAGTTTGGAGTGGGAAAGATATTTCATACAATTATATGAAAAGTGATTGGTTTCAGGACATTTGTGCATGTTCCAAGAGATGAAAGGTCTAAACTTGATGATCAGTCTAATAGTATATCTTCTTGGATTATGGACATGAAGAGTTTAAATATAGGCTAGCAGATCAAGTTGCAAAGAAAGTCATTAGAAGCCGAGATGTGATGTTCTTTAAGCATCAAATGATTGAAGATATCAACAAGTCAAGAGGCCAAAGAATGTAGCTCAACACTCTATTACTTTCGGCCCAAATCCTCCTGCTGTATTGGATGGAAATCATGGGGAAAAGTATATAGAAAATATATAGAAATAAAAAAGAAGGTGAATCCTTAGACAATGTCAATTCTTCAACCGAGACATTTGAAATGATTGAGCTAGACAATCGGTTAAGTAAGAACAGTTGATCCTACCTCAAGTCAGAAGATCTACAAAAGAACATAAACTTTCACAAAGATATTAGCAGCATGAGTATGTGCTATTCATTGATATTGGGGAACTAGAAACTTATAATGTGGTCATGTCATGTATGAGTGGCACAAAACTATGTAAGAGGAGCTCAAATCCTTGCATGAGAACCATACATTTGAATTGGTTAACTTGACTAAGAATCAAAGGACACTTACAAATAAGTTGGTATATAAGTTGCAGATGGAAGAAAGTAGTTTGCAACCATGATAGCAGGCTAGACTTGTTGTGAAGGGTTTTTGTCAAAAGAAATGAATTAACTTTCAAGAAAGCATTTCACCAATTGTAAAAATGCTTTTCATGAAATTTGAATCATTCATATAATATTATTAATATGGTAAAACCAATTTTGATTCTCGTGTCTTTATAAAAAAATTTCAAATGATGATTTTCTTATCCTCTTACTCTATGTGGATGACATGTTGATTATTGGGTATTATGCAAAGATAATCAAGAGCTTAAAAAATGAGTTGAGTAAAACTTTTGCAACAAAGGAAGTATCTTGGACTAGCCAAGCAAATTCTAGGCATAAGAATTACTTGTGATAAAATAATAAAAAACTTTGGCTACCTTAAGAGAAATACATTCAAAAGGTTCTTGAAAGATTCAATATGAACACATATAAACATGTAAGTATTCTACTTGCTGGTCATTTCAAGTTGAGTAATGAATATGTTTTATAAGTGAAAAAGATAAAGAACATATGATGAAAATTCCCTGTGCACTGGGCGTGAGTAGTTTTAGGCAGAAGAGTATTAGAAGTGCCAAAAGTTATGTATGGTGCTTATTTAGTGCCAAAAGTTTTTGCTTGATCACTTAAGTGCTAAATCGGAGAAAAACTGATCACTTAAATATCAACGGCAAGAAATTCTGGTAAACAATAATACTTGATTTTTATAATTAAAAATTAGAAGAAATACACTATCATTGCCTTAACTTATGTACGGCGCTCACTTTAATATTATAACTTTTCAGTGGCTCACTTAAGAGCTAAATTTTTTGAAAAATGACTTGGCCAAAATCCTATGTGGATTTTTTATTAATATTTTTAGCTGACGTGGCTTTCTAGAACACGTGGATGTTGAATGACGTTGTTTAACCGACTTTTTGTAGATTACTTAAGTGCCTTCAAAAAATTTGGCACTTAAGTGACTCGCAAAAAGTTGGTTAAACAATGTTAAGTGCCACGTCAGCTAAAAAATTTAATTAAAAAGTCATATGTTAATTTTATCTGGAATATCTCATCGAAGGCACTTGAGTGATCATTTTTCTCCGATTTTGGCACTTAAATGAGTTGGTGAAAAGTTGTGACATTTAAAGTGAGCACCTACACAAGTTAAGACATTGATAGTATACTTTTTCTTTTACTGATAGTGTATATCTCCCATTAAATTTTTTATATAACTTGGTATTTTATTTAAAAATCCTGTCCATGTGGCATTTCCACGAGACGTGTTTAGCATTAAAGTAATCACTTTTTAACAATGACTAGCACTGAAATAATCACTTTAAATAAAATTTTGCACTCAAATTATCACTATTTACAATTTTTAAATGATGTTATTTAGAGGTTATATGTTAACTAGGTGTGACGTCTTGAAATTCGAGCCCTTTGAGGGATGAATGAACGTGAATTTCGTCAATGCATTGTTGGTTGATCTCACTCGGAACTAATCATTCCCAAGATACTGACCTTGAGGGGAAAGGCTAATGAGGACAGAACTTGTGCGACTAAAAAACTTGACATGGGAAAACGACTCGACCGTGAGACTTGCGTAAGGACGATCTTGTAGTTATGCAGGCCGATTTCAAGGATGACTAGAACTCGATTCGCAGACTGAACATAATGGGATGACATGTGATTTTGTTTATTGTTATTGAGCTTGCGAACGACCCTAGGTCGATCTTTGGTAATCGTGTACTTTGAAATAAAAATCTATCCTTCGCAATTTCCTATAGTCAAGAACGTCCACGTGAATTGGCACGAGTCAGTCACTCGTGAATTTTCGAAACCATATGTCAGTCTGAGTTGTACCAAAATGACATTTGGACAAAATTGACAAAGCATGAGAATCCAAGATTGGACTTTGAATTTTTGGGAACGTCTGGCACGGACTTTTGGACAATGCTTCTTTGATAGTCGACAGTGCTAATTACGCCGAGTTTTTAGAAAATGGATTTACAGATCGAGGAAATGAGCCTCCGAGGACATGGGCCGGGCAAGACCAGTGTGGGCTTCACGCCCAAGGTGGGACGGCCACCATGGTAGGCCCAAGGCAAACCGACCAATTACCCTTCCAAGCCCATTGTCTAAACTTGAGCCGATTCAAGCCCAACAAATTTCTAAACCCATTCCTATTCATTTTTTAGCCCATTTCCTAGGCCCGCCCTTCATTTTCAGCCCAAGGGCAGATTGGGAATTGTGCAAGGTGGAAATGACCATTTTGCCCCTAGATATTTTGAAGAAAGGACAAAAGAAGAGAGAGAATATGAGGTCACTTGCTTGGGGAGTTGAAGCAAACATTAATGGGTCTTAATGAGGTTTGAATACCAACTCTTACTTCACACTCTCTCTCCCCTTCAACCCCTCCAAAAACCGCACACCTCTCTCCCCTTGTTTCCCTTCCTTCCTTCTACTTTTCCTTTTGACATTTCTCCAAAAACCTAAGTTGTTCATGCCTTTCCCGTGCTGATCATCACATGTGCCACCCACCACCGTGCTCAGGAGACATAATATGTACGGCCTACGTCGGCCGATCACTAGACGGAGCCGTCGACTGACCCGCTAGCCAGCCAGAAACCAACTGTTCTCAACCCGCTTGTCCTTGCTCGGTTTCGCCTGTTTCGACTGTTTTCCTCCATTTTCGACCCAATCTTCGCCCAGCCCAGCCACCAGCTGTTCCCCCTTGATCCCCAGGTGCCGCCTCTTGCCAGAGCTTTGGTAGCCCATTTCCTCCTGTGCAGTGCAGTTTTCAAAAGTTCAACAAGTGATTAGAGGTTGTTGCTACTATTTTAACTCCGGGACCCCCTTGGATTGTTGTGGTAGAGGTCCCCAGGTGTTGCCTTCGTCGCCGCTGCATCATCTGTGTCGCTGGCTCACTTAACGAGTGAGTTTAGCCCTTAATCTTTTGTTAGGGCCTAAACTTGCTTAGGGTTAGGTTAATTAGTGGTAATGCTAAGTTAGGTGATTTAATTAAGTTGCATTAGCCCTAAGATAGGTGGTTATATAAATGGTTAAGATTAGCTTAGCTTAATCTTGCTTAATGTTGCTTATTGTGCTTAATTGTTGTTTATGCGTGGTTTATGCTTAATTAAGCATGTTTAACTTAATTGATTGACTAATTGTTTTAATTAATATTTTGTTTAATTTCTGAATTTAATGTTTTTAATTATTGAATTCTAAAATTACACTATTCATGATTAGTGTTCACATCACTGTTCAAATGTGCACAATTTCATGTGTCTTGATTTTATGATGTGAATTGAATGTGTCATTACAAGAACATCCACTTGAATCGTATGGTTTTCACAAAAGACATGGGGAAAACGATTTGTCCGAGGGACACGAAAATTGATTGCTTTTATGAGAAAGGATTTGAGGTTTTATATGCAAGTATGTGTGCATTAGCTAATGCTCAAAAATAATAAGTGAATGGTAATGGTATGCTTGCATGATCACTAAGTTGCACCCACCGCCCCGGCAGTAGTTCAAGGGGTGATAGTCCGATTTGTCAGAAACCTGACTAGAGTCTAAATGCGGAGTCGCGGTAAAGGTCGAGCCCATGCTCCTTCGGAAATGCCATCTTGGGCAGGGTCCCTTGATGTAGTCATGCCTCACGGGTAAGGCGATGCCTGGCTATGCCAGTGAACACCAACAAGGGTTTGGTTGTAGCCATGTGGAGCAGTAATAATCGGAACACATGTGGATGCAAGAGCGTATGAGAAACAACGCATCATTGGTTCCGATTATGCATGAAGTGATCACATTATTTATGGTACGCACGCATGAATTGACAACGTGCAGTGTGGCAATGGTCAGGTGAGATCACCTATGACGTGAATCGCATGTGATTGATGAATTGTGTCATCTAACAGTCATGTGCCTTGCTTGCATTGTATGAGGTTTGGCATACCGGGTAAGGTTGCATGCGAACCGATTATTCGTTCATTGGTTGACCGTGGCTATTGTTTGGTTTTGGTTATTTATGGTTAAGTTGGTTGAGGGGTGGTTCCGGAGAGATAGCCCAGGTTGAGTTGGTGTACTAACTGGGGCTTAAGGGGAGAACTTGCTGAGATTTTATCTCACTGGTTATTGTATAACCACTTTCAGGCCCTTAGAATGGCGCACCCGCCGGTGCGATTCGGGGTCTCTCAGGATTGGGAGACTATTGTGACGCACTACTGGTTTGTGGGTTGGGTGCACTTGTACTAAAAGTACGTCTCCACCATCTTGATGGGCCACTTGGTAGGGGTCCTAAGGACGCCGACTGGGATCCCATGGAGTTGGACCCTCTTGACGGTGCAGTGGAGAATCTTGCCCCCACTCCTCTAGTGATCGACTCGAACGCCTTTGATTACGACTCGACGGAGCCTGAGTCCGATAGGTCGGAGTGATGGTGGTTCATAACCCAAAGGTTCTTTTTGTATAAATGGATTAGCCAAGCCTAGTTTCTTTTTAGTCTGGCTTAGTGGATGGATCGGCCCCCTTTATTGGGCTTGTAAATCGGAAAATGATCATCCGTTGGTTAATCAAATAACAATGTATAAATGAGTAGTTGCTATTGTTCTACTGTTTATCCCTTTATACTTGTTTGATTGTTTGATTGTCTGTTTGGACTTGGGATGGTTAGTTTTTTGCTTGCACTTAATGAAAGATTAAGAATGAATGGTCGTTGACAAGTCTTGGGACATCGCTTTCAGTTGACCATAGTAAAAGGTTGTTGCATGCTTGAGGTTCGGGGTATAACACTAGGCATGTCGGTGAGCCATGTAGAACTGAGAAATTAATTAAATATGGCCACATTGGATTTTTGGTGATACAGATTGGAGTTGGACATAAGTGATTTTTTTTAAAAAAAAAATTGACACTTAAGTGATCCGAAAAACTTTTAGGCACCAAAGTGAGTGTTATACATAACTTTGATACTTCTAGTGCCATTCTACTGGTAGATTTATGTATAACATGGTTTGTGCAAGACTAATTATTGCCTATGCAATTGGTGTTGTAAGCAGGTTTCTCTCAAATTTAGATATATAGCTTTGGACTGCTATGCAATGGATTTTGAGGCATCTTAGAGGTACTTCAAAATTTTATTTGTGCTATGGAAATGGAAAGCTTGAGCTGAGTGGTTATTCATATCTAAATTTTGCTGATGACATTCATTCTCAAAAGCCCAAATCATTTTTGCAAGGGAAGCTGTTTTGTGGCAATCAAGATCACAAAAAAATTATTTCTTTGTCTATGACTGAGCTGAGTATATTGTTATTACTGAAGGAGTTAAAGAACTCTTATAGATGTAGAAATTCCTACTAGAGTTGGGTTTGAAGGAAAAGAAGTTTGCATTAAATTGTGATAGCATAAGTGCTATCTATCTAGGCAAAAATTTGGTATTGCATTTAGGATTGAAGCATATTAATGTGAAGTATCATTGGATTCAAGAAAAATTAGAATAGAATCTTTTCCTATTTGGAAAATTCTACAACAACAATAATGAATCTGATATGATGATTAAAACCTTGCCCATGGTGAAATTTGGCTCTTGAAGAAACAAAATGAGCATGATAGAACTTCCCATGTGAGGTGGAAGGGGGAGATTTGTTGGTTGGGTCTGCCTCATTTGTGGGGCCAAGCTAACATTAAAATAAAAAGAAGAAGTCAAAAATAAAAAAAGAAAAAAACCAAAAGGAGTTGTTTCATGCGTGAGTGTGCCCAAAAGGAGAGAGAAAGAGCTCATTGAGAGCATCGGGAGAACAGGGGATAAGAAAGAAAAGGGGTGTTGCTTTTGCAGTCCCGATTTGAAGGTCAAACATTAATGAAATTGGCACAAATTTGAATATGTTATTTGTGCAATCAAGAGCCACGAGTTAATCAATTTCGTTTGTTGAGAATCTTCTCCAAATTCTCCAATTGAAATTAGGGTTTTCTTACTTCATTTGTAGTAATCCACCTTCATGGTGATGAATATACTGCTATATTGTTAATGTTGAGCCTCTTGTGTATGATTAGAGAAGAATATTTTGTTTATCCTACTTTCCTTGGTGTAAACTTTTTTGGGTGGTCCGTGATTTCCCCCATTGGATTTCCATGTCAAATCTTGATGTTATTGTTGCCTTTATCTCCTTATCGTTTCGGCATTATATTAACTTATTACAAAATTGTATTGCTGGGTTGTTGCTTGGGTTAAGTTGATGTTGGTCGATTTAGTTTTAGGGAAGATATTTATTTTGGATTGGGTTTAGTTCTTGATGAATTTCTGTCTCGGTTCTCCCCAACACTTGTATTAGTTGAGGTTATTGATCAATAAAAAATATTTTCATTACCTGCAATAGTTTATGTCCAATTAATTTTGTGGGTATCGAAAATATTTTTGATAACTCTATTTTAAATAGAGTATTCTTGCTAAGTTAGACTTGATATTTGCTAAATTTTGATGAATTTTGAGTGAATTTAATTGCTACTCACATAATTTTATTTTATATGAAATATTTTCAGATCTTTCAAAAATATTGCAATATCTTTCAAGAATATTGCAATATCTTTCAAAATATTTCATCTTGAAGAAAAAGCTAGCCCAAATTAGATATTTGGAGAATTTGACCATGATTGAAGATAAGGTTCAAAGAAAATCAAGGAGATAAGGAAGAATCTTTTCCAAATCCTAGTAGGAGTCAACTTAGGGCAGATTTTTGGAGACTATATATACCGCTCTTGTGCCGCATAAAAAAAAAAAAAAAAGAGGGGAGAATCTTGGGAGACACTATCTTTGCAGAAGATTTTGAGTTTTCTTAGATTTTGTTCTTCAATTTTAGTGGAGTTGGTGCGTGTCAATGAGAAGGAGGAGACAAACTTGAAGCTCCTTGTATCTCAATTCGATGAATTTGTTTTTATTTAGTATTATATTTTCTTTAATTCTTGTGGTTTAGTTTTTACTATGTTCTAAATTTCTTTTGTTAGAGCTACAATGGATCTTAATCATGATTGATTGATTTTCAAAGACTTTCATGCAACAAAAGTTCAGAAAATTAATTATGAATGGTTAAGTGGAGTTGGATGCTCTAACACTTTGTAATCTTGATAATTGTTAATTTTTAGTTTGTTTTAGATTATTTTTATTTTACAATTTTAATTAGCTTTTGAATCCTTTAATGTTTTTTTTAATCTTTTATATTTTAGTCTTTTAATTAGTTTAGTTCACTTTTTACTTGTTTTTTCGATTTGGTTAACTAAATTTTTGGATTGATCACTTTCGGTATGTAATTGGATAAAATAAATAAAACAGTCATTGTGGGAACGATACTCACTCATCACTTTATTTCTTGTTGATATTGTGCACTTGCAATTCACCTAACAAGTTTTTGGCGCCGTTGCCGGGGATTGCTTTAACAATTTTCCAATTACTATTGATATCGGGCAATTCTTAGTTTAGACTAGCCTTTATTTTATTTTTAAGTTGTTTCGTTTGCATGCCAAACTCACTTCTCTATAAAAGGTGGAGGAGCATCGCATAACCCAAAGTTGACAAAGAGACCTTGAAGAGTTTGATCCTGAGATTGAAAGAGCCTTTCTTAAAAGAAGAAGAGAACAATCACAAGCAATTCACATTGCAATGGCTAAAGATCAAGAAGTCGCACCTCCAAGGAGGACTTTGAAAGAATATACTACACCAACAATTCAAGGAGCACAATCAAGTATAAGGAGGCCGGCAGTGCAAGCCAACAATTTTGAGATTAAGCCATCCTTAATTCAAATGCTTCAAAATGCAGGACAATTCAGTGGATCACCTAATGATGGTCCAAATCTACACTTAGAAGCATTCCTTGAAATTTGTGACACTGTTAAATTCAATGGTGTTACTGATGATGCTCTTAAATTAAGATTGTTCTCATTTTCTCTTCGTGATAAAGTTAAGACTTGGTTGACTTCTCTTCCTGCAGGCTCTATCACTACTTGGGAAGACTTGGCTCAAAAATTCCTAAGTAAATATTTTCCTCTTGCAAAATCTGCCAAAATGTGTAATGATATTACTACATTTATGTAGATGGATGGTGAGCCCTTTTATGAAGCATGGGAGAGGTTTAAGGACTTGCTAAGGAGATGCCCACACCATGGATTGCCAATTTGGATGCAAGTACATACATTCTATAATGGAGCGCATCCTACCATTCGAGCTAGTTTAGATGCGGCAGTTGGAGGCACTTTGCAAAACAAGTCACCCGAAGAAGCTTTTCATCTACTTGAGGAGATGGCAAGCAATAGCTACCAATGACCTCTTTAAAAACTCAAGGAGTATCTTGTGAATTTTGTGGTGGAAATCATATTAGCACTGATTGTCAAGTAGGTAACCCTTATGCCAATTCTTCTGAACATGCTAATTTTGTTTCAAATTTTAACAGGGGTCCTCAAAACAATCCTTACTCCAACACTTACAACCCAGGATGGAGGAATCACCCTAATCTATCTTGGGGAGGTCAAAATCAACAAGGACCGAGAGCACCACCACCATCCATGGAGAAGCATAATTCCAACTTAGAGGATTTGGTTGCCAAGCTAGCCCAAACTATGGAAAGACAAGCTCAAATTGTGGAAAAACAAGCTCAAACCACTCAAGATTTCATGAGAAGTACCGATGTAAGACTCCACAATCAAGAAGCATCAATTCGAAACATAGAGAAGCAAGTGGGGCAACTAGTTCAGAGAATTAATGAGAGACCAAGTGGTGCCCTGCCAAGTGATACCGAGAGGAACCCCATAGAGAATGCAAAGGTAATTACATTGAGAAGTGGAAAAAAAGTTGGAAAGCAAGATCAAGATGAGGATGTAGAAGAAGAGAACAGGGTCAAAGCTTCCACTGAGACCAAACAAAAGGATGAGCCACTAAAGAGCAAGCCATCTCCAATGCTATATGTTCCACCTATTCCTTTTCCAGAGAGATTAGCCAAACACATGCAAGATAAGCAATTTGCAAAATTTTTAGATTATCTTAAACAATTGTACATTAATATTCCTTTTGTAGATACTCTAGCTCAAATGTCGAGCTATGTCAAGTTTTTGAAGGAGATCCTAACTAACAAAAGAAAGTTAGAGGAGTATGAGACTGAAGTTGAATGAGGAATGTTCGGCCATCCTTCAAAATAAGCTACCACTAAAATTAAAAGATCTAGGGAGTTTTACTATTCCATGCAATATTGGTGATGCTTACTTTAATTAAGCTTTATGTGATCTTGATGCTAGTATAAATCTAATGTTTTATTCGGTATTTGTGAAACTAGGTGTAAAAGAAGTAAAAGTGACCACCGTGTCTTTACAATTGGCGGATAGATCTATCAAATATCCAAGAGGCGTGGTGGAGGATGTTTTAATAAAGGTGGATAAATTTATCTTCCCGACAGATTTTGTTGTGCTAGAGATGGAGGAGGATTATGAAGTTCCTATTATTTTAGGCTGACCATTCCTAGACAACAAGGAAAATTGATCCTTAGAGTGGGAGAAGATCAAGTCACTTTCAATGTCCTCAAAGCCATGAAAAACCCCAAGGGACCAAGTGATTGCGTGAATATAGATACCATAGACAGTGAAGTAAAAACCATGTTTGAATTGACCACAACTCAAGATCCTATAGAGGCATGTTTGATTTAGCCAAAAGAGAAAGAAACTGAGCATAAAGAAATTAGAGAGGCCGCTAAGTTTTTAGAAGCAAGTCCACTATGCCCGAGATGGAAATCACAAAAATTTGAAGAGTTGGAGTCAAGTGCAAAGAAGCCCAAGCCTTCCATTGAAGAACCACCAACTCTTGAGCTTAAACATTTACCTTCTTATTTAAAATATGCTTTTCTTGATGGTGTTTCTTATCCGGTTATTATTTTTTCTTCTTTGACAGGGGTTATGGAGGAAAAGTTACTTAGAGTGCTTAAAGAGCATAAGAGTGCAATTGGATGGACCATTGCGGATATAAAATGAATAAGCCCTTCAATTTGCATGCACAAAATTCTGATGAAGGAGCAATACAAACCATTCATCTAACCACAAAGGAGGCTCAATCCGAAAATGCAAGAAGTTGTGAAAACAGAAGTAATTAAGTTACTCGATGTAGGTATTATCTATCCAATTTTTGATAGTGATTAGGTAAATCCTGTGCAAGTAGTGCCAAAAAATGGAGGTATGATTGTTCTAACCAATGAAAATAATGAATTAATTCCAACTAGGACAGTTACAGGGTGGCGAGTTTGCATGGATTATAAAAAATTGAATGACGCCACTCGCAAAGATCATTTTCCTTTACCTTTCATTGATCAATTGTTAGAAAAACTTGCAGGACATGAGTATTATTGTTTTCTGGATGGATATTCAGGGTATAACCAAATCCCTATTGTACCTAATGATCAAGAAAATACTACATTTACTTGTCCATATGGTACATATGCATATAGAATGATGTCTTTTGGTCTTTGTAATGCACCTGTTACTTTTCAACGATGCATAATGGCTATTTTTTCTGACATGATAGAGTACATTGAAATTTTCATGTATGATTTCTCTGTTTTTGTCCATCTTTTGATTCATGCTTGCATAATTTAGCTTTGGTGTTACAAAGATGTGAAAAGACTAACCATGTGCTAAATTGGGAGAATCGTCATTTAATGGTGTAGGAAGGGATAGTGTTGGGCCATAAAATATCTGCTAGAGGTATTGATGTGGATCAAGCCAAAATTGAAGTTATCTCCAAATTACCACCTCCTACTTCTGTAAAATTACTTCGAGAATTTTTAGGACATGCAGGGTTTTATAGGCGATTTATAAAGGAATTTTCTAAGATTGCAAGACCACTTACAAAATTTCTTGAAAAAGATGTTAAGTTTGATTTTAACTCTAAGTGTTTGCAAGCATTTGAGACATTAAAGGAGAAGCTGATTTCAGCTCCTATAATGGCACCACCAGATTGGAGCTTGCCTTTTGAGTTAATGTGCGATGCTAGCGATTATGCCATTAGAGTTGTGCTTGGTCAAAGGAAGGATAGAATTTGTTAAGTCATATATTATGCTAGCCGAACCCTTAATGGAGCCCAATTGAATTATGCCACTACTGAGAAGAAACTTTTAGCAATTATTTTTGCTTTTGATAAATTTCATTCTTATTTGATTGGCTCTAAAGTGATTGTCTATACTGATCATGCAGCTTTAAAGTAATTGTTAGCAAAGAAGGATGTGAAACCAAGGTTAATTCATTGGATCTTGTTGCTTTAAGAGTTTGATTTAGAGATTAAGGACAAGAAGGGGATTGAGAATCTTGTGGCCGATCACCTATCTAGGTTGCCAAATGCCCCTAGCGATGAGTTACCAATTTTGGATGATTTTCCTGATGAAGCACTCTTTTCCTTGAAAATCGAAATTCCATAGTATGTAGATATTGTGAACTATTTGGTAAGTGACACTTTCCTCTTGACTTGACTTATCAACAAAGGAAAAGTTTCTCTCCGATGTTAAACACTACTTTTGGGAGGATTCTTACTTATTTAAGGTATGTGCTGACCGAATAATTAGACGTTATGTTGCTAAGGAAAAAGTTAGACAAAGGAAAAAGTGACATCTTTCCCCATGACTTGACTTATCAACAAAGGAAAAAGTTTCTCTCCGATGTTAGATACTACTTTTGGGAGGATCCTTACTTATTTAAGGTATGTGCTGACCGAATAATTAGACGTTATGTTGCTAAGGAAAAAGTTAGACAAAGGAAAAAGTGACATCTTTCCCCATGACTTGACTTATCAACAAAGGAAAAAGTTTCTCTCCGATGTTAGATACTACTTTTGGGATGATCCTTACTTATTTAAGGTATGTGCTGACCGAATAATTAGACGCTGTGTTGCTAAGAAAGAAATTCCTAACATTCTTTTTCATTGCCATGATGGAGAGGCGGGTGGTCACTATGGTGCCACTAAAACTGCTGTTAAAATTTTATAATGTGGATTTTATTGGCCTACTCTTTTTAAGGATGCATATGCTTATGTTTTCATTGTGATAAGTGTCAAAGGATTGGAAATATATTTAGAAGGCATGATATGCCCTTAAACAATATCATGGTGTGTGAATTATTTGATGTTTGGGGCATTGACTTCATGGGTTCGTTTCCACCTTCTTTTGGTAATACTTACATATTAGTTGCTTGTGAGTATGTGTCTAAATGGGTAGAGGCCGTGGTTTTGCACTCTAATGATGCTAGGGTTGTTTGTAATTTCTTGAAAAAGTATATATTTACTCATTTTGGCACACCTAAGGCTATTATAAGTGACCAAGGCACACACTTCATGAATAAATAATTTGAGTCACTTTTGCATAAATATGAAGTCATTTGTAAGGTAGCTATTGCTTATCATCCCCAAACTAGTGGTCAAACTGATATATCTAATAGGGAGATAAAAAGAATTTTGAAAAAGACTGAATACAAATATGAATGATTGGGCAAGGAAACTTGATGATGCTTTATGGGCTTATAGAACTGCTTTCAAAATTCCTATTGGTATGTCACATTTTCGACTTTTGTATGGTAATGCATGCCATTTACCTATTGAGTTGAAGCATAAAGCATATTGGGCTTGCAAAAACTAAACTTTGATATGCAGGTAATAGGTGAGAAAATATTGCTTCGATTAGATGAATTGGAAGAGATGCACAATAATGCATACGAAAGTGCAAGAATTTACAAAGAGAAAACGAAGATATGGCATGATCGACATATCTTAAGAAAGGAGTTTCATGTGGATGAAAATTTTTTGTTATATAACTCTCGTCTTCGTTTGTTTCAGGAAAGTTGAAGTCTAGATAGGCTAGTCCTTACACCATCACCAAAGTATTCCCTTTTGGAGTCATTGAGATTATCAATGAGAATGAGGGGACTTCCAAAGTAAATGGTCCTAGGCTCAAGCACTACTATGGAAGAGATTTGGATGCTCAAACATCTGTCATCTTCTTGGTTCCACTTACTTAGAAACATGGGAAGAGTTCAGCTGCGAACTATAAAGCAAGCGCTATCTTGGGAGGCAACCCAAGTTTTTAAGCTTGTATTTTTATTTTGGTTTGCATTTTGTCTTAAAAAAATTGAAAAAAAAAAAGAAGACTTTTTGTGGTGATGAATTTTCTATTTTGTAGAGATAGTAGTGTGCACGTTAGGCAGAAGAGGAGTTAGGGGCATACGACCATGCGATCATGAAGCTAAGAATTTTTTATTTTGAGCAACCTCTAACGACACATCTGAACCATTCCTCACCTTATTGGGCATGATTCAACATGGACAATTGCCATCTTCACATCTCCAGGGGAGTATTTCAAACTTTACTCTAATTTGTTTGCCTCATTGCTTGTATTTAATTCTTTATTTTTACGCATTGAGGACAATGCTTCATTTTACGTTGGGGGTAGGGGATCGAAAATTTTGAAATTTTTTGTGCTAAAACTTTTGCTAATCTTGAAGATATTTGCGCTTGTATAAAATTTTTGAAATATTTTTGAAGCAAACTTTGTAGGAGATGATGATTTTGAACCGTAATCTACAAGATTGATATCATTTTCATGGTTATGAGTTATTGTGATTTTTAGGGGAATATAAATCTTGTTCAATTGGTTATTGATATATGAGTTAGTCTTAATCTTGATTATGCAATCTATATTTTGAGCACTTATCATTGCCTTTTGAGTTATGTGTACTTAGAAAAGATCAATGAGAAGTATGTGATTTTTTAGAACTCACATAAGTCTTAGAATTTGTTTGATATTTTCTTGAAATTAATATGATATACTCAATCAAGAATGTGATATAGGCATTTTTTGGAACGTTTGAGCTTTTCAAGCCTACCTTATTACTTGATCCCTTGTACCCTTTTGAGCTTAATTGGCCTATTTTTTCTTTTTTATGACATTACAATGCTGATCCAAATGTATTACTTTATCTCATACCCCGTAAGCATGTTTATCCTTAAAACTATTTTAATAGTTATGGAGTCTTGATGTGTCTGAAGTTGCTGAAGCTTGAAATAGTCACAAAAAAAGTGCAAGTTATAAAGTGAAAGTTGTTTACTCTAGTATGGCTCATACGGATCCCTACTGCTAACTTTCAACTTGAGTGAGCCTTTTGGATACTCAATGGGTTAGCATTGCACTATGGGAGGGACTTAGGAAGGAACTTCGCCGTACAGCGTGGAAAGAGAAATAATGGAAGCTTTAAAGTGTTGAGTGTTTGTGAATTGCAAGGCTATAATAGTGTAAGAATATGGCTGACGTGCCTTGAATCTTATTTAATTCAAATGCTTTGAGAATTGATATGTTTATGGGGTTTGTTGAGCTTAAATCCTTTATACCCTCCCCTTACCAAGCCACATTATAAGCCTTAAAGACCTATTGATTTTTGAATGAGTATTAGTTTTCAATAGTGGAGAGAGAATTGAAAAACAAATCTATGAGACTTGGTTAATGGATCTTGAGTTTAGAGTGTTGCATATCAACTTAATTTTTTTGAGTATACATGATTTGGAAAGTCAAGAGGCACATATATACACGGATTGCATAGTTAAGGTTAGATATAGCTTATGTATTGATGGGATTTATTTTTTTCTTTGAGTTGTGATTTCATGTAATTATGAATGGATATTGATAATTGGAGATGAGGTTTATTTATTTTTATTGTTTGCTCGAGGACTAGCAAATTTTTAAGTTGGGGGTAATTGATAACTCTATTTTTAATAGAGTATTCTTGTTAAGTTAGACTTAATATTTGCTAAATTTTGATGAATTTTGAGTGAATTTAATTGCTACTCACGTAATTTTATTTTGTATGAAATATTTTCAGATCTTTCAAGAATATTGCAATATTTTTCAGAATATTTCATCTTGAAGAAAAAGCCAACCCAAATAAGATATTTGGAGAATTTGACCATGATTGAAGATAAGGTTAAAAGAAAATCAAGGAGATAAGGAGGAATTTTTTCCAAATCCTAGTAGGAGTCGACTTAGAGCAGATTTTTGGAGGTTATATATACCGTTCTTGTGCCGCATATAAAAAAAAATAGAGAGGGGAGAATCTTGGGAGATACCATCTTTGTAGAAGATTTTGAGTTTTCTTAGATTTTGTTCTTCAATTTTAGTGGAGTTGGTGCATGTCAATGAGAAAAGGAGAAGACAAACCTAAAGCTCCTTGTATCTCAATTCGGTGAATTTGTTTTTATTTAGTATTATATTTTCTTTAATTCTTGTTAGTTTAGTTTTTACTATGTTCTAAATTTCTTTTATTAGAGCTACAATGGATCTTAATCATGATTGATTGATTTTCAAAAACTTTCATGCAATAAAATTATTTTGATTTTGTTGTTCTTTATCATGATCTTAATGCTTTTAGAAGTCTTGCCAACTTTTGAATGATTTTTTTTATGTATGCATGATACCGGGTGGAGATTGTGTGCATGCGCATTAGTAATGTTGAACCATAAATTAAATTTAGATCAAGGTACACTAGGTTATTTATGTTGCTACAATAGTAGATCTAGGTTGGGACTATTTAGATTAAATCCGGGAATTTCCACAAGACCTTAATGCTTTTAGGTAGTTTAAATTTACCTAAGATTAGTGTGGATTAACATACCTAATTAGGGATTATTAGACCAATGTCGGCTTTTAATTCATCTTAGGGAAATTTCGCCAACACAATTGGAAATTAATTTGTATCATGAAAAGTTCAGAAAATTAATTATGAATGGTTAAGTGAAGTTGGATGTTCTAACACTTTGTGATCTTGATAATTGTTAATTTTTAGTTTATTTTACAATTTTAATTAGCTTTTGAATCCTTTAATTTTTTTATTTTTGTACTCTTTTGTATTTTAGTCTTTTAATTAGTTTAGTTCACTTTTTACTCGTCTTTTCGATTTAGTTAGCTAAATTTTTTGATTGATCACTTTCGGTAAATAATTGGATAAAATAAATAAAACAGTCCTTGTGGGAACGATACTCATTCATTACTTTATTACTTGTTGATATTGTGCACTTGCAATTCACCTAACAAGTTTTTGTTTATTCAATTTAGTAAGCCATGCAAATAATTGCTTTTATGAAAATATTTTTTCCATTTTTTCACAAAATAAACACACCCCTTGTATCATGTTACACCGAAATTACCAGTATGTAGACCCACAGGCAATGGGGTGGCTGGCTTAAGGCTCTTCCCTCCCTGGACCCCCACGACATCAAGGGTTGGGGCCATCCTCGTGGGAGAGTTTACCCCTTGCGATCGGTGCAAATAAGGACGGTACGAGTTTCCCTCCCTTGATCATGGGAAAGAAAAAGAAAAAAGAGAGTATTAGTGTGCTCGCCTAGAGAGGAAAAAAAAAAAACAAAACAAAGATCCAACGTGTTTCCTTATTTTCTTTTGATTTTATCCGGTGAAATTTAAATAGCACTCAGATTTCTGAATTTCATTTTCTATTCAGTCATGTTTTTCACAAAGCCTTTCAATACTTTTTCTTGAGTTTTGTTTTCTATATGTAAAACACTAGTGTTCGGGCATACGCACGTGAAAGCAAATCGGGGTTGGTGCCTCGGTCCCTAGGGTTTTTGCGACCGATCGATCCATTTAACCTCAGATCGATTGACATTGCCTAAGTAGTCATAGGAAAAATAAACTACTTAGATGGCACGTGCATTCTATTGGTGTTGATCAGAGTTGGATTCCAAGGGCTCGGTTATGTTGGCGTCAATCATCATTCCACCGCGCACTTTCGAAACCCCAATTGTTTAATTGAGTCATATTCTGAATTACTGTGCGTTTTCCTCAATAGATTTTCAAAATCGAATTTTTGGTCAATATGCAATCAAGCAAGAAGATCGCACATCTTGCTTATTGGTCGACTCATCGTTCATGACTGTGTATTTTGAAATATGCCGTGTATGATGTGTGTCAAAGAATGAGACAACAGTTGGCAATTGAATATGACATTATTGAATGAAATAGAAGTCAAAATCGACCGTGACAATCGAATGCGACTTATAAATGTAATGTGATGTGACATAATACAATTATTGAATTTAACATGTATGCAGGACAAGAATTTGTAATGAGACATGCAGGAATGACATAGGAGATAAAATGATAATTGAATATGACAAGTAGGAAGATCAAATGTACAACTATCATGTAGCATGATGTGAATAATCAAATAAGATATGACTCAATGACACGGAAAACTACAAAAAAAAAAGTCTTAAATTTATTGTATTGATACTATTCAATCCCAAACTTTTTGATTGAACTAATTTTGTCTTAAACTTTTCAAATTTGTATCAATTTAATTCATCCGGTCAATTGTAACTAGAAATCACTAATCTAGATGTCAATCGTCCTATATGGTATGTTTAAATGCTTATGTAAATATTCTAAATAATATTTTAATAATATTTTGATTTTTTTTTTCTATTCTTTACCTTTTTTTGGCTGAGGGGCTGGCAAGGGCTTATAAACCTTGCTCAATCTGGGCATTGTGGCCTCACTCAAGGCTGGCGAGGGTTGTGGCAAGGCCTAGATTTGGTGGAGGTTGCTCGGTGGCCCTTGTTGGCTCTTAGCCAAAGAAAAAAAAAAACCAAAAACGATCATTAAAATATTATAAAAAAATGTCAATGTTTGGGTTGGTTGTGCTACATAGGACAATAGACATCTACATTAACTATTTCTGACCAAATTGGTCAGATGGACTGAATTGACATAAACACAAAAGATTTATGACTAAATTGATTCAATTAAAATGTTTATGATTGAATTGTTATGAATGCAACAAATCTATGGTTTTTTGGTACTTTTCCCTTGAATAACATGCATAATCGAGTATGGCATGAACTAATGGCATGTGTGAGATGGCATGAGCGAGTGATGTGGATGATGGCGTGGCAATTGAACATGACATGTGCTGATGACATGGCAGAAGAAATGACATGCGCTGATGACATGCTTGACGACGTGGCAATAGGTTATAAATTGCTCTGCAATATCTTCTGTCCCTTGCTTTCTCCACATTTCTGTTGACAGAAGATTACTCTTTGCATTGCATGCTTCAGCTGCAAACACTACTTTCATCCTTTACCTGCTGCTTTGCACAAAAAGGTTTTAGAATTCCTACAATAACTAATTCTCCATTCTTGATTGTTAAGTACAGTCCATTTCAAACTTGACATGTTTAGAGGGCAGTGAGATAATGGAAGTGCTCAGGGTGGTGGTTACTTGATGGAGTAATAAGTCGAAAAAAGTCTGAATGAATATTTCATTGATTAGAGCCTGCGATCCGGAGGAAATATTGTTACAAGCAGTAAAATCTACATCAATGATCATGTGGTTCAATTGAATTCTTCTTCTCGATGAGCACTTGGTTCAAATCAATTGTTGTTTCAATTATGTCTGTATACTTTTTTCTAAAAGGACTGTTCTAGGAAGCATCCATTTTTCACGCTATGTTGCCGATTAACTGGTTCTCCATTGTATGTTCCTGTGGGGATGATCTGCACCTCTTCATACAAGGGACTGAGTTGCATAGAGCTTGGCGAGAAAAGGACTTTGCACCTGTTGTGTCAATGGGGGAAAGCAGGAAAGAAAATCGAAGTAGTTGATTGTAGCTTTTCGGATTAGACATCATTCTGATCCCCCACAATTCATCAAGTACATGAGAGACAAGTGGAATTAGCAGATGAGCCCCACATTTGATGGATTTTGCAGATGGTCAAGCCTCGGGCCCCTGCTTGCAATGGTGTTAGTCACTTATGCCCGTTTATAGACTCCGAGGTGGTTCTTGATTCAGAGCCCAAGCCTATTCTTTTGCAGTGTCTGCATCATTTTCGATTACCCGTTCAAGTTAGGGGTGTGCAACGGGAACCGCCCAACCCGGGAACCGCCCAAACCGGACCGGACCGGCCGGTTTTGGGTGGTTCCCATAGCCGACGGTCCGGTTCCCGGTTCCCATATTTGGAACCGGTAGCTAGTCGGTCCGGTTCCCGGTTCCAAGGTGGGAACCGGACCGGACCGATAGTTTTTAATATAAATATTTTAAAGTTTCTCAAGAATTCAAAAAAAGAAGAAGAAAATTCTTTAGAGTCTTAAGAAAATACAATTATATACAAATTAAAAGGACAAATTAATAAAGTGGTGTATAAACGAAGTTGATTGTCTTTGAGAATGTACTGTAATATTAACAATTTTTTTACCGAAAAAAGAAAATTACGGTTTCATTGGACCGGACCGGACCGGGTCGGTCGGTCCGGTTCCCGGTTCCAGGATCGGCCAGTCCGGTCCACGGTCCTAGAATTTGGGAACCGGTCCGGTTCCCGGTTCCACCTTGGAACCGGACCGGACCGGGAACCGATCACCCCCGGTTCAGGTGTTTGCAGGATCTTTCTTTGACCTCTTGCTATTAGGATACACATGTCTGCCTGTGCTTTCTTAGTCCTGGGTGTAAAAGGATGTCCTTGCTGGATTTACATTTTGGTTTTGTTGAGTCGGTTTTGTTGTATCTTAATCTTTGGTTTTGTCCATGTTGATCCAATTTGACATGAATGTCTCAAAGCCCTCTGAAGAGGTTCAGTTTCCATTATCCTGGATCACGTTCCATAGACCCAAGGTCTACTGGTGCTTTGTTGTGTCACAATTACTCAGTATGTATTGCCAGTACAATCTTCTTCGGTGGACTATCATTTATACTATGTCCGCTCTATGCATCAGAACCTCTAGCCTTAATTACCATGGGCATGTAGTTATGGTTATGGTTGATCTTCCTCCCTTCTCATCCAGACAGATGTGATCTTCATGCGACCCTTCTTCTCTTTAGACACTCGGACTGAGTACTGCATTGAACTCTACCAGGAAAATTGCCCTTCATGCTCGCTCTGCTGATAGATCATCATGGGCCAGAAAGAAGTTTCGAATTAAAAGGATGTTGCCTTGAGCAAATCTGATTTCGATGTTCTAGAGGGACCTTGCTTTTCTTGATACTCAGATTATTGGGTTCTACTTTGCTTATCTGTCTTTCTTTGTCAACTCCAATGACGTCCTGCTAGCTACACCTTCTGTATCATTCTGGCTTGCGAATTGTGAAGATGAAAAAAGCCTTGAAGATTTCGTGGAATCTTTAAAGTTGCCAAGCAGGAGACAAGTGCTTTTGTCTGTAAACGACAATGAAGATCTGGATCAGGCAGAAAGTGGTGCACCTTGGAGTTTGCTTGTCTATGACAGGACGGAAAATGCATTTGTTCCTCTAGACAGAATGAAAGGAACAAACCATCTTGCTGTGGTGACACCATATGAGGCCATCAAGGGATACGTGGGAGCAGCTTGTGTGCATTTCCGAGGACCATCATCTTCACCAAATGGTATAAAAGAGACGCGACATCGGCAGCCAAATCTACAGGATCAGCCAAATGTGCATGCTGAACCAGTGCAGCCATGGCTGCAGCTGAACCTTTGTTCAGAGAAGGCAAAGTAGCATGGCAATCAAATAACTATGGTTGCCGACTCTATGTCATGGCCACTGCGAGGGAAATCTGTGAGTGTGATTCAGGTGAACAGATTGCAAGAACAGTAGCTGGTTGTATGATGTGGAGAGGCATATTGGTGCATGGTCGGAGGGGATGGTAGGAGAGGAAGTATTGGAACCGATCAAGGTTCGGAGGGGACAGTGTGAGAGGATGTATAGGAGAGGCATATTCTCTGGTGCAATATGCCTTGTGATTTCTCTTGAATTAGAGATGTCCTCAGTGCATAGTCTATTGGATTTGGTGCTAAATGCTATCAACTGCAATGCCGCACTCTGCGGAACGATCCTTGAAACTTGGAACAATGGTAGAACTTGGGACATGCTCCATCTTCCATAAAGAATGTGAAGAGAAGTATCAGCGAAGCTGAAGCGTCGTCCCAGAAAAAAAGCATGGCTCGCTGATTTGGGTTTGTCTGTCTTTCCTTCTTAGTTGCATCCATGGTGATGAGTGGGAATGGAGTGGCGTGAAATTCTTGAGAATTGAAGTATCACATTTGCTTAAAAAGAATCATACACAAGTTCAGAAATCATCAAACAAGTTTCAGGAAAAAAATGAAGAGATAGTTACTTAAAACCCCTTTTAACTTCGGCAGTATTGCACAATGGTTCCTGAACTTTAAAAGGTTAAAAAGATTATTCTCTTTAACTTTGGTTACACGGTAGCCCCAAAGCCTTAAAAAGTTACCAATTATTTCCCCTGAACTTTGATTTGTCCCCCTCAAAATAATGTCTATTATGTTAAGGTATGGTACATACTCCCTATCGACAAGAAGACATGGGATCCCGCTCTCCAGTGAGCAGGCAGGCGGGGGTCATGGGGGCAGTACTCTCGAGACGCCAAAATGCTTTTATAGTTTGAGCTCATATTTTATTGGCAGTGAGTCCATGAATAGCTATTGGGTATATATAATCTATTTCTTTTGTAATTGATGGATGTAATAGCGAGAAATACGATGTGCTAATTATAGTGGAATTTTCTGCTGAGTGTAAGCCTAATTTAAGGATGAATGAGGATAAAAATCTCATATCTTGATTTCTTTTCCATTTTTTATTCTCTACTTCCTTGTGATTGTGCATCAAATTTAAACATACTACATGGAAAATAATGCTAAAAATAATGCAACAACAATGAAATAAGAAAAATGAAGATGAATGATGCTCATATCTTGATTTCTTTTCCAACAATGAAATACTAAATGGAAAATAATGCTAAGAAATGAAGAGTGATGCAACAACAATGAAATCAAGAAAATTTGGCAAATGTTCTTTCGGTCAAGAAAAACGAACTAATTCAAATTTTGTTAACACTCAACAGTGAGCAAGCGTGAAGATTCCATTTCCATGCCCTCTCGAACCATTCTACGTGCTGTAGATCGTTGACTTGGATTCACATCTCATCTCTCATCTCACCTCGTAACATAAAGCCTAGTAAGTAGGAAGCTTCTGTGCTTTATCCCTAGTGACATGCCATATGGCAATTCGATGAAGGGGCAAGTGAATGCCATCCACTCATTTCTTAATCGAATTCCGAGCGAATCCAGATAAGAAATGATGTAGAAGAGAGAAATGTGAAATTTCTGCATTTTCATAAAAAGAAGAATACATCAGCTTATCTATAGAGTTTTTCTTAAATATATCTTTGGCAAATGCAGAGCATCTTTATATTCTCTTTTTGTCTCTTCAATTAAAAAATACGTTGTTTGTAATCAATCTAAATTCATAGGGCACAACATTGATATAAAGTCATGATTGATATGGATTCGAGTCCACAAGTATCTTAAAATTTTTGAACAAATTAAGTTTCATAGTAGGCTAATGATTGGCATGAATGAAGCATTCAAACTTATTGTTAAAGGGCATTTGATAGGTTTTGATACATTTCAATGTCAAAGATTAATGCATGATTCGACAATTGCAACTTCAATTACAAATCTACACTTGTCAAATGGGTGGGTCTAGATGAGTAAAAAATGATCAAACTCAAATTAATCCATTTGTGTAAAAAAAGAATGGATCCATTGTTTTTATTCATTTCAATGCAATACAAATCTAGTAACCCATATTTCACCCAATATGTATCTAACTCAACTCATATTGCTAAAACACTTTCATATTTATATAAAATTGTACCCACACTGAGTGAGAGTACAAAGTGAGCAAGCGTGAGATCTATTGAGGGTGAAAGTGTGAAAAGAGAGTCATAAAGTTGAGTCTATGTAAGTTGTAAACCCATTTAATATCCATATTATTGTGGGTTTTACTAATGTAAATCATTTATGATCCATTTACTAAAATAACAAATATATCAATTTAACCCATCAAATATAGGTTAAGAAATAAGCATATAACTAGGGGTGATCGATTCCTGATCCGGTTCTGGTCCGATTTTAAGATGGAACGCAAACCGGACTGGAATGATCGATTCCCATTTTTTGGGAATGAGGATCGGACCGGATTGACATAGCAATGACAAATTAAAAAATTTAAAAAATTCTAGAATTTTTATTATTTTAGGATTTATTGGATTTTTTAAGAATTTAAAAAAATATTTTTAAATAAAAAAAGTCTGTTCGGTTCTCTCCCGAAACCAAGAATTGACTGAAAATACTGGTTTCATTTTTATGGAATTGGGAACTAGACCAACGCCTCAGAAACCAGACCAAACCTGCATGTCCGATCTGATTCGGGTGATTTTCGGTTTGAGCGGTCCGATGTGCTCATCCCTCCGTATGACCCATTTTGACAAGTCTATATAGAGAATGAAGTATTAAAGGGTGGTCCATTGCGGTAATTCCTTTTAGATTTGGAGTGATATTTCACAATAAATCTCATGTGTCTGTTTATATGATTGGTTTATCATTGGTTGATCTTCCGACAAAAGTAGAATGACAGTTGTTACTTTCTCAAGAAATTAGAGGCCTCCGTGGATTAGCTTTTTGAAAGCAAAAAAGCATCATTTCAACTTTTCTCTGCAAAATTGAAAAGGCCATTTTATTTTGAAAATTATCAAAATCTTCTCCATTGCTCAAGATTACCTCAAATGCCCAAATGTTAATGACTCTAGAAATTTAATATTAGATATAACTCCCTAAATGAAAAAACCAAAAATAAAAAAATAATAAATGCCACTCCAAGCATACCTTGATTAGCAAGAAAGACCAAAAACCATCAAATATAATATTTGGTTATTACTATGATGGAATAAGAATACTACAAGTGTCATCATTTTTGTACAATACTAACTCGAATGTCATAGCTTTTTTTAGACCACTTAAGTAGTATAACTTATAAAGAACGTTTCACTAGAATGTCTAACTTTCAATTGATCACTTGAGTATTATAATTTTTTAAAATCATCCACCCAAGTGTTGGATATCCAACGTGGCACGGTCCTTATTATGAATATTTTTAAAAATTTATAACACTCCAAGTGATCAATTGAAAGGTTACGTAGCACTTAAGTGATTAAAAAAAAGTTATGACACTCAAAAGAGCTTTATAAATAAATTACATTATTCAAGTGATCGAAAAAAAAATTATAACATTTATGATATCTTTTTCCCATGTTATGGCCGATAACAAATTCATGCAATTATTTTTATAAATGTAAAGAGAGACAACGGCCTCCTCTAAGCCCCACCATAAATACTCCGCATCACCTGGGATGCATGGTTTGAGGTCAAAGAGCCTGTCGACAAAGCCCCACCAAAATACTAGCACCCAAGAAATCTCTCTACATGAGGTATATCATCGTTAGGGAATACAACAAGTTAATCAGAGATTTGCTCACAAGTGACCTCTTTATCACAAGACCAATTATCTCGGCAGCATATTCATCAATTGTTTTAGCTCTCATCATTGTAAATGTCGTGATAATAACACAAAAAATTAATGAATCTTACGATTCAAGTCGATTCATGCTTATGATTTCTCAGGTGATTTTCTCTATTATTACAAAACGCATGCTTCAATCCCAGCGGGATTGGCCCCGCCAAAAAGGAGAATCACAGCGGGGAACAAACCAGTCTCCCTCAATCCTCAATTATCATTCAGAGAGTTGAGGGGACCGACCGAACTAAATGCTCCACCATGAAACAAATCAAACCATCCCTTATTTGAAAACTCTTAAAGAACTCCCAACTACCCCATTTTCGTCCTCTTTTGTCGAGATTTTCACCTTCCAATAATGACACAGGAGAAATCTTTCCTTGAAGAAAAGGCAAGTCAAAATCACTTCTTTCTTTTTTCCGAACAATCCCCACCCACGCGCCCCCCTCATCAAGCTGACCCAGAAAGTAGGGCAATAGCACTATCAAGATCCATTTGGACTACGGACACACTTAGTGAAAGGACCAAACTTTTCTATCCATTTCTCGTTTTTTTCTACCCAAGCAATCCATTCCTCCTCATCAAACACATTACGCATTACATTATACAAATGGTACTTTACACAACCAATCCCTTTTACAAGGCCCCACGACCCACTACCAAGAAAAACAAGAGACCCCACCCACTATAAAGTCGCTCACATCATTCTCCACTAAGCACCACCTATTGGTAGAGAAAGAGAGAGAAAGAGAGTGAGAGAGAGCATATCAAGTGAGGGTTTGAATATCTCTCCTTTAGTTGAACTTGGCAAGACATGGAGGGCCTGCTAGTATTTTATTAGGCATTGACATCGAACCCTGTCCCGGTGAAAAGCTTAAAGAGAGGGCGGAAAAGAAAGGGCTATGGCATCTGACTTTGATTGCAATTCGAGGAGGGCCATCAACTAGGTTTTTGAAGGTGTCGGAACGGGACAAACTAGAGCGGGGACCAAGGAGCATTTAAGTATTTGAGCCTCTGGTGGGACCTGGAAAAAGGGGAGGTACCCGTGTTGTGGCGGTCTAGGATGGCGGATTGCTTTCGGACTTGACGAGGGAGGAGGTGTCAGGTGGTTGCGTTTGGTAGATTGCAGTGGCTAGAGAGATTGGCATGATGCAGAGGGCCTTGGATTGAAGGAACTGCATTGCGGTGCCGACGTTCTCCTCCATGAGCTTAGCGACCTGCCGCTCTGTGCCATCATTTGACCACTTTTCCCAGGCCGGCTGGTTTCTTCCACCTTCGCCGCCTTCTTCCTAAATTACAGACAAAGATTAGTAGAATCCTCAGAAGCTCATCATGAGATAAAGAAATGATAATGACAATATGGTTATTTTTCTAATTTGTCACCTCTACTGATGATAGTGGGATGTCGGTCACAAGTGGGGCCACTGCACCAGCTGCGCCCAATCTGCTCATGCTCAAAACCTGAACAGGTAATCATATTAAAAAAATTGTTAGGCTATTAAACTCATTCCGCACCATCCTTCCGCCATTGACAACTCATAAATAAGCCATCATTTGGCTCACTTACATGACACGGTAAAAGTTATACTAATGCAAGTTCATGGAAAAAGAAATGTTATACACCATATCTCTGAAATACCCATTTGGAAATAACTTGCGCTAACTCAAAAAAAGAATTTCATGTTAGAAAAGAAACATGCTTAATTGATTGCAACTCCCTATACACAGCATCAAGCAAAGATGAAGTTCATTCCCAAGAACTTCCGACACAATGCCTGAACTATCACTCAAAACTCAAAAGCTGGTACTTCTCCAAATTATACATTTACAGTAAGTTAACTTTGAAACTGTGTAAAAGAGCAAGTCAGTGGCTCACTAGGAAATACAGTTGGGTAAAGGTGAATAATCTAAAAGAATCACATCAATCTTTAATGAAGTAAAAGTCAACGACCAGGTTTTGCCACATGAGAAAACACAGTTTAAGTGCACGATTAGCCAAAAATAGAAAGTGATCCTCCAAGAAACATTACTATCAACCAAATACCAAATATTAGACAACGAAATTGGTGTTCCAAGTTTCAACCTGTGAAGCTAAATGGCAAAAAAGAGAAAATACCCTTGAAATTCATCATAAGGAACAGGAACCTAGTTTACCTTAACTTGCAGCCTCAGGAACTTCACATAGTCCACAATTTCATCAAGCATAGCAGCCCTATCTGTCTGCATGGTCAAAGCAAATGATAAATAATTACTGTATATGTATAAGCTTCATTTTGCAATAATCAGCAAGAAATATGTAATGAAATTAGTGAGATTATTTATTTCTGAACTAAGAACTTCCCTGTCTTGGATAATCCAAAGAGAGGCCGAAAGAAAAATGAAGATGTAGAGCTAATTTTGAATTACTAAAATTCAAGAAGTTTATGACACTAGGTGAAGCTTAGCGAAACAAGAAGATAACACCTCATAAATGAGAACACATTCCATAATGTCCCAATCTCTTTACCTATGTACCTAATTGAAAGCAAAATCTTTTGAGTTATTCAAAAAAATAGAATGAATGATAATTAGTATCAGGTTTGATCCACATGATATTTACAACTCAAATAACACATTCCACAAAGTCTTATCCCTATATTCCTTTTTCAAGCCAACAATGAATCTTTTTATTTCTTAAGAAAGCTCTTAGACTGATTTGACATCATAACCTCAATGTACAAATGCCCTATATTATATTTTTGTGTCTGTCTTCATAACAGGACAACACCCTATCTTTCTCCAAGCACAGAGACCAAACAAAAACAATAAACAGATCAAGAAGTGGAAAAGAATACTGAAGAATGAGCATAGATCCCAAAATATAGATCCTTACTGATCTAAGAACAGAGATACCAACCTTGTTAACACTCGGAACCAGATCTTGCAATTGTCTAATCCTTTCTGCTATTCTCTCTCTCCGCAACTGCAGAAGAACAAAAAAACAATGTTGGCGCAGTTCCCACAATAAAGAGGGTGCACAAAATTTTAAGCAGAGTAAATAGATGCATCTCTTTCCAAGACTAAACTTATAAAAGCAAGGTTAAATAACTTAAAAGGCCAGCATTTATGGAACTCTCCTGTCATTCCTGTCAACCTCACAGATTCATAATTAGAATCTGATTAGCTGTATAAGAGCATAAGTGCACAAGTCTCCATGGACCTTATACCCATATTCGACAAGCATGCATGACAATCTGTCAAATTACATTTATTCAAAATATTTCTGTCCTCCAGGATATTTTACAAAGAGAACCTTCTCTCTTAAGTTAATTAGGATATTTTTAAAAAGAAGCAGCTAAATCCTTTTTGAAGAGACCCAGAAAAGGTGATCCCTTAATGGAAGAAACGATCCGATTTTTTTGGAAGACCTAGTGATAGCCAAATAAATATCTTGCATGTAACCTCTCAGGCTCTCTATAGGAATAGAAAAAAGTCTTTGTCAAAAGTTAAGCTCAAGCAAATTAGAGTTTGATTAGGTCATAATGCATTTTTCAGTCAGCTCACTCAGACAAGCTCAATCTCAAATTGCGAGTGCATATAGTAATTACTCGTTCGGCAATGCTGTGGGGATCTGTAGCTTGTCCTCGTCTAGCCCTTACTCTCGGGCGCATTGCTGGTGGATGTGGTGCTGCAGGAACAGGGTTGGGCACTGGTTGTCCATGAAATACCTGACAAAGAAGGAACTCATTAGGAATTAGTGACAAAATTTTTATGAGAAGGAACTACGTTGTACTGGCACTTCATGCCCTCAACAGTGCACCAGAGGGGGGGAGAGAGAGAGATTTGAACCCAAAAGAAAAAAACAAAAATCTCAGAAAGAAAAGACGAAATCTTGCAGGTAGCAAGGCAATAGAACTATACTACAGCAGAAGACTGTCAAATCACTGACAATATTTGCTTAGAAGGTTTACAGTGAGGAAACATTTCCTTCAGATCATATAAAGAATTCAGAAACACAACATAGACAGCAGAATTAGATAAAACCCATGCTTACTTTGCACAATGCTCTGACCAAAACAAATTGCATAAGGTAAACCTTTTCCAACACAGTCTATCCTCCTACAATTTAGCATATAATAAGAAAATGCAGAATGCAACACGATCTATTAAATGCAGGTGATTCTCTCTGAAAGCCTTCAACTATAGGTACTTTTAACACTTATTGAGGTATAAGTTCATATTTCCATCTTGAAATTTCACTCCTCATGATGACTTGACATTGTTACTCACATAAATATGAGCTAATGAGAAAATCACTGAAGAACACCACAGAAAGAAACATCTTTTAAGACACCAGAGTCGTCATACTCAGCATTCTGCTCAATCAGTTTGATCTCAGTCTTCACCCACTAGGTTCTATCATTTCACAATATTTTTACCTTACCCCTCGCAAGTTCTACTTGTAATTGGAGGGTCCGTGTCTCTTTTGCTAGACAATTCCTTCTCAATCGGATTGGACTTCAATACAGACGATCAAAAGTTCCTGGACACTTCATACTATTAAGTTTTTAAGAAGAATTAAAGGTTGGCTAGCTTTCCTACTCCGTTCTTGACTGGTAAGAATTTACCATGTGCACCGGGTCGCCCAGATCTCTGTCGACAAGGAGCTGCTCTCTGCCTCAAGTCTGATGAGCAGTCATCAAGCATGTAGGAAGAGACGAGTACAATCGAACTACAAAGTCATTAACTATGAGTATGTGGAGAGAAGAAAGATTTGAAAGCTCTATATGCACCTAAGTGTGGAATTATGAAAGCTCTGCCTGAGTGTAACTTTTATAACCATCCTCCCCACAGAAACTTGGTACATAACAGGAAGCCATGAGAACCATAAAGCTTTAAATGCAAAATTTGCCACCAAATTGAATTAAGCAGAAAGATCAAACATGGCAATTAGTCAGCTAATGATTAACAACAATAAAAATTTATCCACACGCATCTCGATTCTTAAAAGAAGCCATTGGTGAAACATCTGGGAAGTAGGGCAACAGGAAGTGCAGCTGTTTGAACAAAGTACAACGCAAACAAGAAAGAGTAACCAGTTCTCCAGCTTTAAACTCCATCAGAAAAAATGGATATGATTATCACAACGAAATTATACGGCACCGAATATGTGTGGCTATTTAGCTGGACCAGAGATGATCAGAATCGTATAAGTTTATATGAACTTTCTTGAACCCCCCATAATCTAAGAAGTAGATAAAATCTAATTTCTGCAAAGAAATGATCAAGAAGCAAGCATGCATCGACTAAAAAGAGCCGGCGACATGTCCTTCGTCCATAAAGCAACGTATTTTACAGCAGCATAATCACCGGCTTGGCCAAATAAAAAACATTTCTTAACCAGCAGAGGCTTCCTAACCATTCCTTTCCACATAGCTTCGATTCTCATACTAAATTAGCAGACATAAACAAACAGGCCAAGACAAAAAAATGAGAGCAGCGACAAGTATCACTCTTTTGCATCTCTTCAACCACTGTACTGCCGAACAGAGCTTAACAAGGAGTAAAGAATGCACAGTTGAGAACCCACTTACGTTTTTCACAGTCGAAGCTCTGCCATCGACGACCTCCTCGTGGAACCGCTTGCCACTCCCGGACGCCTCCTCGGGCTTCAGGAACCCTCCTTTCCCCTGCTCTAGGCTCAGCCCCAGCGGGAACACCGTCCCGTGGTACCCGCCGCCGCCGGCCGGGGCCCCACCGGCCCCTCCCCCGCCGCCACCGCCGCCGAGGGTGGACATGTGGCCGTGGCCGTGGCCGCCGGAGCCGTCGCCGGAGCCGAGCTGGAGCATCATCGGGGTGGCCGCGGTCACGGAGAGGCCGCTCCCGTCGCCCGGGGCGAGGCCGGCGTCCGCCGCGGCGGCGAAGTTGGGAAGGCCGAGGAGGTGCTCGAAGAACTCGTCGTTGGAGCCATCATTCGGGTTGTTCGCCATGAGCGGGCGGGAAGGGCATCTATCTACCGTCGCAACCGGCGGCAGGGATAGCGATGGCAACGGAGATGGAGATGGAGATGGAGAGAGGGTTTCACGGCGGAGCTCCGGCGGGTTGCGGTGGAGAATTTCGGTTCCGCTCGCCGGAAGCAGAGGGACGCGAGGAAGAAGAAGAAGAAGGAAGGAGGGATATTGGCATGGAAGTAGCTTTATGCTCCCGTTAAAAAGAGGTGCCTTTTGTGCAAAAGGGTCTGCTTTTGGGTTTTATTACAGATGTTGCCCCTCCCCCAACGGGGCGGGTCCTGTTAGCTTTGTTCTTTGATAACGGGCCGGACTGTCCCGACTAGCTCGGCCCAAACACGTTGGCCCGGTTGGGAATTTGTTTGGTCCGGTCCGGGCCCAGCCGAATCCGATTGAAGGGAAAAAATTGGTGGATCAAATATGTAATTATTAGCGTCAATACCATTAAAAATCCTAAACCGGTGCCTCCATGAAAAATTTAACCTAAAATAATTTTTTGATATTCAAAAACCTCAAACTAGTATTTGTGACAAATTTACCATTTCTTAGTTTCCGCTAAATTTGATTAATACTACAGAAAATCATAAACTAGTATGTTATAACAAATTAAGGATAAGACTTTAGACTAGTAAATTCGTCTACTATCATGTATCATTCAACTCAACAATTTTAACGATAAAATTTAACGGAAGGTAAATTTATCACAAATATATCAATTAAGGATTTTTCGTGATCTTAATCATAATTATTATAAAATGATTCAACAATTATAATGAACGGAAAATGCCACAAAAAAAACCCTAAATTATATACCCATTGTTATATAAGTATCTAAACTTTCTTTTATATAACCAAAAGCCCTAAACTTGAATACCATGACACAAACACCCAAATTTTTTTATCAAGAAAAAAACCTAAATATACACATGCGATATGTATACAATTTATTTCAGTTCTATCCAAAATATATTTGTCATATTGGTATAAATTCAAATTTTTATATGACACATAAAAAGTTCGAGATATTTGTATTACAATAAGCAAGTTTGGGATTTTTAATGACACAAAAAGAAAATTTTAGGGTATTTTTGTCATAGCAAGAATAGTTTGGAGTTATTTGTGGTATTAACCCTACAATTAAATTACTTTTTTTTTTATTGGTCCTACTCTATTATTATTTTAATTCTCTTAAACTTTTCTCTTAGTAGAGTGTGGTAGTCGAAACTCACTTTTAAAGCTAAATTGTTTCTACTCCAACCTTCAAGAAAGTGCGAATTCGAACCCCTATCTCACCTTTTTTCATTTTTCCTATGAAAAATATGGTCATTAGGGTAAACTCTAATGGAATAAAAGCATTAGAAAACCCTATGGAATAAAAGCCTTTCCCGAAGGATTTATATCAAGGGAATTTCCAGCGACCGGTCAAACTCGAGCCGGAGCCGCTCATGGTTGAATTACCGCCGGACAAGACCTGAGGCCCAACGCACGCACGCTCATATTTTCAATAGGAACGTTTTCAAATATCATTAGTATTTTCATAAAAATAAAGCTGTTTTAGACTTTCCAAACCCCATATTACAATGGCACCGTCATTTTCAAAACATTCGTACAAGCATCGTCAAGTGAAGCATCGAAGCATCCTAGTCATCACACGGGCATACGAACTGGAACAGGATTCGTGCGACATGTCATGGCTTGCGACGCCATCTTCATGCCTACATGTTTTCACAACGAAACGAACGCACACGACATATGGAGTCATCCTCGAAGTGTAAAGAGGCGCAAATCTTTTGCACGATCACGTTTCGTTTCGCAATTCAGATGATGATCTTTTTTAGAGGACTTGAGCACATTCCCTAAGGCTTCTCAGATCATTAGGGCTTGGTTTAGGATTGGAGGATTGAACTTGGAAAGTTAGTTGTCTCTAGTTTCAGAGAGATCTGTAGTTGGTTTAGGGAAGGATGGAGGTGATGTCCTGCCAAAAATAACAAAAATCATGTGTAGAAGTCATGAATTTAAATAAACTCCAGATGGTCGATTTAGTTGGTCAAGAGGGATTTTCAGTTCAGGAATTGAGATCGACTATTTAAAATTTCAGCAATTTCGTGTGAATTGCTCTAACTCTAGGCCACTTACATAAGTCAAATAAATGGGTTTAAGAAGTTATCGAGGCTTTGTAGGGTGTTTTATGAGCATTCCAGTTACTGGGTCTCTACTCTGGTCCTCTCCTTAATTGTAAAAAGAAAAGGATTAAGGAATTTGGCAAATCAAGGATTTAGTGTGAGCATCAAGTCTAATTTAACTTAAGAATAGGACGAAACCGCCCTAGTCAATTCAATTGAAAAGCCAATTCTAACAACTTGGAACCAACGGTTGGTTTCCTTGTTCCAAGACTCAAAATGCTAGTTTTTATCTAGATTCAACAGATTTTGAAGCTTTTATATTAATAAATAACATTGCACTCACATAAATTTGGACCTAGGCTACCTTTCTTGTCCAAAAGTTGCAATTTTCATGTTTTACAATAAACAAGATTCTAATTTTTTTTAAGTGTCTATTTTTAGGTTAGGCATAGGTGGTATCCAAACCGATTGTCCTGTTTCCATTTTAAAAAATACGTATTATATGATTGATTTTAGATTTTAGGTTTTAGACTAAGAATCGATCACTCCTAATAGGTAATGTAGGTGAGAATAACCCGTCACATCCCAAAAATATACCCAAAGCAGGACTACCGCTTCAAGCTATCCCCATAACAGTGCATGGCCAACTTGAATATTGCATGATCAAAAGCCAGGCATAGAGCATCTGCTTTTTCCAAAATGGAATAACCTCAATTAGATTAATTAGTTGTAAATCTCCAAATGAAAAGTCAACCAAATACCTTTAATCCTAATTGATCAATGGAAGTCGGAGATACAACTAAACGAAACATTTAGGCAGCATTAATCAATGGGTCGAATGATTGTTTGACAAACTAAAAATTCAAGACGTGTTTGGAGTAGAAAATTTCTCTAATATCTATTAAATTGGGCTTGAAGTGAGCTCGTCTGAGTCCTCGCCACTTATATTACAGGTTGACACTCGAGATTGCGACCATGTGGCACGTTCCGGTTCAAAATAAAGGTCACACTCCTGTTTGGGGAAATCAAATGATGATTTTTTAGAGGACTTGAGCACATTCTCAAAGGCTTTTCAGATCATTAGGGCTTGGTTTGGGATGGAGGATTGAACTTGGAAAGTTAGTTGTCTCTAGTTTCAGAGAGATTTGTAGTTGTTTTAGGGGAAGGGTGAAGGTGATGAATTTAGGCATAAATGAACATGTATCATGCCAACAATAATAAAAATCATGTGTAGAAACCATGAATTTAAATAAACTCTACATGGTCAATTCAATTGATTGGGAGGGATTTTTAGTTCAGGAATTGAGATCAATGGTTTAAAATTTCAGCAATTTCATGCGAATAGTCTAAGCCTAGGCCACCTACATAAGCCAAATAAATGGGTTTAAGCAGTTTTTGAGGCTTTGTAAAGTGTTTCATGAGCATTCACATTACCGGGTCTCTACTTTGATCCTCTCCTTAATTTAAAAAAAAAAATTAAAAGAAAAGTATTGAGGGATTGGGTATATCAAGGATATAGGGCAAGCATCAAGTCTGATTTAAGAATCGGATAAAATTAGCCTAGTCTATTCGATTCAAAGCCAATTCTAAAAACTTGGAACTGATAGTTCGTTTACTCATTCCAAGGCTGAAATTGCAGTTTTTATCCTAGTTCAACAGATTTCGAAGCTTTTATATAAATGAAAAAAATTGCACATATGGAAATTTGAACGTAGGCCACCTTTCTTGTCCAGAAGTTGCAATTTTCATGTTTTACAATAGAATTTTTTTTTTTTATCGAAAAGACCAAAGGCATCTATTTTTAGGTCAAGAACAAGTGGTATCCAAACTTATTGTCCTTTTTCCAATTTTAAAAGTATGTATCATATGATTGATTCTAGGTTCTAGATTCTAGATTATAGACCCAGAATCTATCACTCATAATAGGTGGCTTCTAGTAAGAACAACCCGTCAAATCCCATAATCAATATCCAAAACAGGACAACTGCCTCAAGCTGAGCCTAAGGACAGTGCATGGCCAACTTAAAGAAGGCATGATCCAAAGCCAGGCATAGAGCATCTACTTTTTCCAAAATGGAATAACCTCAATTAGATTAATTAGTTGTACATCTCCAAATGAAAGTCAACCCAAAACCTTTACTCTTAATCAATCAATGGAAGTCAGAGACATAACTAAACGAAACATTTAGGCAGCATTAACCGATGGGTAAAAAGATTATTTGACAAACTAAAAATCCAAGATGTATTTGGAGTAGAAACTCTACCAAATGTCCTATTAAATCAAGTTTGAAGTGAGTTGGTCTAAGTCCTCGCTACTCATGGTATAGGCTAACACTCGAGATTGTGACCATGTGACACATAGGCTCTAAATAACTCATTAACCCTTGAGTCGTTATAGCTCAACTTTCTCTAGTCACTCGCTTACTTGCTCATTTGGCCCACCCATATAGTAGAGAGAGAAGTATTTGATAGAGAATGTCTTGTATTACTCTTGCATTAGATTATACAAATTAGGAGAAGGAAATACATCTCAAGTGTCAAAACTTGGTACAAGTAGACTCTAAGTGTCAAAACTTCCGAAATGTACATTTAATTACTATTTTTTTTGAAAATTGTATACTTAAGTGTCAATTTCAACGAAATTTGTTGAAAATCTGACATGGGTTATTTTAATAATAAAACTAATCTATGTGGCTTGCTAGAATGTTCACTCAACAATTCTTGTCCCAAAATGACGTCATTTTGAACTTATCTAACCACATCGACACCACGTGGATATATTTTTTTTAAAGAAATGTTACATTATTTAAATTCTTGTTGAAGAAAGCCACATTAGTTGCTTAGCTAGAAATTCTTGCTGTTGGTACTTAACTATTCATTTCTTCTCTGATTTTGACATTTAAGGGTCCGCGTGGCAATCTTCTTTTGTTTTAAGCAGTTTCGCTCATAAATGTTTTTCTTGTTTTGTTCAGGAATCGTTTCGAGCATTTGAGAATGTTTGATAACGGTTCAAAATTTTTACTCCGGGTATAGAAACACGTTTGGTTAAAATTTCTAATCTTTTTGATTTTTTTAATTTTCTTTTTTTTCTCCCTCCTTTTTGTTGGCTGTCGCCGGCGAGGCTCCGTGAGCTCATCGGAGCCTCGCAGGCCCACCGGCAAGGCCCGCCCTCGCAGATCTAGGCGAGACCGAGCCTTGCGCGGCCGCCATCGGCGAGGCTCGAGCCTCGCTAACCGAGCCTCGCGCCGGCTGCCACCGACAAGGCTCGGCCTCGCCCGCATTTGCTAGGCCGAGCCTCGCCGGGTGGGCGAGGCTCGCGCGGCCTCACCGGGTGGGGGGCGAGGCTCCGACGAGTTTGCCGGACCTCACCCCGGCTCGGTGAGGCGGCGAGCTCGCCGGGCCGGCGGCGGCGAGCTCGCCGGACCTCCCGGCGGCGGCGATGGGGCGGCCGAGGGGTGGGAGGAGGAAGAGGAAGAGGAAGAGGAAGAAGAAAAAGAAAAAAAAAAAAGTGTTTCTTAAAATTGTTCAGGGAACAAGAAACAACTTTTCTTGTTTCGATTTCTACTCCAAACCTTCCGGGGGAACAAATTTGTTTCCGAGAACAAAAAATTTACCAAACGCGTTTATGTTCCCACGAACAAAAGAGCATAAACAAGTGTTCCCGGGAGCGTTATCATACATGGCCTTAAAGTATTCGCACCTTCAAATTAGGGAGAGTGGATGATTATATATACATCACTCTTCAAATTACAATTATAGATCTCGTTATGATGTGACAGTGGAGATTCAATTTCCATGTGCTAATTACCCCTACGAAGTCCGTGAATGCTACTTATAACTTCTGTAACGCCCCTAAAAATTCTCGAGATACAAGAAACCCTCAACTCCTTGAAACTTCAAGATGCCTTCAGTCATTTTGGCCACCTCTAGGGCTCGATTGGAACTTGAAACCTCCGTCCCGTGACATTCTTCTCCACCTAATTAAGCGATGCCCTTAGTGCTAAGAATTCTCTTTCTTACCTGATCAGATCCTTCCCTTAGATCATCGGCCCCTTAGTAGGTTGGCGGTTCTTCAATCTCGCTTGCTGTTTAGTCTTTCCCCTTCTTGTCTTCATGGTTGCACGACTCTCGAACTGCGACCACCTTCAAAAGCAATTTCTCCCATTGGCTTGTCCATCCCCATGTTGCCCGACAAGTTCCCCCTTACAAAAAAAAGAACATGGGTCGACATCCAATCATCAGTTGTCTTGGATCTCAATCGTGGCATCGACCTCGTTGAAGAATTCCATTCTCAAAACAAGACCGTAATCATCATGTGGAGATACCTCTAGGTGAATTATCCTTTCCAATCACCTATGCTCATCTCCACATCCCGAGCAATGTCAATAGCCAATAGCAACTCGAACCAATGTGTCATCAGCTCCACTTGAAGTTCACCACCATTCATAACATGTCCGGCACAATCATGTCAATTTTAGCATCTCGAATTTTACAAATGGCAAATTGCCAATCTATGGAGGTCCTGATTCTTTAAACCTTCTTGAATACTAGGTTTGAGTTGGCTACCAAATCAAGGATGTAAAGCGAGAGAAGAGGCATCACCATCTTACTTATTAAAGTCGATTAGACACCTAGAACGCCTAATCAGTCGTAGAGAAAATAAACCATCTAAGTGACATGTACAAGGTGACTCGAATCCCACATAAATAAAAGGATGATGTTGACATTTTATCGTCCGAATCATTAAGTAGGATGTCGTAGCAATGTATACTGAATTATTTACACTTTCTTACAGATGTAATACATTGTGTAGTCCTCATTAGGGCATTGGTATACGTTTTTTTTTCCCCTTCATTTCGATGAACTGTTTTAATTAATTTTAGTAAATATTATTATAATGAACTACATTTCTTGCACTTTTCATCGAATATCGCAATTTTATAAGTTTAACCTTTTTCATTATCTTTTTGAATTATTATTATTATTATTATTTTGCGCTGGTGACGACTGACGGCGATGTCTTGGAAATAACGTGGAACCAAGGGGAAAGAAAAGAAAAGAAAAGATCCCCCCGATTCGCCTTTCGGGTGGACCCCACCTTTTCTCTGTGTTTTTTTTTTTTTAAAAGACGACTTTCTCTCGTCCAATCAGAACTCTGCTGGCCAATCACGCCCAATAACTTCCAAACACGTCGTCAGCACTTTGGGCACTTTGACACGTGTCGATCCCCTACTGGATGGGAAGGCTGGTTCACGAAGCACCCGAACCTTTTCCTTTAGCTTCCCTCCGAGTGGGCCCCACCTTAAAAACCCAAAACCGAGCCCCCCAAAAACCCACCGTAGAAAAATCATAAACAAACAGAGAGAGAGAGAGAGAGAGGGAGAGAGATCGATCAATCGTGCGGAAGATGAATTCCGTGTTCCCCGTCGACGAAATCGGCGACTCCTACTGGCCGCCGGCGGCCGATCCTGCACCGGGGCCGATGGGGCGGAGCCAATCGGAGTGGGCGTTGGAGAGGCTTCTGGCCGAGGTGAGGTGCTCCGGTTCGATCTCTCCTTCCTCTGCTTCGATCGCGCCGCCGAACCCGAGGCGACCGGCCGGGGGAGGTGATCTCGACGACGTCGTCGAGATCAAGAAGCCGAACGGCCAGGTCGCGCAATTGAACCAGCAGCTGCAGCCGCCGCCGCCGCCGCCACCGCCCGACGACGACGACGAAGGTGCCGGTCAATCCTGATGACAGCCACGCTTTCCTCAAGAATCAGCTCGACATAGCGTGTGCTGCCGTCGCTCGCTTACGTGTATCAATCCTTCCTTTATCGCTGCTCATGTGTGATGATGATACGTGCGCGCGCGTGTTTGTCTGGTGTCTTCACCCGTTGATGTCTGTTCATTTTAGTCCACCGATCGACTTTTGTACGTTCTGTGTACGCAGTGCGTGTTCATAGGATATGGACGGTCATGGTTTGACTTTGTAGTGAATTGTGTGTCTATCTGAACATATGCGTAAGGTTGTTTCAAGATCTAGAGCTCAGCAATCATAAGAATTGGAAATAGGATTCTAATCCATTTGTCTGAACCTTTGTGTTAACTGCTGTCCTCGTAGTTTTCTCTCTGTGATGGAAAAAAATTGTATTGTGTGGTTACAGGAGTCAACTAAGATGCCAGGAGAACCTACTGGTTTTCCCAACATACCGTTACGGGCTTCAATTTCTACCCAGTTGGACATCCAAGCTGATGGTATAACTTGTTTCTTTTAAATATTTTTTTTTTCGGGGCTGTGTGCTCATGTTATTTTGATTACCCTCTGCAAATTTTGTTTGCTAAATATTAATTGTTCAGTAGGTGATTTTTGAAAAAAGATCTTTAGGTCTTGGTAAGGTGCATATGATTGCCCTTCATCCTTTCCTTGCAAATTTGACATGTGCATTATATTTATCACATTGTTCTGTCTGGAGGTGTGTTAAAATCTTGCTTTCAAATGGAATAAATAGTTTATGAATGATTTGAAGGATACACCTATGAAATCTAATTTGACAGTTTGGCATGTAATGTATCAGCAAAAGCTGCAAATGAATGAGGCAATACTACATGTGACAAATTACAAGAAGCATTGCTTCCAAATTAAAAACTGTGGTCTGATTGATGATTTATATCTGAAATATCTGTGACAGTCCAGCAAAAGCTGCACTAGGTCCACTGTTGACAAGTAGTAAGCATGGATTACTAAATGAATAGTTGCAACATAGAGATGATGCATCTTGAATTTGGGACTTGTGTAGTTCTCTTAGATATGAGCACGCAATCAGATGCATTGGTTGCTCCAAAGTTGCAGCATGGCTGGAGGAGCATCTTCTTTTCAGCTATCTCAGACAGATTGCTTGACAATTACATTTCTAGTAGATACATGTATTACAGTGCTTCTCTTGGGTTGATTTTGTCTGTTCTCTTGGTTGTGTTAGATCTGCTGATAAAAGAGTGAAGTTTTCTTTGCCTAAGTTATTCCATTCAAATTTAATTGACTGAAAATTTTACTTGTAGTGTGACGGTTCTGCTTATTATATCCATTTCACATCTTTCCAAGGGATGATGCCTCTGTTTTTCTTTGAGTGGTGCTAGTTCTTATCTTCTGTTTATGCAATTTCTTCAAAAATTCTTCATTTGCTCATAACAACAATGGCTCACTATAAATATGATTTTCTTGTTACCAGATTTATACTGCCTAAATGTTTTTGCGCTTACTGAGTCAACTAGAACTTTTGTGTTCCCCAAGCCCTTACTTATGATTGCTAATTCATGTCCACTTCCACTGTCAAAGGACTTGTCACTTAGATTATTTAGGTTGAATTCCTCTAAAACATCTAACTTGTCTATCATTTGGAGGTTCTGGTCATGGTGTGCCAATACCACAAGGTGCAGATAATGGATCATTTGGCATTCCAGCCTTACCCTCCATACAAAGAGAATCAGGCGTGCAAGTTAAGCAAACAACAAGTGAGTCATCAAGGGAGGATTCAGATGATGATGAACTTGAAGGCGACACAGGAACCACTGAAAACAACAATCCTGCTGAGGTCAGGCGTGCTAGAAGGTAGCAACATTTTGCCAACTTTTGCACAATAGTGCATTACATCCTTTCATTTTTTATTCCCTTCATATCCACGTGCAAAATTTCTTGGCAACTTATGAATCTGTTCATTCCCTATAACCTAATCTGTCCTGTAAAAATCAAAACTGTTTCAACTGGAAGCAGAACTTGGAGCAAAAATCTATATGACTAGAAGCTTGGCTTCTCACTTTGATCTGTAATCGAGTAATATGACGCTGTGAGTGATTACATTCTACAGTTACATATGCAACGTCTTTCCCCCAAGTCCAGAGCAGGTTTCTGCACCAATTATCCATTTCAGATATATTCCTATCTCAAAGGGAATGGTTGAATTAGAGTGAAACAAGCATCATCTTCTTTTTCAGTAATTTGCACTTAAATTTATTGTCTGAAATTTTCTTCTGTCATGTGGGGTTCTTGGCCTGGGGTTGATTATGACTGTGTTATTGTTATTGTATTATTTATTTATTTCAGAACAGGCTGGTGTGTGAAATCATATACTATCTTCACATCAGTGAAGTCGCCTTATTAAATATGGTGTTACAATGAAGATACCACTTTGTCAATTGATATATTAATGGTGGCTCAGGATGCAGTCAAATCGTGAATCAGCTAGACGATCCAGAAGAAGAAAACAGGAGCACATGAGTGAACTCGAAAACCAGGTATATACTTCACTTGAACTCTCAGTTGAAAAGCTCATATAAGTAGGGATTTTTGAATTGCACTTCTGGTAATGGTCTAGGTTGGCCAACTGAAGGTTGAGCACACTGCACTACTGAAGCGTCTTACTGATATGAACCAAAAGTATGATGTAGCATCAGTTGACAACAGAATTTTGAAAGCTGACATTGAGACATTACGAGCAAAGGTTTGGTTTCTTTTTGATATTAATGATTACATGTGGAAAACATTCTTCAGTCAATCCATGCGAACTTGATAACTCAGATGTTCTTTCTGCAATGTAACCATGTTTGCACTTCTTAATTGAAAATCTCTTTCTCCCTTTTCATTACTTCTACGTAAAATATGTGTGGCTATTCATGTGTTACTCATGTGCTTTATTGTGGAAATGATATTAGCTTGTCATGGTTTTGGCCTTTTTCTTCAGGCATAGTCATAACTGGCATGATTTACCATTAGTTTCTCCTTTCCTCTATCAAAAAAGCTGCTTTGATCAGTCCATCTACTTTAATTTATTCACGAGCATAAAATTTACATATGCATTGCATCATTTCAGCGATGAAGTTTCAGTTTTGAGCTTTAGCAATGACAAGATGTGGCCTCTTATCTGAAAAATACATGGTCTGATCTTTTCACATGTCAAGAAAAGTATACTCTTTGGCTAAATTTGAGGAATAAATCGTTCAGGAAGTACACCAATTGATTATCCGTCGTTGATGGGTGCTGTAACTTCGTGTGTGAATTGAGGGTGATGATTTTGAGAAAGTTTGATTTCATAGAAAGAAGAGTAAGGAATGATGTCATGCAGGGATGGAGCCAGGAATACTGTCTTTTGGGGGCCAAATTTAACAGAAAAAATATATTCAAAGATGGTGGCAATCTAAAAATTTGAGTATTATCTAATTGAACTTAACAAATATGACAAGGTATATGGCCCATATTATGTGGAATTCTGAAGTACCTCAGTAGTGTCCATACCCAGTCCCTTCTACTATTCTTTTAGTTTAATAAAGAGCAATTTCAAGGATAGATTTTTGTAAGACTTGATTTTCCATATGAAGGGGACAATGTCTCACTTGATAAATAATGATGGAACATAAGTTTCCTAGAAGTGTGTAAACGCGCTAGCACCATTGTAATGTTATGGAGTGGATATATGGAAAGTGTAACACTTTATAAGGCTTTTTGAATGGAATGAAACAGAGAGATTATCTTGGCCTTATAAATAGTTCGAGTAAGGTGTTTTCCTTGGATAGAGCAGGGAAAGATTAGGTTACAGAATCAGGCATAAATGTATGCCAGTCTCATGATTTAATCAGACTTTAAAGATTGGGTAGTGTCGATACATATTACACTGCCTCAATCTGGCAACTACGTCCCATTAAAAAAATAAATAAATCTGGTAACTATGTCAATGGGGTATGGTCTACCTTCTCTGTTATTCTATCCCAAGACCTTGAGGCATAGGCATATATGTGCGATGATGTGTTTATCTGCACTACTAAACCTATTAATTATGATATCTGTAGAGAGTTTTGCTTCTGATATCTCCTATGTTTTGAGAGTCTAAAACCTCGTCTTTGGTGTGGGTATCTCACCTATAATTAAGGAACTACTTGTATTGTTTGCTCGGGTCTAATTTAGCCTTGACATCTCTATTTTTCCCAAGATTTGGAGTTCAAAGCTACCATTTGTGGTTCAATTGGCTCCAGTAGTTGGAATTTACAATTCCAATACTATGTAACATATATTAATTGCATGAGCAAATATAAACAGTAAATGTGTGAGAAAAATTAAGAACCAAGTTGTCTTGATCATTGTGGTTTGCATTGCTTATATTCTAAGCATGAGGGCCCAAGTTTGGGTGCTGCACGCTGTGTGAAAAGTAAAACTGTGAATAATTTAAAGGACAGCTAGTTTACTACCAGTGATCTCCACCAAGAATTGTTAATGAGTGCTCCGGAGGCACTTGATAAGGATACTGAATGAGGAATGATTCACTTTTCAGAGTAGTGATTATGCAGACACAAGGCAATCAAAGCATTGGAAACTGCAAAGTTTCCTTAATTAGTTGATTAACAAGTGACTCTAAGGCACTTGTTACCAAAATATTTCCTTTAAAGTGAATTAACTCTATTGCAGGCTGAAACGGTTGAATTAGGGTTAGTCAACCTGGACTGAAGCCCTAACCATTTCCCCATTCCCACCAATAAAAAAGGACCAGCGTGATAGAGCTTGAAAACACTAGACACCTTAAATGTCTTGAAATTTTATGAATATGGGTCAATTATTCTGCTTTTGAAAGACTTCCATCTGCTCGACGATCTTTCTCTTTCCAGGTGAAAATGGCTGAAGAAACAGTCAAGCGGGTTACTGGAATCAATCCACTTGTCATTGCTATGTCAAACTTGCCTAGTTCAGACATCCCGTTTGTGAGCAGCCCAATGGATTCATTTACAACTGCCGCTACGCCGATGCAACCAAATGCCGACCACTTCTTTCATCATGCAGCTCCTAATATAACCTCTATCAACCCGCACCACCCAAGATTTGACAGCAATGGCTTCCCCAGGAACAACCCACTTCCAGTGCTCGCAAACATGCAATCCGATGCCGTTTCAAACAATGTGGCTCCAGTTTCATTGATGCAGGGTGTTCCTGGCGCCTCTGGGACTATTCCTGGTTGGAGCTCAAACATTCCTCCTCCACTGGCAAACACTAACATTAAACAGAAGTAGACGCCCCCACCTGGCATCATTCCTTTGTTAGTCGATAGAATCTGTTGGGAGTATCTCTATCTCTACATGTACTTCTGCATGGATCTGGATTGTCAATGCATCTTTAGGGTGTGCAACTAAACTTTAGTCCAGCTAAGGAGTGGATCATCTGGTGTCACACTATGTTATGTAGCCTATGCATTATAAAATAGGAGGGAAAAGGAGGAGCATTTCATGGAAGTTTTCGCGAAGCCTTTTGTTCTCGCGGAATCTTCTTGGAGTGCAGTAATTGCTAAAGAATGTTCGGGGTTTCGAAGCAACAGGTTAATTTATTTGCCTGCCTTTTCATCACAATTAAGTGCAGTCACTCGTTTGATTTGTGAAGGCTGACACACTGACCACGACGGAATAAAGAGGTAACGACCGCTATAGGCGTGTAGTCTTTTGTTCTAGTTTTTTCTAAGTTTCAATTTCCACAGTTCCTCTTACGACCAGTTGGTTTAGCTTTCGAGACCAGCTGTTCCTAAAGAAAGTTCTGTTCCTTGATTCTAGGCAAATTCTGTTCCTATGCACGGATGGAACAATTGCTGAAACTTCGTTGCTTGCTTGTCATTTTAAAATTTGAATCAAGTAGTTTCAGGTAGAATGAACTACTGAAATGCTACTCATGGATCGTACCTAAAACATCGACCTAATCATCAACCAAATCATCGTCCAAATCAGCTTATGATTTTGCAAGAACTGACCAAGAACACTTAGCACCTTAAAACCATATCATTCATTCGGTCGTGTTCCTTTATGGAAAATAATATTTAGAAGCCAGGGATTCAATTCTGTTTACTGAGGCATTTGAAAAGTCTTTTGAATGATCCAATGTCTATACCAATCTTCATGGTACTTGCGCATGAGGTCTCTGAGTTTTGAATTCTCAGTACCATGCATTGACGGTGAACCCGACCGACTCTGATAAGTGCTTTGCATCTCATTTCCTGCCGGCCTTACAGTACCTCATTGCCAACAGCGAACTTGCTTACCAAGAAGTTCTCAACAATGCTCCCTGACTCCATCGTCCATGGTGGGTGGAACACGCTATATGCAGTAGTTCCAAAGGTTCCAGATCGAAGCGAAAATGGATCCAACGTTCCAAATTGAAATAAAAAATGGATGGAACATCGAAATGTGTGGAACCCTAAGGTTTCCACCTCCAGTCACGTAGCTAATACAGTAGAGCAAGCCAAGCCATTAACCAACTTTGTCAACCTCTGGATCTATCCAGACGATGCAGGATGAAGTCGAAGAATTATAAGGATGAGAAACAAGATATGTTTCTCCACACTCGATGGATAAGCTTAGTTGGCAAAGTACGACTAGAATGATTAGGACATAGAAAATTTTGGGAGGAATGGCTCCAGCTCGAACTTCCTTTCTGTTACATTACTAGAGATGATGCATTGAAGAAATAAGCCACTTCAGTAATGTCAAGAAATAGAATAAGATGAACAAAGCCTTCAGGATTCCACGTTCAGGTTATCACTGCAGATAAAGCGTACTTTAGAGTTCGCCGACATAATGTCGGCATATGTTGAATTCTCATGTATCATCTCTTTATCAACCCACTACAACATGGCATCACTAAGTAGAATTGACACACGATCTTCATCATGTTATGTACCAAGTGAACTGTCAAAGCACCACACTGAGATATGGAAGTTCCGAGTTAGAACTGCAGCTCTCATTCCATCTTGAAAAAAGACTATTCCTACGCTAACATAACAAATGCCTCACAACTGCCAATCTTCATCTAAATTTGCTTATTAATTCCATTCCCCTGTTTTGTTCAACGAGTGACCAGTCAATAAATGGTATCAGAGTTCGCGTTATAGGGTAAAAGGAGTGCAATAGCTGTTGGGATACTTGAGATATCTCTCAAAAGGAAAATGGCAATAACTATTATGTGGACAAGTACTAGAAACATCATGCGGTGCAATAAGCCCATCTTTTCATTCCTCTACAAAATATGATGGAGAAATCATCGCACAAAATGTTAGCGTGCATTGCCATCATTTTTGTTGGACAAAGTTCTATCTAGACAACAACACTGCAGACTAACACAGAATTCAATTAATCAAATTAGTAACATGAAATCCATTTTTCACTCAGTATGCTACACTTACAATTGCTATAGCAGCTGCTCAGATCTTGCCATTTCTTTTTTTTTTTCCCGGCAACCTTCTTTTGTTTCCCTGTTGAGTAATTCTTCACCGTATGAGAGGTTCAAGGAGAAGTGTCATGGGCTTGAAAAAAGAATAATGAAAGCGGACTTCGCATGTTAAAATGGAGAAGCTCGCTGTCCTCTATGGGAATACAAAATGTGGAAGAGAGATTGTTTCTTGTTGTTTGTCTAATCTGTCCTCGGACGGGTTGAGCCGCCTTTTTGATTGCTATACAGAGGTAAGAGTGAAAGTGAACCATGCTTCCTTCTCCCATAACACCGCCAATAAAGTATAAATATCGCACCCAATAGGATAATGGGAATCGCCCATCTGTTGGAAGGAAAAGAATCACATGTTACAAGCATATTGCAAAATCAACCTGCAGGCTTACAGTGTTTTTCACTGCCCTTATTTCATTAAATTTTTAAAAAATCTTCATAATGGGTTCTTTGAACTATCCAGACCTTTCTAATCCAATAAACAAAAATACAAGAACTATGGCAATACATTTTTGGCATACCAGATTAAACAGAGCATGAAAGACATGAAGAGATAACATGTTTGACAAAGAAAAGAAACCGATGCCATTCCAACGAAAAGCAAAAGCATAAGTAAATATATGAATCATGCATGATGATTTTGTAGAACAGGTACTGCACCTAGCACCCAAAAGGAAGTCAAGACTGCTTAACACAAGATATATGCTTCACTGTCAATTTACTCACAAGAAGAACAAAATACCCCATCAAAAGTATCACAGAGAACAAAAGGTAACCGTTGAAAAAGAGGTTGAATAAACGAAATAAGAAAAAAAGATCAGTTACCTGTCCAAATCGAGAATAGGGTTGTAAACGAGAGTTTCCCAGGTAGCCACAATAAAATGCCAGACTGGGTTGTAATAAAGGGTTTCTGCTGACCAAAACATTCTGGTGTATGTCTCCAAGAAGATAAACATTATCCATGCCCCTATTTCAATCAAAATAAATTTGATAATAAACCGGCCAACCACTACCATCACCAGAGAGAAAGCAACTAGCCAATTGAAGAGTCTGTGGTTGTACTCCTTAATAAATAGAGTCCGTGACTTCCCTAACATCTGCATTCAAATATATAGTACACAGGAAAAAAGCTCAAGTCTAGACGTAATTTGTGAAAAAGAAAAGAAAAAGCAAGCTAAAGAAATAAAGGAGAATATTTCAGTTGACCTTCATCATGCGTTGCTCATAGTTCGTTTTGGAAGGGCCCACACATTCATGTTCAAAACTTTGGTTGCATTGAAGGAAACCGGCATTGAACTTTGCCATGGAAGGAAGTCTGAGAACCTGAAGCTGATCCATCTTGTCCTCGCATCTTGTATAAAGTGACTCACAAAGCTTTGAGGACTGATACTCATTAGCCATAATGATATTTTTGTAAACCTGGAGAAAAATATATTGAATATCCTGCATTAATCTTTAAAAAGTGCAAATACAAAAAAAACCATTCACACTTAAGCATGATAATTGATATGTATACTCAGTATACCACTGGAAAAGAGAGAGCATCTGCAGACTACACGTGATTAGATTGCAAAATTCTTAATACTTACAAACCCTACCTTGTCCATTTCTTCCTCTAGTTGCATTGCTGACTTCTTAGCATGATGGCGGCCAAAATGTTGTTCATCAAAAGCTTTCATAGATAGAACCCTAGACTTTTCATGGGCCTCTTGCAAAGATTGCTCAGAGAGAGGCAAACCCACTTTTGCCATCATATCACTATATAGCTTTAAACATTGCTCAAGGATTTTCTTATTGAAAACCTCCACCAGAGAGCCTGTTGATGGAATCTCCCCTTTATTTAATGCTTCAAGTATCTGAAACCAAAAGATAAAGGAGCAAAATACTTAAAAGGACAAAAATACAAATATCTCAACTTTAAATGCCTTGGCAATAATAAAATCTACATGCCAATAATACATAGCATCAGCTATTTTCAGTCCCTTTCTCAATCAGAAGGAGACCATCCTCTATTGCAAATCATTGCAACTGAATGCAAGTAGATAAAAATTCTCTTAATTTTAGCTAGCACATCAGGAAATACGCTTCTTGATTTTTTCATTTCAGACCAAATAAACTTGCCTTGGAGATCACCAACAACATGACATTACACTTGCAAGGTCCAAGTAATAAATCACCAAATTCCTTTTTCATAAACATGCATGGTTAGTTAAAATAAATATTTGCAAAATTTTCAACTCGGTGCTGAAACGACTCCATTTCAATAGCTCTTGAAGAATATAAACAGTTCACTTGAAAAAAACGTATTTTCTGGCAACCTAAAGACATGAGAAGTATTCAATCAAGTATGCTAATCAAAGTCACGCATAAATAGTCCAGATGAAGGAATAAAAATATATCAAGCATCTGATTTAATAAAATAAAGGTGATACTACAACCAAATAAGGCAATCCATGGGAAGTTACCTGCTCTAAGAAAGCAACAAACTCCTGTCCATTCAGTGTTTTGCCTTGCACAATCTTTGGACGTATGACACTTGCAACAAGCTTTTTCAATTGCTCCCTTTTCTTAACGTATGTGGGATCAAGCTCATCATCTTTCATGTCACAAAGCTTTGTCCGTTGTAGATGTGGCTGTTTAAAGGCTCATTTTAGCAAGGACTTACACCATAAAGTAACATGGTATAATGCTCATGACAATTCACTGCATATACCTTACAAAGATAAAGAATGGACCCATGCCGAGTAAACCCTATAAATGGTAATAGATATGTCTTTTATTCCCTCACGCAAGCACAGAAATTGAAGTTCTACGTAAGGAAGAAAGATGATCTTGGATCATAGCTATAGAACTGAAATGAGACAAACATCCATTCCTTGTACATAACAGCATGATGCCGCTATGAAAAAGGCCTCTTTACATTGTTTCCTTATTTTGTTGACAAAGCAAACAATGAAGGCTTCAACTTGGATACAAGAAAAGAAAAGAGAGAAAAAAAACAGAGACCAGAGACAAACAAAAGGCAAACATACTTGAGGTAAGCTGAAGGCTGTGCTGTTATCACCCATGATAGCCAGTGAGTCCCGAATCTGATTAATCTAAAAGATTGATAAAAAGATTTTAGAATTCATTCCAACAACCAAATCTAGAAGCTAAATGATGGGGGGTGAAAAGCAATCTAGCAGAGAGAATTACTTGATCAATATTCTTGTTTCCTGCAATTGAAAGATGCAGTCATTAGACATTTGTCATTGCATAAAGTAGAAAAAGAAATCCAACATTTTCTTATGCAGGTAGGTAATGATACTAACCATCAGTATTAGGAACTTGTCTAAGAGCTTCGTCCACCATTTCTTGTACAGTTTTCCCTTCTGCAGGACAATGACAGCGTCAATCATGGTAGAAGTGCACATGAGGGACTCTCATTTACTACATCAGAAAAACTTCAACACAAGATCTGGACACTTTAACTTACGCAAGAAATCACGTTGGATAAGCCACAATAGCTTCGCAGGCTCAAAAGCAACATCTTGACCCTAGAAGGCAACCCAACCATGAGAAGTTTTTGAAAAATAACACTGCACAGAATTTGTCTGAAAAAACTAGCAAAAAAATAAGAGTGGTGAATGGGTTACCTTAACTCTTTCAGCAATGTTATTTTGGCAAATCCATCAATAAACAAGTCAGTAATGGTGGATAGGTAAGCTATGATGACCCATACAAGGACGATGATTTAAGATGTAGTCAGAGAAAAACCATTGATAGCAAAATGAAGCTCATACCTCCCATAAAACTCTTCAGCAAGCTCAACAGCAAATGAAAGCCGAGATATATCAGCTTCACGTATCTAAAAGGGGAAAAGAACATTTTGATATAGCAGAAAATAAAACTTCCCAGATGCATCATTTTTGGTTATTCAGCAAAAGCAAGACCGCCAGACTTTCCCATCGAATAAATAAATTTCAGAGAGTTGTTGCTCAAAAAATCATCCCTCAAGATGCAAAATAATCCTAAGAATCATGGCACAAAAAGTAAACAACATTCTTCAATCTCTGCATACCATAGAAACTTCCAAGTAAAAGCATATTTAAACTTTTTCCTTGATGCGTAAGAGTTGCCAGTCTATCACTGTATCTCAATATCATAGTTGGCAATTAACAAAAAAACATAACCTGTCTTCAAATTTTTGTCCATAAGACAAAAATTCCTAAATGATTTCATAGCTGATGGCAGTCAATAAATAATGAAGTTAGAGTGACTAACCGTCTCAGGGAGGTTATAAATAAGCACGGAACTCATAACAGTTGCTAGAGCGAAAATCCTACATGAGAAGAGATTGGATTACTCAGTGCTGCAGAGTTTACTAATAATGAAAAAGTTCAGCCCAGCTTTCTATCATGGTGCAGAAACTACCTGTCATCATATACATTCGACTTGCCAACACTTTCAAATCCTTCTGTATCAAGGTAAAAGACTGATGTTTTTACTCCATCAATATCAAGTTCAACAGGGAGTCCCCAAACCCATATTCCTGTAACATGAAACTGACAAGTGAGCACATGGTAATTGGAAAGAGAGGAAAAAAAATATTACTTCCAATTACCCTTAGTTTTTGTGTCACGCATGTGTCCAACACCGAATCCTGAAAAAAATCCAATGCTAACACTTTTATGTCAAGGAAGTGCAAAAGGATCCGACTAAAAGAAGTTCCATGAGCAGAAAAGTAGTGTCACCCTCATAACATGAAAGGGAGAGTAGCTGATTAAGGAGAAAAGATTTTCCAGAACGGTAAGGGCCAATTACCTGAAAAGACAACATCAAATGAGATCAGAATGGGGAAAGTTTGAGCAATCAAATATTTCTCTAGGATAGGCACTTTTTGTAGATTAGTAGCTGCATAGATTAAGCTAGAGACATACAAAATTATACAGATGGACCAATAGTCACCTCTAATGACCAATCCACACATATTGAGAAAAGATAGGGACTGCAATTCCATTAGAAAGAATTTTATCTAGAGGTAGACATTAATTCCATAATCTTACAACACAAAGGACTATCCATCAAGCCTTCAAAACAAAATGACTTCCAATATGGTGCACTTGCATTTTAATTTATATTGGCATTCGGAAGTTCTTCAACCATTCTTCTACTTTGTACCAACGAGCAATGTCTCATCTATAACTGAAACACCTGGTTTCATAAGAAAAGGGAACCTCTACAAGCTTCAACACCATCGGATACCAAATAGGATGTTCTTTCTTGATAATATCTTAATCGTGACAACTCTTTTCAGTAGAAAAACTTTTTTTTCCTCTGAATGAGCATCTACCAAATTGACATTTCACTGCGAATCTCCACTCTGTTTTCCTTTTAGAAAGAATTTCACCATGATTGAACACTACAATCTTTCTTGTTCTTTGTTTTTGTTGCCAGATTATGAGCAATTGTGACTAATTACTCTTCCTGCTTTCTCTCAAACAACCTTGTCTTTTCTACTCAGCGGTCTTCTTCAATCCCTTAAAAGTACCACTAACATTTCACTGACTGATTTTACCTCTTGAAATACCAGTCGAAATATTCATTCTGTAAACCCTCCTGCTTGCAAATCTCCTCAAGAGTAAGCAATTGTCGTACATGGATTCAGTGAAAGCTGCTTATGATATTAGGTAATCAAATCATCCAACAGATCAGAAAACAATCAACTTTAAGAGCCTTTACATAGTCAAATAAAGTGAAGCCACGAATCACTTAAACATGCTAGTTTCACTGTAAGAAAGGCCTAGCTTGACTATGCATTCAGGTCTCTATGCAATTTTGAAATTTAAAAAAATATGTGTCATAGAGAATTACAGCAACAGCAGCAATTGGGTTTTTTATCCTCTTGATAATCTCCAAGCCTTCCCTTGCAAGACGCAGTTTTGTATGACCAGGATCAGGTTCCACAACAGGAAACCTGCAATGACAGATCCATTAGATGATATATGAGGGGGATGACTCAAAGTACAACATATGAATCTGGAAGAGAGAAGGTTTGTTGCAGTTCTTCCGCAAGAGTATATAAAGGGTAATTTTAGCTCAAGAGGCCAACATGCTGCTTCAACAGATCAATATGAAAGACAACCATCTTTACAACTTTCAATGCCTTATCTGCACACTGTCCGCGCCCTCATAGGTAATGATAACTTACAACCTGACTAGCTGCGTGATAATAACTAAACCTTTACCATTGAGCAATGCCAATCTCATTCATCTTGTTTGTCCATTATATCATTTATATCCAGCACCATGATGTCAACTAAAGGCCCTTACTCATCTATTTCCTCAGAGCTCTCTCATCCTCATCTTCCCTAGTCAGCATAAAGTCGTATCTACTTGTCGCAGAGTTCGCGGTTTGAAATGCCAAGACCACCATAAAAATCATCTCATCTGAAGCCAGTACCTCCACTTGCCAAAGAGCAAGAATGAAAGCTATGATCAGTTCAAATTTTCTCTTACAACCGTTTATATCAATCGCAGGCCAACCCTGGCCCTTTCTTTTCTTCTTTTTGCCTCCAATACTTTCTTCTTTCATCTGTAGCTTATGAGAATACCACACATATCACCTCACAACCTTCTTTTAACTATTCAATACAAATCAGCAGCCCTAGCACAGAGGGAAAATCTAAGTCCAAAGATCAAGTAAAATTCTCTCTATTCACTGATTTAATCCTAAGCCAAACCGACAGCTCTTGGTCACATATCTAAATCAAATCGCCCAATGCGGCACATCCCACATCGTAATGTGGACGTCACAAGTGCAAGAGCAAATAAAACCAATCACCCTCGAACTCAGCAAAGCCCATTCAAGCTCAAGCTGCGAACTACCAAGATCACACAACATGCAAATCTAGCGACAAGAATTCTCAGTTCATGCACGCAGCTCCTGACATTTCATAAGACATCCCCGAATCACGACACGGAATCGCCCGCCCTCATCCAAGAATCAGCTTCAGCTCCATCTCCCAAACAAGAGCAAACCCATCAAACCAAAACGAACACTCGACAATCAGAAAAGCTACTTACGCTTGGTGTAAGCCGTCGATCGAAGAAGACCCAGAAGCCAAGAAGCCGAGCCAGATCCAAAGCGCCACAACCCAAGTCAAATGCTCCATTTCTAATGACAGAACCGATGCAATGAGACTGAGAAGCCGAGGAGGAGGAGGAGGAGGAGGAGGAGGAGACTATCACGGGCGATCGGAGGGGACCATGGCGAGAAGGGTATGGAGGAGAAGAACAGGAGGGAGGGGGGTTAACGCTGGATGGCGAAACGGGGCGAGGAAAGACGGATCTTGAAGAGCCATGGAGATGGATGTACGTTAAGAATCGGGTACGGACATTGGCCCAAGTTTTGAACCGGCAAGATGGGAAGGGGTGGAGGAGGAACACGAGGCGGGGTTTTCCGGATGAGAAGCATGGGATCGCTGCCCTAACACACTCCGTATCTCGTACGAAACCTCCCAAATTTCACGGAGTGTAATAAAAATCGAGTCTTTAGGAATTTTTAAGACGGTTCTTGTTTCCCAAAATTTCCTTGAAAAGAAAAATTATTTTGAAAATCAAAAGTTCTGGATTTGGAAGTGATCCGTTCTTGATTGTCGATTCAAATTTTAGAATACGGCACTCGGCATTTCTTATTTTAACGTATTCTAATTAATACGGTATTTTTTCATATCCTATAATTGACAATGCCCTTTTAGGTTATGATGCACTCCTAATATATGTGTTGTCACATACCGAGGATTGTAAGGCATGAGATGAAGCATTTTAATGTCATACTTAGGGAAAAATTGCATAAGTCATGAGCAAAATTCATTGATTCACCATTGAATTGTGGATGCGGCATAGCTATTAATTTAGTTGAGTTGTAATTTATTATATTTAATATGTTGGATAACTTTTCCTTTTAACTTTATTTTGTGAAGTGGTCATCGTTCCACAATCATACAAAGGAATGTTTGCAAAGTACAAATCCATAATAAAATACTATGGGATATATACTTTCCACTATCGTGTCAATGACATTTAAAAAAAAAATTACGATATCTCATGTTATGTTAACATATATTCGAAATTATTCTTGCCTTCAATCAAGAATGTTACTTAAAATGTGTATGTTTCGAATCTTGTGATTGAACTGATTTCTTGATTCACGACTAATTATAATATTATTTAAAAAATTATTGTAGTATTTTTGCAATTTTTGGTAGACATGAAAATCAAGGAAGTTTGGGATGGTAAAGAAAAGGGCTCCAGAATCTTGTTTATCAAAATATAATCAGGTTCAGAATATTCACTTTTAATTAAATAATATGATTTAATAAACTCGCAAACTTCTTCTTCTTTCCAAACTGAAAACAAAATTTTCAAAACCAAATAGGCTCTTAGCCTTCAACCTAGAGACTTGGAAAGTTCTCTTTGCCCTCGTGACCCTGTGATAATGTCGTGTTTACACGTTGATGATACAAGAGTCCACTTTAAGTCTCTAAGCTTGTACATTTTCTTAGTTTCGATCTAAGTCGTGCTAATCAAGTCCTTGAACTAGTACAACTTTATTAATCAGGTCCTTTCAAATCCTTATCCAATTAATTAAAACTGATGTTTCTATTGAAGTCAAGAAGAGCCTAAATTGGAAAACTTAATGGCAGTTTTCTATTGAGAAATACCAGGTTTACTGCTCGAATTACAGATGTGAAAAAGGATGCGGCAACTTTTACAAGGTGTTTGGAGGAAAAAGTACATTAGAAATTTCAAATTTTATGTATGATGCTTAGTTTAATGCTGCAAACTTTTGAGTGCTCTTTTAAAGTTTCCAACTTTTAAAAATCATTCATTTAAACTACATTGATCATTTATTTGTTAGAAAAGTTGACATGGCATTATTTTAAAAAGTCATGTAGGGACAATTCTATCATTAACATGATGTTATATCACCATTTTCAAGGCAAGCTGCTAAAGTAACTTAAATGAATGAAATTTGTAAGTTAAGGAGCTTAAATGAGTGATCAAAATATTGCGATACTAAATTGAGTATTGTACAAAAGATTTGAAATTTGTAGCGTCCTTTGCTAGTGTTTGGCAAATTCTTAAAAGCTAGAGCACCCTCAAGGCTACAATAGTTTCTTAGGAAGTCGCCTCAATCAGTTGGTATGGAGTTTCCTCAACGAACTTTTTGTATCACAGCTTTAACACGTGCTATCAAACATACAAATTGTGTTACTTTGCAATATAGTCATAACCAGAGGTGACAGGGGGCTTGGCTCACTTAGACAGTCCAAGTCCACCTATCTCAAAGACTCTGTTTGATTATTCAGATTTTAAATAAGATATAACTAAATATGATAGAATAAGAAGTTTACTGATTTATTTATATCATATCCATTGTTTGGTGAGTTGCGAATTTAAAGTCGGATTTGTTCATATTATATTATGTACATTATTTGGTATAATGGTACATTGGTATAAATGAATATAAAAGTTTACAAACATAGATGATAAAAATCTCTCACGATACTCGTGCTCACTTCATTTTTTATTTGTCTTTTCTTCCTCTCTTTTTTTAATTATTTTCCTTTTTTCCCGTCCATCATTCTCTAATAAAAGTTTATTAAATAGTAAACTGTATTAATATACCTAAAATGCCTAAAAATGTAATAAATATAAATATATTTATATATTTATATTTATATTGAATTAATATTATAATATATAACTAAATTTGAATATAAAAAATAAGATTAATTTAAAAAATTACTTTTGTTATTTTGAATTTCTTATACTAGAATTCAAATATTATTTATATTGAAACATAATTTTAATTTTATCAATTTAAGAAACTTGATATTTAAGAAAAATAACTTTCCTTTTACATGAGAAAACCAGACCCCTCATTTTTGGCTTGAGTTCAAGCCGGTAGGGCTTCAACATTCCCATTAAAATTTTATATAATATATGTGGTTGGGCAGCACCTCATGGTCGACTCTTTGGTCCAAGCCCGATCGATAGTCACCTCTAGTTACAATGTAATACAACCAGTAAGTCCCAGCTTAACCAGATTTGATTGTAAGCTTGATCTTCAACGCATTTGTTGATTGTCCAATATGCCTAAAATTTTTCTACATCATACTCTTGCTAGATTCAATGAACGTACTGTCGACCACCTCTAGTTACAACGCAACATAAATATAGTTAACCCACAGCTATACCAAACAAACGATAAGCCTTATCTGATGGTATGTCTACTCGATTTTCCTTCTTATGCATTTGTTGATTGTCCAATATGGCGTCAAATTTTCTAATTCAGACTCTTACTAGATCCATTGAGCGTATAGGTCTGATCAGTTTGATTTTAGAGTGGAGGAGACTCGATTAGAAAAATTATGCAAGTTCGATAACTTGACTGGATATTTTAAAAGTTCAAAGATTTAATGGGAAAAAAAACATGCAAGTACAAGGATTAAAAATAGACTTTGCCTTTTTCTTGGCAAGGATGTAGTCGGGGTTTTTGCACTTCCCGTAGCCGGGGAGTTTCCTTCATTGTATATAATGAGAAGGGTGCACTTGGTATTAGTACTTTCAAGTCATCCAGGAACTTCCTTCGTTTAAATAAAGAGCATAACCGGCACATATAATTTTTTTTTTTTTTCTGAATAAATATTTTCAATAATTATTGCGGTAAGTATTCACGTAGTAATATAGATGCATGGATTCTATGGGAAGCGATACAAATTGAAGCCATCAGTTTACATCCTAAATTAAGATGGCGCTTATTACATTTCACGACAAAATTTTAGAGAGAATAACAATGATATATTTATTTAAAAGATATTTAGAACTACAATAGATTAAAAAAATATGGTTCAAACGCTTTACGTTGAATTTGCTTTAATGAAGCAGTTTTTATTTAATTAGTGTTAATTTGTTGTATCTGTTAACACAGATTGGTTTTGTTTTCTGGTCTTTCATATTAAGTCGCAGTACTTTGAATCTTGATATTATCTTCAATCTTGCCTTTTCAACGTTAACGTTAAACTGGTCATTTAGCTTATGCGTTGTCCGGACTGGAGTGTCTATACGAATATTTTTTAACTTTTAGTATTCCGTTTAGGATTAATATAACAAAAAACTCTAAATTTGTACACATGTGACAAATTTACTACAAACTAATCTTTGCGTCACTAGAGAATCCTCACACTCATGATATATTTATTCTCCGTTAACTTCCATCAAATTTCAATGTGAAATTGCCGAGCTAGATAATACATGGCAATAACTCAGTTGACATGGCAAGTCTATGTGGAAATCCATATAATTTAGGTGCAGTAAATTTGTCATAGAACTACTAGTTTGGGTTTTTTGTGACCCAAAAATATTGAGGGTAAATTTGTCATAAATTTAATAGTTTAGAATTTTTGGTGTTATTAACCATTAATAGGAGACTTGATCAAAGAGAAAAAGACCAGATTTGCACAATGTTAATTAGTTTATGAATTTGTAGAAAAATATTGTACCGTTAGAAGTCCTAAGAATAATTTTATCTTGAAAGAAGACGTTATAATGTTAAGTTTCCTAAGCACCTATAGTTTTTAACAATAATTTTTTTTTATTGTCATGCCTAGCATTTTATTTTAGGTTGGTGATATTAATTTGTCATTTTAAGAATTCTATTTTAAGAAAGTAGAGTGTAACACCCTCGATTTTGACCCTGTGAGAAATGGCCATGAGGTCTCAAATAGGTCGACCATGGGCCATAGGCCGTGGTATTGATCGGTTCGATCTGTAAGAAATCGAGGATTGGTCATGGTTTGACCAATCGACTGACTGGTCGTGAACTAGCCAAGGTGTCGATCGTGAATTAGCCATCGACCACACAAGTGGGATTGGATTATGAACTCATGAGATGACTTTTGGATCATGAGAATCGATCACAAGATGATCATGAATCGGTGGATGGTCATGGGTTGACCTTGACCGGTCATGCTCGGTTGCGAGTGATTCCACCCGGCTATGCATCGATACACGGACGATCCAACTTGACTAGATGTGATTGTCTTTTGATCAAAAGTGCATCATTTCCTATTTAATTCTTAGTGATCATAAGGGAATCTCGGCCATGGATAGCCTTAGGATTCTTCCTTGAACTGACTATTGAACCGATGACCAAAATAGGGGAACGGATGTGGATAGCCTAGTGATAGGCCTAGGGATTCACCTGAGGACTAGTCCTAGACTCGAGCAAGCCGACCATTGTGTCGACCAATGGGCCAACCCTCCTAGGCTAACCGATTGTCTAAGATGATGGGTTGGGCGATCAAGGGGCATGATGGCTTGAACCTCGGGCGCATGAGAATCAATTTTTCAAGATGCACCAAGTAATCCCTCTTTCGGCCCTGGAACCAATTTAAATGATGGATTTTTTTGGACTGCCTTCTTATGGAAGAAAAAGGCAAAGGGGAAGAAGCCTCTAGAACCTCTCATTTAATGAAGGGGTGAGTTGTGTTATGAGTTGTCCAAGTCAAAGATTTGGCAATGATGGGTCAAAAATATATTTGGTGGCCAAGAAAAGAATTGTGCACAAATAGACCAATCAAAATTGGATACCCGAACCTTTCATCATTAACTTAGGAAGCCTAGGTACTGAGTTAGCAAAGAAGATCCTATCTTCTTCAAGTTGCCTTAATTGCTCATAAATGCGGATATCTATATGGTCCAATGAGAAAATGAAAAGCGGGCCTTCATTGATGACAACTATGATCTAGATTGCCAAGCAAGACCTAATAGGCAAGCCAACTCATTCTTTAGGCAAGATATTTAATTATGTAGGCTTCCCACAAAAGCAACTTAGGCATGCCATTTGGAAACAAAAGAGTGGACCATTTGGCTGGTAATCATGATGCCGATGAGTATAAATAGGAGGACTCCTCCTCATTTCTCACAATTTTTCCCATCCACTCTCTCCTCCTCCTCCTTCCTCTCACCTCTATATCTTTTGGCCCAAAGCAAGTCGCCCCTCTCTCTCAAGTTAGTGTTCTTAGTTTGAGGTTCATCTAGGTAAGTGTAGTTTCTTCCTTTTTCTAGTACTAACCACATCATCGTTAAACCTAGACAATTATCTCTCTAACAAGCCGAGCGTAGGTTGATGGATGATTGTGCATGTTTGTGTATTCTAAGGTTTTGCTCATGCACTTGAGTTCTCGCATGACCAAAATGAGACCACGGTTCATTGCTTAGGTTTGATTCAAGTCAACGTTCACCCATAGCCATAAGATGTGATTCAATATTGAGGCGTATCAAGTTCACATCTTAAATTGGTGCAGGGTTCCTTTATGCTTGCTAATTGAACGGAGCCTTGGTCTTAGGCTCGTTTATGATGCCGTTGGTAAGACGATGCATGATTCATGGTATGTGCATGAGGCTTGATTACGCCCTCAAAAGGGGATAAGTGCTTAAGTAATTAAGAAAAGATGAGAACTGGATTCGACTCATAGAAATCCTGGTAAAAACTGGGTTCGAGTCCTAGAGGCTGGCAAAAGACTTGGGTTCGAGTCCCAAGCTTAAGAAAGAGTTTCAATTGCATAGCTAGCATGAATAAGGCTAGCAAGCTAGAAGTACATAAGCTCATTTCATGCTTCATGCATCATGCATCATGGATGACTACAAGAGTTGTCATTTATACACACAAGAGGCATAGTATGCATTCTTGCATCTTTACAATTGATATGCCTTCGACACAGTTTGCATGAGATATTTTGATCGGAGTTAATGGTGAAGTGATATGTTAGTCGAATGTTAGAAGCTATACTTACTGAATATTCCAAGTACTCACCCATATTTCTTTTCCAAGTACTTAGAACATGGCTACAATTATTATTATTATTTATGAATATTAATTATTTTTGGGGAAAATAATTAATTATGATTATTTATTGGAAATGGTTTTAATTGAGTAATTTTGTGGGAAAAATTACTAGGGCCTATTTTCTAATGTCAATTGTGATTGATTAATTGTTATTAAGGGATATGAGTTTATTAAAGAAAATTTTTCGGAAATGAAATTTGTTGGATGGATTAATTGATTTTAGTATTATTGTAAAGTGATAAGTATTTTTATGGGGATTATGGGATTTATAAATAATTATAAGTATTTTGTGGGAGTTAAATTATTTTATCGGAACAATTGTCTATTATATTGTGTTCTTCATAAATGAGTATTTTTGGGCTATAATTCTAGTTTATTTGTATTTTGTGATGATTGATTATTTATGAGAATAATCAATTATCGTTAGTCGTGGAGACATGTGATTGGGTACTGTTAATTATTAAGGTATGTGATATTTTGGAAAGGCATACGAGTATTGTGATGTTGATTGATCGGAATTGATTGTTGATTGTCGCAATTTTTATGAGTGGTTGGACTATATTGTTGTACGTGACCTAATTGTGTATGCATTTATGATAGAGCAAAGAAAAGAACGAATTGATTGATGATGTGTTGCATGGTCACATTAAAAGGAGAGCTTGACGATGCCGAATGACCGCCAATCCTCCGGGGTTGTGCCATGGCCATTAGGTTGCCTAATAGTGCTTAGATGCGGAGTCGCGGTAGAGGCCGAACCCGTGTTCCTTCGGGAATGCCGTCGGTGGGGAATAGCCCATGACATCTTCGTGCCTCACGGGGAAGGACGATGCTTGGTCTAAGCTAGTTGACTGCCAATCATAAGGTTGTGCTGTGGCCTAGGGGGTCGTAATAATTGGAGCACGTATGGATATTGAGACACGAGAAAGCTATGTGCAATGCTCTTATTATTTGCATGCCTCTTAATCTTGTGATGATTTAAATGATAGCTTCTATAGGTTGCATATACCAAGGTTAAGTAGGGTCGTCTGTGTTTGCATTTGATTATTGAACTGTCATATGATAATGCTGCTTTGAGGTGTGGTATTGGGTTGATTGCGGAGACTAGGTTGCATGTTAGACTACCTCGAGGCTAGCGTAATTCCTAACCAAGGTTTAGGATTTTGACTTACTGAGATTTTATCTCACTGACTATTGTATAACCATTTTCAAGTTCGTAGGATGGAGAACCAACACTTGTTATGGCTTGTGGCCGTATTTGAAGGGAGTAGATTAACCCTAGCTTGTTGGTTTCATTGGTTTGATAGGAAGATACTCGTGGTAAGGTGTAACATCCTCAAAAATCAACCCCGTGAGATTGGCCATAAGGCCCTAAATGAGTTGACTATGGGCCGTTGGCCATGGATCGATTGGTTTGATTGGTCATGGTTTGATTGATCGACTGGTCATGTGACGTCCTGAAATTCGAGCCCTCTAAGGGAGGACTGAATGTTAATTTCGCCAATGCATTGTTGGTTGATCTCACTCAGAACTGATCACTCCTGAGATACTGACCTTGAGGGGAAAGGCTAATGAGGACAAAACTCGTGCGACTAAAGAACTTGACCTAGGAAAACGACTCGACCGTGAGACTTGCGTAAGGACGATCCTGTAGTCAGGCAGGCCGATTTCAGGGACGACTAGAAGTCGATTCGCGGACAGAAATAATGGGATGACGGGTGATTCCGTCTACTGTTATCGAACCCGTGAATGGCTCTATGTCGATCCTTGATAATCGTGTACTTAGAAATAAGAATCAATCCTTCACAATTTCATGTAGTCAAGGACGTCCATGTGTCGAGAAGTCTTGAACGTGAATTGGCACGAGTCGGTTACGCGTGAATCCTCGAAGCCGCCTGTCAGTCTGAGTAGTACCAAAATGGCATTCGGGCGAAATTGACAAGGCATGAGAATCCAATATTGGACTTTGAATTTTCGGGAACGTCGGGACGGACTTTTGGATGATGCTTCCTTGATAGTCGCGGTGTCGGTTGAGCCGAGTTTTGGGAAAAGGGTTTATGGACCGAGGAATCGAGCTTACGAGGAAGTGGGCCGGGAAAAATCAGTGTGGGCCTTATGCCCAAGGAGGGACAGCCATTGTGGAAGACCGAGATAAGCAAGTGAGCCCGTCGGGCCAAACCGAGCATTTACCCTTCCGAGCCCGTTGCCTAACCTTGAGCCAATTCGAGCCCAAGAAATTCCCGAGCCCGTTCCTATTCATTTTTCAGCTCGTTTCCTAGGCCCGCCTTTCATTTTTAGCCCAAGGACAGATTGGAAAATGTGCAAGGTGGAAATGACCAAAATGCCCTTGGATATTTTAAAGAAAAGTCAAAAGGAAGAGAGAGAAGATGATGTCATTTGGTTGGGGGTTGAAGCAAGCCATTTAATGGCATTAATGAGGCTTGAAGACCAGCTCTCTCTCTCTCTCCCCTTCAACTTCTCCAAAAATCGCAGCCCTTCTTCCCTTGCTTCTCCTTGCATTTTGCGGTTTCGGTTTCGACCTCTTGCCGAAATTGGAGTTGTTCGTTGCCTTCCCAGTGGAATCTCTGGGCGTGCCACCCACTGTTACGATCGGAAGAGAGAATCCGTATGGATGGCGTCGGCCGTTTTTCGATCGAAGCTTCCTTCCGATCCGTACGGCGGCCGGAAGTCGACTGTTGCCGGACCGCCTACTGTAGCGTCGCCCCCTGCGCAGCTCCGCCTTTTGCTCCGTTTCTCTCCATTTTCGACCAAACCACCGCCACACCAGCCACCCACAACTCCCCTCGACCCCCTGGAGCCTCCGGTCACCGGCCACCAGCTCACCGGAGCTCGCCAAACCGTTTTGCTCCGATCGCCCGGTTCTCCTCTGTGCGGTCGGTTTTTCAAAAGTTCTTTGAGGGAACCAGAGTTTGTTGCTGTTGTTTCTGCCGGGACCGCCTTGGAGTGTTGGGAGAGATGTCCTCAGGTGTCGGGTTCGTCGCTGCCGCCGCGCCCGTGTCGCCGGCCCGCTTAACGGGTGAGTTTAGCCCCTAATGCTTATTTAGTGCCTAAACTTGCTTAGAGTTGGGTTAATTAGTGCTAATGCTGGTTTAGGAGGGTTAATTAAGTGCATTAGCCCTAAGATAGGTGGTTAGATTAAGGGTTAAGATTAGATTAGCTTAATCTTGTTTAATTATGCTTAATTGTGTGTTATGTGCTAATTAAGCATGCTTTGCTTGATTAAATTGATTAATTGTTTTAATTAATTGATTTATTTAATTCCTGCATTTATTGATTAAATTATGTGATTTCTGAATTAAATTATTTAATTATTAAATTCGGAAATTTCCTTTGTTCATGTCTGTTTCACGACATTGTTCATGTGCACTTGTTCACGCATCGATTCACGGACTGTTCATCCGGAAGTGAAATTGTGCATAATTTCATGTGTCTTGATCATATGAAGTGAAATTAATGTGTCGTGGCATGAACATTCGCATGAATCGTGTGAATTTCACAAAAAGGGAAAAATGGTTTGTCCAGGGACAGGAAATGGACCGCCTTTATGAGAAAGAAAGTGATTCATCCAAAGGACACTTTGGAAATGGACCGCTTTTATGAGAAATGTGGGAAAAATGGTTTGTCCGAGGGACACTTTGGAAATGGACCGCTTTTTGTGAGAAATGATTTGAGGTTTCATATGCAAGCATGTGTGCATTGGCTAATGCTCAAAGATAATAAGTGGGTTGTGATGGTTTGCTTGCGTGATCACTAAATTGAAACCGCCGTCTCGGGAGAGTATCCCTTGACGTTCTTTGGGCATGCCGTCTTGGGAGAGTATCCCTTGACGTTTTGTGGGCATGCGGTTTTGGGAGAGTATCCCTTGACATCCTTTGGGCATGCAGTCTCGGGAGAGTATCCCTTGACGTTTGTTGGGCATGCGGTCTCGGGAGAGTATCCCTTGACATTCATTGGGCATGCGGTCTCGGGAGAGTATCCCTTGACGTTCGTTGGGCATGCGGTCTTGGGAGAGTATCCCTTGACGTCTTTTGGGCACGGAAGGGCACGGTTGCGCCTCTGCGGAGGAAGAGCGCCGTAGCGCCGTAGCGCCGTTGCGCCTTGGTTGTAGCCCTGTGGGGCAGTAATAATCGGAACACATGTGGATGCGAGAGTGCATGAGAAAACACGGCATCATTGGTTCCGATTATGCATGAGATGATCACATCATTTATGGCATTGATAACGTGCAGGGTGTGGCAATGGCTAGGTGAGATCGCTTGTGACGCGACTCGCATGTGATTGATGAACTGCATCATCTAACGGCCATGTGCATTGCGTGTATTGTGCTGAGTTATAACGTGCAGGGTATGGCATACCGGGTAAGGTTGCATGCGGCCCGACTATTCAATTGTTGGTTGCATTGCTTGCATTGAATGAGGTTTAACGTGCGGGGTATGGCATACCGGGTAAGGTTGCATGCGAACCGACTTTTGTTTGTTGGTTGACCTACGTCGTGGTTTGATTGCTGATTGCTGGTTGTTTGTGGTTGGGTTGAGTGAGGGGTGGTTACGGAGAGATACCCCGGGTTGAGTTGGTGTACTAACCGGGCTTAGGGAAGAACTCGCTGAGATTTTATCTCAACCCGTCGTAGTTAACCATTTTCGAGGCCCCTAGAATGGCGCACCCGCAAAGTGGAGAATCTGCTCCCGCTTCTCCGGTGATCGACTTGACGAGTCGAGTCCGATGGGTCCGAGTGACCGTGATCTTTGAACCCGAGGGTTCATTATGTACAACTGGATTAGTCTAGCATAGTTCCTTTTGATTTGGCTTAGAGGATGGATCGGCCCCTTTTGTTAGGATTGTAAATCGGAAAACAATCATCCATTGGTTAATATAGTAAATTGTATAAATGAATAGTCGAGGTTTACAACATTGTTCATCCCTCTATCCCCGATTGATTACTTGATTGTCTGTTTGGTGGGGATGGTTCGTCTTCCGCTTGCGTATAACGAAAGATTAAAATGAATGGTCATCGACGAGTCCTGGGACGTCGCTTTCAATCGACCAAGAGAAGGGGTTGTCGCGTGCTCGGGGTTCGGGGCGTGACAGGTCATGAAGTGGTTGAGGCATCAGCCGTGAAAAGTATACCAACCATACCGATGGGATTGGATTACTAGCTCATAAGATGACTTTTTCATGAGAATTGGTCATGGGATGATTTTGGATCAAGGGATGGTCATGGGTCGATCCGACCGGTCATAGTGCTTGGTCGTGGGTGTTTCCGCCCTGGGATTGTGCACCAATACACGGACGATCTAACTTGACCAAAAGGATTGTCTTCCAACCAAAAATGCATCATTCCCTATTTAATTGTTAGTGATTGGAAATGAATCTCAAATTGGTGATGTTTGACCATAGATTGGTAATATATCGGCCATGAACCATGCAGATGGATCAGACATCGATCCAAATGAGCCCAAGGATAGACCCAGCTATTCTAATGTAATCCCTAAGGTCCATAAGTGCCTGGGCTTAGTGCTAGGCCATGGGTAGCCTTGGGATTGACCTTGAATTGATCTGGGGACCAATGATCGAATTATGAGGGAAAGTCGCACTAGGCTTGGCAGGGGGTCCAAGGACTGGCTTGAGGGCCAGTCCCAGACCCCGCCCAGGCCAATTGTGCCGATCCAATGGCTGGCCATTGTGTTGACATAAGGGCCGATCCTCATGGCCGACCAACCGCCTAAGGAAGCGATTTGGCCGAATTTGTGGTATGTGACTTGAACCCCGGGCATATGTAATTTGGTTTTCCGAGGTATGTAATATGATTCCTTTTCCGGCCCTGAAACCAACTTGAATGGTGGAATTCTTCGGACCACCTTCTTGAGAAAGGAAAGGTCAAAGAAGAAGAATTCTCTAGAAACCTTATTGGATAAGGCTTATCCTCAACTTTTCAAGAGTCATGATTATGGTAAAAAATATCTTGGGGATATGATAAGGATGGATTGCACATGGCCCAATTGGAAGGCGACACCCGAACCCTCATTATGAGCCTATGGAATTTTAGAGACCTAGTTGGCAACTTAGACATTTTCCTAGTCAAACTTCTATAAATGCCAATTGATGAGGGAAACAAGTGGTCCAATGGGAAAGTGAAAGGTGGGCCGTCATTGATGATGTATACTCACTAGACCACCAAGTAGAACCTTTTAGCCATGCCTAGTTATCCTTAGGTGCAATTATTGAGGAAATAGACTTGTCACTTAAGGATTCTAGGCGGGCCACTTGGAAAGAGAGGATTGGACGGTTAGAAGTGCAATGATGAGCTCGGGGACTATAAATAGGAGGAGCCTCTCCTTCTCCCTCACCATTTTGCACTCACTTCCTCCTTCCTCCTCCCTTAGCCGCCCTCTTCCTCCTCACGCCCACTCCCTCATTTGGTTTTCAAGGAAGTCGCTTTCTCTCTCTCAAGTAGTTTCTCTAGTTTTGTGAGGTTTGTCCAGGATAAGTAGAATCTCTTATCTCTCTCTAGTATGATAATTTCTATCATGAGGACTAGGCGGTCTTCTCTTGTTGAACCGTGATTGTATGGAAGATTATGTGTACGTTGCCTTGTACATGAATCGTATGCATGTGCGTGATTCTTTCATGACCAAGATGCCATGGTTCGTTGTTGGTGTTCAGTGCAAGTTGGGAATTCCCAAAGCCATAAGGCTTTCGTCGGTAATGAAGTATTGAAACTCAAGTCTTGTATGGTATGAGGATCACCTAAGACCACAAGGTCTTGGATCAGCATCAAGACATGCTGGCTCCTAGTCTCGTTCGGTACGGGGATCGCTCAAGCCCACAAGGTCTTGGTTGGCATCGAAGTATGCCAAGCTCATGCCTTAGATTTGGTGCGGGATCCTTGTTACTTAGCGTTTGAGCCAAACCTCGGACTTAGAGTTAATCACAACATCATTAGACTTGAGTCGTAGAAAGCACGACATGCATGATTTTGTATGAGCATGATATTATTGTTGAGTCATGAATGAGTCGACTAAGGAAAGAATAAGAACCGGCATAAGTGATGCATTTGTGAGATCACCCCATGAAAGATGGGAACGATGATGGTACCCCCGCAATGGGATGTCTTGGGTAACCCCCAGAAGCTCGGGAAGCTGGCCCCGAGAAACCTTGATAAGAGTCGAGAGGGCCTGGTTGAGCTAGGACGACGTAAAGTGATCTATACGAATGCTGGTTATGCTTAAGTATGGATGAGATGTGTTATGTGTTAGCCGACACATGAGTAAGTCAAACCCTTGTATTTATGCTCGAGTATAGGAGATATGTGTTTATGTGTTAGTCGATGGGTGAATAAGTAAAGCCCTTGCATTAGTCATGGCGTTACATGTGAGTTGCAATTGATTTGCCATCGACACTGTTTGCATGAGTTGCTTTGGCTAGTTGTAATGAAGGGATGTCACGCTAGCCGAGGGTAGAGGTTTTACTTACTGAGTTTTTCCCAAAACTCACCCCTTTACCTTTATAGGTTGGTAAGATGGCTAACCCTCCTCCTGTACATTTTGGTCTACCGATGAGAATAGAAGGGTCGATCGCAGACGTCACACACATTGAAGCAAGGATAATGTACCGAAGATATACCTCAACCATATGGGTGCATGAGGGACATGTGGAGTTGGTCCCTCACCGTTATGAGGCATGGTACGTCTGGTCGGATGGTGAAATGATCAGGTCTATTCATGGCTTTAGAGACCCAATGAACCCAAGTAGAGATCCACGTCTGACGGGACAAATTCCAATTAGTGATACCGGCCCGTAACGGAAAAAGGGTTCATAATTTTGGAAGCCGCAGTGATAGCGGAGATAGGGATACCCAAGCCTTTTATATTGTGTAATATGAAAGATAATTTGTACATGAGCTACTAATTAAACTAGTGGTGTATTATATGCTTATGTCCCATGTTCTTCTAGTGATATTTGTGGAGGATGTTGTTGTTGTGTTTATGCTTCCGCATGTGCATATAAACAAAATAAAATGAATCAGGTCATCGACAAGCCTGGGATGTCGTGAAAAGAACCTGCAACTCGGACCTTGGAAGGAGGTCGTGACATAAGGGCTTGTACTTGTTAACTTCCTAGAGTTAATCAGTAGATAAATAAAGTGATACTTTTGAATGTGTTTGTTGGGTTTTCCTGCTATCCCTACTTTTGTAATTGATTGGGTGGTTGTGATTCGCTTCCACAGGTGTTTAATTATAAGACAAAAATAATGGTTGGTGATGCGTTCTAGGACGTCGCATCTAATTGACCGTAAGAGAATACGGGTTGTTGCGTGCTCGAGGGTCGAGGCGTGACACTAGTAGCTGCCATAGTGGAGTTAGAAATAATTGAGCCTTTTGTTGTATGTAATATAGCTCTTTTGATGTAAGCAAGTAGATGTGGTCGGAAGATGTTGTGTAATATACACTACTCATGTAGTATAAGTAGTGTGTTTGAAATGCTTGTATCCCATGTTGCTAATGATATGTATCGGGGATTATATGTTCACGTGTTCTGCATATGCATAATTATGAGATAAACGAATTTAGGACGACGACAAAGCCGATGATGTTGTAAAATAACCTACAACTCGACCACCTAGTCAAGGGGGTCGTTACATAGAGTATCTTAGGATGCATTTCCATGCACATCATGTTTCATTCACATGGTCATCTCATGTTAGATTAACATTTTTTTTTAACTTAGAATATTTAGTTTATTTTTTTCGAAATTATCACTCATGAGTAGGGGTGAGCATGGTCTGGATTTGGTTGGTGGAGTACCTAACCTAGAGACCGACCTACACAATGTTGGTCCCTAATTTTTGGGACTGATGTTGAACCTGGGACTGAGGATTAGACCAACCTCATGAGTTTGATTTGGTTTCAAGGTCAAATCGGGACCAACTGATTTTTTTTTTGTATCAATTTTGTATTTCTTGAAAGGACAAACATATCATTTCAAATTACATATCCATTAACAATGTAATATTGAACAACCAAACTAAAAACATCAGTACATATCAATTATAAATATGAGATAAGATAACAATAGAAATTTCAAATTGCTGAAAACAACAAATCTAAAAATGAACATGTGAGGTGAGCGATGAGTCGAGTGAATAGAGGCAAGCGACAAGTGAGTGAGGCTAAGGTGGGAGAGCAAGGATCTATTGGTTTTTTGGTCAAATTCGGGTTCTATTTCTTTCTACTTTCTAATTTACAAAGAAAATTGAACTAAGAAGAAAACAGAGAAGGAGAGGCTAGGGTTTAGAGTAAATAAAAACATATAATATACATATATATATATATATATATATAAAATATGTAATAATCTAATAGATATTATATTTAATATATAATATTACATGGTTGGTCCAGGTTAGACCAACCTTATACTCCTAAGATCAAGACCAACTATCATAGTGTAAGGTTCAAGAGTCCCAAGATTAAGAACCAACTATTCCCCTTAGCAACTTGACCAGGACCGACTAGGTTAGATTGGTCTAGTTCAGTCCGGGATTGATCATGGACCAATGCTCACCCCTATTCATGAGGTTCCATTTGGGGTTTAACAACAAAAGGCCATATTCAATTATTACCCCAACGGTTCGGTTCTTATTTTCTACCTCTTTTTTTGTTATGAAATATATGTATGAATATTCATTATATTCATGTATCTATTATGGTACATTTACATCATACATTATAAGTATATCTTCCTATCCAATGAATGTTTATCTCCCTATCCAATATATGTATGGATATTCATGTACCTATTATAGTACATTTGTATTTTACATTCTAAGTACATCTCTTTATCCGATAAATGTTCATATCTCTATCAATATATGTGTTATTAGATATATTAACATTAATGATAAGTGCATCCTTATTTTCTTATAAATAGGAGCACAAATAGTGAGAAATAAAGAATTTTGCTTCGGGCTTTTCTCTACTATCTTTGGTGTCATTTGCTTTCTCTACTTAATCTCTCTGTATTCTCTCTAGTATATACTTGCAACACAATATTTTACAACATTTTTGACAATTTAGTTTATTGCTGCTTCACATTCATTGTTTTTATTTGGAAAGTTTTTAAGTGTTCCACAAATTCTTGGACTTGCACCCGCATGTTGAGAAATAAAAATCTACCAAATTGTGTGGTAAAGCTTTCTTTAAAAGAGAACAAAATTCAAAACATGAGCCTTAGATTAATTTAGTGTAAACAAATTCTATGCACATATTATTTTATTTGCAATAGATAATAATACATAAGGTCCAGCTCAAAAACAAAAATGAATTAATGAGAGAAATTAAGTTATAATTGATAGGCCTTGGGACAACCAATGCGAAGTGTAAGCACCATTTCATGAAGTGATTTATTTATGCCCACCTCATGAGGTTCACTTTGAGAGAATCGTGGCAGGTAAGATTCCATATAACCACCGTCAACTGTTCTGAAAAGCTTAAACTATTGGACAAATATATGATTTATCATTTAAATATTCTCATTTTGGCCAAAGCCTAAAATGTAGAAATGTGTAATTGGGCAGGTAGATAAGAGTTTAGAAAGATTTGAACTCAATGTTAGTAGTAATATGATTCATTATACTTAAATTCTTACTTAAGGATATTAGATCTTCATGATATATTCATGACAAGAGGGAATAAGACATAATTGTCTCCACAGTAGTTACCTTGAAAAAGCAATGACTTTGAGAATGCAATAGTCTTGAGAAAATAATAACCTTAAGAAAATGATTTTTATAGAAATAGAAGAAATGTTAAAATCTAATTTCTCTACTTTAACTCACTTTCCTCTTAATGTATTTTATAAGATACAACTTTCGCTATATTTATAGGTGGAAAGAAGAATAGACTCTTGATATAAGCTATCAATAGATACCTTCAATAAGTGTATTCATTAGAAGTCTTCAATGAATGCCTTTAATATGTACCATCCATCAAAGCATATCATATCTTTGTAACAATCGCTTTTTAGCCTTCCATAATATATTTTTGGCATTTAAGTAATTATTAAACCATTATTTATATCATGTTAACTATGATAATTCTTACACTTAGGACATCCTGCTCTACTATCACGTGGGATTTTGTAAGATCAAAAGTTTAAACTAATAAATAGAGGCATGATTTATTTATTAAATATTTTAATGCAATAAAATTCGCATGATTTGTGCATGGCGCAAACATTCATGTTAGAAAGTTCTCTTAAGCTTGATAATCATGTCATATGGAAAACATATTTTTCTCCTATTAATTGACAGCTTCATTAATGGTTTCTTAAGAATTTTTCTCTGAAAATTCTCAAGAGAATTGAAGCAGCCCTTTTTGTCACATCCCGAATCCTAGTAGAAAAGGGGATGATATGGTCGACATTCCATCCATCCAACACACTTAGCCTCAAACTACCAAAATCCAACTCCCAAAAGTTTATGGAATAACGTTCTCACTCTAATGGTAATTAATTGAGGGACCTGAAAAGATTGGTAAAGAGAAGTGTGAGCAATCACAACTTAGTGAGTTGTACATATCTTCTAAGCTGATCAAGTAACTACTATGTATACAAAGCAATACCAAAAACTCATTATCCAAACTCAAGATCTAAAATACTTATTGAATCACACATGAGTTGTTTCATTTGAACAAAGCTTTGTCCAATTCAAAAATACTCATTTCCTCAATAATTTTAAAACAATAGTATCAATGGTCCAATCCATTGATCAATCACAACAACTCACATATCAATGATCTATTCCATTGATTAATTTCAAATCACACATTGATGGTTTGTTCTATCGACCAACCTATTATTCAATATTCTACTATAGTCATAACACAACGCCTGATGACAAGGCGACCAAGATTCCAATATTTACAAAGTCTCCATCTTCAAAATCAGTGGCTCAACCAGAAGGATATTTTAAATCGGTCTGCATACCCATAAGCCTCTCAATGGGCCCATAGCAATATCAAGCACCAAAACCGTCACGACCCATTCAAGGTCTCAAGTTGCGGGTTATTTTTGCAACATCTTAGGCATGTCGCTATCTCATTCATTTTATCTTACTTATATGCACATGTAGAAATATGAACATACAAAACCCTGACAAAAATCACTGAAATAATGTGAGAAGCAAGTCACAAAATATATTACTTCCATTATGTGACTGAGTATATGTTATATATTATGTTTTCAACTGTTATATTTACATGATGACAAAAGGTCGGGTTTCCCTATCTCCGCTAAAACTACTATTGGGAACCTTCTTGCTATGAGCTCGTATTAAGGACTGTAGTTTGTCCCGTCAAACATTATCTTGCCACTTGGGACCATTGGCCCCTTTATATCCACAAAAGGGGTCAATCCAATCCCCATTAGACCAAATGTATTAAGCCACATAATGGCGAGGGACTAACTCATCTCGTCTCTCCTCGACCCAAATTGTAGAGGTACACTTCTGGTTGGTTATCTTAGTTTTGATGTCTATTATATCTATATCAAACCCTTCTATCTTTACAGGTAAACCGAAATATTCAACATCCATACTTATATATCTGTTAGAGGTAAAGAAATGAGTTTTGGAAACTCAGTAAGTAAAACTCCTATTCTCGGCTAATAGGACATTCCTTTAGTAAAGACTAGTTAGAATTACATATAAATAGTATCCATGGCAGATTAATAGCAACTTCACATGCTATGCCTTGACTATATACAAGATTCATAACTTCAAAACTTTTGACAATGCATAAACTCATGCGAGCAACCAAATGCATACTTGACACTCATACATTTATTCAACATTGTCCTAGCTCAACTAGGCCTTCTTAGCTCAACTAAGGCTTTAGTTTCAGGTTGGGCTTCTTGGCTCAATCTGGGCATCTTGTTGGCGTGGGGCATCTTAGGGGCTAACTTAGCTGAGGTATCTAGGCTCAAACCTAGGCATCCTATTGGCATGGGGGCATCGTCATTGTCACGCCCCGAACCCCGAGCACGCGACAACCCCTTCTCTTGGTCGATTGAAAGCAATGTGCCAGGACTCGTCGATGACCATTCATTTTAATCTTTCGTTATGCGCAAGCGGAAGACGAACCATCCCCAGTCCAACAAACAAACAATCAATCAATCAGGGATAGAGGGATGAACAACAGAAACCTCGACTACTCATTTATACAATTTACTGGATTAACTAACGGAGGATCGTCTTTCGAATTACAAGCCCGTTAAAAAGGGGCCGATCCCTCCTTTAAGCCAGGCCAAAAAGAAACTAGGCTAATCCAGCTATACAAAATGAACCCTCGGGTTCAACATCACAGTCACTTGGACCCATCAGACTCGACTCCGTCAGGTCGATTACTGGAGAAGCGGGGGTAGGATTCTCCATTGCGGGTGCGCCATTCTAGGGGCCTGAAAATTGTTAACCACGACGGGTTGAGATAAAATCTCAGTGAGTTCTTCCCCTAAGCCCCGGTTAGTACACCAACTCAACCTGGGGTATCTCTCCAGAACCACCCCTCACTCAACCCAACCACAAACAACCAGCAATCAACAATAAAACATCAAGCAGGGTCAACCAACAATCAAAAGTCGGTTCGCATGCAACCTTACCCGGTATGCCATACCCTGCACGTTATAAGTCAGCAAAATACACGCAATGCACATGGCCGTTAGATGATGCAGTTCATCAATCACATGCGAGTCGCGTCACAAGTGATCTCACATGGCCATTGCCACACCCTGCACGTTATCAATTCATGCGTGCGTGCCAGAAATAATGTGATCATCTCATGCATAATCGGAACCAATGATGCCACGTTTTTCTCATGCACTCTCGCATCCACATGTGTTCCGATTATTACTGCCCCACCGGGCTACAATCAAGGTGCAACTGCGCTACGGCGCCCTTCCTCCGCAGAGGCGCAACCGTGCCCTTCCGTGCCCAAAAGACGTCAAGGGATACTCTCCCAAGAACCTTAGTTGGTATCAGAGCCAGGTTAAGGTGGATTCGGGTGTATGTTAAGCCCCTGCGGAAGGGAGTCCCACATCACTTAGGAGAAGCCCTCTGGCCTGCTTGATAATCTCCGGGTCTGCCCTCACCTCACAACTGCAGTTTTGGGGCTGAGAACCTTAGTTCAACGAACGTCAAGGGATACTCTCCCGAGACCGCATGCCCAACGAACGTCAAGGGATACTCTCCCGAGACCGCATGCCCAAAGGATGTCAAGGGATACTCTCCCAAGACCGCATGCCCACAGAACGTCAAGGGATACTCTCCCAAGATGGCGGTTTCAACTTAGTGATCATGCAAGCATACGATCACAACCCACTTATTATTTGCATTAGCCAATGCACACATGCTTGCATATGAAATCTCAAATCATTTTTCACAAAAGCGGTCCATTTCTGGTGTCCCTCAAACAAACCATTTTCCCCACCTTTCTCATAAAAGCGGTCCATTTCCAGTGTCCCTCGGACAAATCACTTTCTTTCTCATAAAGGTGGTCCATTTCTGGTGTCCCTCGGACAAACCATTTTCTTTCTTTTGTGAAAATCACACAATTCAAGCGGATGCTTATGCAATGTCACATTTAATTCACTTCATATGATCAATACACATGAAATTACACAATTTAATTTCCGTATGAACAGTAATTTCAGAATTTAATAAATAAATAATTAAATTCAGAAATTATAAATAATTAAATAAATAAATTCCGAAAATTAAATAATTAAATAATTATTTAATTAAATGCAGAAATTAATTTAATCAATAAATTAAACAATTAATCACATTAATCAAGCAATTAAGGAAAAACATGATTAATTAGCACAAAACACACAATTAGGCCTAACTAAGCACAATTAAGCATAAATAAGCAAGATTAAGCTAAGCTAATCTTAATCCACTATCTAACCACCTATCTTAGGCCTAATACACTTAATTAAATACCTTAATCAGCCTTTAGCACTAATTAACCCAACCCTAAGCTAGTTTAGACACTAAATAGGGTTTAGGAGCTAAACTCACCCGTTAAGCGGGCCGGCGACACGAGCGCGGTGGCGGCGACGAACCCGACACCTGGGGACCTCCACCACAGCGATCCAAGGCGGTCCCGGGTGAGAAACAACAGCAACAAACTCTGGTTCCCTTAGCAACTTCTGAAAAACTGACTGCACAGGAGGAGAACCGGGCTGATCGGAGCAAAATGGCTTGGCCGGAGCTCCGGTGAGCTGGTGGCCGGTGGTCCCGAGGGGTCAAGGGGGAGGTGTGTGTGGCTGGTGGGGGCAGTGGGTAGGCCAAAAATGGAGATAAACGGAACAAAAAGCGAAGCTGCATAGGCGCTGCACAGTGACGGACGGAGGACTGCCGACTTCAGGCTGCCGTACGGGACGGCGGGTGACTGATTCCGGCGATTGGTCTACGTAATTGGTACGTATTTCCTGTGCTGATCAGATTGATAGGTGGCTCGGCCCGAGATTCCACCGGGAAGGCAACAAACAACTCCAATTTAGGTGAGAGGTCCAAAGCAGAAACTGCAGGACATGCAAGGAGAAGCAAGGGGAAGAGGGCTGCGATTTTCTTCTAATTCAGCTGAGTGAGAGAGAGATATTTTGAGCTCAAAGTCCTTCATCAATGCCATTAATGGCTGCACCAATTTCCCAAGCACATGACCTCATCATCTCTCTCTTCCTTTTTGTCTCTTCCTAAAATATCTAGGGGCAAAATGGTCATTTCCATCTTGCACAATTCCCAAACTGTCCTTGGCCTAAAAATGAAAGGCAGGCCTAGGAAACGGGCTGGGAAAAGGGTAGGAACGGGCCCGGGAATTTGTTGGGCTCGAATTGGCTCAAGTTTGAATGACGAGCTAGGACGGGTGAGGGGTTGATTGGGTCCAACGGGCTCGCCCGTTTGTCTCGGTTTTCCACGGTGGCTGTCCCACCTTGGGCATGAGGCCCTCATTGTTCTCACCCGGCCCACGTCCTCGTAGGCTCATTTCCTCAGTTCGAAAATCCCTTTCCCAAAAATTCAGCTCAACCGACACCGTCGACTGTCAAGGAAGCATCGTCCAAAAGTCCGTCTCGGACGTTCCCGAAAATTCGAAGTCCAATCTTGGATTCTCATGCCTTGTCAATTTCGCCCAAATGCCAATTTGGTACTACTCAGACTGACAGGCGGCTTCGAGGATTCACGCGTAACCGACTCGTGCCAATTCACGTTCAAGACTTCTCGACACATGGACGTCCTTAACTACATGAAATTGCGAAGGATCGATTCTTATTTCTAAGTACACGATTATCAAGGATCGACATAGGGCCATTCGCAGGTTGGATAACAGTAGACGGAATCACCCGTCGTCCCATTATTTCTGTCCATGAATCAACTTCTATTCGTCCCTGAAATCGGCCTGCATGACTACAGGATCGTCCTTACGCAAGTCTCATGGTCGAGTCGTTTTTCCAAGTCAAGTTCTTTAGTCGCACGAGTTCTTTCCTCAGTAGCCTTTTCCCTCAAGGTCAGTATCTCGGAAATGATTGGGTCCAAGCGAAATCAACCAACAATGCATTGGCGAAATTCACGTTCACTCATCCCTAAAAGGGCTCGAATTTCAGGACGTCACAGTCATCATTTCAAGTGATGATGTGTTTTTATTTTTCTTTAAGTGATCATACATAATGCATTAACCAAGCTAGTTTTTACCTTTGAATTAGCCGACTCTTTCATGATCCAATATAGACGTGATCACACATATGCACAATTTGTGCGTGTCATGCTTTTTACAACTCATTTCTAGTTGTGCTAAGAATGACCCTAAGCTTGAGGCTTAGTCCAATCGTCAAGTATTGAGGTCCTTGCACTAATACAAGATATGAGCTCGGTACACCTCAATATTGGTGAACACCTTATGGCATTGGGCAACCTCAAGTTGCGTTGAATATAAGCAACAAACCATGGCATCATTTCGATTGTGTAACACTCAAGCACACAATCGGAACCATAACATAAGTGATTCTTCCAAACTTAGTCATTTATCTATTCACGGCTTACAAGTGAGTACCACTTATTCTTATGGGAATGACCATACTAGGGAGAAATAGGAAGCTTTACTTACCTGGATAAACCTTAAAACTAAGGAAACTTTGCTTGAGGAGAAGCAGCGATCGCACGGTCGAAGGAGAAAGGGGTGTGAGAGAGGGACATCTAAGGGAGAGAAGGACGAGGAAATGAGCCAAATGGTGAGAAAGGAGGAGAGACTCCTTTTATTTATAGCCCTTAACCTCATGATTACTAGTCTAAATGGCCCAATCACGGATCTTGAAATGGCATGCCTACTTTGCTAAGGTGTATGCCTACTTTGCAAGGTGGCTCACCTAAGAGAATATGTGGCATGCCTATTTGGCTTATGTAGCGGTTTATGGCCCTAATGAGCTTAAGAGATGCTTATTTGTTTCCCCTTCATTGGACCACATAAGCTTCCCTTTATTAAATAGCTTAAAGCATTCAGGTAGGGCCTAAGGGTGCGAAAGTGGTGCCTAAGCCCCTTTAGGCTCTTAATGAAATCTTTTATGTCTTGTTTTAATTGGTCCAAGTGTACTACTTATCTTCCAACGTAAATCAAAAGCCATGATGACAAAATCTTCCTTAGGCCACCTAAGCCCCATGACTCACCAAGGTCATTTAATGACTTGAGTTTCTAGAAAATTCCTTATTTTGTCCTTTATCTTCAAGAACATGGCAAACATAGAAAACCAACCGTTTGAATTGCTTTTGGGGTTGAATGAGGGATCATAAGGTACACCCTAAATTACCAATTCTAACAAGTCTGAGGTTTGGGGCTAAAGTGCCCTTCGTGAGCCAAACCGCCCATTTGGGTTGGTTAGTTGGTCAGCTAGAGGGTTGGCCCAATGGTCGACCCTCGGATTGGCATAACCAAGCCGCATGGGTCTAGGATTGGCTTTTAGGCCGATCACTAGGCCTATCATCAAGCTTGGACGTAATTGAATCCCTTAATATGATCCATGGTCCATCGGTCCGTTCAAGGACTAGATCAAGGTTGTCCACTAGTGCTAAGCCGAGGTAGAATTGGACTCTTGACTTAGTGATAAGATTGCTGGATCAATCTCACAACTCATTCCGATTAGTCTTCAATCCATCGCAACGGCTTATGGTTGGTCCGCAACTGATCCATGACCGAACTTGCTCGATCCATGAACGGCTCCCGATCATTAATAAATTGCCTAGGATTAATTGATCCATGACCGATACACGATCGCGATGGATCAACTCATGATCGTCCACAACCTATTCATGATAGGGTGGAATCACTTACAATCGGGCCTTGACTGACTAGAATAGATCTATGATTGTTCGTTGATCCATGATGGTACTTGACTATCCCATGGTCAATTCTCATGACCAAATAACCATTCCATGGCAGAATCGCTCGAGTTCACTTGCATGGTCAGTGGGTTGATTCATGGCCAATCCTTGGATCAGTTTATGGCCAGTTTATCGATTGGACCCTAATCGATCCTTGGTTATCGGCTAATCGGGTTGATCAATTCGATCGATTTGATGACTGATCCTTAGAATGGTCCATGGTCAATCTTGACCATAGACACTCCAAACCTTATAGCCATTTCTTATGGGGTCGGAATTGCGAATGTTACAAAAACCATAACCTTCAATATCCACAAAGTCAATCCATAATATTTATCATAAGTCAATTTTACAAACTAGTACATATAATCTTTCTCAACTCAGTTCATTAAATAGAATACACTTTGCAAGACATTTTTCACGTCATTTCGGATTCTAGTTTATAAACCGTGACATTTCAAAATGCCTTTCATCAAAGATTTCTCGAATCATTATATAACCCATTTCATAATATATATATATATATATCATTATATAACCCATTTCATAATATATATAACGTTTCCTAATAACTTTTCTAAAACATTTCTCAAACCATTCACAATTACCAAAATGAAGTAAATGCTTGATCCATATTTTTTCACAATAAACATGCTATTTCATAACTTATAATATCTTGAATCTCTATTGTTTTTAAGATACGAGTTTACATATTCATAAATGAGAAAATATTACTCACCTTAGAATGCCTACAATCAAACAATGAATATTGCTTGAACTGTCGAACTCGCAATTTTATCAAATAAGCGAGAAATAATGTTAAAATTGAGTAAAATGCTATCTTAGAGCTTAAATACTAACAAAATGACTTGAACACATCCACAAATTACTTGTTCAAAGTGATTATTCAAAGTGGTTCGTAACACATAACTCGAGTGTGAAACCTTAAATTCTCGCTTTGATCAAATTGATGTGCCAAAATGACTCTCATCAAAACACATGGCTCTACAATGTCGCAATCCACTATTTTAATGAAATCCCAAAGCTCAATAACTCAAGAATTGGATTTCGTGGCTTGATTTTCACAAAACTTTGAATTTGGGCTATAATTCTGAGAACTGTTATGATTGGAAGAAAAAGGGGGCGCGGATATTTATCAGACATTGCGAATCGTAATTGAATTGATTTACGCGCAACCCTTCTTTCTTTTCCTTTCTTTCGTCCTTCTTTCTTTCCCTTCTCTTCCTTTCTTTCTCGGCCGCGAATGTCCATTTTTTTTCCTCTCTTGTGGCCCCACCCTTTGACAAGTCAAAGTATTACTTTTCATGTGGGACTTCGAAAATTGATGGTCTCAAGCCTTTCTCCATGTGAAAAGTCATCGAGGCTTTCAAAATTCTCTTTATCCCCTGAATAATGACTGGTCCGGAGACTTCTCATGCATGTATTGCACAAAATTAATTAATAAGTATCATCTTTTTGTAATTCGTGTATTTCATTGTATGTACCGTGAATTAGTACTAAGTTTCTAATTATTTGCTATAGTGACTAGAATTGAGACCATCTCAAATAAGAGGGAAATTATCCAGGAAAAGTGTGAACGTCCGCAACCCTCGGATCTTCTTATATTGTCTCCCTTGATATGTTCCTTTGGTTTATCAGTCGTGAGGTGTCCGAGTAGTATTTGCGTGTCTTAACTGGTCCATTTCGGCGCACTCTCCAACATGGATATGATGCATTACCCAACAAAACTTGAACCCAAGACTACAAAAGAGAGGAGCAAACTCTTCTGCCATTTAAGCAACACCTTGTCGTTAGAGTACATACAAGCTATACACGATTTTCTTTTTGAATGAATGGTTCTCTATTTTACCTTATTTGTTCTTGCCATTTTCTTGAATAATGTAAGCTATGCTATAAAATAAAATTCCGCACATAGGAATACACTCATTATAGCTCGAAAGTCTTGATTAATGTCATAAAATAGATTGCGATGAAAATGTTTTCAGTTCATTAAAAGAGATAACAAGTTAAGAAACTTACTAATATCATTTCCGTCGCCTACGCAAAAATTATAACCATGTAGATTGATAAACTGATGGGCTATAGAGGATAGCAAGTTTCCAATCGAACAAATAGTTAACCAATTAAAATATAAAAATAATGTAGCAGAAGCAAGTTGTCAAATATGAAAACAGGGGATATTCAAAATATAAACTAGGAAACTCTGGTTTCTTCTTTCAATGACTTTATTGCAAATGAGTTTTTAATATTTCCTTTCGTAATTATTTGGGAAATTTCCAAATAAATGCCCGAGTTGTCCTCAATTTCTCAAATAAGAGCATAAAGTGAACCTTGTTTTAAATAGGGGGCTAAAGTGCTATTATTTTCTCAAATAAGGGTTGAAGTGGATATTGTTTCAAATACATACCTAAAGTGGCCATATTAGTCTCAAAGAAGAATTTGACCTCACCGATTGGTCAATGGCATTTTCATCATTTACTTTTTTTTTTATTTTCTTTCATTTTTCCTTTTTATATTTAGAAAAAAAGAAAGAAAAGGCTAAAACTTTAAAAGCAAGAGGAAAAAAACCAGGCGGTGGGTTTTTTTATTTTTATTTTTAAAGTTTGTGTTTTCCTTTTTTTTTTTTTTTTAAGTTTTAGTCTTTTTTTGAAAAAATAGAAAAAGGAAAAAAAGAAAGAAAAAAGGGAGGAAAATGAATTGTTTTTTGTAAAGGATGAAAATGCCCTTGACCAGTTGTTGAGCTCAGATCCTTTTTTGAGACTGACATGGCCACTTCATACCTTTATTTGAAATAAAGTCTACTTTAGGTCATTGTTTGAGAAATTGAGAGGAGTTTAGGCCCCGATTTGAGATAAGTTTCACTTTGAGCTTTTATTTGAGAAATTAATGGCATTTCGAGCTTTTATTTGGAATTTTTCCTAATTATTCATTCAATCTTTGGCATATTGTGGGGAAATAAAGCTAGCGAAACTAATAAATATCTATCAAACTATTTGCGTAACTAGACAATTTTTCAATTGCCCTATATCAAGTTCTTTGAAAAATATTGCTTGGATTTTGGATGTCTTTCACCATGTATTTCCTCGAAGGTTGGGCTTCCCATGTCGAAACTACAACTTAGTCGGAGATGATGGGGCAAATTACAGTGGGCTTGATGCGTAAAAAAAATCATAACAAAGTTCTAGACCAGAAGCACCAGGTCCGATGTATTTTCGGCAGTCCACTGGGCTAGTTGGCCAATTAGTAATCAGTATGCTTTGTCCCCGAGTTTTAGGGTAAAAGCCACTAAAAACTCTAAACCATTCCTACTGTAACATATTTACTCTAAAATATTTTCTCTGATATAAAAAGTCTCAAGCTTGTACTTGTGTGATAAATTAATCCTTTGTCAAAGTTCTATCAATGAGAACTGTTAAAGTCTCATGTCCTCTCTTGTATGTCCAACTTTAAAAATAATTTTGTTTCATATTTGCCAAGAATAAATGGAAAACAATCCCTAATGAGGTATGTAGGCATACTTTAATTTGAAAAATGAATAAACACATGTATCAAACTATGCCCATCCAAAGTGTGGGCCCCTTAATATAGTTATTGCCAAAGTTGAGGGAATATTTAATTATGCGCTTGTCACGTGCCACTTAACTTTATCTTTATGATAACCACATGGTTTCATAACTATATAGACATACTATAATTTAAAATATGAGTAAACATATGTATCAAAGTATGCCCATGCAAATTGTTTGCTCGTCGCATGGCACTTGACTTTATCTTTGTGATAATTCCATGGCTTCATAACTATGTTACATGGCCATGTTCAACCAATTAGCATTAGTTTAGTGAGTTGTCATCCTTAAACTTCTGTTACTTATTAAATTAAAATTTAAAGATGAATAAAGAGAATGCGTCTTCAAAAGTATCCTTAAATGTAGTCAACCTACAAAATAGGTGATATAAGTTTTTTTTAAAACTATTATTACCCTTCATAAAACATTTCTCGTTTTCATTATCTTATTGATTTTAAATTTGAATAGATGCAAATAAAGATAAAATCTCTTTGAATATATAATGTATCATATTAATTTGGAACGTGTCCAAAAGAGTAATATATCTTATTACATAAGCAATACTCATAATTTAAAGTCCAGCTTTTGTTCACTACGTGAATAAAGGCATTTTCTATCCATTCAATTCAAAATTAGATGTAAAATAATTGAATTTATTTCATTTAGGCTCCATTTGTTTGTAAAAAATAAATTGTTTGGAAAATATTTTTTTAAAAGTGATTGCTTGTATCACTTGAAATAATTAATTAATGATAAATGTATTTATTATCGACAACAACTTATACCTAAACATTTTGTAGATGATGAAAGTTTTTTTTGTTCATTCATTTTTGTTAGCGATCATGTTTAGGAAAATATTTTCCAAATCATTTATTTTTTGTATAACAAATGAATCATTAATGTTCAATAGATTTATTCACTACAATGAAAGATTAGAAATTGCAACTCATTCGAAAAATGCACACAATTAAATCGACATTTATCCAAGTCAAGTTTGAGTTGAAGTGTTCGGGCCACTTCATCTTAGAAAGTTGATTCTAGCAGTTATAGGTCGTAACTCTTGCTCAAACCACCGTCACCTCTAGGCCTACTTCTTTGGGTTTGAGCAGTCCATGGTCAATCTGCCATGAACGGTAAAGAGTTTGTGATTTAGGGGTGTGCAACCAAATGGTTCTATCTAAGAATCATAACTACCTACCTAAAAACAGGACTGACAAGCAATTCCCACTAGAATTAGTCTAGGAATAGGTTCCAAGTGAATACTCACTTAGGAAATGGACCGAACCACCTTGTTTTGAAATCAGTTTTGGAATTGATTCTATAAGCTAAAAAGCCACAACCTTAATTTCTTTTCTCCCTTAATTCTAATCTCAACACTCCTTCATCATTTGTCTTTCCTCAGAACTCTTCACTAGTCTTTCCTCTTTCCTTAGATTTTTATGGATGAATGGGCAATGTAGTTTGTAATTTATGTTTTATGTTATTTGTTCGAACATTTTATTATTTATAATTGTAAGTGACTACATGTTCATCTTATGAATTATTGTTTTTGATGGATAGAAATTTTTGTTATTCATCTTTTGCTTTGTATTGTTTTGTTACTTATAACTTCATATGATTTTGTTGTGAAAAATGAATTAAAAAAGGAAAAAAATACAGTTCTTGGGTAACCTTGGAACCAGATTGGAAAAACATGATAGGTTCTAGAACCGGTTCCAAGCAAACATGGTAGGTTCCAAGGTATAAAAACTGAGAATCGATTATAACATGGTAGGTTTCACATTGCAACTTTAAAACATGCTTACTTTGGAACCGATCACCCATACTATGAATGGCATTGGTGTCGCAAGCACTTGTGTTTGAAACTTATTCCAAGGATGATTGAGAAGTCACCCAAAAGTTTTAGGGGTGAGTATCAGTCTAGGATCAACCCCGGACCAACCCAACCTAGTTAATTTTGGTCTAGTTTCCAAGGGATTGGGTTGGTCTTTGATCTTGAGACCTTTGGACTTTGCATTGTGTGGGTTGGTCCTTGATCCTGTGAGTTTAAAGTTGGTTCAACCCATACCAACCTTATATTTATATTATATATTATATACAAAAATATTGGATATTATATCTTGTGAGTTTTGTCCACTCTAAACCCTAGCGCATCCTCCTCTCTTTTCTTTGCAATTCAATTTGCTGTGTAAATTAGAAAGTAGAAGTAAACCCATCCCTAATTTGACATAAAAAAAAACCCTCTTCATTTGCCTTGGTCTAGCTTGCCGCCTTGGCCTCGCTCGCTTGCTCACCTTGCTTACTACTTGGTTTGTGGCTCGCCTCTCTTTGCTCGCCTCCCTCGCCTTGTCGCTTGCCTTTGTTCACTCACCTTGCCACATGACTCTGTTCCCTCGTCTTGCGTGTCAATTTTCATGGTTTGTTTCTTTTTACAAGTGTAATATTTTTGTTATTATCTTGTCTTATATTTATATTTGATATATATTGGTGTTCAAAGCTTGGTTACTCAATATCATATTGTTGATAGATATATAATTTCAAATATTATGTTTGTCCATTTGAGGAATACAAAAAAAAAATGAAACAAAAAAAAAATCAATTGGTCCCAAGTTGACTTTGAAATCGGATAGGACTAATAGAGTCGGTCCTTGGTCCCAAAAATTGGAGACCAATACAATGTGAGTTGGTCCTTAGGTTAGGTGAACTGGCCCAACCCAAATCATACTCACCCTTAAAAAAATATAAGTCATAAAACTGACCGTCCCTCTCCCCCATGCAATATTTACCAATAGCCTTGGGCCACGCCATGAATCGGGCGTGCCTCAGGGTTCGAGGCCTTGATTTGACCTCCATCATTCTCCAATCCGAAGTCCCCATCGCCAGGCTCCGAGCAAATCCACATAGGTATGGATTGAATCTGAGTCAATCACGGCCCATGCTGATTAGCCGTTAATCTGCAACTCTTCATACATCTACTCGTTCTCAGCAATCCCTTTTGCCTCAGTCCTTAGTGATGGCTTGGCCCTCAACGGCATGAAGCAAGCATATGGCCCCCATCCTCAAGCCATCTCTGTGCTCGCCCTAACTATCTGAGTCGACATGATGGCTCAGCACTCTTTCTGCATCACTTTTATCGCATGTTTCGAGCACTCGACAACTCTATACGTGGTCCATTGCACATGAAGCAAACTAGCGGTTGCCTGCCTCCATTTCAACAGGGTCTTGTCGTTCCACTGGTACTGATTCCAAGCTGCGAATCCCTAGCTTGGTCCACTGTTGCTATTTGAGGCTTCCCCCTCTCTTGCCCAACACGAATGACTTGTCCCCGGTCAAGTTTGAAACACCAAATTTCTTCGTGTTCCCTCTTGAGGGAGTAGGGCAAACGTAGAGCTGAAGTGCAAAACTTGGGACAAGGAGGTGCTTTGATGCTAAAACTTCCAAAAAGTATATTTAAGTGCTAAAATTGAAGAAGAATGGGACATTTAAATGCCAACAGTGAAAATTTCTTGCTAAATTGTTGATTTGGCATTTTTCCAGTGAGTTTAGTGCAAAACGACGTTGTTTTTTGCATTGATGTGGCTATATAAGCTCAAAATGACGTCATTTTGCCTTCAAATTTGAATTTCAATATAAATAATAATTAAATAAATTAAAGAACTAAATTTAAAAAAAATAAAGGATCGTAACAGTGTTCAACGAGGGCTACATAGACCATTGTTGCCCCACTATCGCCGGCAAGGGCCGACAATGATGAGGTGAGGGTTGGTTGGGGCCTTTAGGCCCTGGGTAGGGGCTGGCAACCCTGGCCGACACTAGTGAGGGCCTGCAAGCCCTTGCCCAAATCTAGGGTGAGGGTCACTAGCCCTTGCCTAGTTGGGCCAAGGGTCGTTGGCCATTAGCGTCACCCTAGCTAGTGGCCGCCAGCCTTTGGCTTGATTAGGCGAGGGTCGATGACCCTTGTTGGATTTGGGGAAGGGTTGTGAACCTCACCCTATATCTCGGCAAGGGCTTGCAGGCCCTCATCGGCATTAGCTAGGCTTGTTGGCCCTTGCCCAAGGCCTGACGAGCTTGGTCGACCCTCCTTCCATCATTGCCCACTGACGATGTGGGGCGGTGGCGGCGAGAGCTATGTAGGCCCTCGCCAAATGTTGCTACTACCCTTTTATAAAAAAAATTGGTTCTTTTAATTTATCTTAATTAATATATACATTAAAATGCCTAGTGACCCCAGCTGACCCCGGTTGATCCTCCCCCGCCATCGCTTGCAAACTATGGTGGGATAGCGGTGCGAGAGCTGTGCAGGCCATCATTGAGTGCTGCTACTACTCTTTTTTATTATAATTTTGGTTCTTTTTTAATTAATTCATACATTAAAATTCGATTCTGGGGTAAAATGATGTCGTTTTTGGTCGATTTAGGGCTTTAGTTTGGGCAATTATAGAAATAACATTGTTTTGGGTGAGTCTAAGTTGACTCGGCTCTTTGACGAGTTACGTAGGCAATTTATATTATTGAAAATATGCCACGTAGGATTTCCGAGACCCTTTGTTAGAGTTGGCACTGAAATATTCCTTTTTCAAAAAAGTGGTATTTAAGTGTACATTTCAGAAGTTTTGACACTAAAGCATCTACTTATGTCAAATTTTGCCACTTTCACTGTACTTTAGCCAGCTACGGAGTAGTTAGTCAAGCACTTGGTTGCGGCTGGTGCCGAAGGCAAGTTTCTAAGTTGCTATCTCTGCAGCTCGGTTTGGCCCATGGTTTGGCCCATGGTTTGGCCCATCGTTCAAGTCTTCCATGAAGTAAAGCAACCCGTCTTGGCTCAGACATGTCTCGGATGTCTAGCATCATCGCTAAGAACTTGCGCACATACTTTTGGTTGTCATTACCGTGTTTCAATTCACGTAATCCCTTCGAGCATTATGTCCCCGAACTATTAGGAAAGAGCTGTTACCTCAGCCGTTGCTTCAATTCATCCCGGGTATTGACTTGTGCCTTGGCCATGTTGGATCTCCATCATAATTGGTCCGTCACCACAGCTTTGCATCACCCTATAGATACATGGAAACCATCGCTACCTTGGTCTGCTTCAAGTCCGGACGCACGGTACCAAGGTATTGTCCTATGTCAAACAAAAAATTCTCGAGCTGCTTAACATCCCAGCCGCCAAAATAAGCACATCGTTCTGGTACCTTCATGCAGCCCATCTCAAAATTGGGTGTAACCTGTGGCTCGCGTCAATATGACCACTTGCATAGTCAGTTATGCCGTCCCCTTGTGCAGTTGGTGCACGGTTTCGAATGTCATCTTCAAGAATACCCATTCGATCACCCATAGCGTAGTGCGATCTCTCAATGAGCCTGATCTGCTCATCGAGTTTCATGAATGATGTCCCTTGGCTATCTAGGGAATTCATCTTAGCTTCCAAATCCTCAATTGTTTACGATCTTCGGTTGTTCGAGTGTTGCATGATCCCACAGTGTTTCGCTACAACTCAGGCACTAATACCAAATGTCATGGTCCGGGCCGTTGGTCTAATTCAAAGACCGTTTGGCGAGTACAATCCTCAAGCCACCACTAGCACGCTAGCCTCTCAAACACGCAACGCACAAGGTTCCTAAGCCAGTCGGAGATGTCAAATAGATGAAAGTAATTGTTAAGATGGGCTGTTCTACGTCCACTTGAAGCTCACTAATAAATAATGCCCAGAATAGACAAAACAACCCCCGTGAACTAGCGTGACACTTTCTCCACTTAGCCAGAAATAGCAAACCCTAATAAATTCCGAGGCCTAAAGTTGGCTTCAAAGCACCAATTCGATTGTCTTTGCTTCCAGGTACGTGGAGCGTTCCCTGCAACGCAATCCATACAGATTTGGCAGTTTCACCCGATTCTGATCTACTCATTATTTGCGTTTTCGGTCCTTCCAACCATATTGACGTACTCATTATTGAAGTTGTTTTCCTTCTATTCAGTCGTTTCAAGCGCCTTGATGATCCCACATTTCTTCGCTGTTCACCAAAATTCTAGGATCCTTCTAACTCTAATACTTTTTACTCACTACCTTGTTCTCTTTTTCATAGTAAGAAAGCTCTGTAGAAGTCATATTGTTAACTTGTGTATGTAGAGGATATCCTTCTGCTTACTCAAGAAAGCATATTAATTCAAGTAGATGTTTTGTCCTCTTCAAATTACATAAGGAGTTTTTCCAACATCCAAAATCCGGAAAAGATATATACAGCAGGAGGGGTTGAATTCCATTAAGCTTTGGTACGAGGCGATTCAACTCCATTATCTCCCGCTGATCTTGACCTTTTAAATTGAACATCTTTTAGTTACTCTCGAGAAGAGTTTACGAAAATACTACTTTGAAGATACTTGTTATTTCGATAAATAAAATAAAGAATTGAAATGCTTTAAGTTTACGAGATAACATCTTAGATTTACATACGAGAGATTGACACCCCATTATCAGATTCATTCAATAACCTATATTAATTCCCCGTTTTCCCATTTATTAATAACCTAGGGGTATGGATGTTGGATGTAGAAATCTAGTTACTTGAAAGCTTATGGAACACCTTGCAAGTCCAATGAACCGGTCAAATCCTAATTTTTGTTCTGATATGTAGTTTTAACCTAGACTAGTTTGTACATAATTGGTGAGATTTGAACATGTGATCTCTAATTTTCATTTATTTTTCTTCACATTTTTTCTCCTTTCCTTATTTTTCCATTGTGCCCCCTCACAAGCAAGCATGTACGCGCGTGCGCACGAAGAGAGGACTACAAGAGCCACCATGGGCCTGCTGGCCATGCACCATCTCGTGTCTCCACCAGCTATGCTCGCCCCTTCGTCGTCACCATCCAGGTTAACCCCCAAGCCGCCACACTCAATCTCTATGGGTCGCGAGTGGGATGCAGGTTCTAGACAGAGTCCGGCATACCTGAGCGTAGACTTGGCGAGGCCATCAGCGGATGGCGCAAGCATACAGCCTCAAGGAGAGAGAACGCATGGTAGATGTGACGATCTGGCACGGTGGTTGGGGGTGGGGTGGGGGGAATGATTGCTGAGGCAGGAGGGCCTGGACGCAAGATTTTAAATGGGTGATGTACTGAACATGAGGAGAGCGGATCTGGATTATATGCGGAACTAGTATTAATTCACAAAAAATGCCTTTTTTCAATCCTAAACATGCTTAGACAAGACACTACCAAAATGGGTGACCTCTCGAGAATATGTCTACTTGTACTTCAAAGGATAAAACCATGAGATTTGACATGAAATGAATTAAAGCATATAATATCTTGAGTGAGTTGAATCGCATGTGTCACGATTGAGATCATGATTGGGTAAAAGAGGACAATAGTCGATGAGCGATGGGCAATGGCACAAGGACTCGATGGCAAGTGGCGATGGTGAGGGAAGGTGAGACAATGTCGACGGTGACGGATCACTAGGTCGTAGAGACTAACGGCGACTAAAGGTGGAGGGGGAGTGAGAATGGGAAAGAGTGAAGGTTCTTTGCGTCTGGATATTTTTGTGTGAATTCCTCAAAAAGTGAGGGCTGTTAGGCCGTTTATGTATACCTTAATTATGTAATTTTGCAACCTGAAAATTCAGTAAATATCCATCCTTAATTTTTTTTTTGCGAAGTTCAATAATCGCAGGCCTAAGGAGCTAATTGGCCGCACATATATATGTATACACACACATTTAAGATATTAGTTAAAATTTTTGTCTCGTACTCTCAAACTGAAAACCTCAATCTGTAATTGGCTACTAATACACTTACTTTTCTCATAATATTTAATCACCTCTTTAAAAATCGAATTAAAACCATATATATACACAAAAACAAATCTTGTAACACTTGTTTTTTAACCATTACTTATTAATTGCCCTAAAACTGCTCCTCCTCCCAAAAAGCTATGTACCATTTTTATGAGCTGAGCCCCTTCACGAATGGTTGATCGACACGTTCATTTTAAAGTTGGCACCGATCACAATAAATGCCGAGACAGAGAGAAGCGACTTCTCCTCTCTCTTTTAACAAGAAAGAAGATGGAAACAAGCCCGGCTTTTTTTCTTTCACCAAAATGATTACCCATTGGAGGAACGATGAAAGCAGAAGCCAGGCAACTCTAGGTGCGCTTTCTGAATTTTGCTCACGCTCATTCATATCTTTCTCTGTCACGTCTAGTGCCATTATCAGGTTCATATTTGTGATGATGCAGGTGAATGGACCAGCTCTGACTTCACCCCTTTATAGGAATTCCCCGGTCATATTCTTCACCAACCCAAACAGAGAGAGTAAAAGAGGAGAGAGAATTCGACCAAGATATCTCCATCTTAAATGGAACTCTGAGATGTGATCACTCAAGCTTTTATTCAAATAAAATGGAGCTATGTGATGTGATCGTTGGTGCATAGAGATTGAGATTCGAACTCAAGGGAGAGGTTCAAAGTGAGTCAAGGATAAATGATGAAGCACATTGAATGTTTTGGATTCCATTTCCATCTAGAAAAAGCAATACAATCGCAGTTCAATGTGTTGATGCTACTTTCGTGATGATGCTCATGGTTGGTTGAAACTCATTGTTTTGTTTGTTATGTCCGAGTTGAGGGTTGCTAGCATATATCACCTAGAAATGTTGAATAGGTGATAATACGAAATCTTTACAAATTAAAGCATAATAGAACAAGTCAAGATTAAAGTACAAATAAGATTAAGATTTTGGAATAGAGTTCAGAATCTATTAAGTAGAAAAACAAACTTTAGAAGCACCTAACGGTGTGCAATGAACTATAGCAATAAATAATAAAAGATTAGGGTTGAGAGAAAACTATACACAAAGTTTATAGTAGTTTGGCTTAAATGAGGCTCTACGTCCACTCTCTTACGCCGATAGCCTATCGCCTGGATTTCACTATATGATAAATAAAATATTACAACTTTAAGTGTAAACACTCAATGATAGATCACACTATCTCACTAAGTCACTCTTTTGGTACTTCTCTTACAACCACAAGGTTTTTAGCTCAGAGAAGACAAATGTGTGATCAAAGTTAGATTAGATTTTAGAATTTCAAATTACGGGCCTTGTCTCTTCTTTGCTCCTTGATGCCTTGGTCTTCTTTTATACTCCTCCACTTCCAAACTAGTCATTGGACAGCTTTCAAAGGATTGTCTTCCAGTTTACCCATTGGATAGATCTGTATCAAGAAGATTTGGTGGCCATTGAGTGATAGAAGCTATATGCTTGCTTGGTTCTAGTCACCCATACAACCAGAGTCTTGGCAAGTAGAGCTTCTCCATTTAGAAAAAACTTATCTTCAAGATTGATTTGACAATCAATTAGATTGGATCAATCTTCTATCATGGTGTGAAATTCAAACCGATCACTAGTAGTTATATGCCTTGGATTGGTCTTGTTCTAGGTCTTTTGCCTTTTGGTTGTATGCATCGTTATGAATTAGCTATGTTATGATCTTTTCACGTTCTAAACTAGGTACATTCTAAACTTTGTTAGGATGGGAATGAAAACAATTCTCTCAGTCTTTATCTTAAGAATAAAGTTTTGAGCATAAGTTTGAGTATGTTCAGCTTGAGGTAGACCTATGAATTGTCCTTGAATTTGATTTGGAATGAAATGTTTCCATTCCTTGAGTATGTCCTTGAATCAACATTCTTCAAGACAATATTTAGATTTAATAAAGTCTACTGGATAGTTTTGTCAACTTCAGAATCTAACAGGAGCTTTCTCAACAAGTCATCAATATATGTTTTTACTTGACTGATTAGATGTCCAATCTAAACAAGTGTTGTATGCTTAATTATGATGAAGCAATTAATCCTATTGCTTTTAACACAATCAAATGAGGGAAGTTGGCCTGCCTTTTTGGCTTGATTGTGGCGCATGAGCTTGTCCTAAATTGGGAAAATCTCTCTCCGTGACATTTTGCCCATTGCCCATTGTATTGTCCTACATCTAGAAGAGGAGAAGGACTGTAAAATGTCAAAAATTGTATAAGACGCTTGCTTTAGTACTTAAAGCTTTTTTCAAATCAATTAAATGTCACTTTTTAAGGAAAAAATGATAACTTAAGTACCAACACTGATATAAGTTGTCGGAAATTTGACATGACCATCTTTTATTAATTTCCCAGTCCTATGTAGCTTATTGATGTACCCAATTAGCACATAACCTTTAAAGGACTTCATCTAAAAGTTGTAAATACTAATTGTTTGAGTGACTTTTTTTGTTTTTTTTATAGTGATCATTTCTGTGACACTCATTGTTGATAGGTGATCATTTTGGTGCCAAGCACATACCGGTACACACAAGTCCTAGTGTAGTTTTGTGCTTGTGCTTGCATCAACTACACAAATACGTGCTAGTGCAAGCACAAACTAGCAGCATCAACCAGCTGCACCTCCATGTGTAGCTCGATTAGTAAGCGCAACCGAGAACCCTCCTGGACAAGGTAATTTCATTCCTCTCTTTCCTACCTTGCGCTGGATAAGTGTGAGACTAATTTCCATCCACTAAACCCATGCGTAAAACACTGAAAATCTGAGTTGTTAGTTGATGATTGGTGACGATATTATTGTTCAAAATACTGATTTTAGATGCAAGACAATTTTGATTTAATGACTAGATGTAGTATTCTCTTTGCATGTAGGCTGTTTGTTGAAATGTCTCAGTGAAGTTGTGAAGCATACATAAAAGAGTTGCTTAAATCTGTTGGTTGAAGTGTTTCACCTTACCGTTGACCTTATTCACCTTACCATCACCAAGCACCACTAGCATGGACCGCAACATCATCATGATAAACTTGAATCATCAATGGATACTAAATTATGGTCCGTTTTCACAACTGCAATAGTTGAAATTTATAGAATTTACTTCATTCATAAGTTGCAAAAACGGAGTTCGAAGAATTTGCCTTATTGAGGAGGAATCCTAATTGTTGACACCTGATCAACCAACATTGAGCGCCACATGAATGCATGAAACATTGAACAAAAACAGGAAACAAACATGGGCACACATTCAGTAATGACGAATTACAACAAGAACCATCTCCAAATTCTCAACAAATTAACGGGAAACAAGCACCCTGTGTCAGCAAAATCTCAGATTGGATAATATCATGTGTTATTTCTCAAAAATGCCTTTGAGGCATTTTGTTAGACAATATATGTGCAACAACATGATTGACTAAGGTTATGGAATCGAAGGCATGTTTTCATATGGAACCACTAAAATCAGAACTAGAATCATAGAGCCATCACATATCATCCAATTATAGCGTAGACTCAAGTGAATCAAGCATTAGTGACACTAATCACCATTAGTCATCAAACTGACAAGAAGAGGTTCATGAATTCATTGTCATTGAAGACAGACACAAGTAATGAAGTTTTTGTAAGAGTTTTCTTGATGTGGGCTATATTAATTGAGATTGTAATTTACCGTTTTATAAGGTTGGTCTATTAAAGTGAGATGTAAGAAGATCAATACCGTTGGAAGATTGGCTCGTCCTCATTCTATATTGAGGGTCGATGGATTTGAAAACAAGTATGTAAATCTCTTCTTTTCACCATCATAATGTTCAAGTTTCTAGCTATGTTGATCTTGGGATGTCATTAGGACGGCCTATAGTTTAAATGAGATTTAACCACTTCGATGCTCTTGGCCATGGAACAAGGTGAAACAGAGGAAGTAAGTGGCAACGATGTAACTTCTATTAAGAAGGACCATGGCCACCACTAGAATCGATTCACCTGAAATCATGAGTCGAGTTGAAGGAAAATCACTTCTATCAAGAACTTCTTTGTATGATCAATGTGTGTACGATGAATCCCTTCCTTTCTATTGATGGCTTTTGGTGTTAAGAGAGCGATGGAGAAGGAAGATCGAAGAAGAAATCTCAAAAAGAGGCTGAGGATCAACGCCAATGACTGAATCAAAAAACTTAAGGTTTTGTATAAAAAATCGAAGAGCTCTCGACATAGGTTGAAGTCACTTAATCGAAGGAAGCAACTGAAATGGCCATGGATTGAATTGGATGAGCACGTAGGGTAGGCACGGCAAAAGCTGGGGTTTTGAAAGGAGATGGAGGGGTCAACAACCACGTTCTCACCGCTGTTGCCAAACTGTCAAGGTAGTTGAGGAGGTGGCAATGCTGGGCGTGGTGGGTGATGGCTCCATGGGCAATGGTGGAGGGGATGGTGAAGGAGTAGAAGAAATGAAGATGCAAAAAGAATTGGGGAGGAACGACATGGTTTTGCATGATTATCTGTCCATGTGGACTGGTTTTTAAAAAAAAGCCACATCGAGTAAACTTTTTAATTATAAAATGCTACATAATTTGGGGAGTACTAAAATCATCTTTTCTTCTTCGATTTGACACTTAAGTAAGCCATCAAAAATTTTTGGTACCAAAATAAGCGGTATATGCAACTATTAGTACTTCTAATGCCATTCTTTTTATTTAGAAGGGAAGATTCTTTTCAAGTAGGACCACAATTGATATAATTTCTTGTTAATCATATCGTGTCGAAATAGGGATGTGACACAAATATGACTAACCTCAACACGAAATATTTAATAGACATGTTGAAATGCCTTGACACAAACACATCACACTTATTAAAGTGAGTTGCACAACCAGATATAAAAAAAGAAGAAAGAGTTCCAAAAAAGTTGTTTTGAATAGTTGTTTTGAACAATGTATGATTTGGTATTATTTATGGACAAGCGTCAACACATCTTTTAGGAATATGTATTTTATCCCTACAATCATCACTATTCATGATCAACCATCACAACTTTTCATGTCAACAATAACTTCTTTTCATATTCAAGAGTCACCTTTTTTTCATATTAAAGGTCACATCTTTTCATAACCAAAAGTTACCTTTTTTTTTTCATGATAACAAACTATTTCAATAATTCTCCACTTAGTATGTTATCTGTAATAATTTTCATACATATGAGAATGTATCTATTAATATTTAGACCTTCATTTAGTGTAAATAATACCATTAATGAAATTAGTGGTAAATAAAACTTTGAACCATAATTCCATCTGTTAATGGAATTATCACACATATGAATTGACATACATTCGGTTTGAATCCTATGCTTTAGCACTTTTATAGCCTTGTGCTCCCTCATACATTCATGAACATTTACAAAGGTTTATTTGACTTTTGTTAGAAGCGGCACCACTTCTCATGTTCACATAGATGAAGTTCCTAACTTATTACCCTAGTATTGTCTAGCTAAATTCTTGAACTTTATTAAAGTGCTTTCTTACACTCATTCTCCTGACTTTCCATGTGTATTAACCTTGTGCCCTAATACTCGATCACTATCAAGACACAATAGCTTGTTGTGTCCATTGAACTTTATTAATTTAGTTAGAAATTATTAAATTTGGGTTTCATTATGCTTGACCATTATCAATTGGTTTAAAATTCATTCCTATAACAATATTGCTAATTAAACTTCTTGAGAGTTCCTTATTGAATGGATTGACCAAATTATTATTATTTTGAACATAAATAATTGAAATAATTCCATCAAGAATTAGTTGTTAAATATACTCATGTTGCAAACTAATATATTTAGATTTTCCATTGTATATTTTACGATATGCCTTAGACATTGTTGCCTTATTATTGCAATGTAAAAATATGGCCGTGATTGGTTGTTGCTACGACTCTTTATCTAATAGCAAATTCTGCAGGCATTCAGCCTCTTTACCAGCTATCGATAGCGATATAAATTTACATTCCATCGTTGAATGAGCTATATATGTTAGTTTCTTTAATGCCTGAGGGACAAAACCATTTGCAACCTTGAACACTCATCTAGGTGTCAACTTGCTATCATTTGCACTAGTTATTCAACTAGCATATGAATATCCTTCTAGGACACTAGTTGTCTTCCATAAAATAGACCATAATTCATTATTTTCTTAAGGGAAAATTTCCAAAAAGGACCCGAAGTGAGCCTATTTTCTTAAATAAGGACCCAAAGTGGCCGATGTCTCAAATTAGGACCTGAAATGGCTAAATCAGTCTCAAATAATGACCTCAAATCGCTGGCTAGCCAAATGTTTGTCGGCCGGCGAGCATGTGGCATTTCTGATGGCCGAAATAAAGGCAATTTTGTCAAAAAAAATATTGATATAAATTAAAAACCCTAAAAACAAAACCCCCAAACTCTTTACATTCTGACATTTTCTTCTTATGCTCTTCATCTTCTCTGTTCTCTGTCCTCTCTCACTTGGAGCAATCAAATTTTCTATTAATGGAGCACGAATTGAAGCATAACAAGAAACCCCTACCTTTGTTTTTTCACGTTTTCTTCCTTTCTTTTTTTTTTTGTCTTCATTTCTTTTTAACGAAAAAGACAAATCTCGAGTAAAGCCATCTCTTCGTCATTTAGACACTCGTATGTAACACGAGAGCCTCAATCCTTCATCATCTTTTCCAAACCGAGAGACGGAGAACATCTCGATGTCGAGCCACTTCCATAGAGAGAGAGAGAGAGAGAGAGAGAGAGAGAGAGGGTCCTAGCATGTTCGTTTGGAGCTGAGGGAGTTGGGGATCTTGCTCCATTAACAAAGAATTTGGGTTCTCTGAGCAAGAGGGGACAAGGAACCTAGAAGATGAAGTGCAGAAGAAGAAGAACGTGAAGAGTTTGGGTTTTTTTTTTTTAGGGTTTGGTAATTACTATCAATATTTTTTTTGACAAAATTGCCCTTATTTTGACCACTGGAAAGGCCACACGCTCGCCAGCCGGCGAACATTTGGTTAGTCGGCGATTTGAGGTCTTTATTTGAGATTGGTTTAGCCACTTGGGGTCTTCATTTGAAACAACGGCCACTTTGGGTCCTTATTTGAGAAAATAGGCTTACTTCGGATCCTTTTTTGAAAATTTCCCTTTTCTTAAAGTAACCAATAATTCTACTTATGGCTTTCCAAAATATAGTATTGAACACAATAAATGTTATATCTAGTTTGGTGTAATGCATAGCATACATTAGACTTTTAATTGCACTAGCATATTTTAAGTTGTGCTAAAGGTTGTCCAACATATGGTATGTTTGACTTTTTAATACCCAAATGCTGATATTTTTGAATAATTTTCTTAATAGCATGGCTTTGAATAAAAGTATAACTCTTACTATGTTTGGTCACTTTCATACTTAAAATTGTTTCCACTTCTCTCAAATCTTTCATATAAACTGAGAAAATATATGCCGATATTTGTAACAACAATTGGTATGTCATCTATACTCCATACTCTTTGGTAAACTTTAAATAAGTGCACTTATAGACATTGTTATGATTAAATCCATATGATAATACTATTAAATCAAATTCTTCATACCATTGTTTCGTTGCTTTATTTGTTTATACTCATGTTGCCATTCTTAATTAAATTCACCTTATTTACGACTTCTATAACAAAATTAGCCTCACAATGCCAAGAATGTCACGCCCCGACTCTTGGGCACGCAACAACCCCTATTCTCTTTGATCAAATGAATGTGATGTCCTAGGACACATCGGCGATCACTCTTTTTGTTTTTCCATTATGCACAAGTAGGTCATTTTATTTATTAGCTGATTAACTCTAGGAAGTTCACAAGTACAAACCCTTACAACGACATCTTCTTATCATGTCAACGAAACCAATAGAGCCAAGGTTAATTTACTCCCTTTAAATACGGCCATGAGCCGTAACACATGTCGGTTCTCCTTCCTATAGACTTGAAAATGGTTATACAATAACTAGTGAGATAAAATTTCAGTAAGTTATAATCTTTAGCCTTAGTTAGGAAACTCGCTCGCCTTGGGTGCAGCCCAATCATGCAACTTATTGTCGATGGCGGATTAATTGCAAAGCAACCTCCACTTTGCCTAATCTATCAACATTCCAAAAACACAATCACGATACAATTTAATAGCCATCATATACAAACACATGTGATCTCACCTTATCTTGGCACACGTACCCTGCATAAACAATACAGTTCAAGCCATAATAGTTTTAACCGTCATTTCACATAATCAGAGCACTCAATGAACTTTTTCATACCTCAGTACTCACACGTGCTCCGATTATTATGACCTCCTGGGCCACATCACAACCTTATGACTGGCGGTCTCTAGTTTAAAACCAGGTATCGTTCTCTTCGTGGGCACGACTACGTCATAGGCCTCTTCCTAGACGGCATTCCCGAAGGAGTATGGGTCCGGACTTTACCGTGACTTCGCAATTGACCATTGTCAGGCAACCAACCAAAGTTAGGCGACCAAAAGGCCACAGCATAACCCCAAGGGTTGGCGATCTTTTGGTAGCACTGGGTATTCCTTTAATGTGATTATGCAGCACTACCATCAACCAATTCATTTTTTCTTTTCTCTGTCGTCAATGCAATCATAGTTCATGCTTACACAACATACTATTGTAGTTAACACACGTATAATGCAATGCAATAATAATCAATGGCCACATAACTTGCATAATTCAACAATCTAAATACGCCCATCAAATAATAATTCAAGTCACAATCTGACAATCAATTTCGACCAATCAATATCACGATATTTGCACACCTTTCCAAAATAATCACTTATTTCAATAATTAACAGTACCCAACCACATGTCTCAATATTCAATAATAGACAAACACGTGTCTCCACGGCTAATGACAATCAATTATTCCCATAAATAATCAATCATCTCAAAATAATTATAAACTAGGATTATAACCCAAAAATACTCATTATTATGATAAAATAATTTAACTCCCACAAAATACTTATAATTATTTATCAATCTCATAATTTCCATAAAATACTTATCACTTTACAATAATCTTAAAAATATTTATTCCTCCCAAAAAGTTTCATTTCCAAAAACTTTTCTTTGATAAACCAATATCACTTAATAACCTAGTAAATAATTACAATTGACATTAGAAAATAGGCCCTAGTAATTTTTCCCACAAAATTACTCAATTAAATCCATTTCCAACAAATAATCATAATTAATTATTTTCCCCAAAAAAATTAATATTTAGAAATAAATAATAATAATAATAATTCGACATTATAAAATAATATAATTCATTAATTAATTCCGAAAATAATAAATAATTATTATTTATTTAAAAAATAACAATATTATTTATTTATTACTAACCGTAGTTAACATTAACCAAACTACAGTTAACTAACCCAACTGAGATTACTTTATTCAACCACAGTTACTTTATTACAACTACAGTTAATAAATATGATTGCAGTTACTTTAATCTAACCGTGGTAACTTTAATCTAACCAGGGTTAATACTAAGTATGATTAACCAATTAATAAAATTCTAATCATCCACATCAAAAGCATAAATCAAGATTAAACTAATTAAACTACTCATAAGCAAGATTATCCCCTAATTAAGGGATTAGGAAAACAAATCACGGTTTTGCGATTCTGACGACACGGGCGCAACAGTGGCAGCGCAGCAACGCACGGCTACTATCAAAAGGTCATAGAGGTGCTCGGCAAAAGCGAGTCTTAGTGGAGGCGGTTTCCGGCGGAGGTGAGAACCGTGAGGGAGAGAGAGGCGCGGCTTGGTGGCCTCGGACGAATGGCACCATGATGGCATGGCAATGACAACGGTGACAAGAACAGTGGGTGGTGGTGGTCCAGATGGTAAATGGGGTGGCAAGGGAAAGAAACAAGAAGAAAAGGAGAGGAAAAGAGAGAAAAATGAGAGAGAAAAGGGAGGGGTGAGGGGCTGAATGCCCAAGAGGGAAAAGGAGTGACGGAGGAGAGAGAAAGATGAAGATAATTTCCCTTGAAGCCTTCTCCAAGAAGCTTCATCAATTTCCCAAACATTTCCATCATTTCCTTGACTTTTCCTCCCTTTTGTCCTCCAAAATTGAATGCAACTTCTAGAAAGGGAAATTTTGTAATTTCCCCCAAGTATAGTATACCGTACTATACGCGTATACGTGTCAAGATTTTATACAGGCTTGAATAAAATTGGTTTGGGCTCAAATTGAGGAGAAATGGGCTAGAAAATGCAATTGGGCTCAAAGGCTAGAAGTTGGGCCTAATTAGGCTCACTTGGGCTAGCTTGGGGCCCACGTGGCCAACCCCTAATAGGCACAAGGCCCATTAGGCCTTCAGTCTGTCCAACTCCTCTTGATTCCAATTTTTCGGTCTGTTGAATCATTTTCCGATAATTTTCGGGCTTACCGATAGATTCGAGAATCAATGAGGTAACATCCAATATTTTAGTCTTGACATCCTTGAAAGTTCGATACTCAAAACCAGATTGAAATTCGAGGTTAAAATCGATCAATCGTGACTTTAGTACGACATAACTATCGAGTAGCGTTTAGGGGTTCTCACGCGTTTGACCCGTGGTTGATAGTTTTTCAATCCACGATCATGACTATTTAAATCAGGGCGATCCTCGATTGTCATGGAATCATGAGAGGTTAATTGCTCATGTTGAGTACAGGCCAAAAGGAAATCAATTTAACGTCATTCATAGTTAATATCGAAGTCGTTTGGAATCACCTGCAATCCAACCTCGTACTTCTATCGAATCAATTTATTTCCATTCGCTAATTGGCTTGCAACAGTGTGGTATCATCCTTGTTTGATCCTTATGGTCGAGCAGCCTATCCCTGATTGAATTCACTAGTTGTATGCGTATTGATCCTTAATTGCCTTTTTGAATAGTTAGTTAACTTATGAGAGGCTAACTTAGAGTAAACATAACTAGCAACACATTGATAAAACAACAATTTCATAAATCTCGAAATGGGTCGAAATTCAGGATGTTATAGTAGCGAGCGGTGGCTAAACAACGAACGGCCAAGCTAAGCGATGAGGAGGACGGCTGACTTCCTTTGTCCGTGATAAGAGTGAAATGGAGAGGGAGGGTCGAATGGTGATGGGTGGTAGTTGAGTTTACTGGTAGCGGTCCAACGGTCTTGGATGGGCAGCCAACTGCTCCGGTGATTAGGCCGGCTAGGGTTCGGTTTCAACGAGGCAACCCAACAAAAACAAAGAAGAAGAGGGTGAGCGTGGTCAGTTCAGGGGTGGTGGTTCGGGCGGAGGACAATGGTTTGGCTTGCGGTTTGGTGGCTGATGACGGTGGGCGGTGACAGTTCAGCCAAGAACTGCTGTAGGTTGGAAAAAGCAGATAAAGAGGAGGAAAAAGGGCAATTGGTTCTGCAGTCGGGTGCTTGTCGGGGCTTCGGTAGTGAGCCGGCGGAGCTGCGATAACAGTAGTGGTGGCAGTTGAAGAGGTGACAGTAGCAAGGGACACAACAGCTGTCGTCGACCACAACAAAACGAAGAAGAAGGAGGAGGAGGAGGCTGTAGAGGGGAAGCGTACATGCATGGGGGAAAACCAAGAGAGAAAGAGCAAGAGAGAGGGTTGTGAGGGTGGAGGGGATGGGGGCAGCTAGGGGTTTGGTGTGGAAAAGGGGAAAATAAGGAGAGAGAAGAGAAAAAGAGAGGAAGAGAGGGAGAGAAAGAGGATAGAGGAGGGGATGGTTGAGGGGGGAAATCCGCCCCTCCCGTCATCTCTCTCCTTTTCCCTCTTTTTAATTCAAACCAAAATTGTCCCTTAGTCCATAAATGGCTAGGGACAATTTTGTCATTTCGCACTTTTTGGACATAAAATTCCCAAAATGCCCTTGGTCCGAAATATGAAACGGGAAGTACCCGATAATCATTTTTCCGGTGTTCCCAAGCAGATCAGAATTTTCGAAAATTAATGAGGCTAAAATCCAATAATTTAATTTCGATATCCGAAGGCCTAACAATCGAATTTGGATAAAAATTATGGCTAAGTCAATTAATTGCAACTTTAGTGTGCCTCAGATTAATGGTTGGCTTTTAAGAATTACGCGTATACGAAAGTCTTTAGTAGCATTTTCCTTTTGGTTAGTATATTGTGAGTGATTAGTTCAGAGCGAGACCTGACTAACAATGCATTGACGAATTATGCATTCATAGAATCCAAAATAGGTTGGAAAAATTCAGGACGTCAGAAAGAACCTTCCTCAATTTCAATATGTTTTTATCAAATTATCCACAATCAAGTTTTCAATCGTGTGGAGAAGTTTCAATTATTAATCATTCTGAGTTGAAAGCAATTTTGAAATGATTGTAGCAACTTGAAGTGGTTCAAAAACGTCAATCATATTTGAGTTTGACAACATATATTTGAAGTTTCTTTATTTACTTAGAGATAGATTTTCCATTAATTATGATAGATTCAAAATATTCCAAAGTAGTAAACCTATTCGTACCTTGCTTGTCAGTATTGTGTTGGGTCTCCAAGGGATTCCAAATATCTCTAGGATTTGTGTAAGATCGAAACAATTCATATAACCGATTTGATAGAGCATTAAAAATTCTTCCTTGGCACCTCCTTCCATAATCCTTTTCTTATCAAGATTATCACATGATGTCATGCCACTTTTATTCATAGATTTCAAAGTTAATATCATAGATGAGATAATCTATTATAACGCAAGGAAGATGACTCAAGCATATAAACATAAACAACAGTTTCAAAATACTTATCTATTAAAATTACAACACTTGATGCAGCTACTATCTCCACCTCCATGAAAATAATAGCTTAATATTGTTGAGGAAATTTGATTGCTGATGGAGATAGTGCAATAGTTACATATATTTGATGCTTTGAGGCATGACGACAATCATTGTCCTTAAGGTATTATTTGCCCCGCTATTATTATTATCGGGTTCTGAACAAATATCCCTCTAAGATATATACAAAAGTCACAAAGAAATAAGTTCAACAATGCCTCAATTTCTCTTAGAATTTTACCTTAAATGTGTTATCAAAGTTTTGTGTATGAAAAGAGGATTAGAGAGAGTTATGAAGAAGAAGTTATTTTGAATAGTTGTCTTGAATAATGTATGATTTGTTGCTAATCATAAATAACTAATCAATATATCTATTAAGAATATGTATCTTATCCCAGTCGTCACTGTAATTCATGATCAACCATCACAATTTTTTATGTCAATAATCACTTCATAAGTCACACATCTTTTCATGATATCAAACAATCTCAACACATGCTCTCTCTCATATTGTTTTTCCTCCGTACAGAAATGATCCTTCTCATATATCCAATCATATGATTTATACGTGCTTTTGTCAGAGAAATATAATCGAATAATATGGACTTAAGGATTGATCCATCTAGGGATTGTCTATTTTAGGTGTTCTCACCATTGTGAACACTCAATCAGCACTTCATCAAAATAACCTGACACCGCAAAGTTGTTAGTGGTCAGTGCAACGAGAAATGTACGTAAGCAAGAAGGCACACGCGTATGCTTGTCTTGAAAAAAGAAACAAGATGATTATCAAATATTTGTGGAGAGAGATAAATGTCTAAATGTGCAAAGTAGTATAGCAAAGATCCTTAAATGAGCGCATGCGAAGGATGTTTGACGAAAGTTTGACGTTGTTCTTCTTGTCGGTTTGCTTTCCACGTAGCAAAGAGGAAACAAAAAAATGGGATGTGTGCGTTTTGAGTGCGGTTGCTATTTACCAAGTGCTTCCTGGTATAAGTTGAAATGACCCAACCTGTTGTATGTCGAACAAGCTTCTGAAAGAAGTATCTTAAGGAACCATACAAAGCGATGACCAGTTAGGAGTAAGTGTTGATTTATATATTATTCAACAGTCCCTCTCTCATCTGATATGGTATCTGTGATAAAACAACTATAAAACAACTACGTTCTTGTTAGTGTTTGTCCATTCGTTGTTCTAGAAGCCTGTAAAAAACCACTCTTTGCTCGATGATCACTCCTGTCCTCATCAGATTGGATATAAGTCCAGTCCGTCCACAAACCAACATTTACTAGATGAGATTTTGCTTGGATACCATCTGTAACAATACAGCTCATTCCACAAGGACCAAGTTTCCAGAAGTACTCTGGGTAAACACACAAAGTTATCACCATTATTAAGAAAGTGTTTACTTATGGATAACTCAACATGGGATTCCATTCAACTCAGAATATGATATGTCACAGAAGTATTCGGATCTGGGTTAACTATGGACAAATAAGGGAAAGGCAGAATATGAAGTATCAGATCTAGGTTATCAAACTAATTGCACCCGCCTATGGTGGGGCTACCAAACCCGAAGCACTCCCTATGAAAATGCTCGCCCTGCCGAAGTACAAAAGGAAGATATTTTCTTGAATAACTTCGAAGTAAGAAAGCAGTCCAAATCAAACAAGAAAAGACACATGTCATGCATAGAGGAGAAACGGATCGTCGCCCATGAATATCGGTAAAGATATCATCAAATCCCATTTTGGCGTTGTTGGATAGGACAAAGCTTATCAGGAAAATATATAGAGAGAGAGATCCTCTCAAATATTTACTAGACCTAACTAGGACCGACCTACACATTTTCACGAAAGTATTAAATCGTACAGTGCCAAACTTAATTAAAACGACTGCCACGATCATTCCGCAAGCTGGCGATTATAAATTCAACACAAAGGACAACAAAAAGTATAGCATTGGTAAATTCTGCGCTCGTGACACTTCAAAGATGATCGATTACCGCATGACCTCTGTAATATCTTCAGCAACGTGATCATATATCAATAAATAACTTGGAATCTCTCCAAATAAATCGACTTAAAATCTAACTGGTTTGCGATTCAAAGTGATATGTTATGAATCTTGAACATGATAAAATTGAGTAATATCCAAAATTGTACAATAAATGCAAGCTAACACATTTTCACCGTTAGGTAAGTTTAACGTAACTAAATCGTTTGGAAGTGGAAGTCATTGATTTGAGACCCACAATGGCTGCTCCAAAAGTGAGGGTGTGTTTGGTAACATATCTATTCTTGGAAATAATTTCTTTTCAGAAATAGTTCTTTTTTATTTCTATTTTTTGAAACAATTTTTTAGTAAAAGAACGCGTTTGATAACTACATAAAATTTCTATTCTCGTAATAGAGAAAAGAATATGAATGCATTTGGTACGACTTACAATTTTTTTGTGACGTAAAATTTCTTTTAATTTTTTTAGATTTTTCTTTTTTTTCCTTTCTTCTTCTTTCGGTGGAGGTGGCTGACGACCGGCGTTGGGCGACTGATGGTGGCGGTGACCGGAGGCGGGTGACGGGTGATTGTGACTGGTTAGAAGAGGAAGAAGAAGAAGAAAAGAAAAAAAAGAAAATGACTTATTCCAGAAATTGTTTTTAGAAACAAAAAGCTTTTTTTTTTTGACTTCTTGTTTTTATTCCAAATTTATTCGTCGGAACAAATTTTTATTCTGGAGATTAGAATTGTTAACTGACGTTACCAAATGAATTTTTGTTTTTTTTGTTTTTTTCTGAGAAACAAAAAAAATAGAAATCAGGAGAAATAGAAACTCTATCAAACAAAGCTTAAAAGCAAAACTTTCAATCATCTATTTTAGCCTATTATATAAAGGAAACCAGTTCTTATGTTTATCCCTCCCTCTTAGACAAACCCTACTTCTCTTATTTTTCCAGATAAGGACTTGGGCTCTCGCACTTGCACCCAACCAGCATCACAATATACTCAAGCACAAATTGTCCTCTTCTTGATCCCAAACTCTCACGCACAAACACACTCACAAATGTCTTCATTTGATATATCAACCTTCACTCTTGAACATCTCAACCTCATATCCACGGGGATTTTTCTCTTATGTCTAACTCTTATCCTTTTCCTGGCGACCCTTCTCAAGCCAAAATACCCCAACAAGGTGTTCTTGCTGGACTTCGTGTGTTACAAACCCCCCGACGCTCAATGTTGCTCAAAAGAGTCGTTCATGGAGAAGGCCGGGCACTACGGGAAATTCTCAGATGCGACCCTCGACTTCATGTGCAAGACGCTGGAGCGATCTGGGCTCGGGGAGTCGACGTACCTGCCTGAGGCGCTGCTCCGGCAGCCCCCCAACCATTGCCTGGAGGAGGCGGTGAAGGAGGCTGAGGCGGCTTTGTTCGGGACTGTCGATGAGGTGTTGGCCAAGACGGGGGTGAGAGGTGATGAGATCGGGGTGTTGGTGGTGAACTGTTGCATATTCAATGTGGTGCCTTCTCTATCTTCCATGATAGTGAACAAGTACAAGCTCAAGGAAGATGTGGTGAGCTATAGCCTTCAAGGAATGGGTTGCAGCGGTGGGCTTTGTGCTATTGGCCTCGCCAAGAATCTGCTTCAGGTAACATGTTCGGTAATTATCGGTAAATGACTCGAGGCTCTCTTTGGGTATGCAAATTTGCTGCGTCTGTCTACTAAAAGTGAGATTACTTGAAGCTAAACAAAAAATTTAAATCCCTAGCAATAGAAAATAACATTCTTTATGCCTGGTTCCTTTTGCATAAAGCGTGTTTAATGATGGGATTAGGTGTCGCTTAAAGTCAGTATCATTAATATGCTCAGTTTATTTATTTATTTTTTGGATGTTTAATGTCCTTGTACGAAGCAGTTGATATGTGTAGTTTTAACATTTATTGTTTCTTTCCATTTCGGGCAAAAATAGTGTTAATAAATGGTCTGGTCCGTCGCTAGATCATCCCATGATCCTTTAGGTGAAAGAAGTCATCAACATCCGTCGAATTTCGTCAACCTCGTTTGATGATTCCTCTGCACCATCTTTAATTGGAGTCCCCACGGGGGTTGGCTTGTTTTCTCTTTGATAAGCGTCACTGTGCTCTTTAATGTCAATACGTTGTTGGTACGTTGGTGGGTGTGTGTCTATATATATATGTGCAACAAAGTTATGTCAGGTCCAAAAATATAAAATAAAAGAACACCGGTGTGATTATTATATAATCTTTCATACTTTTTAATTCGTGTAAAATATTTTTAAAGATGAAATATTCAGTGCGTTTTTTCCATAATCATGGATAAACAGATCTTGTATTAGATCTTATCAGCTAGAGGTGATTAGGAGTGATTGATTTTTGGATAAGTAAGAACCTAAAATTTGTTCTCGAATTTTAAAGCCAAGAACGTAATCTTTTTTTTTTTTCTGTGTCATTCTATCCCAAAAATATGAAATATTAACAACCTTGACGATTTTCACTTATCATGTTGATCAATGAGAAATGAAAAAAGCTTTGAAGAGACTTAACTTAGGATTAGAACCCGTTTTGTAAAGGATTTACAACCGGTCCTACTCAAGAATCACGTTGAAATCGGTTCAAAACCATTAATATAAGAGAACCAAAAACCAAATTGGTCAAGGTCAGTTTAAATTTTTTTACTCGAGAAATGAATGAATCCTCGTGAATTGGCCCGGAACCGGTCGAGTAAGGTCGGTTCAATTTGGTTCTTGATTTAAACCGGTGTTGTTGCTCACCCTTAGAGGTGATTCATTATTTGATGATTAGTTAGGCCCACCAAAGTCTGGTCTTTGCGAATAGCAAATGTGGGGGGTCTAGACAAGCAAATCCTTTGTTAGGCTTGTCGACTTGCGCAAACTTGCACTGCCTTGAATAGATTAATTTCATATAGTGAATGTAAAATATCTAATCATGAATGGATCTAGACGAGAAGTTAAGCATGACACTAGATTTGACCCGTCCATTAATCAGGCCTATTATCGACTAGCAGTGCATTGAGAGCCTGCTTCATCTCGTACATTTATTTTTATCCTCGATGAGTACAGTGCAGGAAAATGATAGATCGAAAGGAAAAAAATCAAACATAAATGCTACTTCTTGACCATTTTGCACCTCCAAAAGAATTAACTATTTATAAAGGCTCAGCAAGAATTCAGAAAAAGTAGTCCTTTCTTACTGGCCATAGTAAGCATGGTCGTTTATTTATGGTAGGCAACCACTAGTTAGGAGGCGCTGAATGAGAAATATTGGGTACATAAGAGTGGCCGGGTCAGCAATTACTAGTCCATTTATTAGGAAACATGTTTCGCATGGGGCCCACAATCATTCCTCCTCTTTCTCTTCCTTTTTCCTCACCTTCTCCTTCCATCATCTTCTTTGTTCAGCACCTATTTTTCTTTTTGCTTTTTGCATCCGCCATGGCTAGAGCTCAAGCTTGCGAAAGCCATGGCTATCTTAGTTTTGACATCTTGCCATGGGCCCACACATGACTGCCGGCAAGGGGGTTGCTAGAGTACACATCTGCGTTGTACGCAGCGCACAGGGTGGCGGCATTGGCTATGAACATGACATTGTGACCATGGTTGCCATATCTCGGGCTTACAGCCATGGCCACCTAAGTTTTGATGTCTTGTCTTGCCAGCTCACTTGAGCTCGAGCTCATGGAAGTCATGGCCGTCAAAGCTTCTGGCATGGGGATGAATGTTCCAAGGGAAAAAGCAACGGAGAAGATGAGGTAAAAGCAAGAGAGAGAGGCAGGAGAGAAGAAAATAAAGTAACAGAGAGAGAGGAGAGAGAAAAATTAATGCAAGTGAACCAAGGGGACAAGTCTTGTCCAATGAAAAAACTTCCAATTCCCTTAAGATGGATGAAGAGATACATAAATTATTTGAGAAGTATATTCTTAAGGATAGAAATTTAAGCCAAATAAAAGGCATGATAATATGACGAGGAATAAGAAATTACAATATTATATGTATTAACTTGAAAAGTTAAACCATCAGTCGTAATTACCAGAGTGAATTTTCTTTTTCAGAAATATTTTGCCATATTTTTGTAAATCCATGTTGATTATGCTAGATATATTAAGTAAGGCATAATACAGACCCATGATCATATGTTTGTTACTGATTTCCAGTTCTCAAAGCCAGTCTCTTGGGAAAAAAAAAGCTTCTAAGTTGATCTATTTGGATTAGTACGATAGAATTTGGTCATGAAGATTGCCGTAGATAAATCAAGTGATTAGAAATTAATCATCATTAGTAGTAGTTAAATTTTTTTGTTAGAATGTCACTATATTCTTATTTATCCCCTCCTTTTCTCAAGGATTTTGTTTGTGTGTATTACTTCATTTTTCTCTTATTAAATACCGAGTCTCTATTACATCCATTATAATATACTGATAACAAAAGTCCGTGTAACTCAACTTATAGCATGTTTGGTTGCAGTAATAACTATAGGATGACTGCCAATTACAGGGTAATAGCCATTACAATATGGTTGTAATAGCTATTCCCTATTACCCCTATTTAGTTTTTTTCTCGGTCAGTCATCAATCTTAGATTAATAATTTTACATATTAATTCTAACTGAATTTATTTATAGTATTCATGCAATGACAAGGTCAATTATACTTTTCTGACTTTAATCACGTTGTGATTAAATAAATAAAATATTAAATAAAGTGTGAATAATCAATGTAATGGTAATTATGCTATCTTGATAGCACATAATTATATAACATTCTTTGCCCCGCTTATCAAATATTTTATAACTCCAAATAATATTAATTGATGCTCAAATTGTGGTATAATTACTATTTCAATCATATAATTAATTAGATACTAAATAGCACTTATTCTTATATATTAACATTTACATGATAGTTATAAATCAATTATTAAACGATAGATTAAATTTATAGATTAAATTGCACTATCTTTAGGATATAGACGAGGTATAACACTAATGATTGGTTGTTAAAGTGATAATGATCATAATATATTATTTGTTTTAGTGTGATCACATTTTATGCCTCTTATTTTCGTAAAATACAAAATAATATTTATCTAATAATTTATATGGGGGTTTTAACATCATGATTGACTATTAAATCGACAATTATTATATTAAGTCTACTTTTATTTTGGTGTTGTTTCCTTTTATTGCACATTTTTTATCCTTGAAACCAAACGATATAATAGGTATTACATAAATTAAACTAAGTAGTGTAACATCCATTAAAGCTTTAACCATTATAGTATAATGACTATTATATTATAGCCTTATTCTAATATTGCAACCAAACGACTATTGGGGATGTGACCCACAAATATGCTGGTTTGGCATATATCGATATTATTAACGCAAAAGTGAAGCTTTGTCTCACTTATTGAGTATTCCCTCAATATTCAAATATTAGATGATAGAAAGTCAAAAAATAAGAAAATGATTATAATTATAAACACATCCTTAAGAAAACCAATTTCCTCTACTTCAAAATACAAGTACCGATTTCTTTTTAACCGTATTAACTATTAATGGTGATTAGCTTTTCAATCAATTAACCAACTAACAAAGACTAACAATGGCGTTGATTAATCTTGGGATCTATAATGATTATACATTACGAACCTTAAAATTAACTGAGCTAACTCCTAAGAAATTGTCTGAATGGTCGAGCACTTGGTTTTGATCCAACACATTTCGTGTCTAAAGAACAGCTCCATCCACTTATGCAAGCCATGGTGGCCACATCCATTACCTTGTAGGTGAAACATTTCCGGTTGACGTGGACGGGTCGGTTTACTTATTTCTAATTATAATCATAACTAAATCCTTGAAATAACTACCTACCTCCACTCTAACATATAACTACCTGTGGCCTAGAATGGGAACTCATTTTCTTAAGACCTTATTTACAATGATTGTTTCTTTTTATCTAATAACTTACTAACTGATAATAGGGAGCAAAACATTTAATACGGTTGTTGACTATATAAGTACATACAACGATTATATATTACAAATAGCATAGGTAATCACCTTAAACCTTGGAAGATTGCTTGAGCGCACAAGCGCTACAACGTGATCTATTCATATAAAACTTTGGTTGGCATACTTGCCACTTCATAGGTAAAACCTTATTCGAAATGTGTAGACAGAGAAGCTCGCATGTATCCGTAAAGATTAGGCGAGTTGTAAAGTTTGGATATCCTTTGTTATAACAAATTAGAGTAACTGCATCGGTCGTTTGAAAACTGATTAAATTAAGACACAATAATTTATACATCTCATTCGAGGCTACAATTTTTTGTCGCACGGTTTGAAGAGCAAAATTACAGAGTGGATTTGAATAATTAGTGTGTTATATACGCTTCTTTTCCATTTTCTAGTTACAAATGTGTCGGGTACTTCCTGGGTTTTCGTTTCGGCCTAGGCGAAGCTCTGATGGTCCCATCGCAATTGGTACTAATTTTGTTTAGTTAATTATGTAGAATAGTTTTAACGTTATTAATGCCTGAATTGCCATGCTATTTTTTTTTTTTTTTTTTTTGTTGGGGTTTCATGTAGGTGCATCCCAACTCTTATGCTCTAGTCGTGAGCACCGAGAACATCACCGAGAATGCCTACCTGGGCAACGATCGCTCCATGACCCTCATCAACTGCCTGTTCCGCGTCGGTGCGGCTGCGATCCTCCTCTCGAACCGGCCGTCCGACGCCCAGATCGCCAAGTACAAGCTCCTCCACACCGTGCACACCCACACGGCCCGCTGGGACCGCTCCTACCAGTGCATCTTCCGGGAGGAGGACCCGTGCGGCCAAGTGGGCGTCACCATCACCAAGGACCTCATGACGGTGGCGATCAATGCCATCGAGGCCAACATCGCCGTGTTCGGCCGCCTCGTCCTCCCCATGTCGGAGCAAATCCTCTACGCCGCGAACTACCTAGCGAGGCGCCTCCACTTGGCGAACGTCGACCCCTACGTGCCCGACTTCAAGAAGGCCGTGGACCACGTGTTCCCCCACGTAGGCGGCAAGCCAGTGCTCGATGAGCTCCAGAAGAGCCTCAGCTTGAGCGAGGCCCACATGGAGGCATCCAGGATGACGCTGTACCGGTTCGGGAACACGTCGAGCAGCTCGATCTGGTACGCGCTGGCGTACGCCGAGGCCAAAGGGAGGATGAAGCGGGGCGACCGGGCGTGGCAGATCGCATTCGGGTCCGGTTTCAAGTGCAGCAGTGTGATGTGGGAGGCGATCAGGACCGTCGATGGTGGGGAAGCAAGCAACCCGTGGACGGACGAGATCGACGGATTTCCCGTGGCCACAACGGACATTGGACCATTTTCTTACTATTTCGAGCCGTCTAAGAAAAAGGAGGTATGAATTTCAAGATGTAGCGATATATATGATGCTATATAGCACGGTATAATTAATGGTGTTTTGGGAGGACTATTTCTCAGACCCTATGCTTACGGGGTTTCGATTGCTTGTTATAGATGGTGTTGAGGCACTATCTCTTTTATATATTTCTTGTTGCGTGGCTACTCTGGAGTCATATCATATTGCTTCCTGATAAGGAAGTAATGTTTTCCTTAATTGGATATTTGAATTTTCCGATTATTCTAATCCAGCTGTACATAAAAATGTGCTTAGGAGATTGGATTTGCAAAAGAGCAAGGACAATCATCTTTTGGTATTCCGATTTTAAATGCCTAACTCAAGTGATTTTTCAAAGGTCTGCTTCATGACTGCCGACGGGTTAATTTGATAAATTAGGCAAGCTCAAGTCCAGATCCGATCAACGGTTCCAGCTTGTTGCTAAAAATGACCTTAGGTACTTGTTGGCAAGCTCGGACAAGGACCTATAGACATAATGCCTAGTCCGACTCAATTAGGCCCGAACCAGGCCCGGTCAGCCTGCACATTTCTTATATTTATTGTTCTAGAAGGGAAAGTTTAGAGTATAATTTTGGCCCTCTTCAAGGGTCCAGCTTAACTTAGCCTGTCCATCCATTGATCACCTCTATTCAAATGCATTGATTTACACTAGCTATGCAGATATGACAAATATGAGTTATTATTTTCTCATTTTGTTTGTAGCAATGTTTTACGTATGGGACCAGAAGGCCGGAATACATTCAATTCTTCAGTCTGTTTCTTATCACCGTGCCACCGGCCAAAACCAACCAAACTGGTCATACGTTATCCGATCAAATCGTATCATGACCAAATTTTCACTTGGTTGCCAACTTTTGTGAAAATGAAAAGTGGGCACTGCATTGGTAAGTTTTAAACATCATGAATAAGAAAATCTGAGATGTCAAGCAAGCCCTCCTTTCTACAACTAGATCCTACCTCTTCCAACCAAGCAAGGCGACATTATAAACAGTAATTATTCCTAATGTCTTCATGGAACTTTCCTCTTGTATTTTGAAAACGGCGCTCGTCACTACAACACCGACGTTATTTGATTTCAAATTCAGGGCAATCCCCATCGTACCCTCTTCAAATTCTACAAATTTGGTCGCTATTACCTCATTGCTATAGCATTAGTACGACAAAAGGTTTCAAATGCCTGTGCTATGGATAAGAAGGCAACGAGGAAATTCCTGGAGCCCAAAAGTGATCTCCATTTCTCAAAATGTTCCTCACACTCGACCTTCTTTGATGATACTCTTGAATGTGATCAATTTGATTCAATAACCCCCGACGAGCTTATCACCCATGAAAATAATTACTGACTGGTAGAATCTTTGCATCAATTTCAAAATTAAAGTGAGCAAAAAATGCACACTTAAAGGGTGTCGAGTTTTGACTTTTAAATCAGTGATAAGAGTATTTTAGACCATGCATATTTGTTTTAGGGTTTTTTGAAGAGAGACTATAAAATGAATGTATTTAATAACACATATCTAACACTAGCCTTCATATATTTCCCTTCATTTGTTTTTCCTTTCTTCTTGTTAGATATTTAAATCTTATGGTTCATTAAGTGGTTTTTTGAGCCTTTTTGGATTGTACTCTCGTACTTGTTGAAGATTGTGACCCTCTCTCCCCATCATTTTTCTTGTTTTGGGTTTCCACACAAGTTTTTCATCTTGTGTGATTTTGATTTTGGTTTCATCCTTCACTACTTGTGCTTCGATTGGTGCATCTTTTGGCATTGTTCTACAACAAATTCATATTAGAGCGAAGAAATTTCAGTCCTTTCTGCTCAAGATGGCATCTATCAAGTTTGAAGTGGCACCTTTTGATGGCCAAAATAATTTTGGGCTATGGAGGATCAAGATGAAGGCAATGTTGCGATGCAAAGATTAGCCCTTGCTGCCCGCCATGTTGCTACCCCACTATCGTCGGGAAGGGCCGGCGATAGTACGATGAGGGTTGGCCAGGGTCGCTAGGCCCCGGCTAGTGGCTGGCGACCCTAGCTAACCTGTGGCAAGGGCCTGTGGGCCCTCGCCCAGCCGAGCCAAGGGTTGCCGATTGCCCAACTAGGGGTCCTCATTGCAGGTTGCCTAGGGTCACCGGCCAATAGCTGGGGCTCGACGACCCCAACCAACCCTCATTGCACCGTCACCGGCCCTTCCCGGCGATGGTGGGGCAGTGGCGAGGGCGAGGGCTACACAACCCTCATCCGATCCTCCCCTTCCTCTCTCTTTTTTTTTTTAAATTAATTAATTAATTTTTAATAATATTATTAAAAAGTTTTTAAATATTATTTAATTAATTTTTTTAAATGCCATGTCAACACAAAAACGACGTTGTTTTGGCTGACTTAACTTCTAACGAGCCACATTATATTATTAAAATAAGCCATGTTGGATTTCCGGTGGCTTTCGCTGGAGTTAGTACTTAAGTGATCCAATTTTTTTTTAAAATGGCACTTAAGTATACTTTTCGTAACTTTTGGCACTTAAGTGTCCCCTCGTGCCAAGTTTTGGTACTTGAATTGTTCTTTTTTCTATAAAAAAAATAAGCAAACTTAAAAAAAACACACATGCCAAAAGAAAAAGAAAAAAAAGAGAGAGGAAAACTCAGCAAGGACCTCTAGGCAAGGGTCATGGATTGAGTGAGGGTCATCACCATTCACCCGAGTTTGGTTGAGGGCTGCCACCAGTGGCCCTCGTTGACCCTCAACAATGGTGGGGTAGCGATAATCCTTGGTCCTTGCACATGTTTCTTTTTTATTTTTTATTTTCATCTTTTAAGTTTATTTTCTTCTAAATATAAGTTAAATAACATTTGTATTAGAAAATTGAATTTAGACTAAAATAATGTCGTTTTAATCACGTCAGCGCCACATGCAATAGAGAAAATAATGAAAAAGACACATTACTGTTTTGCATTAGCCAAATTGGACGAAGTTGATTGAAATATTTGATTGCATCAATTTGATAAGTTTTATGATTTAATTACGCATTCACTACAAATTTTAGGGTTTTTTTTTGTTCGCATGTATCCCTCAATTCCATCTCTTTTTCCATTTGTACAATTTCGTCATGCATGACGTTTTTGCTGCTGACAGATGTCCGACAGCTCCCCCGTTTTCGCTTACCTCTTACTTATTCCTGGCGGCAGTTTCGATTTCGCAACAATGCAGCTCGTTGTCTGATGCTTTGACTCTTGAGAGAGGGATCATGGTACGGTTATGCCATCATCGTTATCATCGCCATCGTTCATCCACATCATCTGGGTTCAAGAGGGATCATGGTACGGTTATGCCATCATCGTTATCATCGCCATCGTTCATCCACATCATCTGGGTTGACTGCGAAGCTTCTTGGACGTAACCGTGCTCGCCGGATGAGCATGTTTGATCTGTCATGCATAGTTTAGGAGTGAAGCGTATGCTATTGGTGTTTGTTATGGCTCATAGAATCTCAAAGTCATCAGGGATTGGGAGTTCTTATATTCCGTGATTCGCAAGATTAGACCTTGGTTTTGAATATTGTTTGCTTCTTCTTCTGGTATTTCATTTTTATATGCCACAATCTGACGATGTCCGCACCATTTTATTGTGTTCAAATCAAATTTTCTTCACCTACCCTCTCAAGATAACCTGGGGTTGTGCCTTGCTATTATTAAAATGCCACATTCTGCCACATGACATCGTTGCCTTAGCATTGAAGTCTCTCCTTGCCATCATTAATCCATTTATTTTTTAAGTGATACACACAATCTTTTAAACAAATATTTTTTTAATGATTTATTTTTCGCGAAACAGCCAAAGTCTTAATAACAAAATGGCCAGGTTTGTGACTTGATGAATAGATCTTATCAGAATTTGGTCATCCCATAAACTTACAGGAATTGCTATGGAATTGCTATAGACCTGCTAAGTAGAAAGGAGAATGTCATATGTTAATAACTGCAAAAATGGTTCCAGGGAAAGTAAAGAGGTAGTCTTTTCAGGAAAAATTGCATCGGAAGCCCAAAATCTTGTGCGGTGATTGCAATCAAGTCCTTAACCTTTCACAGGATTTGATTAAGGCACCGTTTGTTTCATGAAAAATAAATAATTTAATTTTTTTTCAAAACATAATATTTTGTATTTGCTTAAAATAATTAGTCAAAACAAAATGTTTCATTATTGACAACAATTTATGCTTAAATATATTTGTGGAAAATGAATGATTTGAAAAACAATTTTCTAAAAGTCTAAGACTTGATTGAACGAATTGAAAGGTTTTGTACTCGGTTGGATTTCATAAATAAGGTCTAGGATTTATGGTTTCAACTTTCCTAATCTTTTATGCATGACGAGCCATATTCAAAAGGCCAAAGAGCGCACAACATAATTTCTCAAATCAAATTTCATATACCAATCTTTACATCTCTAGCATCATTAAATTTGCAATGGTATTTACCCAAATTTTTCGGGGGAAAAAACACTGGGAGTGCGAAAACTTTCGTACAGTACTTACTTTAGTGTCAAAACTTTTTTTTACTCACTTGAGTGCCATATCGAAATCATTTACTTGAGTGCCAATTCTAGTCAAACGTCTTACATGGAATATTTTATTTTTATTTGTACTTTGCTTTTTTTTTTCTTTAGGCTGGCAAGGGTCATTGACGACCCTCGCTAGTCGCGAAACCCTTGCCTGTGGCTACCCAGAGCTGGCAAGGTCATGAGGGCCCTCGCCCTAGCTGCCCAAAGCTGGTGAGGCAGTCGCGACTTTGCCAGCAGTGAGCGAGGCTGCTACGGCCTTGTCTAGGGTGCCTGTGGTGAGGGCAAGGTGGCCTTGCCCCGATCTGGCTGCGAAGGCCCTAGGCAAGGCCGTTGCGACCTTGCTAGCCACGGCGAGGCTGCGACAATTCTTGCTAGTGTTTGGTGAGGCTCTGACGGCCTTGCCCATGGCCTTCGTAGTTGAGGGCGAAGCAGCCCTTGCCCAATCTGGTGAGTTTTGCAATCGACAAGCATTATCAACGATCCTCACTGGCCCTAAAAAAAAGGAAAAAAAATTCAAAAAAATTAACAAAAAAATTAAAATATTGTCCATCGGTGACCACGTTAGTTAGTTATTTTGACATGACAAATTGAAAGTGACATTCAAGTGATCGATTTTTCAAATTTATAGCACTCAACTAAACAAAAAAAAAAAGTTTTAGAATTAAAGTGACCACTGTACGAAGGTTTTAACACTCCTAGTGTTCTGATCTGAATTTTTCTAGATTGTGAGCCATTAATTACTTATGAACGTAGCTGATTAACAAGGCTTGTTCAACCTATAGTTACTTTTATTTCTCCATCCATTCATACAATTACATCATGCATGAGGTCTATGATGCTGAGATTTGTCTGATCACTTCAATTCTTGACTTCTTTCTCACTCGTTCTTGGGGGATGGATTGGATCTTGCAGCAAAGTAGCTCGTGTTTTATGCTATCATGAATATAATCGTTCCTCCAAATCAACTGGTTTGGCTATGCAGCTTCTTGGAAATACTCTGCTTTTCAGATTAGCATATTTGATCTGTCATGGTTTAAGAATGAGGCATATCCATACTTATTTGGACTCACAGAACGTCAAATTCATGACCGATTGGCATTCTTATATTCCCTGGCTCGAGTTAAGTACAGCGGGAGTGCCAAAACTTGGCACAAAGGGACACTTAAGTGCCAAAAGTTACAAAATGTACACTTAAGTGCCACTTTTTTAAAAAAATGGATCACTTAAGTGCCAAGTCGCCGGAACCCTGTCGGAAATCCTACGTGGCAATTTTTTATTAATTTTCTTGCCTACGTGGCTCGCCGGAAACTGAATCGGCCAAAAATCAGCCAAAACGACGTCGTTTTGGCGACGTGGATTTAAAAATTATTAATTAAATAATATTAAATAATCAAAAAATATTATTATAAAATCAATTTTATTAAAAAAAAAAAAAAAAAAGGGGAGGGAGGGGATCGGCGAGGGCAGCCCTCGCCGCCGCCGCTGCCGCCGCCCCACCTCGCCGGGAAGGGCCGGCGACGGTGGGCGAGGGTCGGCCGGGGTCGCCGGGCCCCGGCCAGTGGCCGGCGACCCCGGCCGGCCTGCGGCGAGGGTCGCGACCCTCCCCCAGATCCGGCGAGGGTCGCCGGCCCTCGGCCGGGCGGGCGAGGGCCGGCAACCTCGGCCCGGCTGGGTGAGGGCCGGTGACCCTCGCCCAGATCGGGCGAGGGCGCGCAGGCCCTCGCCGCTGGCCGACCGGGGTCGTCGGCCACTGGCCGGGGCCCGGCGACCCCGGCCGACCCTCGCCCACCGTCGCCGGCCTTTCCCGGCGAGGTGGGGCGGCGACGGTGGCGGCGGTGAGGGCTGCACAGCCCTCGCCGATCCCCTCCTCCCTTTTTTTTTTAAATAAATAAAATCGATTTTAATTTTTTCAAAAATCTGACGTGGACAATTTTTTTAAAAAAAATTGCCACGTGGATTTTTTATTTTGAAAAAAATGCTCCGTCAGCAAATGAAGTCGCCGGAAAATGGACACGTGGCAATTTGGCCGGAATTTTTCGCCGTTGGCACTTAGGTGATCCCTTTTGCTCCGATTTTGACACTTAAGTGTACCTTTTGTAACTTTTGGCACTTAAGTATCCCTTTGTGCCAAGTTTTGGCACTCCCGCTGTACTTAACTCTCCCTGGCTCGCTAGATAAGACCTGGACTGTAAATTTTGTGCCACTTTCTTTTGGTATTTTATTAGTATCTCGAGTTTGGGTTCATAGAATGTCAAAGACAATAGTGACTGGCATTCTCACATTCCGTGATTTGCAAGATTAGACTTCGATGGTAGATATTTTAGCCTTTCTTCGGTATTTTACTCTATATTCCACAATCCGCGATGTCTCGCACCATGTTTTTGGATTCAAATCGATTTTTTTCCCCTACCATCTCAACGCAACCTGTGGCTGTGCCTTGCTATTTCTACCATCTAATGCCATTGCCTTAGCCTTGAAGTCTCAAGACGATTCTGTTATGTCGTGGATCAAATCAGTGACTCATGTTTAATTGGTGCCGGGTGAAAATACTGGTGCAAGTTTAATACTTGTGAAATGAATCTGGAGTGCAGAGGCATGGCTACACGTAACTTGATAGGGGTGTAGAGGCGCAGCCCCCACATCATTGTGGATCTGTATGCATATAATGTTATTCCTGTGCGATGCAGTTTAATGAATATATCACACCATTTGAACCACATAGAAAAACCAGTTCTTTTTATTTCTATATTCACTTTCTCGCAAGAAGCTTAATGAAATAATTCATTCCAATAGAGGAATTGTCTGTCATCTTGAGCTTGGTCTATTATTTGGGGAAAAAATTGCCAATCTGACAGAGGGAAGGAAGAGAAGTAAGAGGTGCCAGAGAAGCATGAATCCCATACCGGCTTAAACTGCTTAGTGGTCTCATGCTTTGATTTGGAAGAGAGAGAATGCAAGTTGCTAGAATATGGAAGTCAACTCCCCAATGTGACATCTAATGTAACAAAAAGGAGGAAACCAGATCTGAATTAGCTTTTGACCAAAACCTCTCCATGGCTGTCCTCTGAGCACTGTTCACTCGCCGGTTCAGAGAAGCTTTTCCGATGGCAGCTCAACACATTTCGAGCTGATTTTCGGAGGATCTCTCCCCCCACTCCTGCTCCTTCTCCTTCCCGAAGGATTTAACGAAGGTATGTCTCCATTCCCCATTTGAGACAGAGCTAGGGTAGGCTGGTTACTCTGTTTTGCTGAGATGGAAGTAGGGCATGAGTGGCTTTTGGGAGAGGGGTAGGGCTGGGAATTGGATTAGCCCCACCCATTCTCTTCTAGTGACAGCTAGAGACTGTCACAGGAGCTGGAGTTGTCCTCCACGCTCTGAACAGCACGTTCGGGATAGAGGGAGAATGAACCGAGGGGTTTCTATTGGCCTGGGCACCCCTGATCTCCCTATTGGTCTGGCTGGAAGGACAACCCCGGTGCACCCCCGTTGAAGATCCTACCATTGCCGATTGCGCCGAGCCAAATGCCAGCAATGCACCGGGGCATAAGAGTGCAAATAGCTGGAATGCTGGTCAACTTCCTCAGAACCAGCACTCTGGGTTTCTGTTAAATGGAGGGGAAAATTCTGCAATGCGATCCTGGGCTAGTGTAGCCCGAACTGCCATCAAGGGGTATAACCTTACGTATGCTAAACCGTTATCTCTAGGTGATGAACCCTTAGTCGAATTCACTGAAGAAGTGTTAGATGCTATGGACCCTAAGTGGAATGATTGTATTGTGGGTTACTTTGTGGGTAAAAGACTACCCTTCAAGCTAGTGGAGACTGCCCTTAAACATGCTTGGGGAGCCAAACTCATGGAGGTTATGGCGGATGATCGGGGATTTTTCTTTTTTTGGATACCCGATGCAGATTTCAGGCGTAACATTCTGGACAATGGCCCTATCACGGTCGCTCGTGTCCCACTGATTCTACAACAGTGGCACCCCCTCATGGAACTCACAAAGGACAATCACTCAAAGGTCTCGGTGTGGATACGGTTGAGGAACATCCCATTTAGTCTGTGGTCTGCACCTGGAATAGGTGGAATAGCTAGTGCTATAGGCATTCCTTTATACGTTGATCAAAGAACAGAGTAAATGAAAATGCTATCTTATGCAAGAGTTTGTGTGGAGATCTCTGCAACCGATAAAAAGATTGATAGAGTAAAGGTGAGATAAAATGGAGTAAATTGTAGTGTATTGGTCGAATATGAGTGGAGAACGGTTATTTGTAACAAATGCATATGCTTTGGTCACAAATGTAAGGAGATGGATGCTGGTAATGCTAGAAAAGCTACTTGTCCAAGCCGCGCACCTATCTCTACTTCTCATTTGTCTACTTCAACCGATGACCCTACCGTTATTCCAACTCCCGCAAGGTCCTATTGATATGCCTCACCTTGTTGATAGGTGCTCTTTCCGGTCCCTATGCTGGTTTCAACAAGGAGGGAGACATTACGGTTGATACATTTCAACAAGAAGGAAGACGTGAAGACGGGATTGGTGAAGCAACGAGAGGTTGGATCTCCCACCACTGCTCTAGTGGAACCTCCTTCCACCGCCGATGCACGGCACCGATTCTCATCCCCTCCTAGCTTCCTACACACCCTGCCGTGATGGATCCCGATCACAGCAGCTTGGCCGCCGCTACCCCCCCTTGCAGATGACATAGTAGAGTACAGCACCAACCTGTAGTAATGAGCAAGTCTAATGCCCCTACCGCCCTTGCCGGGACTCTTCCTCCGGCTACCATTTCCCTTGACAAGCAGGTCACTTGCCCCCGCCGCCCCCTCCTCTGCAGATAATACAGCAACTCCTGTGGTGCTGTCCCCCCATCTTCTCAAGCTACTCTTGAGGTTCCTTCTGCCGCGGGTCTCTCTGAAGATGCCAAACACCTAGCAGAGGCCCACGGCTACGTAGCTGGAGATGAAACCAGCTTTGCAGCCTACTACTCGGTTCAGCCCCCTCCCCAACACCAAAAAGCTGATTCTCCTAACAAGGTAGGGGGTGATGTGCCAACTCATAGCCTTGGTAGTCCAAAGAAAAAGGCTTTGATCCTTGAACCCCAGCCAGATCAGTGGCAATTAGTCTTGCCCAGCCGCCAAGCTATGCGTAGAAAATCAACTAAAACCCGCCTTCCTTCACCACCTGCTCCCAGAACTATCCAAAGAAGGCAGATCAAGAAACCTTCCAGATTTAGTGATGATGTCAAACTAACCTCATCCAAGAGCCTCGAAGATTTGGTGGCTGCACCCCCTTCTTTTTCTTCAGAGGATGACCTGGATGAACTGCTGATAATGTAGCCAGCATTAGCCGATGGTGATGAAACATCACGAGAGGCTCGAGACTACCAAAAGGCCTCCAAAACAGGCGCGCCACCCTCGTTACCTACCAGCGGCCCATCACGCAAGAAACGCTTATGACTCATAAGCTGGACAACCCTTCTCAAGCCCACTCCTCTCATTCCTAAAAATAGATGGGACTTAAGCGTCGGTCTAGAAAAAACAGGTGGACAAGCTGTCAATATGTACATGTAAATTATGAATTTTTGTTTTTGGAATGTCAGGGGGATGGTGGACCCGGTTAGACAATCCGAGGTGAGATCTTTTGTTCGCACAAATAACCTTAGTTGTGTTGGCCTGATGGAGACTAAGGTCCCTCCCCATCGTTTTGCTGCAATATCCTCTAATATCATGCCGGGTTGGCATTGGAGTGCCAACTATGGATTTTCTGATCGTGGCAGAATTTGGGTTGGTTGGAATCCTCTTTTAGTGGAGTTCTCAGTGCTCCTTATCAACGCCCAAATCATCCATGGTACTATTAGGATCCTGCAATCTGGTTCCATTTTATTCATGTCGGCTGTATATGGGGAACATACTTGTTCCTCCCATAGACCCCTCTGGAATGATATTAACCTTTTGAGTGCTACGCTCAAGGAAAGTCTTTGGGTTGTAGTGATTTTAATGCCATCCGGGACCCCACGGATCGTGTAGGAGGCTCAAAACGGATCCCCGCTTTTGATGAATTTGGGGAATGTTTAAGCCGTGCTGAACTTGAAGACTTGCGTTATGTGGGTTTTAGATATACTTGGTCTTTATTTACTGGTGAGCATAGAAAACAAAGGAAGATAGACCGGGTCTTGGTTAACAGCATATGGGCCTCTGAATATTCTTTCTCAGAAGCAACTTTCCTTGCTCCTGGAATATCAAACCACACTCCTATGTCAGTCAGAGTTTTGGCCCTTAGGACTAAGCGAAAACTGTTTAAAATTTTCAATTTCTGGATGTCTCACCCGAATTTTTTTGCCACAGTGTCCCAAGCCTGGGATTGTCAGACTCCAGGTACGCCAATGTTTAAGGTATGTAGCAAACTCAAGTTACTTAAATGCAAGCTCAAGCATCTAAATAAAGTAGCCTATTCAGACATCACCCATCAAGCCTCAGAAGTCAAAAGGGCTCTTAATATCTCTCAAGAAGCTCTCTTCGGTGATCCTCTTAACAGTGCTTTGGCAGAGGCAGAGCGTGGTCAAGCTCGGGTGTACTATGAACTGAGGTCTATGGAGGAATCTTTCCTTAAGGAAAAATCTAGAATTCGCTGGCTTAAAGAAGATGACCACAACACTAGATTTTTTCACCAGTATGTATAAAGTAGGCACCTTTGTAACCAGATCCTTTCGGTCCTGGATGTTGCGGGAAACCTAATTTTGGACCCACTGGATGTCTAATAAGCATTTGTCAACTACTTCCAGGATCTCTTGGCCCCGGCGACAACGCCCTGTCGACCCACGTTTCTGGAGGTCAAGGCAATCTTGAAGCATACTTTAAATGATAATTAGGTACGACTCTTGTTTAATCCCATACTTCCTCAGGATGTCAAGAAAGCCATGTTTTCTCTACCAGGGGGTAAAGCCCCGGGCCCGGATGGCTATAACTCAGATTTCTTCAAAAGAAACTGGGATATAGTATGACCTTCTATTATAGAGGCGATCATTGATTTCTTTAATATCGAGCACTTATTAAGGGAGATTAATTGGACTATCTTGACCCTAGTGCCCAAGGTTCAAAATGCATCATTAGTTACTGAATTTCGTCCTATTGCTTGCTGCAACACATTATACAAATGCATCACTAAAATCCTATCCAGCAGAATTGCGGCTATCCTCCTTGATATTACAAGTCCGGCTCAAATGGCTTTTGTTAGAGGCAGAAGGATAAGTGACAACATTCTTCTCACTCAGGAACTCTTTAGTGGATTTCACTCGGACAATTACTCCCCTAAGTGTGCTATTAAAGTGGACTTTCACAAAGCCTACGACACTTTGGATCAGGACTTCCTAGAGACAACATTAAAAGCTTTTGGATTTCCATACAACTTCATTCAGTTTATTATGGTTTGCGTACGCACCCCTAAATTCTCTATATCTATGAACAGTGAACTCCATGGCTTCTTCTCGAGTGGTAGGGGGCTAAGGCAAGGAAATCCAATATCACCCTACCTCTTCACACTGGCGATGGAAGTATTCACAGGTCTCCTGGAGCTACAAGCACATCGCCAAGAATACCGATATTTTTGGAGATGCAAGAAGTCCTCTCTCTCGCATCTATTCTTTGCAGATGATGTTTTCATCTTCAGCGAAGCAAAACTAGCGTCGATCTCATGCATGAAAGATGGGCTCAACATCTTCTCTAGTTGGAGTGGTTTAACTCCAAATGCAAACAAGAGTGAAGTCTTCATTTCGGGTGCCTCGGATGACATAAGGACTCAGATTTTGCAATTGTTGAACTTCCGACCAGGGTCCTTTCCAGTCAAATACTTGGGAGTCCCTATCATTACGTCAAGATTGAGCAAAGTGGACTGCCATGCCCTAGTAAGTCTTCTAACGGCTAGAGTTCAATCCTGGACGCATCGCTTTCTTTCCTTTGCGGGTCGCCTACAACTTATCAGGTTTGTCCTACATGCTATCCAAGTTTACTGGGCATCAATTTTCTGGTTGCCTTCTTCTATAGTAGACAAGATAGAACAAATCTGTCGGCAGTTCCTTTGGAAAGGACCAGGCCTAGGCCCGGGAGGTGCTAAAGTCTCGTGGGATGATGTATGCATGCCTAAACAAGAAGGGGGACTAGGGATTCGGAAAATTCGGGACAATAATAAAGCTGCAATGCTTAAGCATATATGGATTCTATTAACTGATAAAGAATCCCTATGGTGCAAGTGGATTCACTCTACCCACCTTAAAAGGGTAAACTTTTGGCTTGCCACAACACCGACCTTTTGCTCTTGGGCTTGGAGGAAAATTCTCTCGCTGAAGGGGGAGTATACAAACTATTTCAGGTGGAAAATAGGAGATGGCAAAACCACCTCCTTGTGGTTTGACCCGTGGCTAGACATTGGCCCCCTCAACACGCTCTTTGATGACAACTACATCATTCAATCAGGCATCACTAGACATGCTAAGGTAGCTGATCTTTTCTCCTTGGACGGGTTGACGGTGTTACAGGTACTCCACATGTGGCGAGTCACAATCCCCCCCCTTAACCATGGCGAGGATTCTCTTAGCTGGCCCCATCATCCTTCGGGTAAGTTTTCCCTAGCCTCAGCTTGGGCCATCATTTGGAAAAAAGTGGCTCGGGTCCCTTGGGCTTCATGTGTATGGGACAAAGCTGTTGTTCCTAGGCACCGATTCCTTCTGTGGCTAATCTCTAGGAAGCGCCTTCCCACCCAGGCCCTCCTTATGTCATTTGGTAGGATACCTCAAGCGCTATGTGCCTTCTGTAACCTCACCCCTGATTCGATAGATCACCTCTTTTTTGAGTGCCATGTCTCCTTATCCCTCGCTTATTTTTGGGCTGTAAAGTGTAATTTTTCTTGGAGGAGTCTCCCTTGGGTCGAAACCCTCCGTAGGTTGTTCAGCACTTCGGACAAAGTTTTTATTTTGACATCGTCAGGTTCTCCTTTGGGGCTCTTTATTACATCATTTGGAAGTCCAGGAATGACATGATCTTCCAAGCTACCAACTTATGTTTGCCCTTTATGAAGCAATATCCGATTAAAGCGGTAAAGGACAAAGCCTTCTCCCGTAAACCGTCATTGATTCCTCGAAGAACGGGAGACTGCAAAGTGCGTACTTGGGGGATTGACCCTTGTATTTTCCTTCTTTGACTAATGGAAAGGCTGGTCCTGTCTTCTTCCAGTCCTTTTGTTTGTATATCTGTAACCTTCTTTTTGGTTTTTCTAGTGAACCTGGTACTCTCTCGCTCTAGTGACTTGTTGTCCTACTGAGTGCGTGTCTGGTGCCGGGCTGCACTACCCTTGTAAATTCTGGTTAATAGCTATATTACACTTACCCTTTACCAAAAAAAAAAAAAAAACTCCCCAATGTTGGTTACTTGAGAAGGCAAAATACCATGTACCAAATCAGATGTTTGCGGGCTAATTAAAACTTGATAATTGACATGACTCTCTTGCTTCCCCTACCGCCCACAAAAGACAACTAAATTTATTAGTTCCACATTCCTTGTGCAGCAAGCGTATGAATGATGTATTATAATTACTACATCTTCATTTGATACCAGGAACGTTGGTCTCTATATATGCATAAGCATATAGCATTCCAGTTTTTCTTCACAGTTGACATTTGTGCCAACACTCTCACATATGGCTGAGCTAATTGGAACGGAGTCAGATGGTATAGAGTCCATTAGAAATGAGTTATCAGAGCTAGGAAGGAGCCTCAGATCATCATTTCGGCTTCAGGGATCGAGTTTTCGAAGCACTTCAGCTGTAAGCACAACAAAAGATGATAACAACGATGAATATGATCTCCAATGGGCTTCCATTGAGAGGTTACCAACTTTTGAGCGGTTGAGGTCATCACTGTTTGATAGTGAGATCGATGGAAGGGCAGTTGATGATAAAGGAAAGAAAGTGGTTGATGTTTCCAAGCTTGGTGCATTGGAACGTCATTTTTTTGTACAGAAGCTCATCAAGCATATTGAGAATGACAACCTTAATTTGTTGTGCAAGATTAGAGACAGAACAGAAAAGTAAGCTTATTCTTCTCCTCTTGATAATAGGAGTTGCTTCCATATTCAGAAAGTCGAATGGCTATAGAGTTGCCTAGATACATTAAACCTGTATGAGAATAAAAGATTTGTGCAGACCTAAGCAGCATGAGACTCCAAAAGTTCATTAACAGATGAAAACACTTCTGTTCATAAAATGCGTTCCAATGTACATGCTTGCATTTGATCTTGGTAAGAGGCCACACTGTCCCATGTTGGCGACTAATTTGAATGAGGATTTGCTTTCTTCTATGTTGGCGACTAATTTGAATGAGGATTTGCTTTCTTCTTACTTTTTTCTTTCCTCTTTTACTTCCTCAAACTCATCCCACAGGTCTTATTTTTAATGTAGTAATGAAAAAAATTGCTGTCAAACTGTTTTCCACAGGGTTGGTGTCAAATTACCCACCATAGAAGTCAGATTTCTGAATTTATGTATTGAAGCAGACTGTGAGATAGTTCAAGGAAAGCCCCTGCCCACTCTCTGGAATTCTCTAAAGAGCATGCTTCCTGTAAGTACGGTTCTTGTGGTGTAGATTGTAGGAATTCTTGCTTTTCACCATTTATGAACAAGCAGCTAAATATAAAGAATTTAATCCATTTTATGTGAACTTCTTTCCAACATGTATTTCTATACCATCAACAAATATATTTGGAAGTTCTTTAAGTCCTGTCATCTTGAATGTGGTTTTCTATTGTACTGATGCATGCACTTTCTTCTATTTCTTGAGAAAAAATCAGGCTAAGAAGGAGCTTGTGCTTCTTGAAGAGAATAAGTTAAGGAAGTGTTGCCTATAATTTCTCACATGTTTGTTCAAATATACTAGTGCCAATTAGAGGCTGTATATTTGGAAGTGCAGCAAAACTACGTATATCTCAATTTTCTCCTTTGCGAACACTGTTTCTTTTCTTCTTTTTCCCATGCCCATTCTTTCATCCTTCCACTGCTATAACACTCATCCTGTACTACTTTAGTCTGTCATAAGACCAAATCACTCCTCACCGTTCTGCATGTTGCAGAAAAATTTCAACAGATGCTTTTGACATCACATCAATTTACCTTAAATGGTTGCTGCTTTCTAGCAATTCACTAATTCAAGTAAATTGGAACTTTTTGTCCAGGGTGCAATGCCAGGTTCAAAGTTACGGAAGGCCAAAATAAGCATCATTAAGGATGTCAGTGGAATTATAAAGCCTGGAAGGTTTGTTATCCTGTTTCTGCTCTTCCAATCCCATAATTTCTGGGAAATCGTGCCTTTAGCCTTCATCTATAGGCAGTCCTAGTGTCTTCAATTATTTCATTCACTTCTAGCTGCAATTGTTTGCCTTTGCCACACTCATTTTAATGTCCAGAACGATGTAGGTTGTAAAGGGCTAATAACTTAGCTTTTACAGTGAACCTATCCAAACAAAAGCATAACCTCGTGACCCACTTAGTAGCAAGCAATGAAGTTTGTGAGCGTTGGCTGATTCTTTATATTTGAGAGCAGTGTCAAACTTTGGCAATTTGCACAGTACTTGCCCACGGTGAAAAGTTTTATGAAGTTTGAGAAACTTGCTAGGAAAATGTAGTCATATTCATAACCTATCTTTCAAAGGGAATGGTTATTGTCCATGTTTCCAATGAGGGTGAATTCAGCCTAAAGAAACTCATGTTTTATCAGACATATTGCCAATCTCATTATCCCATATGCAATTCAAGAAAATTATTGTCCTAACAGTTATATTACAGAGAGAAGCACAAGCTTGATGATAGAAGAGTACATAATGTTCATTGTGCCTTTTCTTGCCACAGAATGACTCTACTGCTTGGACCACCTGGATGCGGGAAAACTTCCTTTCTAAAGGCTCTTTCAGGGATTCTAAGCAAATCGCTTGAGGTTTTATGCTTGCTCTAGGCTTAAGAACTTCTATATCAAACTGCACTTGGCTTAACTGCAATACCAACTTACCATACGTATGGGTTACAAATAATGTGTAAACCGAGACAGAATCATGCTCAAGAGAACACATGCTCACCCATGTTCTTCTTTATATGAACAATCAACATCAGCATCTTTGCAGACATGGACTCAGCAAGTTTTCATAGAGTCAATACTGAGGCACAATGTGCTATTCTATTTGATGAAAGTGCTTGAAAGGTGCTGAAAAGTGAAAGACAATATCGTGTGCTTTGATTTTCTTTGCATTTTATAACCAATTGGAGCAGAACTATTTTCTAGTCTATGGTTAAAGGCACAGAACTTGAAGTTCGAACTAAGCTAATTAAGTACCGTGAAAACATCAGTGAGCTCTTATTAATCTGTCTTCGAGTTTCATATTCTCTCCTGTTCCCTTTCTTATCTGATAGGTCACTGGCGAAATATCATATAATGGCTACAAGCTGGACGAGTTCATCCCCCAAAAAACATCTGCTTACATAAGCCAATATGATCTGCACATTCCAGAAATGACCGTGAGGGAAACACTGGATTTCTCTGCCCGTTGTCAGGGTGTTGGAAGCCGAGAAGGTGAATATCCTTCAAAGTAATTTTAGATCTCTCACTTGGAATCTGTGTTAAATGATGGTCTTTCTGGTTTTTCTGGTTGCTAAGATATCATGAAGGAGATCAGCAGAAGGGAGAAGGAAGCTGAAATTATTCCAGATCCTGATATAGATACTTACATGAAGGTACCTTAGTGACAATCTCCATCTTTTTTTCTCTCTGGCCATTTTAAGGTACAATTTGAGTCTCCTGTTTTGTCACTGGAAAAAAGCCGATTTCAATCTCAGTATTGAATTATTCCTAGAAGCTGAAGAGTTGTAAATCATGGTTTGGTTGTTTTTCTGGAAGACAAGTTTGTGACTTTTGCGCTGTTTCATATAAAAGGGGATATAAACTGATTTTCCTGCATGAAAAGGTGTAATTTCAACCGTTAAGTGGTGGGTAATAGTGAGTTTCTGCGCTCTTCTATTCTTTCTTTGTCAGGGAAACAATCTTTGAAAAAGGGGATGGCTGGCATGTAACATCAGCATTAGATTGTTTCTTAGCTAGGTTACTAGAAGTTCTACTTTGAGCCTGGTGCAACCAGCGCAGTTAATAGTTACAGATGGAAACATATATAGCATATTAAAAAGTCTAACTCAAAGGCTTAAATTGTTGGATGGAGAGAGATCACATGAACATAAAGAGCATTTAGGTCTATGCACATTCACGTGGAATTTGGCCACACACATTCACAAAAGGGATAGTGCTGGCTCTGATACCATGTTTATAGAAAAAAATTGAACTGCATGCTTGGTTATGTTAATGTGACCTCAAGCTATCTATTTATAATAAAGCCAATAGGCCAAAAGTACAATATCATCATTATTGCCATCATACATAAAATAATAAAGGAAATAGAAAAAATGCCCCTATTGGCAAAATACTCTCCACACGTTAAGACCAAGGCTTTGGCTTAAGGAATGGAATAGTGTGCGTGGCATAGGCGAAAAACACAGGTTTGAGTCCCCGCACAAGAAGTTCAAACGATCCCATGTTGGGGCCACCTACCCGGTCTTAGGCTTGTGTCTCACTTGATCAATTGGATTGATGGGGGTATTTAATGTTGCCAGGCTTGCCAATCCAATGGAAGCTCGTCATGATAAAAGGAAATATCTGCCACTCTTAGAACTTTTGTCGACAATAATCTTGTCTTGTTTACCAGGCAATTGCTCTCAAAGGACTTAAAAGAACCCTTCAGACAGACTACATTTTAAAAGTAAGCTCTTTTGACCGAGTTGACAGTTAATTAGTTTGCTGTACATCAAATGTTTAAGCAGAAACTGTCTTTATTTCTTCAACTTCTTCGCAGATCCTAGGGCTGGATATCTGTGCAGACACATTGGTTGGAAATCCCATGAGAAGAGGAATATCAGGTGGTCAAAAGAAGAGATTGACTACAGGTAGTAGAAAGAAAAAATGCAGCAAATCTCATTGAGAATAAACTTCTAAATGATTGAAGTGAAACAATGTTTCACTATCATTTCCGAGCTTGGCTTGTTAAAATTCCAAAATCTTATCTGACAAGTCAACTTTCTGGTAAAAATTATACAGCGGAGATGATTGTTGGCCCAAATAAAGCTCTATTCATGGATGAAATAACAAATGGCTTGGACAGTTCAACAGCCTTTCAGATTGTTCCCTGTCTTCAGCAACTAGCACATTTGACAGATGCCACAATACTGGTTTCGCTTCTTCAGCCTGCGCCAGAAACATTTGATCTTTTTGATGACCTTATTCTGATGGCTGAAGGGAAAATTGTGTACCAAGGCCCTCGTAACCAAGTTCTGAAGTTTTTTGAGGACTGTGGGTTCAGGTGTCCTGAAAGAAAAGGGGTTGCTGATTTCCTTCAAGAGGTAGTAAACACTAAGCAGATTGTGCATTGCAAGTTAGCTACCTTGATTGAACATTTATTATGTTGCCTGTTGATATGCAGGTTATATCTAGAAAAGACCAAGCACAATATTGGCAGCATCCTGAGCTACCGTACAGTTATATATCGATCGATATGTTCTATAAAAAAATCAAGGCATCTTATTGGGGGATGAAGCTAAATCAGGAGGTTTCAGAAACATTTGATAGGTCCAAAATCCAAAAAAATGCTCTCTCTTTTAATATATACTCTCTGTCCAGATGGGAACTTCTGAGAGCATGCATGGCAAGGGAACTTCTTCTCATGAGGAGAAATTCTTTTATCTATGCTTTCAACTAAACTCTCATACATCTCTAGCAGCTTTTATGATGTATATCGCTTTCAACGTCCATGCCTATTATAATCTAATTTTTAATCTATCTCCCTGATTCCATTTTTAAAAAAGACCTTGGAAGTTGATTATTGCCATTTCATCATACAGCTCATTTTCATTGCATTTATCACAATGACGGTATTCCTGCGGACTCGGATGGGAATAGATGTTTTTCATGCCAACTACTATATGGGCTCTCTGTTTTATGCGCTAGTCATACTCCTTGTTGATGGTATTCCGGAATTAGCAATGACTGTTTGGAGGCTAGAAGCCTTCTATAAACAAAAGGAGCTGTACTTTTACCCTGCTTGGGCTTATGCAATTCCAGCATCTATACTGAAACTTCCTCTTTCACTGCTGGAATCTGTGGTTTGGACATCTCTTACATATTATGTGATTGGATACAGTCCTGAGGTAGGCAGGTAAGATTTAACATGAGATTTCTTCATTTTATGACCTTTCATTACCTCACCTCCGTTCTTCTTTTACATTTCAGTATCATCTGTAAGTTTTGCTGCCATTCTACTCCTAAGCCAATACTTCTATTGTTTTCTGCTTATTTATACAGGTTCTTCTGCCAATTATTACTTCTTTTCTTTGTGCACTTGTCCTCAATATCCTTGTTCCGTTTTCTTGCCTCAATCTTTCAAACTGTGGTTGCCTCAACCTTAGCTGGTAGCGTTGCATTACTGTTTTTGATGCTATTTGGTGGTTTCATCATCCCAAAACTAAGAATGTCAGAATTTCTATTTAGTTTGATCTTGGATGAATAAGTGTGGCTTAATATTTTGCTTTGTTGCTGCAGCCTCAATGCCTGCTTGGTTGAAGTGGGGTTTCTGGGTCTCTCCACTAACTTATGGAGAAATTGGACTTTCTGTTAACGAATTTGATGCTCCACGATGGCAAAAGGTGAGGGCCTTGTAGAAGTGAGAACAAGTATTTGGATCATGTAGCTCCTTAAGTTGCAGAAATATTTAAGCACTTTTATCTAGAAAAGTATTTTAAAGTGCTTGCGTTTTTGGTTAGCTAAACCAGCTTGGCTACTCAATGTTTTTTTGTTGTGGTGCTCTGAGTATGCAGACAAGACACTAGTCCATCAGCTTATAAATCTGAGGGCCTCATTTAACAAATAGATGTGGACAGTCTTTACATCCTATGTTCTCATTCTTGAAATTTCTCTGTGCTACCTTCGTGCCTAAAATCAGAGTGTCTCATTGATGTTATCTCATCCAGTTACTTGACTTTGATCCAACACAATTACTGGATAAATGATAATATCCACTAGAGAAGTATTTGGGTATTCATATTCTTTCAGGAAACAATATATCCTCAAAAGTGGGTACAATTTTGTAATCCATAGGCAAAACTAACTTCCTCTGCGTTTCTCAATGCATTGTCACTTGTTTTGGCTTACATAACTCATTGATTTAACTTACTTTCTCTCCATCTTTTATGCAAGTGGACTAGTTCTTACTATAAACGTCTATTCACAGATATTGTCATCAAACACTACAGTAGGGAGTGCAACCCTTGAAAGCCGAGGACTAAACTTTGATGGGTATTTCTTTTGGGTATCAATTGGTGCCTTATTGGGATTTACTTTACCGTTCAATATCGGTTTCACTTTGGCCTTAAGTTTCTTGAAGCGTAAGTTTGTCATTTCTGCATCTGGACTTCACTTTTGGAGCAGTAGTGCCAAGGGTGTTCATGAATCACTTTAAAACTTACAGCTCCGGGATCATCACGTGCTATCATTTCGCATAAGAAGTACTTGCATAGTCGTGAAACTGAAGATTCTCAGGACAGCATAAAGAATGAAGAGACAAAGAAAGTTTCTGCTGAACCTAAGCAAACAAAAAACGGTAGAGCCCGAAATTCTTCCTTGCCCATTTATAGTCACAAAAATATTATTTTTGATGTTCCTTTAAAATCATTAAACCGGCTTCTTTATCTCAAACAGGCAGGATGGTGTTACCTTTCACACCATTGACACTTGTGTTTAACAATGTGCAATACTACATAGACACCCCTGCGGTAACCGACGGAACTCCTCTTTCCTCCTGAAGTTGCAAGATTGAACCTTTCAGATCCAATAAATGATGTTGTCTCTTCTCACTATGTTCTCCCTTTTTGGATTTCTCAGGGAATGAGAGAACGAGGATTTGCGCAGAAAAGACTGCAACTTCTCTCTGATATCACAGGTGCATTCAGACCTGGTATTCTTACTGCATTGATGGGCGTGAGCGGAGCTGGGAAAACCACTCTCATGGATGTCCTTTGTGGGAGAAAAACTACTGGCTATATTGAAGGAGAAATAAAAGTTGGTGGATATCCCAAGGTTCAAGAAACATTTGCAAGAATCTCCGGTTATTGCGAGCAAACGGACATACATACCCCACAAATCACCGTGGAAGAGTCTGTTATATTTTCTGCTTGGCTTCGTTTAGATCCTCAGATTGACTCAAAACATAAATTGGTAAGATTACAGTCCTGGCTTCTGATAATTTGGTTTCTTCAGTACTATCAGAACAATCATGAATTGCCTGTGCAGGAATTTGTCAATGAAGTCCTGGAGACAATTGAGCTTGATGGAATAAAAGATTCTTTAGTGGGCATACCTGGTGTTACTGGTCTATCCACAGAGCAACAAAAACAGCTTACAATTGCTGTAGAGCTTGTTGCAAATCCTTCCATAATCTTTATGGATGAGCCTACAACAGGACTTGATGCTAGAGCTGCTGCAATTGTCATGCGAGCAGTGAAGAATATAGTTGATACAGGAAGAACAATAGTTTGCACCATCCACCAACCCAGCATTGACATATTTGAGGCTTTTGATGAGGTAAAGTGTGCTAAACGGCTATAAAAATGGGGCATATATGGATCATTCACTCTGTGTCCATCGGTTGGCTTTCTTCCAGCATGCCAAAACGGTTAGATGAATAGGTTTCTAAGGATTCCAAGTGAAGACAACGGTGTTGAATCACTAGAGCAGGATGTTATTTTGATTTCATTAAATAATGGTAGCTGTTGAATCACTATGAGCAGAATCATATTTTTATTTCATTTCGACTGAATAAAATCTTTTTTTTTTTTGGGATAAAACGGATTGAATAAAATCTAATCCACATGTTAGCTGGTAATTTCTTGTGCAAAATATTTTAGTACTTCTGGTTAGATATTGGAAGGCCTAATCTCTTTCTCTCTCTCTCTGAGCAGTTGGTTTTATTAAAAACTGGTGGACGGCTGATTTACTCAGGACCCTTGGGACATAACTCAAGCAAAATTATAGAATACTTTGAGGTCAGTTTGATGAAGGAACACAAAGATTTGAGAATTGTTTTCATTTCTTGTAATTTTACTACATAATTCTTATTAAAGTAACTGCTAATAATTAATACCTCTAACAACCAACTTCTGTTGGACAGAGTATTCCAGGGGTGCCAAAGATTAAGAGCAACTACAATCCGGCTACATGGATGCTAGAAGTGACTTCTACCTCAGCTGAAGCTGAACTTGGCATTGATTATGCTCTAATATATGGAGAGTTGACATTATATGAGTAAGTTCATCCTCTGCTACTATTGAGTGCCCAACAACAGTGTGCATGCCAGATAATTGTCTGAGATGGTCCATTATATCCTGACATTTTCTGTCATAATCAACATACAGCAATGGTTTCTTCAGTCTTTTCCTTCAGGCTGTACAAGCTCCTGGAGTCTCACATTTTAGAGTGAGGGAGCTGATATGCCATATATATGTATATATAATAACCCACAGCTTTAACTGCTGTGTCTTGACCTTACCTTCCTGTGTTTCTAGTTGTCTTCAGACTTGACTGGTGTTCCTGCTCTGATCTCCTCAGTTAACAGATGGTGCAGTTTGATTGATCCATTGACAAAATTCATTTTGATCAACCTCGTGTTGTTTTTGCTTCCAGGACCAACAAAGAGCTTGTAAAGCAGTTCAGCACTCCACCTCCCGGTACTAGTGACTTGCACTTCTCCTCCCAATTCTCGCAGAACAGGTGGGGACAATTCAAGTCATGTCTCTGTAAGCAGTGCTTGTCCTATTGGAGAAGTCCTCCTTACAACTTGATGCGAATCCTCCACAATGTTGCTGCGTCTTTTCTCTTTGGGGTACTGTTCTGGAAGCAAGGGAAGAAACTGTGAGTAACTATCCCTCTTGGTTAATTTGAGACTTGAGTCTGCTCAAGCTTATAGAGATGTTCTAAGGTCTCCATCTGGCTGACTACTAACACTTCTGTGATCTTGTTAGCATCTAATCTTCAACAAGGAAGGAGAACTAAAAGCAAAGTGCATACCTTTGGGAGAAGTACACTATTATTGCCTTAACTTGTGTATGGTGTTCGCTTTAGTGTTATAACTTTTTGGCAGCTCACTCAAGTACCAAATTTTTTTGAAAAACAACTTTTTCAGTGCCATTGCCGATCTGCTTGGCTGGAAATGCTACATGGATTTCTTTTTATCAATATTTTTAGCCGATGTGGCTTGCCGAAACATGTGGATGTTGAACGACATTGTTTAACCAACTTTTTGCGGATCACTTAAGTGCTAAATTTTTTTTGAAAAAACAATTTTTTCAGTGTCGCCAAAATTTGGCATTGAAAAAAGTCATTTTTCATAAAATTTGAAACTTAAGTGATCTGTGATAAGTTGGTTAAATGACGGTTAAGTGCCATATCAACTAAAAAATTTAATTAAAAAAATCACGTGTTAATTTTGGCTGGAATTTCTCGTTGGAGGCAGTTAAGTGATCATTTTTCTCCTATTTTGACACTAAAGTGAGTCGGTGAAAAGTCATGGCACTAAAGTGAGCGCTGTATATAAGTTAAGGCATTGATAGTGTACTTCTCCTGCATAGTGTCAAATGTTTGGTTGGGTTTTTCAATTGTAAAAAATTGCATTGGTTGTCACAATTAGCTAGCACATATTCAGTCATATAAGAATATATATTTTTTCATGATCTGTTATGGTTAAGAGACTGGAATATCTCCTGACACCATATCCTCTTGTTGATAGAGACAACCAGCAGAACTTATTCGACGTATTTGGTTCGATGTTTATAGCCGTGCTCTTCTTGGGCATAAACAACTGCTCATCAGTGCTGCAGTATATTGCTATGGAACGGACCATCATGTATCGTGAGAGATTTGCAGGGATGTACTCTTCATGGGCTTTTTCATTAGCACAGGTATAGAAATCTTGAAGCTGATTGAGTTGGTTAATGAAGTAGTTAGTTGGGATTCATCCTTCATAACAGATGCACAAATATGTTCAATTGAATATTCCAAATTCTTGACAATTTTTATGACACATAAGAACAAGTAAAACAATTTAATCAGATTAATTTGCTATGCTGATTTCACAGGTTGTTGCAGAGATACCATATATACTAGCTCAAGCAATTTTATTTGTGATCATCACCTATCCGATGATTGGCTATTTCGGGTCAGCAGACAAGATTTTCTGGTACTTCTATGTCATGTTCTGCTCATTGCTGTCATTCAATTACCTCGGAATGCTGCTCGTGTCCCTGACACCAAATTTCATGGTGGCTGCAATTCTACAATCTGCCTTCTATACAAATTTTAATCTTTTTGCTGGGTTTTTGATCCCAAAACCGGTAAGCAATCCATGTCATTTACCATGGTTTGATCTAAATTTTTTATGTTAACTCTTTCCCACAAATATTTTGTCCTTGTTCTTTTCTTGGATATGCAGAGTACCAAATTATGAAGTTCATGAATCTTACAAGATATAGATGTCTTATGCATGTATCAGCAACTAATAATTAAAACTTTTCTCCACATCTCAAAATTTAGAGCTTGGGGAATTAATAGTGCTTTATTATCACTGTTGCAGAGAATTCCCAAATGGTGGATCTGGTTGTACTATGCGTCTCCAACATCATGGGCACTTAACGGTTTGCTGACTTCACAGTATGGAGATATTGATAAGAATATAGAGGCATTTGGAACAACCACAACTGTGGCGGCCTTCTTAAAGGATTATTTCGGATTTCACCATGATCATTTGCATGTTGTGGCAGTCGTCCTGATTGCCTTTCCTTTTGTTCTAGCAACTCTTTTCGCATACTGTATAAGGCACTTGAACTTCCAGAGAAGGTGAAATCATAATTCTCTGTTGTATCAGTGTAAAATTTAGTTGTACAATCCTCAAAACTAGCCAAAAAAAGTGACAGGTTTTTGCGACAATGGAGTGGCCGCATTCAAATGGTTAGCATTCTGGATTTAGAAGTGTACTAGTTCCAGTATGACCAATTTGTATAAGGTTAGAGGAGGATTCAGTGCTAGACGGTATGGAATATAATCTCATGTGCTATCTTTCCAAGTTCATGGAACTCTCGTTGTCAATTTACGATGATGAAGGAGAGTGAGAACGCATCTCTCGGCTTCAGCCTATTTTAGGTTTCTAACTGTTACACAGTAGAAGCACATCTCCAATTCTGAGAGCTTAGAGAAACAAAAGTATGGCGTCTTTGAATATCGTTTTGATGCTAAACACCCATATGTCTGTGACATTAAAAAAATCAAATCTATAATAATAATGCTCAGACAAAGTGAACTCTGAGGGTAAAGCTTAGAGCACAATGATATGTAGAAACTGGTGGTTTCTGTTGCAATTAAGACAGACATCCAAGTGGAACTGACCTAAAAATGGGATGTAAAACAACATTCTTGGCACACTCCTGCAACATTACATCCACAGATATTGGCAGACAAGTTACCAGGTTTGAAGCAGTAGAATGTGTGAAGGGACGATAACGAACATAGAAAGAAAATTAAAAAAAAAGGCACGTCATTGTCATCTCCAGAAAACGGAAGACCCCTTTCCGTTGGATGTTTGAATCAGAGTAAGCACTATCTGCCAGGCAATTATGTCAATCCCTCATTGCTTTCATTCCGCTATACTTGTTGAGCAATTTGAAGTGTTCGTGGTCTGGAAATTACGCATGTCATGGAAAATCGACGGCATAAGTACAGCGGGAGTGCCACAACTTGGCACGGAGGGACACTTAAGTGCCATAACTTACAAACGGTACACTTAAGTGCCACTTGTCAAAAAAAATGGATCACTTAAGTGCCAAGTGGTCGGAATCTTGCCGGAAATCCTACGTGACATTTTTTTATTGATTTTTTTGCCTACGTGGCTTGCCGGAAATACTAAATCAGTGAAAAATCAGCTAAAACGATGTCGTTTTGGCTGACGTGGATTTATAAAAATTTATTAATAAAATAATTTAAATAATAATAAAATTATTATTATAAAATCGATTTTATTTTAAAAAAAAAAAAAAAAAAAGAAGGAGGGGATCGGCAAGGGCTGCACAGCCCTCCCCACCTTCGCCGGGCCCTTCCCGGCGAGGGTGGGGCGGCGAGGGCGGTGGCGGCGAGGGTTGTGTAGCCCTCGCCGATCCCCTCCTTCTTCTATTTTTTTTTTAATAAAATCGATTTTAAATTTTTTAAAATCTGACGTGGACAATTTTTTTTATTAAAATTGCCACGTGGATTTTTTATTTTGAAAAAAATGCTTCGTCAGCAAATGAAGTCACCGGAAAATGGACACATGGCAATTTGGCCGGATTTTCTCGCCGTTGGCACTTAAGTGATCATTTTTCTCCGATTTTGGCACTTAAGTGTACCGTTTATAAGTTATGGTACTTAAGTGTCCCTTTGTGCCAAGTTATGGTACTTAAGTGTCCCTTTGTGCCAAGTTATGGCACTTATGGGGTTCGTACGTCGAAAATCGACTGAAAGATAATTTTGCTGCAAATGCACTAGCCTCTTAACATTTCCATTTTCTCTCTGTTCTGTTTCTTTTGGTAGCTGCTGCACTACTTCATTGTACAGGCACATGTTATTTAATTGCGGCATCACTACAAATTTCATGAGGAAACATAGAATCTTTGTGACTCGTTTGTTTTCTCCTCAGTTTTGTTAAGGATGTTGGAAATCGTCTCTCCAATGCCTCCAGTTTCTCCTCCTCTGCCTTTAAACCTGCGTTCATCGAATCTACTTCTTCCCTTAAGTGTTCGGTTTCTTCAAGTAGTTTTGTAACAGGGGTCCTCTCCGTCAGCTCCAGTTTCACCTGAGAAGAAGAGATGACCAGATTTAGTTGGTAATTTTCCAGAATTTTCCTGAAGTACGGAAATAACTTTATAGATAGTTTCATGTGCTTACACCTTTTGACTTTTGCATTGAAGATGACATCTACTATATCTGCTGCATTGGTTATGATCATTGGTGCGCTGAAAAGATTCATTTTCTTAAAACTCGAATTACCCTTGAATCTGAATTTTTGGTCAACTCGTCTCTTTATAACTCATTCATCCGAACCTCGTGTGCAAAGCTCCACCGAGGTTGTCTTAGAAAGAAAGTAGCCATATGATGGTGGTTTACAGTAGATACAGCACATTTGAAGTGAGAAACTAACTGGCATCTGCCTAAATAGAAAACCCGCAAGTCCGGGTTTGCATTAGTATTTGCCCGAATCATCTTCACTGGAGGACTTACAGAGGATTAACAGATCGACGTGGCACTTACTTTTTATAGTTTGTGGTAAATGAAAGCAATCAGGTGGAGGTTGAAGTTGCCCTGAGGACAATGGTACAAGTCGACAATACAATGCAATGCACGTAGCCGGCCTTTTCGAGACAGTGTCTTTGGGCACAGAGAGGATGCAAATCGAAATTCACATAGCGGAAGCTAGAGGCGAAAGTGACTAGGGGTGCATGATATGTATTTATAATGGTGATCAATCATAGTCAGGTTATAGATAAAAGATCTCATATTACATATCAATTACACATTAACGTTGCGTACCTGCTGCACCTGAACTCATCATAGTTTGTGATGCTAGAGCAGGAGAATTTAAGAAGAGCAGACTTGTGACATTCTTTCTTCTGATATTGGGATCATCTGTTGTGTAATTCTAAGAGAAGATTGCCTCGGTTCAACTTGATAATACCTGGATTTCAAGAGAATCATCTCAATAGTGTTCTGGGGAAATTCGACTCCCACGCCTTCGTATCTGCAGCAACGTCATATACGCAGGAGTGTGCTTCGACACTACAGCATTGTACAACAGTTTGTATTGTACTAATGTAGATGAAGCGTGTCTTGAAAACACATTCCTAATAGTGTTGTTCTTTTAAAATGAGTTTCATTCCAACAAGAGATTGTGCTGTCTTGGCACACAGAATAGAAATCAGTATGAAGCCTGGCAGGCGCGTATCAAATTCGATCACGAGGTTTCTTGGGCTAAGCAGGCTTAAGAACATGGGAGGCGGAAGACTCGACTTTTCGATGAGCGACACGACTTCTGTCACCCTGGAATGTCTTCTGATACATCGATGCGGGATACCAAGAGACAAACCGATGAGGCGCATTTTAGAACGCCCGTGTGTTGGTCCGCGATTGACGGTCCAGCCCCGCTCTGTTGATAGATGAAACATTAGCAGCCCAGTAGTATTGGCAGGAAATCAGGCACTATGTCAAGGATTTGAATCCCAACTTCGAACGCCGGTTGCGCTCTCTCTTTGTTTATTTCTATTCTTTATTTTAGGAAGATTTGTACTTTTCACTCTTGTATTTTCAATCTATGCAAATCAAGTCTCTGTACTTGTTATTTTGTCTAATCAAGTCATGCTTTTACAAATTTTTTTAATTAGGTTTTTCCCCCAATAAATCCGGTAAAATCCAACTGACGTGGCCATTGGACCACGTTGTAGTGTAAGGTGGATAAAATTTTTCTAGTGTAAACGTCCACATGGGTGCCTGCATTAGTTAAATTTATTTACAACTTATTTTGACGTCATCTTCATTGGCTAAATTTGTCCACTTGTTTTTGTGAGCATCTACATATTATATCCACATCAATCTTTGGTGTCGGTCCAACGAATATGCTAGATTGAATTCGATAAGATTTGTTGTTGGAGAGATTTGATTAAAAAATTTGTGAAATTAGAGGGACTTGTTTAGAAAAAATGAAAAATATAAAAACTTGATTAAAAAAGCGTGAAAGTACAATGACAAAAGAGCATAGGCTTTTTTTTTTTTTCATATGAAAATTAAAGTTAGGATGAGAAATTGGAATGGTAGGACATATTCCAATTTAACAATTGAACTTAGATAGCGCAGCTAATTGTAACATTAATGATATATAATCAAATTTTAACAATTTTTTTTCGAAAACGAAGGCAATGATGTTGAAATAATCTGTCAATCGGAAAATATGGTAACAAAAGATGTTTATCTTTGTCCGCAGGATTGCGCGAGCCCCATTACACTTCAAGTACAATGTAACATTCGCAATTGTGTTTTAGCCACAAAAAGAATTATCCACTATCCTGGGACGGACACGCATTTAAGGTATGTGCGAAAGTGAAATGCCTCCTCCTTTGTACATAATCAAACTTTTGTGATTTAATTTACATGCACACATAGTCAATGTTGTTTTAAATTTCTAATACTTCTGTTCATTTTTTTCCCCTTTTGCGTGATTAGAGACTTGAAAATCTTATAAATTTCTAGCTGAAACTATCGTTTTCTTGAACAAAAAATAGTTTCGAGAAAGAAGGATTAATACCATTAATCAAACTGATACCTTAACACATTTACTGCAAATCAATTTTTATTTTGCAAAAAAATTTCAAATCTAATTTTGTCTTACGAAAAATCCCTAACTAGAACTTTGAACCCAAATCTCCCTTTCACATCAGTTCCCAAACTACTAACATTTGATAGATTTGCATCAAGGGTACTGGTTTGGGGTGCATGTGTCCAAAGGGTATTACTTTTGGGTTTCTTATGAAATAAAAATTAGTTCAGAGTAAAGTTTAAGTTTCTTTTTTGTGGGACGAAAATTAGACTAGGATAAATGTGTCTTGGAGTACTAGTTTAAGATTTTATCATTTTGACTCATTTTAAAAGAAACAAAATGTATTTATACGCGATCAAAACATTGTAAGAGTGTGTTTGTTTCCCCGTAAAGAAAAATATTTTTCATGGAAATCATGTTCAAAGAAAAATGGTTAGTTTTCCATTACTTGTTAGAGGGCTAAAAAACACGTAAAACTCTATCTCAGGATGGAATGTGGAAGAAGCTATTGAGCATACATAGAAAGACACTGATTATGTTTGGGGAAATGATTTCCCTTAGTCAAGATAGAGAATTGTTTTTCCTAATTTGAAGTTTGGTATATTTTTTCACTGACTATTAATTTTCAACGAATTAAATATGTGAAAGTTTGAAAAACTAATTCGTGGAAAGCTCTTTAAGCGGAAGAAATACACTCTTAAGTACATTTTGTCTTGTACAAGTTTTTTCTCGGTGTTGCTTTATTCTTTGGATACATGTCATACCTGAGTTTATAATCAAAGAAAACTTTCTGTCCGCATGTACTCATTTACATGTATTTTCTACTTTTCCCTACGAGATTGCTGACCATTAACCCAGGTGACAAAATAAGGTTTATTCAACCTATAGTGGCTTTTATATTTGGTACTCCATATATACAAATACGTCATGCATGAGGTTTATGGTGCTGACAGATATGTCTGACCACTTCTTTTTTTCGCGTATTTCTCAATAATTCTTGGGGATTGTATCAGATCTTGATGCTTTGAGTCTTGAGAGAGGATCGTGCAGTAGATTGTGCTATTATTAATATTATCTTCCTTCACATCAACTGGGTTGACCTTGAAGCTTCTTGAGCTGTCAAATACATTAGTGATTGGCATTCTTGCATTCTGTGACTCGCAAGGTTAGACCTCGATTTCAAATATCGTGGCTTTTGTTTGTGGTGCTACAATCTGCTGATGTATATGCACCATGTCATTGGATTCAAAAGAAGATTTTTTTTTCGTTACCCTCTCAAGAAAACCTGTGGTTTTGCCTTGCGATTCTTAGGTGCAACGTTCTACCATCTCATGCCATTGCCTTAGCCTTGAATTCTCTACATGATTCTGCTATCTTGTGGATTAATGACTCATGTTAAATTGGTCTCGGGTGAAAATATGGGTGTGAGTTTAATACTTGTGAAATTATTGCGTCGCGTGGAGGCTGTCTCCCCTTAACCAATAGGGGCGTAGAGGCACAGCCCGCACGTCGATGTGGAACGAAGCTGATTTTGTATGCATATAATGTTGTTCCTTTGTGATGCAGTCTGATAAATAAATCACACCGATTGAACCACATTGATGCCGGAGTTCTTTTTTATTTCTATATTCACTTTCTCACAAGAAGCCCAATAAACAAGTTAGTCACTAATTCATTCCGAAAGAGGGATTGCCTTAGTTATCTTTAGCTTGGTCTATTATCTGGGGAAGTGTTGCCCATTCGACAGAGGGAAGAGAAGAGATGTAAGACGTGACAGGGAAGCATGCGCCAGATACCAGCCTAAACTACTCAGTGGTCTCATGCTCCGATGTGAAAAGAGTGACCATGCAAGTTTCTACTACAATGTGGAAGTCAACTTCCTAATTTGGTTACTTGAGAAGGCAAAACACTATGTGCCAAATCAGATGTTTGCAGGTTCATATAAACTTGATTGACTGACATAATTCTCTTCCGCCGCCCACAAAAAACGAATTACTTTATCAGTTCCACGTTCCCTAAGCGGCAAGCTTATGAATGACGTATTTGATTACTTCATCTTCATTCAGTACCAGTACCGTTGGTCTATATAAGCATATATAGCATTCCAGTCTTTCTTCAGATTTGACATTTGTGTCTCCACTCTCACATATGGCCGAGCTGATTGGAACGGAATCAGATGGAATAGAGTCAATTAGAAACGAGTTATCAGAGCTAGGAAGGAGCCTCAGATCATCATTTCAGCTTCATGTTTCGAGTTTTCGAAGCACTTCGGCTGTGAGCACAACAAAAAATGATGCTAATGATGAATATGATCTCCAGTGGGCTGCCATTGAGAGGCTACCAACTTTTGAGAGGTTGAGGTCGTCACTGTTTGATAGTGAGATTGATGGAGGGGCGGTTGATGATAAAGGAAAGAAGGTGGTTGACGTTACCAAGCTTGGTGCATTGGAACGCCATGTTTTCGTAGAGAAGCTCATCAGGCATATTGAGAATGACAACCTTAATTTGTTGCGCAAGATTAGAGACAGAATTGACAAGTGAGCTTGTTCTTCTCCTCTTGATAATGGGAGTTGCATATATATTCAGAAAGTCTAATGGCTATAGAGTTACCTAGAAACATGAAAAACCTGTGCGAGCATAAAAGATAAGTGCAGACATAAATAGCATGAGACCCCAAGAATTCATTAACAGATTGAAAAAAAAAAACACTTCTCTTTACAAGATGTGTTACAATGAACATGCTCACATCTATCTTGGTAAGAGGCCACATTGTGCCTGAACCATGTTGGCACACTTATTTGAGTAAGGATTTGCTTTCTTGTTGTTTTTGTTTCCTCTTTTCTTCCTCAAACTCATGCCACGAATTTTGCTTTTCATGGAGTAAGGAAAAAATTGCTGTCAAACTCTTTTCCGCAGGGTTGGTGTCAAATTGCCCACCATAGAAGTCAGATATTTGAATTTATGCATTGAAGCAGACTGTGAGATAGTTGAGGGAAAGCCCCTGCCCACTCTCTGGAATTCTCTACCTTTCATGTGGAGTTGATAGCAAGAATTCATGCAGAATCCATTTGTTTCATTGCTATTCTCCATTAAAGAACAAGCAGCTACATAATTGAAGATTGAAACCATTTATGCGCAATGCTTTCCTACATTTATGTATATACCCTCAGCAAATATGTTTGCAAGTTCTTGACTCCTGTCATCTTGCATGGTGTTTTCCTTTGGGTTACAAATGCATGTACTTTCTTACATGTTCCCAACAAATCAGGCTAAGAAGGTACATGTCCTTCTTGAAGAGATTAAGGAAGTGGTGTTGATCATTTCTCACACGTTTTTTCAAATATAACTTGTGTGAATTAAAGGTATATGTAGGTAAGTGCAGCCAAATCGCGTATATCTCCATGTTCTCATTTGCTGACGCTGTTTTTTTGTTCCCATACCTGTTCTTTCATCCTTCTGCCACTGTAATACTCAACATGTAATATGCTTTATTCTGTAATAAGACTGAACTATCCTAACCACTGTGTGTGCTGAAGAGAAATCTCAGAGGATGTTTTTGGCATTATGTCAAATTCTCACAAAGGTTTGCGGCTTCCTGATTATTCACTAATCAAGTAAATTGAAACTTTTATTCAGGGTATTCCTGCAATGCCAGGTTTGAAGTTACGTAAGGCCAAAATAAGCATCATTAAGGATGTCAGTGGAATTATAAAGCCTGGAAGGTTTGTTATACTGGTTCAGCTTCTTCCATCTCTCTAGATGACTGCTGGAAAATCATGCCTTACCCATCATCCTTTAGGCAGTCCTAGTGTCATCAACTAATTCATTCGCTTCTAGCTGCAGTCATGTGCATCTCCTACACACAGTTTAGTATCCAGACTTGATGTAGGCTGTACAAGGCTAAGAACTTAGCTTTCATATGAATGTATCGAATGTGAGCAAAACCTCATGATCCACTTATTAGCTAGCAGTAAATTTCGTGAGTATTGGCTGAATCTTTATGTTTGACATTAGCATCAATCTTTGGCATTTGCACCATAATTGCCCACCTTGTAAAGTGTTGCGTACTCTGAGAGGGTTTTTCCATGTTTCGCATTCGGGTGAATTCAGCCTAAATAAACTCATGTTTTATCTTTACATACATTGGAAATCTCATCATCACACCTGTAATTCAGGAAAACCATTGTCCTAAGGTTATATTATAGAGAAAAGCACAAGCTTGATGATATGAGAGTGCATGTATTCATTGTGCCTTTTCTTGACACAGAATGGCTCTACTGCTTGGACCTCCTGGACGTGGGAAAACTTCCTTTCTAAAGGCTCTTTCAGGGACTCTAAGCAAATCTCTTGAGGTTTCATGCTTGCTCTATGCTAAAGACCCTCTATGTCAAACTGCACTAGGCTTAATAGCAATAGCAATACCACATGTATGGCTTACAAATAACGTATAAAGTGAGAATGAAGCTCAAGAGAACCCGTGCTCATCCAAATTCCTCTTCATATGAACACTTTAACTAAAGTATGCTCGCAGATGTGGACTCAGCGAGTTTTCATTAAGTCACCTCTGAAGCACATTGTGCTACTCTACTTGACAAATGTGCATGAAGGGTGCTGAGAAGTGAGAGATAGTACTAGTGCATAGATTATTTTTGCATTTTATAGCTAACTGGGACAGAACTATCTTGTAATCTATGGTTAGCTAAAGGCATAGAACTTGAAGTTCAAACTAAGCTAATTACATACAATCAAAACATCCATAAGCTCTTAAACCAGTGTTTGAGTTTGATATTATCTCCTGTTCCCTCCATTATCTGATAGGTCACTGGAGAAATTTCATATAATGGCCACAAGCTTGACAAGTTCATCCCCCAAAAAACATCTGCCTACATAAGCCAATATGATCTGCATATTCCAGACATGACTGTGAGGGAAACATTGGACTTCTCTGCCTGTTGTCAAGGTGTTGGAAGCAGAGAAGGTAAATTTTCTTCATAGCACTTGTAGATCTGTCACTTGGAAACTGTGTTAAAAAACTATCTTTTGGCTTTTCTGATTGCAAAGATATTATGATGGAGATCAGCAGAAGGGAGAAGGAGGCAGGAATCTTTCCAGATCCCGATATAGACACTTATATGAAGGTGCCTTTAGTGACATTCTCAAATTTTCTTCTCTCTACCTATTTCTGATGATTTGAAAAAAGAAGAAAAGTTTTCTTCTATTCTTTATTGCTTACCAAATTACAAAGAATATAACATATAAATAGAGTCTAGGATTGCTAAAAATAGAAAGAAATAAAAAACAGATTTCCTATTTCCTGATTCTAACGATTTATTTCCTAATTTATAAATGGAAACAAAATAATTTCATATCCCGAAATTATCTTCAAAATCTCTGAGATTTTCTTCGAATTCTTCGACAATTTCAATGTACAATTTGAGTCTGCATTAATTGCTTTTTAATCTGGTTACTAGAAGTTCTACTTTGAGCATGGTGCAACCAGTGTGGGTTAATAATTACAAATTATATTGAAACATAAAATGTTAAAATCATGGCATTGGCTTACTGGTTAGGGAATGAAATAATGTGTCTGGCATAGGGGCAACCGGTGCGGGCTAATAATTACAAATTCTATAGAAACATGAAATCTTTAAACCATGGCATTGGCTTACTCGTTAGGGAACGAAGTAGTGTGTCTGGCATAGGTGTAAACACAGGTTTCATTCCCTACGAAATTAGTTCAATGATCCCAGTTTTGGGCCACTCAACTGATCTTAAGCTTGCGTCTCACTAGATCCATTGGATTGATGGGGTAATTTAGTGTGCATAGGTTACCAATCCAATGCTTGTTTGTCATGAATAAAGGAAATATTCTTCGTGTGTAGTCCATTTAATTTATGAGTAATGGCTGAATGTATATTACATTCTTTGAACTGCACAATTTCTGACAACTATTTGCCACTTCTAGAACTTGTCTTGACAGTAATCATGCCTTGTTTACCAGGCAACTGCTCTCAAAGGACTTGAAAGAACTCTTCGGACAGACTACATTTTAAAAGTAAGTCCTTTTGACTGAGTTGATAGTTAATCAGTTTTCTGTGCCTCAAACGATTAAGCACAGAATTCTATCTGTTCAATAGATCCTAGGGCTGGATATCTGTGCAGACACATTGGTTGGAGATCCCATGAGAAGAGGCATATCAGGGGGTCAAAAGAGGAGATTGACTACAGGTAGTACAGAGACAAAATGCTGGCAGATGCTGCAAATGTCATAAAGAATAAACTTTTATATGACTGGAGTTAAACAATGTTTCACTGTCCTTTCTGATCTTGGCTCCTTGAAATTCCAAAATTTTACCTGACTAGTCAATTTTCTGTTAAAAATTATACAGCGGAGATGATAGTTGGCCCAAATAAAGCTCTATTCATGGACGAAATAACGAACGGTTTGGACAGTTCGACAGCCTTTCAGATTGTTTCTTGTCTTCAGCAACTAGCACATTTGACAGATGCCACTATACTGGTTTCGCTTCTTCAGCCTGCGCCAGAAACATTTGATCTTTTTGATGACCTTATTCTGATGGCTGAAGGGAAAATTGTGTACCAAGGTCCTCGTGACCAAGCTCTGAAGTTTTTTGAGGATTGTGGATTCAGGTGCCCTGAAAGAAAAGGGGTTGCCAATTTCCTCCAAGAGGTAGTAAACACTAAGCAGATTGTGCAGTGCAAGTTAGCTTCCTTTATTGACATTTATTATGTTGCCTACTGCCATGCAGGTTATATCTAGAAAAGATCAAGCACAATATTGGCAGCATCCTGAGTTACCATACAGTTATAAGTCAATTGATATGTTCTGTAAAAAGTTCAAGGAATCTTATTGTGGGATGAAGCTTGATCAGGAGCTTTCAGACGTATTTGATAAGTCCAAAATCCACAAAAATGCTCTTTCTTTTAACGTATACTCTCTGTCCAGATGGGAACTTCTTAGAGCATGCATGACGAGGGAACTTCTTCTCATGAGGAGAAATTCTTTTGTATGTGTTTTCAAATCAGTACAGGTCAAAATAAGCTCTCATTAATCTCTAGCATCTTTTATCATATATATCTCTTTCAACGTCTGTGTATTATAGTCTAATTTCTAATCTTATCTTCTGGATTACACATATATAAAGGAACTTTAGAAGGTGATTATTGTTGTTTCATCATGCAGTTTATTTTCGTTGCATTTATCACGATGACCGTATTCTTGCGGACTCAAATGGGAATAGATGTATTTCATGCCAACTATTATATGGGCTCTCTGTTTTATGCACTAATCATACTCCTCGTTGATGGATTTCCGGAATCGGCAATGACCGTTTCTAGGCTCGCAACCTTCTATAAACAAAAGGAGCTGTACTTTTACCCTGCTTGGGCTTATGCAATTCCAGCATCTATACTGAAACTTCCTCTTTCACTGCTGGAATCTGTGGTTTGGACATCTCTTACATATTATGTGATTGGATACAGTCCTGAGGTAGGCAGGTAAGTTTTAACATGAGGGTTCTTCATTTTATGACCTTTCATTACCTCACCTCTGCAATCTTCTTTTGCATTTCAATATAGTTTTGGTACCACTTTACTCATAAGTCAATACTTCTATCGTTTTCTGTTTATTCATACAGGTTCTTCCGCCAATTATTACTTCTTTTCTCTGTGCACTTGTCCTCAATATCCTTGTTCCATTTTCTCACCTCAATCTTTCAAACTGCGGTCGGTTCCAACTTAGCTGGTACTGTTGCATTACTGATTTTGATGCTATTTGGTGGTTTCATCATTCCAAAACGTAAGGATGTTAGAATCTCTATTTGGTTTGATTTTGGATGAATAAGTGCATTTAATATTTAGCTTTGTCGCTGCAGCCTCTATGCCTGCTTGGTTAAAGTGGGGTTTCTGGGTCTCTCCACTAACATATGGAGAAATCGGACTCTCTGTTAATGAATTTGATGCTCCACGATGGCAACAGGTGAGGATCTTGTAGAAGCGAGAAAGTTTTTGGCTCCTGTAGCTCCAAATACAAGAAGCCACTTTAGTTGCAGAATCACTTACCCATTTTGTCCTAGAGAAGTATTTTGACATGCTAATGCTGTTAATTAGCTAAACTACAGCTTCGCTACTAAACATTCTTTTGTTTGTGGTGATCTAAGTATGAGGGCAGGACATGAGTCGACCTGTTTAATAGATCTGAGGGCCTCAGTTAACAAATAGATGTTGACAATTTTAAATCCTACGATCTCATTCTTGTAATTTCTATGTGCTGAATTCTTGCCATAAATCAGAGGGTAAATCAGAGTGTCTCACTGATGATTATTTTCTCATTCAGTTCCTTGACTTTGATACAACGCAATTACTGGAGCAATGATGATATCCACTCTATAAGTATACGGGCACTCGTATTCTTTCAGGAAATGAAAAAGTACTTTCCTTGAGAGTGGGTTTAGTTTTGTAATTTTTAGGCAGAACTAAGTTCCTCTGCATTCTGAATGCATAAACTTGTTTTGCTTACATAACCCATAGATCTAACTAAATTCCTCTTTCATCTTTTAATGCAATCTGACTTGTTCTTGCTTCTAATGCATACTCACAGATTTCATCAACAAACACTACAATAGGGCATGCAATCCTTGAAAGCCGAGGACTAAACTTTGATGGGTATTTCTTTTGGATATCAGTCGGTGCGTTATTGGGATTCACCTTACTGTTCAACATCGGTTTCATTTTGGCCTTAACTTTCTTGAATCGTAAGTTTGTCATTTATGCAACTGGACTTCACTTTTGAGGCATTAGTGCCACGGATATTCCTGAAATCACTTAAAAAATTTACAGCTCCAGGATCATCACGTGCTATCATTTCACGTGAGAAATACTTGCATAGAAGTGAAACTGAAGATTCTCAAGACATCGTAATGCATGAAGAGACAAAGAAAAATTCTGCTGAACCAGTGCAAACAAAAAATGGTCGAATCCTAAATTCTTCCTTGCCCAATTATGGTTACACTAATTATTTGTGTTGTTCCTTTAATAATTATTAAAATGGGTTGTTTACTTAACAAATAGGAAGGATGGTTTTGCCTTTCACACCATTGACGCTCATGTTTAAAGATGTGCAGTACTATGTAGACACCCCTGTGGTAACCATTTGAGCTTTCTTTCCTCCTGAAGTTGCAAGATTGAGCCTTTCAGATCCATTAGATGGTGTTGTCTTTTCTCACTACATTCTTCCTTTTCGGGTGTCTTAGGAAATGAGACAACAAGGCTTTGCACAGAAGAGATTGCAACTTCTCTGTGATATCACAGGCACATTCAGACCTGGTATTCTTACTGCACTGATGGGTGTGAGTGGAGCAGGGAAAACTACTCTGATGGATGTCCTTTGTGGGAGAAAAACTACCGGCCATATTGAAGGAGAAATAAAAGTTGGTGGTTATCCTAAGGTTCAAGAAATATTTGCAAGAATCTCTGGTTACTGTGAGAAAACGGACATACATTCCCCACAAATCACTGTGGAAGAGTCTGTTATATTTTCCGCTTGGCTTCGTTTAGATCCTCAGATTGACTCAAAACATAAAATGGTAAGATTACAGTCCTGGCTTCTGATAATTTGGTTTGTTTAGTACTATCAGAACAATCACGAATTGCCTGTGTAGGAATTTGTCAATGAAGTCCTGGAGACGATTGAGCTTGATGGAATAAAAGATTCTTTAGTGGGCATACCTGGTGTTTCGAGTCCTTTGGTGCATTGTTGGTTGATCTCATCCACTCGTGCGACTAAAGAACAGAAAAGCAACGTGAGAATTGCGTAAGGACGATCCTCGTAGAGCCGAAACGACTCGCGGACAAAAATAATGGAACGACGGGTGATTCTGTCTACTGTTATCGAACCCGCGAATGGCCCTATGTCGATCCTTGATAATCGTGTACTTTGAAATAAGAATTGATCATTTGCAATTTCATGCAGTCAAGGACGTCCATGTGTCGAGAAGTCTTGAACGTGAATTGGCACGAGTCGGTTACGCGTGAATCCTCAAAGCCGCCTGTTAGTCTGAGTAGTACCAAAATGGCATTCGGGCAAAATTGACAAGGCATGTGAATCTAATATTGGACTTGGAATTTTCGGGAATGTCCGGGATGGACTTTTGGACGATGCTTCTTAGTCAGTCGACAGTGCCGGCTAAGCCGAGTAATTGGAAAAAGGGACTTTTGGACAGAGAACCCGAGCCGACGAGGTCGTGGGCCGGGCAAGAACAGTGAGGGCCTCACGCCCAAGGTGGGATAGCCGCCATGGAAGGCCCGAGGCAAGCAAGTGAGCCCATTGGACCAAACCGACCCTTTACCCTTCCTAGCTCGTTATCCAAACCTGAGCCAATTCAAACCCAATAAATTCCCGAGCCCGTTCCTATTCATTTTCCGGCCCGTTTCCTAGGCCCGCCTTTCATTTTCAGCCCAATGGCACATTGGGAAATGTGTAAGGTGGAAATGACCAAAATGCCCTTGGATATTTTGAAGAAAAGTAAAAAAGGAAGAGAGAGAAGATGATGTCATGTTTTTGGGGACTTGAGCCAAGCATTAATTGGCCTTAATTGAGGCCTATCTTCAGCCTCACTTCACTCTCTCTCTCCTCTTCATCTTCCCCAAACCGCACACCCTTCTCTCCCTAGTTTCCCTTCCTTCCTTCAGTTTTTCAGTTCTGACCTTCCACCGAAAACTGAGTTTTTCATGCCCTTCCTGTTGTGTTCGGAAGAGAATTTCCGTTCAGATAGCGTCGGCCGATCGCCGGAAAGAGCCTCCATCCGATCCGTACGGCGGCGGAGTCGGAAGTGTTCTTGGGGCGAATCCTTCATTCCTTCCCCTGTTTTTGTTCCGCCTTTTCCCCTGTTTTTCTCCCATTCCAGCCAAACCACCACCCATACCAGCCACAAGAAGTTCCCCCTTGATCCCCTGGAGCCGCTGGTCGTCGGGCCGCCGTTCGCCGGAGCTCCGGGCAGCCCGTTCAACTCCGATCAGCTTCTTCCTCCTCCGGCCCGGTGCGTTTTTGAGTTGCGGTGGGGATTCCGAGTTGTTGCTGCTGTGTTGAGCCCGGGACCGCCTTGGATCATCGCGGTAGAGGTCCCAGTGTCGGGTTCGTCGCCGCCGCCGCGTCCGTGTCGCCGGCCCCGCTTAACGGGTGAGTTTAGCCGCTAATCCCTATTTAGTGCCTAAACTTGCTTAGGGTTGGTTAGTTAGTGTTAATTTTGGTTTAAGGGGTTTAATTAAGTTGTATTAGCCCTAAGATAGGTGGTTAGACAGATGATTAAGATTAGATTAGCTTAATTTGCTTATTAAGCTTAATTGTGCTTAATTTGTGATTAATTGTGTTTATGTGATTAATTAAGCATGATTTGCTTTAATTGAATTGATTAATTGTTTTAATTAATGTTTTGTTTAATTTCTGGATTAAATGTTTTAATTAATTGAATTTCGGAAAAATCACTGTTCACGGGGGCACTGTTCACGATTACTGTTCATGGCACTGTTCATGCAGAAGCTAATTTTTGTCTTAATTTGATGTGCTCTTGATTGTTGTGATTAATTGAAGTGCCGATTGTTAATTATACTCGTGATTGATGATGAAATGCTTGATCGAGTGCTGATTGGAAATTGAATTTTGGAATTGGCAAGTGATACCGCATGACATATTGCGTGAGTTATTTGAAATGGCATGTCGCATGAGCGTGAACGCATGAACGATGTTGCATTCACGACCAAGCAAAAGCAAAGACAAGAATGAACTGTTTGCTGATGTGTTGCATGGTCAGATTAAATTTAATAGCCCGGTTGAGCCGGATGACCGCCAATCCCCATTGGGGTTGTGCCGTGACCATTGGGTCGCCTGACAGTGGTCAGATGCGGGGCTGCGGCAGTGAGCGGGCCCCATGCTCCATAGGGAATGCCGTCGATGGGAGAGAGCCCGTGACGTCGCCGTGCCTCATGGGGGAGGACGATGCCTGGTCTTCGACCGGTAGACCGCCAACCATAAGGTTGTGCCGTGGCCTTAGTGGTCGTAATAATCGGAGCATATGTATGGATGTGAGGCATGAGAAAGTCGTGTGAGATGCTCTGATTATTCGCATGCTCTTAATGTCGTGATGATTGCATTATTTATGGTACGCACGCATGAGTTGACAGTCGTGCAGGGTGTGGCAATGGCCAGGTGAGATCGCTTGTGATGCGATTCGCATGTGATTGATGAAATGTTTCATCTAACGGCCATGTGCCTTGCTTGCATTGTATGAGATTGAACGTGCAGGGTATGGCATACCGGGTAAGGTTGCATGCGAATCGAATATTGCTATGTTGGTTGCTGTTTGTGGGTTGTTGGGTTGAGTGAGGGGTAGTTCTGGAGAGATACCCCGAGTTGAGTTGGCGTACTAACCGGGGCTTAGGGGGAAGAACTCGCTAAGATTTTATCTCAACCCATCGTGATTAAACATTTTCAGGTCTTTAGAATGGCGTACCCGCAATGGAGAATCCTGCCCCCGCTTCTCCAATGATCGACCCGACGGAGCTTTAGTCCGATGGGTCCGAGTGACCATGGTGTTGAACCTGAGGGTTCTTCTTGTTTAATTGGATTAGCCTAGTTTCTATTTGAATTGGCTTAGAGGATGGATCGGCCCTTTTTGTCGGGCTTGTAATTCGGAAAACGATCCTCCATTGGTTAATCCAGTAAATTGAATAATTGAGTAGTTGCTATTGTTCTTGCTGTTCATCCCTCTATCCCTGTTGATTGATTGATTGTCTGGGGATGGTTCGTTTTCCGCTTGCGCATAATCAAAGATTAAAATGAATGGTCGTGGATGGGTCCTGGGATGTCGCTTTCAATCGACCAAGAGAAGGGGTTGCCGCGAGCTCAAGAGTCGGGGCGTGACACCTGGTGTTAGTGGTCTATCCACAGAGCAACGAAAACGACTCACTATTGCTGTAGAGCTTGTTGCGAATCCTTCCATAATCTTTATGGATGAACCTACAACAGGACTTGATGCTAGAGCTGCTGCGATTGTCATGCGAGCAGTGAAGAACATAGTTGATACAGGAAGAACAATAGTTTGCACCATCCACCAACCCAGCATTGACATATTCGAGGCTTTTGATGAGGTAAAGTGTGCCAAACGGTCATATTAATTGGGTACATATGGATCACAATTAGTGGATCACTATGAGCAGAATCTTATTTTTATTTTATTCTGATTAAATAACATGATACCCGGTCATCTCTTTCTCTCTCTCTCTCTCTCTCTCTGGGCAGTTGGTTTTATTAAAAGCTGGTGGACGGCTGATTTACTCAGGACCCTTGGGACATAATTCAAGCAAAATTATAGAATACTTTGAGGTCAGTTTGATGCACAAAAATGAAGATTTGAAAATTTCTTCCACTACTTGTAATTTTACTACATAATTCTTATTATATATAACTACTAATTAGTAATATCTCCTATAATGAACTTCTGTTGGACAGAGTATTCCTGGGGTGCCAAAAATTAAGAGCAACTACAATCCGGCTACATGGATGCTAGAGGTGACTTCTACCTCAAATGAAGCTGAACATTGATTTTGGCAGAGAGTCGACAAAAGTTCATTGCTACTCTCGAGTGCCCAATAACAGTGCTTGATAATTTCTGTCCATTATTTGCCATTTTTATCAAGATACCAATGGTTTCTTTAACAGACTATTAAGCCCCTGGAGTCTTAAGATTTCAAATTGAGGGAGTCGATATGCCTTATTTATTATATACCTGCAACGTTAACTAAGGTATCCTGACCTTACTTTCCTGTGTTTCTGGTTGTCTTCAGAGTTGAATGGTGTTCCTGCTCTGTCTCCTCTTAGTTAGCAGATGTGCAGTTTGATTGATTCATTGACAATATCCATTGTTATACAACCTATTGTTTTTGCTTCCAGGACCAACAAAGAGCTTGTAAAGCAGCTGACCACTCCATCTCCCGGTACTAGTGACTTGCACTTCTCCTCCCGATTCTCCCAAAAGTGGTGGGGACAATTCAAGTCATGTCTATGGAAGCAGTACTTGTCCTATTGGAGAAGTCCTCCTTACAACTTGACACGTACCCTCCACACAATTGCTGCATCTTTTCTCTTCGGGTTACTGTTCTGGAATCAGGGGAAGAAACTGTGAGTAACTATTTCTCTTGGTTAATTTGAGACTTGAGTCTGCTGGAGTTTCGGAGCACGAGCTTATTGAGATGATCTAAAGTCTGCATCTGGCCAACTGAACGAACACTTCTCTGATCTTGTTGTTTCTACTCTTCAACAAGGAAGAAGAACTAAAAACAAAGTGCATACCTTCTAGGTTTCAAACATTTCGCTGGGTTTTCCAATTATCAAACTTCACAATGGTTGGCACAATTAGCTACCACATATTCAGTCACTTTTTTTGACCTGTTATGATGAAGAGACTGATGCTTATCCTGACCCAACATATTCTCATTGCTAGAAACAACCAGCAGAACTTATTCAACGTGTTGGGTTCGATGTATATAGCCATTCTCTTCTTGGGCATAAACAACTGCTCATCAGTTCTACACTATGTTGCTACGGAGCGGACCGTCATGTATCGTGAGAGATTTGCTGGCATGTACTCTTCATTGGCTTTTTCACTAGCACAGGTATAGAATTCTTTGAAGCTGATTGAGTTGTTTCCTGTAATAGGTAATTAAGATTCAACCTTCTTAACAGATGTGCAAATCTAGTTTGACTGATTGATCCAAGTTCAGAACTTGCTTTGAGACACAGAAGAACAAGTAAAACAGTTTAATCAGATTATAGTGCTATGCTGATTTCACAGGTTGTTGTTGAGATACCATATATACTAGTTCAAGCTATTTCATTCGTGATCATCACCTATCCGATGATTGGTTATTTCAAGTCAGCAGACAAGATTTTCTGGTACTTCTATGTCATGTTCTGCTCATTGCTGTCATTCAATTACCTTGGAATGCTGCTCGTGTCCCTGACACCAAATTTCATGGTGGCTGCAATTCTACAATCTGCCTTCTATGCAAATTTCAATCTTTTTGCTGGGTTTCTGATCCCAAAACCGGTAAGCTATCCGTGTCATTCACCATAGTTTGATCTAAACTATTTATGTTCCTCAACTCTTTCCACAAACATTTTGTCCATGTTCCAGTTTTTGAATCTTACCAGATTTAGATATTTTATGCATGTGTAAACTACTAAAAACTTTCTTTGTATAGTGCTTCTGTTAAAAAAGAGCACCTAAATATGAAGTTTTTTTGAGGGATCTTAGTTCAAGGGACAAGGATAGAGTTTTTAGTTTTTTTGGAGAAGATGCATATTGATATGGAGTTTAAACAACTACAAATGATGAAAAACTATTTTAGGCCTTACATCTTTTCAAAAACCAAGTGCTTGTTGCCCACGTTCAGTTTCTTCTCCAGCCGCTATTATTGACTTTTATTCAAGGTGAATCTTCTCATTGCCATTGTTTTGCAGAAAATTCTGGACAAAATGGTGGATCTGTTCTCTTCATGATTACTAGATTTTGTTGAAAATGGATTACCAATTTCCAACAGCTTCATTGCCATTGTTGCAGAAAATTCCAAAATGGTGGATCTGGTTGTACTATGCGTGTCCAACATCATGGGCACTTAATGGCATGCTAACTTCACAATATGGAGATATTGATAAGGAAATTGAGGCATTTGGAGGAACCAAAACCGTGGCAGCCTTCTTGAAGGATTATTTTGGATTTCATCATGATCAATTGTATGTTACAGGCATCGTCCTTGTCGCCTTTCCTTTTGTTCTAGCAACTCTTTTCACATACTGTATAGGGCACTTGAACTACCAGAGAAGGTAACACTATAATTCTCTGTTGGTATCAAAGTGTAAAATTTGGGTGTACTATTCTCATAACTAGCCAAATAAAGTGAATTGGTTTTTGTGACAATGAAGTGTCTGCATTCAAACGGTTAGTATTCTGGATTTAGAAGTGTGTACTAGTTTCTTATGGCCAATTTGCACAAGTTTAGAGAGCATTCAGTGCTAAACAGTATGGAGGACAATCTCAAGTGAAATTTCTCCCAAGTTCTTGGAACTCCATCTTCAAGCTAATATGTGATGGAGTGTGGGAGTGCATCTCTCAGCTTCGGCCCATTTTAGGTCTCTAACTGCCGTACAATAGAAGCACTTCTCCCAATCTCACGCTTAAAGAAACAAAAGTACTGCATCTTCGAATATCATTTTCATGCTAGACACCCATATGTCTTTGTGATAAAAAAAAAGAGTCCAAGTTTATCGCAGTAATGCACAGACTAAATCATAACTAACTAAAGCCACTACTTGTCCAAGAGTGACTAGAAAATCTCAAGTAACAGAGAAGGCTACCTTTCGCATAATTACTAAAAGTGTTTTAAGTAACATTTGGTCATAAATGACAGACGTTCATAGGCCGAAATTCCAATTCAGTGAATTACAAGACACTCCGAGGATAAAATTTAGAGCACACTCATATACAGAAACTGGTTGATTTTATGCAATTAAGACAATAATCCAACTGGAACAGACCAAAACTGGGATGTGAAATAACATTCTTGGCACTCTCTGGCAACAACACATCCACAGATAGTGGCACCCAAGTTACTAGGTTTGAAGCAGTAGAATCTGCAAAGTGATGATGATGAACTTAGGAAAATAACAAAAGGGGCATTATGTTGTCATCTCCAGAAGACAGAAGACCGTTCCCCATTAGAAGTTCAATCAGAGTAAGCACTGCCTCAGGCAATTGTGTCATACTCTCATCACTCTAATTGGGCTGCACTTATTGATCAGTTTGAAGTGTTCGTGGTCTGTAAATCACAGACGTCATGGATGATTGAATCAAAGCTAATTTTGCTGCAAATGCACTGCACTCTACATTTCTATTTTCTCTCTGTACATTTTTTTGGCAACTGCTGCACTACACTTCAATATAGAGGCACATGTTTTCTGATTACAGTTGCACTGAAAATTTCATGGGGAGACATAGATCCTTTACTACTCATTTGTTACCTCCCCAGCTTTCCAATGGAATTGCTGCAAATTGTCTCTCCAATGACTCCCGTTTTTCTTCCTTTGCCTTCATATCTGCCTGTAACAGGGGGTCCTCTCCCGTCAGCTCTAGTTTCACCTGAAAAGAAAATGTGGCTAGGTTTCTTTGTTAATAATTTTCCATTATTTCCTAAAGTACGAAAATGACTCATAGAAAGTTTTGTGTTTGCTACATTGGTGCACTGGAAAGATTCATTCATTGAACTGAAGTCGTGGCAGGTGAAAGCAATCAAGGGGAAGGTAGAGGTTGCACTTGAGACAATGGTAGACGTTGACGATATAACTATTACCACAAGCAGTGTAGGGCATGTCATTTCCAATGTAGACGTATGTCAAGTGTCTGGCCTTTTCGAGTTTGTGCTCATGAAAGTGATGTTTCACACTTGGTCTTTGGGCACAGGAATGATGCAAATTGACCAATGTCGTGCTCAAATATCTAAACTTGATCAAGTTCAACGCCTCATGAAAAAGGAGACTAGATTCTCCTGCCGGTGTTTGGCCAGAAAGATATGCTAAAACTAGTAGCATACGCACAAACCCCTGAATAGGCTTACAAAGATATTGAGCATCAATGCAACCCCACATTAGCATCCTTCAAAATCCACAAATCAAATCCAGAATCTATATCACAAATCTTAGTTCACAAATCAAAAATATAATCTTTCTATACTCCGTTAAAAATAAAATAAAATTGCACAAGGCATTTCTCAAACAATTTCAGAATTCTTGTAAACCAAATTCACAAATTGATAGGTATAACCTTTTGTAATGCCTTCCACACAATGTTTCCCAAACTATTCACAAATAACGAAAGGTAGTAAATGCTCTGTCCAAACTTTTATGCAACAAAAATGCCACGAGTTTACAAACTTGAAGAAGAGATAGAATCACTCACCTAGGAATACCAAACCAAACAATGTAACTATATGAGCCAAAAATCTTGTAATTTTATCAATTAAACAAGATTTGAAGTCAAAACCAAGTAAAACACTACTTTAACTAACGACTCAACTAAACTACACTATTTTACACTCACTAGGTTGACAAAAGACCTTAACATGGCCAATGGAAAGAGGATCTCAAGCATACATGCCATGGGAGCCTCACCTAGCCGGATTTACTTTCGGTTCACAACGCCCGGTATGAATGTAAGTCCTTTGATCATCTAATCGAAATAGTTTTTGGAATTTGGGTACAAATATGGAATTAAGTGAAATTTGAGTTGCGAAGTCCAATTTATCAGTTGTTAAGCTACAAATTATGGGGGATTGATAGTTTAGGGTGTGGTGTAGTTGTGTGATTTTATAAATATCGATTTGAACTTACAATGTAGCTGAAACAAATTTTCGAAGTCGGGCTTGTGCGATGAATAGTACTCGACTAGAAAGCTTTTGCGCCAAATTTTTACAGTTACCAGCTAAACTTTGTGTTGGCCAAGTTACTGAGTCTTAAATCACTAACGCCTATGACAAACGTTGCCCACGCTATATCTTTCTTCGTCGAACTCCGTTTCAAGCAAGCTTTTTGCCAAAAGAAATCCCTTTCAGAGTACTCACCCAAATCTAGCCAGTAACCCATGAAATTCGACTCAAAAGTTGCTGGTCGAGTACTGTAATTTCAAAAATTCATTTTGGACAAACCCTAAGTCTGAATCAAGTTTTGTAGAATTCTACAGTTCTACAACATCCTAAACTATTAATTCTTAATAATTTCTTAACTTAATAATTTCTAAATTGTACTTCGCAACTCAAGTTTTAAGTAATTTCGAATTTGTGTCCTAATTCCAAAACTACTCTAATTAGACGAACAAAGGGATTAAGGGTGTGTTTGGTTCAACATTTAGAAAGCTCATTGGCAAAATGCAAATCAGTTTAGTCTAAAGGGCTTTGGATAAATGCAAAGACTATTTAGTAAATTCTGTTTTGAGAAACAACTTTGAAATGAATGTTGTTTGGTAAATTTTGCTTTGAAAAGCCCATTTGCTGATTAATCTAAGCTTTTCAATTTTTACTTGTTTAAAATTTTTAAAAAATGTGGATTTTTTAAAATTTATATTTGATAACAATGTTAAAGATGTTGTGCAAACAATTTAATTAAAAATAAAATCTTCTTTTTGCTAAAAATATCAAATGAAAAAATTCATGTACCCTCTTTCTCAATTATAAGAAAAATACTTTCATTATAATAAACGTGGTAACATATGATTCAAGGAAAAAAATTCATTATCCTTAAAAATTATGAACATCGTTAATGTGAACTTTACGAATCGAAGTGAATCTGACTTGGCGAGACCCCATAGCGTGGACGGGCGAGCTCCTGTCAACTTTTTCCTTTTTCATTTACTTTGAGTCAAAGCCCATATTTGACCGAACTTTTTTGGAAACTTCACATGGCTGGAGAAGAGTTTCGTAAGCACAGCCAATATCCAAAACGGAACATCATCTCATTTGACACACGACAACAATCACATGAATGAAAGTTTCTGTCCATTCGAAGGATGACGCTCGTATATGCGAAGGTAGTTGTTCGGCACATGGTTGATGGACCAAAATTTGGCATTCCTCGCAGCAATCCATGTATCTAGAGCCGCAGATGTTGGCTCCGAAAGCATCACAAAGAAGGGCAAAACCAAAAGATCCGCTCATCTCTCAGCTCTCGAAGGTTTGGGACATGCGGATCTCAGTCCATGTACCTTCGACTTCTCTGAAATCCTCTTGTAATAATGAACATAATACAGGAATTCTCTTATGCGGATGTTGAAGAACTGTCGGATACATTATGAGTGTCATCACAGTGTGAATTGTCAGTCCCTTGTCTCAAAATAGATCAAGAGGAGAAACTAAAGTTACCTCTTGACGGAGCTACATCATTATGAAGCTTCATTTTTTCCTACTTCCCTTACATAAATGAGGCAACGTATTTTACATATTAATTAGAAAGAGAAAAGCTTAATCAATATTAGTTTGCGTCTCAAAAAAAAAAAATCAATTCACCTCGCTTGTTAATTTGGATATGATTTGATATATAAGTCAATATATCTGGACTCACTAATCAAGAATTTTATTTGTTTTTCTTATTGAATATGAGTTATGAAAAGGCACAAGGGATTTCCACCCTCTAAATGACTATGACACTCCTCAACTTATTGAGCGGATGAAAATAACCTCAAAAAAACTAAATAATCAAAATCACAACTGAAAAACGGTGAACATTGTTGAGAGCGCGCAACAGAAGTCCGATATCTTTAGACTGATAGATCTCTAAGGGGGAAGCCTAAGTCCGAGCCCATCAATATATCCAATTGGACCCATCTCAACTCAAAAGCTTAAGCTAGTGAGTTATGGGCCAACTAAGATATATTAATTGCTCTACATCACATCAATTCTCCAATGTGGGACTATTTCTCTAACAGAACTCACACGTGTATTATAACAATCTCCCCCTCACGTGTGAGCTCCAATGTTAGGTCCACTTCCCCTTAAATCAGATATCCTTCTAACCCAACATCATCCTGGTCCTCTCTTAAATCAGATATCCTTCTGGCCCAACATCATCCTGACCCGCATTGTTACACCACAACGCCCACCTAGGCCATCCTCACAAGCCCACGTTGTTACACCACAACGCCTACTGGCCCGCCCTTAAATCATATATCATTCTGGCCCAATATCATCTTAACCCGCGTTGTTATACCACAACGCCCACCTAGGCCATCCTCACGAGTCCACGTTATTACACCACAACGCCTACTTGCCCGAGCACCGTAACCATCGGCTTTGAAATCAGTTGTTGGGAGCGCGCAGCAGAAATCCGATATCTTTAGACTGATAGATCTCTAAGGGGGAAGCCGAAGTCCGAACCCATCAATTTATCAAATTGGACCCATCTCAACTCAAAAGCTTAAGCTAGTAAGTTATGGGCCAACTAGGATATATTAATTGCTCTACACCACATCAATTCTCTGATGTGAGATTACTTCTCTAACACAACTCATACATGTATTCTAACAAACATTACTATTCATAAAAAATGCAAAAGCTACACATTGTAATGAAAATACACTATCTGTATTAATTAAATGTTCATTGGTGCTTTATTCTACCACCTCGTTCTTTTTCCTGTTTGCTTGTATACAAACTGTATTTCCTCTATACTACTTAGTAATGTGCTCAAGCAAATTATTGAGGATTTTTTTTTCCAATGAATTTGAAACATTTGGTAAATTTTGTTGATTAACATATCTTAAAGAGTTCACAAATTTGATCGAAGAACTCCCCTTGAAAAGGCTTGAACTGAAGAATTGTACATCAAAGGAGTTATTAAAGATTGAACTTTAGAGACATGTAAATAAATGTACTCTATTAATAGTTTTTGAATTAAAATCTCCATCATTAAATTCATTAAAATACTCGAATCTTAGATTATTTGTATGAAAAAAAATTGTAATGAACATGTAAATTTCTCCAATTTGAACACCAAAGAAGAAGAAACAATGGTTTAGGAAAGGTTTATAAAAATCATTTAGACTAATTGATCTACATCGAATGTATATTTTTCTCTTTCATCAATCTTACCATTAGTGAGGTCCCAATGAGAGCTATTTTGGACCATTAAAATTTTATAGTGTGTAACTATTGCAGTTTGCTCCAGTGGCTACTCTTCCCATATGAAAATGGAAAGGTAGGGAATTTGAGTCCTCACTTTTTAAGGGGGGATTGGGATAAAAATGATTCAGTTTTAGGTATGGATTTCGATTTTCACATTTTGCAAATAGATAAGGCAAAAGTATGAGAGTGAGAGTGAGAGTTAGAGTAGATCGACAAAAAAAAAAATTATGATGTGCCTAAAGCTATTCAATGGTTGGAAATAGCGTGGAATAGCAAATTCAGTTTGACTCTAGTTAAGATCAAGGGGGCTCCATATCGGGGTTCCCGAGTGACCAAAGGAATTAGGCTTGTTCGTAAGAGGGAGATAACTCAATTGAGAAGTGCATAGTTTCATGCGATGCAAGTTCCGGGACCATTGCTGAAAGGCAATGACGCTAATTCCTTCCTGGTCGCCTTGAAGGCAAACGAAATTCTTTTTTCTAAAACAAAGATGATGACATTGGAATAATCTGTTCGCTGAAAAATATGTTAACATAAAGATTAGTTTTTTTCGGCTGCATAGCGTGTGCCCATTCTAATTAAAACACGATGTGAGTTTCACAACAGAAATTAGAGAACGAAGAGGATATAGTGATTAAAGACAATGTTAGGCCGGGTTCAAGGAACAGCACAACGAACTTGAAGCCATCTTTTATATGCATGAAGAGTCGCATTCAAAAGCCGAAGAAGAGCGCACCTTTTCATGCGGTCACGGTCGTGCATGAGGTCCGTGCGTGTGTTGCTGACAAAGGTCTGACCCACTGCTACTTTCGCTTCTCTCTCACTCATTCTTGGGATGATGTAATTGGATTTAGCAGCAAATGCAGCTCTTGTGTTTGATGCTTTGACTCAGAGAGGATCATGCTGTTGGTTTTGCTATTGTTGTTACTATTGTCTTTCCTTCACGTCAAGCATGTTGACTATGAAGCTTGTTTTTTGGACATACCTTGCTTAGGAGCGGCCCCTATACTATCATGGCCTGGTTAAGGGCCAAGTAAGACTGGAGAGCTTGCTCTATTTATGCATACAAGAAACGAACCGAGAAGAAGCTAAGTATGGAAATTTATATCTTGGACTCACATAGATCCACAGTTGAGAGACAACATTATATACTCAAAGGATTTACTATCAAAGTAAGGTCAGATCAAAACATAGTTGAAAGGGATAAAAAGTAGAAGCCTCTACCTTGTAAATATCCATGATTGCGGTTGAATTAGTTATCGTAACGAGAAGTAGTGGACTCAAATCATAGTTTTTCACCATGAACGTATGCCCATTTTGCCTTGATTTCTATGTCAAATTTGTTGGGAGGCTTTTCAAGGTCCGAGTTCATCAATATATCCAGTTGGACACTTTGCGCACAATGCCAATGGTTATGAGATTCTTCCATGAGATTTTCACCAAATGGCAACATATGTGAGAAGTGGGCCTATGATTCAATCAATGGCATTAAGGTAGAATGCCAAGGGAGAGCCCATCCAAGCCCGACAATATATTTAGTTGGATCTATTTCCATTCAAAATTTTTAAGCCAATGGGTTACATAAGCCAATAAAAATATATTAACTACTCTACATCATATTAATTTGAATTCTCATGTGAAATTGTTCTAACACTACTCACACACATCACACCACCACCCAAATCTCAACAACTCCCCATGTGTGAGCTCACTCAAGGTCTCTCTCACAAGAAAGAATTTTTTGTTGAGATATTCATCAAACATCGGGCCACCTAACAACTATTGATTTTGATTAATTTATTGAGAGCATACAACATAAGTACTCTAAACATATCTAAGTGGACCTACCTTCATTTAAACAAGTCTTAATGTGAAAATTTTCAAGCACCACTCGCTTGTGAATCTTACTAAAATTCAACGATTCCCTCATGATATCACTTGAAAAACTCTAGGCTTTTTTATTAAAATCAAGGTGTGGACCCAAGTACCAAAATTTGGCATGGATGACACATAAGTGCCAAAACTTCCAAAATGTATAGTTAAGTGTTAAAATTGAAGAAGAAAGGAACACTTGAATGCCAACCGTGAGTCACATCGAATTTCGGGTGAGCCAAGTCAGATTTGCAGTGAGCAATGTCAGATTTCCGACAGCCACGTATATCGATTTTATTAATAAAACAATGCCAAGTCAAATTTCTGGCAACTAGAAATGGCACTAAGTGTCCAATTTTAAAAAGAAAGTAACATTAAGTGTACAATTTAGAAGTTTTGACACTTATGTGTGTTTAGCTATGTCAAGTTTTGACACTTAGGGTTTATTTCTTCCACTTAAAATCTATAGCAACAAATGCATATTTGCTTGAAGAACTCACCTTTTTATCTTTTTGTCTTCCCTTTCACCACGCCTTCTCCGTTTTAGTCTTCTCGTGGATTTTCTTCTTATTATTTTTTTCTGGACGTGGCCGACCGGGATCTCACCCCATCTTTTATCTCAAAATTCACTAGGCTGAAATCTGTATCCATCGTTATCCTCACCTTAATCTCAATCTCCGAATCTGTTTCATTTCCCTCATCTTTCTTCAAATCTTGGCTGTCCTCCCTCTCTATCTCCATCACTTGTTGGCTTGAATTCCACCTGCCCCTCGTTTTGACCTCCGAATTTTGGCTGATTTTGCAATACTGAGTTTAGCCGAATTTTTCTCGGCTTCCCTCGTTCAAATCTCGGCCAATCTTCTACGATCCTTGAAAAGGTGATCTAAATTTATTGGGATGGGCCCCGGTACAGGGAGACCTCGCTGAAATCATTGAAAGATCTCACCGCAAACTAATCCACAAAACGGGGAGGGAATTTTGATTAAGACATAACTTACCTATCGGTGGAGAATATAAGGAAGGAGAACTCGCTCAATAGCTGTTGTCCTTGATTCAAGTATCAGACCACATTGTTGTAACTATGGTGGTTAATGGATCAATAAAAGTGAGCAAAAATGAGATACGTCGTTTCCTTCATGTATCTCATTAATTCTCATATTTTTCAAGTTCATGTATCATGTATCTATTTAATCCTTGGTTCATATACCATTTAGATTTTTGTATTTATTTAATTCATGGTTCATGAATCACTTTCTAAATGAATTCAAAAATTCTACAAATAGATTTCGAAGATCTTCAAGATTCAAAAAGAAGCGAAAATCACCCTCATCTATCTCTTCAAGTTTTCTCTAAGTGTGCCGGTTTCAACGTTTCAACAAGTGTTTGACAGAGTTCTGTTTGTATAGTATCGAGTTCTATTCGTATATTGCTGATTGAGGTGTTGCATCTTGAGAGATGAAGTTTGTGAAACTGCTTAGCACCTAGCACTGTTGGTAGGAATTGTTGTCTTAAGGAGATTTGGTCAGCCGTATCTCACATTCAATTTCTTATTATTATTGTTATCACTTTCTCAAATTTAATTTTTTGGTTCCAGCAAATAAGTATTACGTATTTTTCGCCCAATACGTCTTCTACTTCTCCTCTTCTCTATATATATTTTCCAACACACACTACCACTTAAAAGAAGATTTGCTTAAAATTTCGGCCAAATTCCCGCAATTTTGGAGATGTGTCCAATCCACAATCTTGGAATCGAGTTCAACTGCCCCCCATCTTTGGAGTTGCAGCCGACTCCTACGATCTTGGATCTGCAGCTAACTTCCACAATCTTGGGGTGATAAGGAAAGCTACATCCAAATGATTTCCGATCTTTGGCCTATGTCAAGAGAAGGGAAAGAGTGGACGAAATTTCCATAGAGGGCAGACTAGAGGGGATCGGTCCTGAAAAATTAAATGAGCTTAGGGCACCTTACCTCTGTACTCTAGCTCGCCTACCACGCCGGGCTGTTTATCAGGTTTATTCAAATGAAATCCATGGCTGAGCCCCGTTTTATTCGAAGCAAAATGCTCTTCCTAAAACGCTGAAAAATGCAGCAAGAAATGTAAATGCAGGACTAAGCAAAACTGAATTTCTTTTTTTAACATATTTTATTTGCTAGGTTCCACCATCTAATGCCCATTGCTTTAGCCTTTAAGTCTCCATGATTCTGATATGTTAGGCGTTGAAATAGTTCATTACTTGTGAAGTGAATCTGTGGCGTAGAGGCGCTGCCACACCCAACTTGGTCGACACCCCATTCTCTTACTGCCCCTGCCATCCCCAAAAGACGAGTGATTTCATCAGTTCCACGCTCCTTATGTAGCAAGCATATGAACAATTAATTTTGGTCAACTTCATCTTCGTTTGATGCCAGTACCACTGGTCTTATTGATGCTCATAATTGATCCTACCATCATGTGCTTGTCACGAAAGAGGAAGATTTAATAATGGGCCAGGTGAAATCACATGCATGTCAGGTGAGAAATAGTCATACGATTGATTATCGACAATCGTAAGGATTCGATAATCAAGGCAGGAGACTGCCACGTGTTCGGTTGTTGGAGTACAATGACGAATATCTAGTTTGTAAATGAGAACGTTTGAAGTATTGATTCAGAAGAGCGCCAAGGGTGCATGCAATTGAGAAGCAGTTGTCATTTGGAGTCCCAACTATGAAACTGTTGTCAATAAACAAGAAATCATCATAGCATTATCCAGCCGGTTATACAGTAAATGGGAAAGTGACTTGCAAAGAAAAGGGAACGTGGATAAGGTCAAAAACGGTTGCGGAAAGACACATAACTACCCAGTAGTTATGAAGCTCCTCTATAAATACCCCCAGCAAGCTAAGTAGCATCGATATCTGACATACGGCACGACTTGACATGTCATACATAAAATGTATATTTTTATATATACATAATAAATTATTATTTTTACGATTATTTCAATCAAATTAATTTGATGCAAATTCACAAATAAATAAATTATAGAAAAAGCCTAGAATAAATTTACACTAAAAACATTAATTCGCCATTTATTAATATCATTCATTGTTTCAATCTAACAAATTCAACACCATTCTAGTAATCCATAAAGTGGAGGAAAAAAAAGCAATTCACAATTTAGACTTGTGTGTTAGACGTGTTGGAAGAGAAGAGAAAAAAACTTGAGGGTAAATTGTGTACCACAAAAAGTGAGAGTTAGAAGACAAGAGAAGACTAGATTTTTTCTTTTTCCCCATTTATTATTTTTATTATTGTTTTTTATTTTTTCACATATATACATTTTGACCTTTGATTTATTGAAATTTTTTAAAATTAATCTCACGTGTCGGAAACTCGGATGTTGGAATTCCGAATTGAGTGTGGAAGAGTGTCGGAAAAGTTGATCGGGTATCGGATTTTCTAATACGTGTTGACTGAGTGTCCGAGAGTGTAGGAGAGTGTTAGAGTGTTTAACACAACAAAAAGACTTCCAAAAAGTGTCGGTGCTTCCTAGTTAGCAAGAAAGTCACCCCTCCCAACAAATCAATCAAAATGTTATTCCTTTATATTTCCCATATTGCACTTTAATTTTCATAACTATAGTTCTCAGATTCCGGCCGTTAATTAGATTCCGGCTGTATCTATACCTTGGTGCAGAGTCATCAATTAGGTTCTGTCATTGTGTCATTTACCTTGGTGCCACATTGTTGAATAGATTTTGACATTGACATTGTGCTCTCTATCTTGACACATCGTCGTTGATTAGATTCTGACATTGCATGTAATTATCCTTAAATTCATTGGTTAGATTCTGGCATAGTTTGAATTCGGCCTCAAAGTTAGTGGGTTCATCATTAGATTGAATTTTGATTTGGCCCAGTATTGTACAGTGTTGTTTAAATTGGGAATTAAATATTAACATTGCATTTAATATTCTTTGTCTAGAGTTAGTTAGAACCTTTGTCCCTTCTAAATAAAAGTCAGAAGACAACTTTCTATTTAAGATATTTTGTTGCAGGAATAAACCGGTGAAACATCTTTTTGGCACACTTGGTGGGACCTGTTGTGCTGAATTGAGAAGGTATTATGCCACGGACTAGAAGTTGGTCCAATTTCGCCAACGTGGCTGACGAACCATTACCGTTGATGGGTGAAGATATTGGACGCATTGAGCGTAACCTCTCTCCCAGAATCAAGTTCAAGACGGAGATGGTGATCTTCCTAGGCAACCCGTAGATGAGCAAAGGCGACCAATGGAGCCAACCCCTGTGATGTCGTCATCCCTATCAGATAATAGAGGGAACAGGAGAGAATATCAAACTCAAAGACAGACAAGTAAGAGTTCACCGGATGTTTTGACTGTTTATAATAAGCTGACTTTGAACTTCAAGGTCTGTGTCTTTAGCTACCCATAGACTACGAAATAGTTGCGGTCCAATTAGCTATAAATTGCAAAGAAATTCTAGGCACATAAGATTGTATGGGCATGTGTTCTTGAGCTTCATTCAGTCTCAGATTACACGTTATTTGTATGCCATACATGCGGTTGTTGGTATTGCTTTTAGGCCTAGTGCAGTTTGACATAGAAGATCTTAAGCATAGAGCAAGCCTAAACCTCAGGTGATTTTATTAGAATCCCTGAAAGACCTTTAGAAAGGAAGTTTTCCCACATCCAGGAGGTCTAAGCAGTACAGTCATTCTGTGGTAAGAAAAGGCACAGCAAATATCACGTACTCTCATGTCATCAAGCTTGTGCTTCTCTCGACTTGTCAGGAACATGGTTTTCTTGAATATAGGTGCGACAATGAGATTGGCAATAAGTAAGATAAAACATGTGTTTCTGTACACTGAACTCAGCCGCATGGGAAACCTGGATGATAACCAATTCCTTTAAAAAGTAGGATATAAGCATGACTACAGTTTCCTAGTAAGTTTCTCAAATTTCGTCACACTTTTCACTGGTCAAGTATGCTGCAGATCCCCAATGATTGATGCTGCTCTCAAATATAAATAATCAGCCAATGCTCACGAAATTTATCGCTAGCTAATAAGTGGGTCTTGAGGTTATGCTCACATTCGGATAAGTTCATTGTAAAAGAGAAGTATTTAGCCTTTTAAAGCCAACATCAAGTCTGGATATTAAATTGCGTGTAGGTGATGCAAATAACTGCAGCTAGAAGTGAATGAAGTAGCTGAAGGCACTAGGACTGCTATGAGGATGAAGGATGATGCACGATTTTCCAGAGATCATCTAGAGAGATTGGAAGAGCTGAAACAGTATAACAAACCTTCCACGCTTTATAATTCCACTGACATTCTTGATGATGCTTATTTTGGCCTTATGTAACTCTGAACCCGGCATTGCAGGAATACCCTGAATAAAAGTTCCAATTGACTTGAATTAGTGACTTGTAGGAAGCAGCAACAATATAAGGCAAATTGACATAATGCCACAAACATCTGTTGAAATTTTTCTGTAGCACACAGAACGGTTAGAAGTAGTTCAGTCTCATTACAGAGTAAAGCATATTACATGATGAGTGTTACTGCAGCGGGGCAATGAAAGGAAAAATAGTGTTGGCAAAGGAGAACTTGGAGATATACATGGTTTTGCTACAGTTACCTACGTGTAGCCTCGAATTAACACTAATATTTTTTAAAACACGTGTGAGAAAAGATCAACAACAATTCCTTAACCTCTCAAGAAGGACAAGTACCTTCTTAGCTTGACTTTATATAGGCATAAAGAAAGTACATGCATTTGTACCCATGGAAGAACTACATGCAAGATGACAGGAGTTAAGAACTTGCAAATATATTTGGTGACGACATATACATACATGTTGGAAAGGAGTTCACATGTTATTGGATTCAATCTAGAATATTCATCTGCTTGTTCATTAATGGAGACCAGCAAGAAATCAAAAGGATTTAGCAAGAAATCCTACAATGTACTCTAGATGAAAGGTACTTTCAGGGAGCATGCTTTTTAGAGAATTCCAGAGAGTGGGCAGGGGCTTTCCTTGAACTATCTCACAATCTGCTTGAACAGATAAATTCAGATATCTGACTTCTACGGTGGGCAATTTGACACCAACTCTGTGGAAAACATTTCAGCAGCAATTTTTTCCTGACATGAAATATAAAAACCGTAGGATGAGTTTGTGGAAGAAAAGAAGAAATAAAAACAAATACAAAAGCAAATCCTCATTCAAATACGTTGGCCAACATGGGACAGGCACAATGTGGCCTCTTAAATAGATCAACTGCAAGCATGTACCTAGAAACGTATTTTATGAACAGAAGTGTTTTTTTTCATCTGTTAATGAACTTTTAGGCTCTCATGCTGTTCAGTCTGCACAAATATATTATGCTCGCATAGGTTCTGATTGTTTCTAGGTAAATTCATATTCATTAGACTTTCTGGATATTTTTGCGACTCCCATTATTAAGAGGAAAATAATAAGCTTACTTTTCTGTTCTGTCTCTAATCTTGTGCAACAAATTAAAGTTGTCATTCGTGATATGCTTGATGAACTTCTCCACCAAAAAATGACGTTCCAGTGTGCCAAGCTTGGTGACATCAACCGCCCTTCCATCGTTCTCCTTATCAAACAGTGAGGACCTCAACCACTCAAAAGTTTGCAACCTCTCAATAACAGCCTATTGTAGATCATATTCATTGTTATATTATCTTTTGTTACGCTCACAGATGAAGTGCTTTGAAGACTTGAAGCGTGAAGTCGAAATGATGATCTGAAACTTCTTTCTAGCTCTGATAACTCGTTTCTAATTGACTCTACTCCATCTGATTCTGTCCCAACTAGCTCAGCCATATAGTAGAGTGTAGGCACAAATGTCAGACTCTGAAGAAAACTGGAATACCATATGCTTATAGACCAATGGTAATCAAATGAAGATGAGGTAATCATATACATCACTTATATGCTTGCTGCACAAGGAACGTGGAACTAATAAAGAAACTCCGTTTTCGAGATGGCAGGGGAAGTTAGAGAGTCACACCAGGCAATCAAGTTTTAGTTAATCTGCCAAAATCTTAGTTTTGGGTACATGTACTTAGCCTTCTCAATTAATAGCCTCCATATTCTAGCAGCTTGCATTCTCCTTTTCAAATCAATGCATGAAACCACTAAGTCGTTTAGGCTAGTATAGGTTTCTTGCTTCTTTGTCACCTCTTACATCTCTTCTCTTCCCTTTGTGAAATAGGCAATACTTCCCCAAGTAATAGACCAAGCTAAAGATAACTAAGGCAATTCCTCCTATGGATTGAATTAGTAACTTTAACTTCTTCATTAAGCTTCTTTGGAAAAAGTGAACATAGGAATAAAAAGAACACAAGTATCGGTGTGGTTCAATTGGTGTTAATATTCATAAAAACTGCATCACGTACTAAACACCCTTGTATGTGGTGCCTCTATACCACAGATTCGTTGCACAAGTATTAAATCGCACCCCTATTTTCACCGAACACCAATTAAACATGAGTCATGAATCCAATCCACAACATCACAACAAGATTGTAGAGACTTCAAGGCTAAGGCAATGGCATTAGATGGTGGAACGCAGGCTCTAAGAATAGCAAGGCACAACCACCGGTCATCTTAAGAGGGTAAAGGGAAATCTATATTGATTTGAGTCCTATAACATGGTGCATACCTCAGCAGATTGTGGCATCACCAATAAAATATGAAAAATAAGTGGCACAATATTCACAATCGAGGTCTTATGTAGCTTGCCAGGGAATGTAAGGATGCCAATCAGTCTTGACTTTGACATTCTATGAGCCCAAACACATATGGAGTATACTTCATTTTTTAACCGTAATCAGATATGCTTGTCCTGAAAGCAGGGTATGTCCAAGAAGCTTTGAAGTCAACAAAGTTGATGTGAAGGAATGGTAATAACAATAATAACAGTATAACCAGCACACGATCCCCTCTCAGAGTGAAAGCATCAAACAGAAGAGCAGCATTCTTGCAAATTCCAATACATCCAATCAATAATCAGTGAGACAGGAGAAACGAGAATTGGTCAGACATCTGTCAGCACCACAGACCTCGTGCTTGTGTTGAATCCATCATCTTTGTCTTCGAGCTCCAATTTTTGGCGAAATTTGCAATAGCTGACCGTCAATAACCCTCGTTGACTGGCGAAGGCTTTCATTTCATAATTTATTTATTATTTGATCACGACAGTTATCGATTCTCCCTAGTTGTCAACCGTTTCCTTCTTTTTGACGGTCAACTTGTAGTTACTACTATTTCTTTTTCCATACAATCATATCGTGCATGAGGTCTACGATGCTGACAGATGTCTGACCTTTCTCTTTTCTCTCTTCTTTTCTCTCTTCTTTTCTGTCTTACTGATTGTTGGATGGATGTATTGGAATTTGCAAGAATGCAGCTCTTCTATCTGATGCTTTGACTCGGAGGAGATCGTGTGCTGGTTATGCTGTTATTGTTGTTACTATCATTCCTTCGCATCAACTGGGTTGAGCTTCTTGGAAATACCCTGCTTTCGAGACGAGCGTATTTGATCTGTCACGGTTACAGAATGAAGTAAATTCCATGTGTTTGGGCTCACAGAATGTCAAAGTCATGACTGATTGGCATCCTTACATTCCCTGACTTGCTAGATGAGACCTCGATTATAAATATTGTGCCACTAATTATTGGTGTTTAGTTGGTGATGCCACAATCTGCTGATGTATGCTGGTATTGGACTCAAATCAATATATATTTCCCTTTACCCTCTCAAGATGACCGGTGGTTGCGCCTTGCTATTCTTAGAGCCTGCGTTCCACCATTCAATGCCACTGCCTTAACCTTGTAGTCTCTACATTCTTTTTGCGATGTTGTGGATTGAGTTCGTGACTCGTGTTTAATTGGTGTTCGATGAAAATGGGGGTGCGAGTTAATACTTGTGCAATGAATCTGTTTGTAGAGGCACCGCCACGCTTAACTTCATTGAGGCGTACAGGCAAAGCCCCCCATCAACCTGGAACGAGGCCGATCCTTTGTGCATATAGGGGTGTTTAGTCCGTGATGTAGTTTTTGTGAATAGTTCATACCAATTGAACCACACCGATATTTAGGGAGAAGAATGGTGAAAGTGCTATAACTTTCGTTTAACATTTACTTGGGTGCAAAAACTTTCTTTTCACTCTTTTAAGTACCACATTGAAGTAAAATTGATCATTTGAATGTTATTTCTAGCAAATCATCCTATAGGATTTTTTTATTAATTTACTATATGTTGTGGATTTTTTAATATATTTTGAATTTTTGAATTTTTTTTTCATTACCTTTTTTTTTTTGAAGGCTGGCCAGGGTCACCATCGTCCCTTGCCGGCCCTTAAAAAGGGTAGGAAAAAAAGAAAACAAAAAAAAAAAATATATAAAGATTGATTCTTTTTGTTTTTGTTTTTCTTTTCCTTATTTTTTTTAGGGACGGCAGGGTCACTAGCAATCCCTTTCCGGCCCTTAAAAACAGGGCAAAAAAGGCAAAGAAAAATAAAAATAAAAATATTAAAAATAATTTAAATAAAAAATATATTTTTTAAAAAATTATTCATGTCAGTGCTAACGAAACCACCTAAGATGTAATGTCCACATCAGATTTTCAGGCAAGGCAAATTGATGATGACACTAAAGTGATCGATTTTTTAAATTTATGACATTTAATTAAGTGAAAAAAAGCTATAGCACTCAAATGAACGACTTACAAAAGTTAACAATTATGGCACTTACACTCTTTTTGCCCTCGATACTTGTGTTCTTTTTATTCCTATATTTACTTTTTCCCAAGAAACTTAATGAACAAGTTGAAGTTGCCTAGTTATCTTTAGCTTGGTCTATTATTTGGAGTAGTATTGCCTGTTTCACGAAGGGAAAAGGAGATGTAAGAGGTAACGAATAAGCATGAAACCAATAACAGCCCGAACTACTTAGTGGTTTCATGCTATGATTTGAAAAAGAGAATCCAAGCTGCTTGAATGTGGAGGCTATTAATTGAGAAGGCAAAGTACATGTACCCAAAACTAAGATTTTGGCAGATTAACTAAAACTTGATCACCTGCTATGACTCTATTACTTCCCCTGCCGTCTTGAAAATGGAGTTACTTTATCAGTGCCACGTTCATTGTGCAGCAAGCATATGTCATGTATTTGATTACATCATCTTCATTTGATACCAGTACCATTGATCTATATATATATGTGTGTGTGTGTGTGTGTGTGTGTGTGCATAAGCATATGGTATTCCAGTTTTTCTTCAGAGTTCACATTTGTGCCTACACTCTAACATATGGCTGAGCTAGTTGGGATGGAATCCAATGGAATAGAGTCAATTAGAAACGAGTTATCAGAGCTGGGAAGAGGTTTCAGATCATCGTTTCAACTTCAAGCTTCGAGTCTTCAAAGCACTTCATCTGTGAGCACAACAAAAGATGATATTAATGACGAATATGATCTTCAATGGGCTGTTACTGAGAGGTTGCCAACTTTTGAGTGGTTAAGCTCCTCACTGTTTAATAAGGAGAATGATGGAAGGGCGGTTGATGATAAAGGAATGAAGGTGGTTGACGTTACCACGCATGATGCACTGGAACGTCGGTTTTTGGTGGAGAAGCTCATCAAGCATATCGTGAATGACAACCTTAATTTGTTGCGCAAGATTAGAGACAGAACAGAAAAGTGAGCTTATTCTTCTCCTCTTAATAATGGGAGTTACAAAAATATTCAGAAAGTCTAATGTATATAGAGTTACCTAGATACAATTAGAACCTGTGAGAACATATTATATTTGTGCAGACTAAATAGCATGAGAGCCTAAAAGTTCATTAACAGATGAAAAAGAACACTTCTGTTCATAAAATACGTTAATAGGTACATGCTTGCAGTTGATCTAAGAGGCCACATTGTGCCTGTCCCATGTTGGCCAACTTCTTTGAATGAGGATTTGCTTTTGCATTTGTTTTAGTTTCTTCTTTTCTTCCACATACTCATCTTGCTGTTTTTGTATTTCATGTAAGGAAAGAATTGCTGATCAACTGTTTTCCACAGGGTTGGTGTCAAATTGCCTACCATAGAAGTCAGATATCTGAATTTATGTATTCAAGCAGATTGTGAGATAGTTAAAGGAAAGCCCCTGCCCACTCTCTGGAATTCTCTAAAAAGCATGCTCCCTGTAAGTACCTTTCATGTAGAATAGATTGTAGGAATTCTTGCTGGTCTCCATTAATGAACAAGTTGATGAATATTCTAGATTGAATCCAACAAAATGTGAACTGCTTTCCAACATGTATGTATATACTGTCACCAAATATATTTGCAAGTTCTTTGACTCCTGTCATCTTGCATGTAGTTTTTCGATGGGTACAAATGCATGTAATTTTTTTATGCCTAAAAAAATTCAGGCTAAGAAGGTACTTGTCTTTCTTGAAGAGGTTAGGAATTGTTGTTGATCATTTCTCACACGTGTTTTAAAAAATATTAGTGCTAATTTGAGGCTATACGTAGGTAACTGCAGCAAAACCATGTACATCTCCAAGTTCTCCTTTGCCAACGCTGTTTTTCCTTTCATCATTCCGCTACAGTAACACTCATCATGTCACATGCTTTACTTTGAAATAAGACTGAACTGCTCCTAACCATTCTGTGTGCTGCAGAAAAAGTTCACCAGATGTTTTTGGCATTTTGTCAATTTGCCTTAAATGGTTGCAGCTTCCTACAATTCACTAATTTAAGTCAATTGGAACTTTTACTCAGGGTATTCCTGCAATGCCAGGTTCAGAGTTACGTAAGGCCAAAATAGGCATCATCAAGGATGTCAGTGGAATTATAAAGCCTGGAAGGTTTGCTATACTGTTTCAGCACTTCCAATCTCTCTGGATGATCTCTGGAAAATTGTGCCTCATCCTTCATCCTTATAGCAGTCCTACTGCCTTCAGCTACTTCATTCACTTCTAGCTACAGTTATTTGCATCACCTACACGCAATTTAATAACCAGACTTGATGTTGGCTTTAAAAGGCTAAATACTTCTCTTTTACAATGAACTTATCCAAACGTGAGCATAACCTCAAGACCCACTTATTAGATAGCGATAAATTTCTTGAGCATTGGCTGATTCTTTATATTTGAGAGCAGCGTCAATCATTGGGGATCTGCAGCATACTTGCTCAGTGAAAAGTGTTACGAAGTTTGAGAAACTTGCTGGGAAACTTTAGTCATGTTTATAACCTACTTTTTATAGGAATTGGTTGTTGTCCATGTTTCCCATGCGGGTGAGTTCAGCATAAAGAAATGCATATTTTATCTCACATATTGCCATTCTCATCATCACGCCTATATTCAAGAAAACCATTTTCCTAACAACTCTATTTTAGGGAGAAGCACAAGCTTGATGATATGAGAGTATGTGATATTTGTTGTGCTTTTTCTTGCCACAGAATGACTCTACTGCTTGGACCTCCTGGATGTGGGAAAACTTCCTTTCTAAAGGCTCTTTCAGGGATTCTAAGCAAATCACTCGAGGTTTATACTTTCTCTATGCTTAAGAACTTCTATGTCAAAACTACACTAGGCTTAACAGCAATACCAACATACTGCATGTATAGTTTACAAATAATGTGTAATCTGAGACTAAATGAAGCTCAAGAGGACACATGCTCATACAATCTTGCGTGCATAGAATTTCTTTGCAATTTATACCTAATTGGAACAGAACTATTTTGAAGTCTATGGGTAGCTAAAGGCACAGACCTTGAAGTTCAAAGTCAGCTAATTAAAAACAGTCAAAACATCCAGTGAACTCTTATTTGTCTGTCTATGAGTTTGATATTCTCTCCTGTTCCCTCTATTATCTGATAGGTCACCGGAACAATTTCATATAATGGCCACAAGCTTGATGAGTTCATCCCGCAAAAAACATCTGCTTACATAAGCCAAAATGATCTGCATATTCCAGAAATGACTGTGAGGGAAACACTGGACTTCTCCGCCAGTTGTCAAGGTGTTGGAAGCAGAGAAGGTGAATATCCTTCAACGTGAGTGGAGATCTGTCACTTGGAAACTGTGTTAAACAACCATCTTTTGTTTTTTCTGGTTGAAAAGATATCTTGATGGAGATCTGCAGAGTGGAGAAGGAGGCGGGAATCATTCCAGATCCTGATATAGATACTTACATGAAGGTTTGTTTTGTGACAATTTCCATCTTTTGAGTCTCCTGTTTTGTTGCTGGAAAAAAGCCAAATTCAATCTCTGTATTGAATTATTCCTAGAGGCAAAAAAGCCAAATCCAAACTTGCATATCATAGTTTGGTTGTTTTGTTGGAAGACAAATTGGTGACTTTTGCACCGTATCATACAAAAGGGTGTGTGAAGGGATTTTTAAGGTATAGTTTCCACTGTTGAGTGGTGGGTAACAGTAAGCTCGCACTTCTATTTATTCTTTGTCGGGGAAACAACATTGATAACTGGGATGGCCAGGATGTAACATCAGCATTAATTGTCTCTTAACCTAGTTAGTAGAAGTTCTACTGAGTGTGGTGCAACCAGTGCAGTTAGTAGTTACAGATTCTTTGAAACATAATTAATTAAAACCAAGCCATTGGCTTACTGGTTAAGGAATTGAATAGTGTGTGTGGCATAGGCAAAAAAAAAAAAAAAAAAAACAAAGGTTTGAGTCCCCATACCACTAGTTCAAACGATCCCATGTTTGGTACCCAACTGGTCTTAGGCTTGTGTCTCACTATATCCATCGGATTATCTAATGTGCTCAGGTTTACCGATCCAAAGTGAGCTTCTTATGAAAAATGGAAATATGCTTTTTTTATAGTCTATTTCTTACATGACTAGTCAGCTGGACATAAATTACATTCACTGAACTGCGTAATTTCTTCTAATTATTTTCCACTTCTAGAACTTCTGTTGATGATAATCATGCCTTGTTTACCAGGAAATTGCGCTCAAAGGACTTAAAAGATCTCTTCAGACAGACTACATTTTAAAAGTAAGTTCTTTTGACTGAGTTGACAGCCAAAGTTTGCTGTACCTCAAATATTTAAGCAGAAACTTCTGTTTATGTGGTCAACTTCTTCACAGATCCTGGGGCTGGATATCTGCGCAGACACACTGATTGGAGATTTCATGAGAAGAGGCATATCAGGTGGTCAAAAGAAGAGATTGACTACAGGTAGAATGGCAAAATTCTGGCAAATACGGCAAATTTCATAAAGAATAAACAATGTTTCACTGTCATTTCCTAATTTTGGCTACTTGAAATTCCAAAATTTTATCCGACAAGTTTTTTTTTTGTTCTTATCCGACAAGTTGATATTCTGGTAAAAATTGCACAGCGGAGATGATTGTTGGCCCTAATAAAGCTCTATTCATGGACGAAATAACAAATGGATTGGACAGTTCAATGGCCTTTCAGATCGTTTCTTGTCTTCAGCAACTAGCACATTTAACTGATGCCACTATACTGGTTTCTCTTCTTCAACCTGCACCAGAAACATTCGATCTTTTTGATGACCTTATTCTGATGGCCGAAGGGAAAATTGTCTACCAAGGCCCTCGTGACCAAGCTTTGAAGTTTTTTGACGATTGTGGATTTAGGTGTCCCGAAAGAAAAGGGGTTGCCGATTTCCTCCAAGAGGTAGTAAACACCAATTAGATTGCGCACTACAAGTTAGCTTCCTTTATTGACCATTTATAATGTTGCATATTCACATGCAGGTTATATCTAGAAAAGACCAAGCACAGTATTGGCAGCATCCTGAGCTACCGTATAGTTATATATCAGTGGATATGTTCTGTAACAAGTTCAAGGAATCTAATTGTGGGATGAGGCTAGATCAGGAGCTTTCAGACACATTTGATTGGTCCAAAAGCCACAAAAATGCTCTTTCTTTCAATGTATACTCTCTGTCCCGATGGGAACTTCTCAGAGCATGCATGATGAGGGAACTTCTTCTCATGAAGAGAAATTCATTTATCTATGTTTTCAAATTAGTACAGGTGAAAATAAGCTCTCATTCATCTCAAGCAGCTCTTATCATGTTTATCTCTTCCAATTTCTGTGCCTATTGAAGTCAAATCTCTAATCAATCTCCCTGATTTCATATGTATAAAAGAACTTTAGAAGTTGATTATTGTCATTTCTTAATGCAGCTTATTTTTATTGCATCTATCATGATGACTGTATTCTTGCGGACTCGGATGGGAATAGATGTTTTTCATGCCAACTACTATATGGGCTCTCTGTTTTATGCGCTATTCATACTCCTCATGGATGGAATACCGGAATTGGCAATGACTGTTTTGAGGCTTGCGGCCTTCTATAAACAAAAGGAGCTGTACTTTTACCCTGCTTGGGCTTATGCCATACCAGCATCTATACTGAAACTTCCTCTTTCACTGCTGGAATCTGTGGTTTGGACATCTCTTACATATTATGTGGTTGGATATAGTCCTGAGGTAGGCAGGTGAGTTCTAACGAGAGTTCTTCATTATATGACCTTCTGTTACCTCCTTTATAAACTTCTGTTACATTTTAACGTCTTCTATCATTTTACTCATAATTCACGACTTCTATTGTTTTATGCTTATACATGCAGATTCTTCCGCCAACTAATACTTTTGTTCTCTGTGCACTTGTCCTCAATATCCATGTTCCGTTTTCTGGCCTCAATCTTTCAAACTATGGTTGCTTCCACCACAGCTGGTAGTTTTGCAATTCTGATATTGATGCTTTTTGGTGGCTTCATCATCCCAAAATGTGAGGATGTTAGAATCTCTATTCGGTTTGATTTTTGATAGATAAGTGAGGCTTAATATTTCGCTTTATCACTGCAGCCTCTATGCCTGCTTGGTTGAAGTGGGGTTTCTGGATCTCTCCACTATCATATGGAGGAATCGGACTTTCTGTTAATGAATTTGATGCTCCACGATGGAAAAAGGTGAGGGGCTTGTGCAAGTGAGAACAAGAAATTGGCTCATGTAGCTTGAAATGCAAGAAGCCACTTTGGTTGCAGAATCACTTAACCCATTTTATTCTAGAGAAGTATTTCGACATGATGGGGCTATTGATTTGCTAAACCAGCTTGGCTACTAAAATATTCTTTTGTTTAAGGTGCTCTGAGTTCAAGACAAAAAATGAGTCGAGCTGTTTATAAATGCGAGGACCTCAGTTAACGGATAGCTGTTGATAATCTTTAGATCCTATGATTTCATTCTTGTAATTTATCTGTGCTAACTTCTTGCCTGAAATCAGAGTGTCTCATTGATGATTATTAACTCATCCACTTACTTGACTTTGACACAACGCAATTACTGGAGCAATGATCATATCCACTTCATAAATATTTCGGTACTCATATTCTTTTGGGAATGGAGAATCTTTTGTTAAGATGTAGTGGGTACAATTTTAATCGGTAGGCAGAACTAACTTCCTCAGCATTTCTCAAAGCATTTTGACTTGTTTTGGCTTGCATAACCTGTAGATTCAACTAACTTCACCTTCATCTTTTAACGCAATAGGACTTACTTTTGCTTTAAAAACATATCGTAGATATTGTCAGGAAACACTACAATTGGGCAAGCAGCCCTTGAAAGCCGAGGACTAAACTTTGACGGGAATCTCTTTTGGATGTCAATTGGTGCCTTATTGGGATTCACCTTACTGTTCAACATCGGTTTCATTTGGGCCTTGAATTTCTTGAAGCGTAAGTTTGTTTTTTGTGGCATCTAGACTTCACTTTTTGAGGCATTAGTGCCCCGGATGTTCATGAAATCACTTTGAAAACTTACAGCTCCGGGATCACCACGTGCTATCATTTCACATGAGAAATACTTGCTTAGTCGTGAAATAGAAGATTCTTGCGACAGCATAAAGCATGAAGAGCCAAAGAAAGTTTCTGCTAGACCTATGCAATCAGAAAATGGTCGAGTCCTTAATTCTCCCTTGGGCAATTATAGTCGCTAATCAGCTTCGATGTTCCTCTAATTATTATTTAAATTTGCTTTTTTACTGCACAAACAGGCAGGATGGTTTTACCTTTCACACCATTAACGCTCGTGTTTAAAGACGTACAATACTACATAGACACCCCTGGGGTAACCGTTCCAACTATTTTTTAATCCTGAAGTTGAAAGATTGAGCCTTCTGGATCCAACGAATGATGTTGTCTCTTTCTCACTACATTCTTCCTTTTCGGGTTCTTAGGAAATGAGAGAACGAGAATTTGCACAGAAAAGACTGCAACTTCTCTCTGATGTCACAGGCGCATTCAGACCTGGTGTTCTTACTGCAGTGATGGGTGTGAGCGGAGCTGGGAAAACCACTCTCATGGATGTCCTTTGTGGGAGAAAAACTACCGGGTATATTCAAGGAGAAATAAAAGTTGGTGGTTATCCCAAAATACAAGAAACATTTGCAAGAATCTCTGGTTATTGTGAGCAAACGGACATACATTCCCCACAAATCACCGTGGAAGAGTCTGTTATATTTTCCGCTTGGCTTCGTTTAGATCCTCAGATTGACTCAAATCATAAAATGGTAAGATTACACTCCTGGCTCTGATAATTGGCTTTTTGTTCAGCTATTATCAGAACAATCATGAATTGCATGTGTAGGAATTTGTCAATGAAGTCCTGGAGACAATCGAGCTAGATGGAATAAAACATTCGTTAGTGGGCGTACCTGGTGTTAGTGGTCTGTCCACAGAGCAACGGAAAAGACTCACGATCGCTGTAGAACTTGTTGCAAATCCTTCCATAATCTTTATGGATGAGCCTACAACAGGACTTGATGCTAGAGCCGCAGCAATTGTCATGCGAGCAGTGAAGAATATAGTTGATACTGGAAGAACAATAATTTGCACCATCCATCAACCCAGCATAGACATATTTGAGTCTTTTGATGAGGTGAAGTGTGTATATTGTTTAGTGGAGGGAGATCACATGATTATAAAGAGTATTTAAAATCCATTGTTAAGCGACGTGGGACAATACTTCAATATATTCAACAGTTGGCTTTCTTCCAACATGCTGAAACTGTTAGATGAATAGTTTGCATATGGAATACAAGAGAAGATAATAGTGAAGATTTAATCACTTTGAAAGGAATTTTTTTATTTATTTATTTCATTCCGATTTAATGAAATGTTAAGACATACCAATGTTAGCTGGTAATTTCTTGTGCAAAGCTTTTCAGTGCTTCTGTCGAATTTTGGAAGGCCTAATCTCTCTCTCTCTCTCTCTCTGAGCAGTTGGTTTTATTAAAAACTGGTGGACGGCTGATTTACTCAGGCCCCTTGGGACATAACTCGACCAAGATTATAGAATACTTTGAGGTCAGTTTGTTGCGAGAACATGCGGATTTGAAAATTTATTTGTTTCCATCTTATTTTACTACATAATTCTTATTAATTTTAACTGCTGATAAATTAATATCTTCAGTAACCGACTTTTGTTGGACAGAGTATTCCAGGGGTGCCAAAGATTAAGAGCAACTACAATCCGGCTACATGGATGCTAGAGGTGACGTCTACCTCAGCTGAAGCTAAACTTGGCATTGATTTTGCTCTAATATACAGAGACTCGGCAATATATGAGTAAGTTCATCCTCTGCTACTCTCAAGTGCCCAACAAAAGTGTGTGCTTGTTAATTGTTAGAGATGGTCTATTATATTACGATACTTTGAAGTGTTTTTTTTTTTTTTAATGATGAACACGGTACTTTGGAGTTATCCTGCCATCTTCTATCATAAATCAAGATACAGCAACGGTTTCTTTCATCTTGTCCTTCACACTGTATAAGCTCCTGGAGTCTTAAGATTTTAAATTGAGGGAGCTGTTTTGCCATACATGTGATAAACCCCCAGCTTTAACTACTGTATCTTGACCTTTCTTCCTCAGTTTTTGATTGTCTTCAGAGGTAACTGGTGTTCCTGCTCTGATATCCTCTAAGTTAACAGATGTGCAGTTTGATTGATCCATTGACAAAATTCACTTGTACACAACCTTGTGTTGTTTTTGCTTCAGAACCAACAAAGAGCTTATAAAGCAGTTGAGCGCTCCACCTATCGGCACTAGTGACTTGCACTTCTCCTCCCGATTCTCACAGAACTGGTGGGGACAATTCAAATCATGTCTCTGGAAGCAGTACTTGTCCTATTGGAGAAGTCCTGCTTACAACTTGAGGCGTACCTTCCACACATTTGCGACATCCTTTTTCTTTGGGGCACTTTTCTGGAATCAAGGGAAGAAACTGTGAGTAATATCCCTCTCCATTAATTTGGTACTTGAGTCTGCTGGAGTTTTGGGGGCACAAACGTATTGAAATGATCTAATATTTACTTCTGGCTAACTTTATGAACACTTCTCTGATCCTGTTAGTATCTAATCTTTAGCAAGGAAGAAGAACTAAAAACAAAGTACATAGCTTGTAGGTTGTCAAATGTTTGGCTGGGTTTTGCAATTATCAACTTGTGCAATGGTTGGCACAATTAGCTAGCACATATTCAGCCATATAAGATCATTTAACTTTTTATGACCTGTTATGATTAAGAGACCGGCATGTCTCCTGACTCCATTTATTATCATTGCTAGAGACAATCAGCAGAACATGTTCAATGTTTTTGGTTCGATGTATGTAGCAGTGATCTTCTTGGGCATAAACAACTGCTCAATGGTACAACCGTATGTTGCTACGGAACGGACCGTCATGTATCGTGAGAGATTTGCAGGCATGTACTCTTCATGGGCTTTTTCGCTAGCACAGGTATAGAAGTCTTGGAAGCTGATTGAGTTGGTTACCATAGTGGTTATTTGAGGTTGCACAAATCTTGTTCAATTGAATGATTAAGTTCTTAACATGTTCAAAGACAAATAAGAATAAGTAAACCAATTTGATCAGATTATGTGCTATGCTGATTTCACAGGTTGTAGTTGAGATACCATATATACTGGTTCAGGCAATTTCATTTGTTTTCATCACCTATCCGATGATTGGTTATTTCGGGTCAGCAGAGAAGATTTTCTGGTACTGCTATGTCATGTTCTGCTCCTTGCTGTCATTCAATTACCTGGGAATGCTGCTGGTGTCCCTGACACCAAATATTATTGTGGCTGCCACACTACAATCTGCCTTCTCCACAAATTTTAGTCTTTTTGCTGGATTTTTAATCCCAAAACCGGTAAGCTCTCGATGTCATTTACCATAGTTGGATCTAAACTTTTTATGTTCTTGACCCTTTCCACGAACATTTTGTCCATGTTCTTTTCTTTGTATATGCAGAGCACCTAAATATGAAGTTTATGAATCTTACAAGATTTAGATATCTTATGCATGTATCAACAACTACTAAAAACTATTCCTTACATCTCAAAATTAAGTGCTTAGGGAATTGATAGCACTTCATTTTTATTGTTGCAGGAAATTCCAAAATGGTGGATCTGGTTGTATTATGTGTGTCCAACATCATGGGCACTCAACGGTTTGCTAACTTCGCAGTATGGAGATATTGATAAGGAAATAACAGCATTTGGAGAAACCAAAACTGTGGTGGCCTTCTTGAAGGATTATTTCGGATTTCACCGTGATCAATTGTATGTTGTGGCCATCATCCTCGCCGCCTTTCCTTTTGTTCTTGCAACTCTTTTCGCATACTGTGTAGGGCGCTTCAATTTCCAGAGAAGGTGACATCATACCTCTCTGTTTGTATTACAGTGTAAAATCTCAAAAAAAGTGAATAGGTTATTTTTGACTATTGGATGGCCTCATTCAATTGTTTAGTATGCTGGATTATAAGTGTAGTTGTTTCAGTATGGTCAATTAGTAAAAGCTCAGACGAGGATTTTGTCCAAGTTGCCGGAACTATCTCTCCTGGCCAATTTGTGATAATGAAGGAGAATGGCAGTGCTTCTCTCGACTTCAGCCTTTTTAGGTCTCTAACTGCTTGCTTTATTGGTTTCAAAAATAGAGGAAGCATTTCTCAAGTTTCGAGAAACAACAGTACAGCATCTTCGGATATCATATTCATGCTAAACACCATATGCCTTTGTGATAGAAAAAAGTCCTAATCCATCGTAATAATGCCCGGATAAAATCAAAACTAACTAAAACAACTATTTGTCCGAGCAAGAAAAGAAAATCTTGAATAAAAGCGAAAACTAACTTGGGCATGATCACTTTTAGTGTTCAATTGATAGCTGGTTGTGAACAGGTGTTAAAGACTGAAAAATTTATTCAGAGACTACAAGACACTCTGAATATATAACATAGAACATAATCATAAGCAGATACTGGTCGTTTCCGATGCAATTATGACAGACATCCAAGTGGAACAGGCCAAAAATGGGATGTGAAAGAACATCTCTGGACTCTCTTGCAACACCACGCCAGCAGATAGTGGCACACAAGTTACTAGGTTTAAAGTGGTAGACTCTGCGAAGTGACAGCAATGAACATATAAAAAAACATAAAATTAAGTGGCTTCAACTTGTCATCTCCAGAAAACAGAAGACCGGTCACCATTGGTTGTTAATCAGAGCAAGCACTACCTGTCAGGCAATTGTGCTAATCTCTCATTGATCTAATTCCACTGTACTTGACGAGCAATAGTGTTCATGCTCTGTTTCTTCTAGTAACTGCTGCACTACCACCTCAATATAGAGGCATATGTTTTGTGATTACAGTATCACCACAAATTTCATAGCAAGGCAGAGAACCTTTAAGGCTCATTTGTTACCTCCTGAGGTTTTTAATGGGTTTGCTGCATATTGTCTCTCCAACGCCTCCATTTTTTCCACCTTTGCTTTCAAATCTACTTTCATTGAGTCTACTTCTTCCCTTAAACGTTGAATTTCTTCTCATAGTCTAGTAAGGGGGGATTCTTCTCCTGTCAGCTCCAGTTTCACCTGAAAAGAAAAGGTGGCTACATCTTATTAATTATCTTCTGGATTTTCTAAAGTATGCACCAACTTTATAGATAGTTTCATGTGCATACACTTTCGACCTTCGTGTTGAAGATGACATCTATTATATTTGGTCCATTGGTTATGATCATTGGTGCACTGAAAAGATTCATTTATTAAAAATTGCATGACCCTTGAATCTGAATTTTTGTTCATAAAGAACCTCATCTCTCTCTCTCTCTCTCTCTCTCTCTCTCGGAACTTCTTTGCAGTAGGTTATTGCTTTCAATTTGTCTCCCAATAGCTCATTTGTCCAAACCTCATGTTTGAAGCTCAACCAAGGTTGTCTTGGAAAGAAAGTAGCTATATGATGGTGGCTTACCGGACATATAGAAGTATTTGACTTGAGCAACTAACAGGCAGTCTCCACAACAGTATAGAACTGCAAATGAAATTGATACTGCTATTTAATGGACAGTGGCCCCATATGTGAATTTCTCCACTGAATATTCTGCATACTTTTTTTACTTGATTCATTTTGATAATGTCTTATCCAAAAGAGCACATTCATGGGAAAAATCTAAGTAACTCACTTTTTTTTTTCTTGAGAAGATGGATTTTTACATCTTCAGATCAACTTTTCTAGTCATAAAGGGATCACTGATCAGATGGACTTTTACTGTCACGCCCCGACTCTCGAGCTCGTGGCAACCCCATTTCACTTGAGGTCTAGTTGTACGACGTCCCAGGTACTATTGTCGACCAATTCATTTTATCTTGTAATTAAGCACATGCAGAAACGAACAACTCCCAAACCAAAGAATAGGGATAGCAACAACAACAGTAGAGGAAAGACAAACAGTATTTTATATATCTGAAGGTTAACCAGCACACCAGCAAATACATACACGCCTTACTACAGGCGACAAGCTAAGGCCTACTCAAAAAGAGACCGGCCTAACTAACCTAACACTGTACAAGTGCCTACTTGCTGTCCTCGGTGGGATCGCTCTCTTCGATCCTCAAGTTTTGCATCATCTAGGGCCTGAAAAGATTAACCACGACGGGTTGAGATAAACTCAGCAAGTTAAAGCCCTAAGCCCCAGTTAGGAACTTCGCTCGCCTCGGGAGTTTAACATACAACCTAATTCATAAATCAACCAACGCCACCTCAAAGAAATAAAGCTTTGATAATCAGGCACAACCATAGGCAACCTTACCTAGCCTTGGCACACGTGACCTGCAGAAACTGTTAGTTAAATCATCACACATTAAGAGCATGCAAATAATTAGAGCATCGCACATAGCTTTCTCATGTCTCACACCCACACATACTCTGATTATTACGACCCCAGGGCCACGGCACAACCTTATGGTTGGCGGTCAACTGGTCGTAGACCAGGCATCGTCCTCCCCCATGAGGCACGGCGACGTCATGGGCTCTCCCCACTAACGGCATTCCCTAAGGAGCATGGGTCTAGCCTCTACCGCGACTCCGCAACCGACCACTGTCAGGCAACCGACCGAAGTCGGGACGACCAAAAGGCCACGGCACAACCCCAAGGGTTGGCGGTCTACCGGCAACGCCGGGCTCTCCTCTTAATGTGACCATGCAACACATCATCAAACAATCTGTTCATTTCTTTGCTCTGTCGTGAATGCACATACCGTTCGTGCTCATGCAACATGCTATTGCAGTTAACACACGTATAATGTCATGCAGCAATATCCAACAGTTCAATCATTCATGAAAGTTGCAACAATCAGCAGTTCAAGTCACAGTCTGACAATCAATTTTGACCAATCAACATCATGACACTTGCATACTTGTCCAAAATAATCATGTACCTCAATTATTACTGGTACCCACTCACGTGACTCAATGTTTAACAATAAATAAACCCATGTCCTCACGACTACGACAATCAACCATTTCCATAATTAATTACCCAACCAAATTAATTTCATTTAATAAAACCCTTCTTTAAACTAATGTCATTTAACAAAGTAGTATATTATTACTATTGACATTAGAAAATTAGACCATAGAAATTTTCTCACAAAATTACTCAATTAAAAACATTTCCCATAAATAATCACAATTAATTATTTTCCCCAAAAATAATTAATTTTCAGAAATGAATAGTAATAATAATAATAATAATAATAATTCGAAAGTATAAATTAATTTAATTAATTAATAATTCCGAAAATAATATATAATTATTATTTAATCCAAAATTAATAATCATTATTAATACTAACCAAGGTTATAAAATTAACTCAACCTTAGTTAATCTAACCTAACCATGATTAACTTTTAACATTGATTACTTTAAAACTAACTATAGTTACTTTAATCAACTAACCATAGTTACTTTAACACTAACTCTAGTTACTTTAAAACTAACTCTAGTCAACATACTAATCTCAATCAGCATAATTAACCATACTAATCCACTAATTAACTCTAATTAAACACAAATATACAAATACACTAATTACCCCTAAAACAAGATTAACCCCTAAACAAGGATTAGGGAATCAACTTACTTGGATCGGAAATCTGGCGACACCAGCGCGTAGAGGGGAATGAGGGCTACAAGGGGTAAGCTCGGGGATGGCAACGGATGATGAACAGTGGACGAAACGGGCAAAATAATCGGGATTTACTGTTCACGCGGAACCGGTGCAGCTGCGCGAAAAGGGCCGAAACGGGCGGTCCGGGGTGACTGGGGGTGTGCGGCTGGCTTCCTAACTTCCGTGACTACACTATGGGCTGTGGTGGCGGCAAGGCCATTTTCCGGTTGGAAAACGGCAAGGACAGCAAGAAACAGCAGAAATGGAAGGGAAAAGGAAGAGAAAAAGGGAGAGAGAGAGGGGCTGCTGTGCTGAACGAATTTGGGGAGAAAGGAGGAGAGAGAAAGCTGCTGGAAACTTGAGGGAGAAGCCAAGGCAAGTGGGCTTGCCACTTGCTTCAAGAGCCAATAAAAAACAAGCAATAAACAAGCAAAACAAAGCTCACATGGGCCCAAAAGGAAAAGGCCAAAAGAGAGAAGCCCGTGGGGCGAGGAGGAGAGGAGAATGGGCCAGCTTGGACCCCCTTTGGGTTGGGCTGGATAGGCGCAAGGCCCATTGGGCCGCCAGTCTTGGGCCGGCCCACCCGTGGGCCCAAAACCCGGTCCAATTTTTCCTTTTTCCGACACTTCCGCGTCCAACGGAAAATCCAAAAATAAATGAGACGACGTCCAAATATTTAATCTTGATATCACTAAGAAGTCGGTTCCCAAAATCGGATTAAAAATCGGGGCTAAATTAAGTCGATTGCGACCGTAGTACAATTTGGATTATCGGGTGCCCTTTTAGGACTTTCCTCACTTTTGACCCGTGGTCAATCATTCTTTGATCCACATTAACGTCAATTCTCGAGTCAGGGACATCCCTCGATTGTCATGTGATCCCGGGGGCTCAATTGATAATCCCGAGTACCAGATGAAAATGATTCGGTTTATCGTCGTTCGTAGTTCGTATCGAAATCGTGCGGAAATCACCCGTAGATCAACTTCGTACTTCTGTCGAATCGATTTATTTCCATTTCCTTAATAGTCTAGTACTTAGAGGATATCGTTCCCTCCCAGGTCCTCATGGTCGAAGGGTTCGTTCCTGATCGAAATTGCGAGTCGTATGCAAATCATTTCCTTTCAATGCCTCCCTATAATCCACTATCCCACGAACACACAGTTCGGAGTATTTGTACTGACCAGGCCTTCGACTAATATTGCCCTTTTATAAAATCCCAAAATGGGGTCGATTTTCAGGATGTTACATTTACATCCACATTTTTTTTTGGGTCAGAATCTCCAGTTAAGAGAACAACTATTTCATTGGTGATGACTTCTAACACGAGTTGACACGATATGCAAGTAGACAGTGGCAAATCATAAAACAAGACATCTTGAGAATTTAAGACATGTAAGTTGTGCTACCAAAATAGGAAGGTGTAAGTTTCTGAACATGCTTAGTAACGATAGTACTTTGCTTACATACTGTGACAGCCCAGGCGACGGTGTGCGAGGAGGAGGGATGGCGGTGCGTCCGTGCCTCAGTCCTCGAACGTGTGCAGGGGAGGAAGGGACATGTCTCTCGTCCCACATTACCTAGGGAAGGAGTCCTGGACTAACTTATAAGCATATGGGTTTTCTACTTGTACATACGCATTTTCTAGGCGAAGCCTAGAGAAACAAAACCGTGCGGGCCTTGGCTCAAAGTGGACAATATGTGTACAGTGGCGAACCTAGGATGTTACAAGTGGTATCAGAGCTGACTTCCAACCGCGTGTGGGACCACAACGAGGACACTGTGCCCGAAGGGGGGAGAATGTGACGGCCTAGGTGACGGTGCACGAGGAGGAGGGATGGCGGTGCGTCCACGCCTCGGTCCTCATGTGGGACCATAGTGAGGACGCTGTGCTCGAAGGGGGGAGAATATGACGGCCCAAGCGACGGTACGCGAGGAGGAGGGATGGCGGTGTGTCTGCGCCTCGGTCCTCGAACGTGCGCAGGGGAGGGAGGGACATGTCTCTTGTCCCACATCACCTAGGGAGCGAGTCCTGGACTAACTTATAAATATATGGGTTCTCTATTTGTACATACGCGTTTTCTGGGCCAAGCCTAGAGGAACAAAATTGTGCGGGCCTCGGCCCAAAGCGAACAATATGTGTACAGTGGCGAACCCAAGATGTTACAGGTGGTATCAGAGCCGACTTCTGACCTTGTGTGGGACCACAGCGAGGACACTGTGCTCGAAGGGGGGAGAATGTGATGGCTCAGGTGACGGTGCTCGAGGAGGAGGGACAGCGAATGTGACGGCCCAAGCAATGGTGCACGAGGAGGGATGGCAGTGTGTCCGCACCTCGCTGTGCTCGAAGGGGGGAGAATGTGATGGCCCAGGTAACGGTGCGCAAGGAGAAGGGATGGCGGTGCGTCCGCTTCTGAGTCCTTGGACGTGCGCAGGGGAGGAAGGGACATGTCTCTCGTCCCACATTGCCTAGGGAGGGAGTCCTGGACAAGCTTATAAGCATATGGGTTCTCTACTTGTACATACGCGTTTTCTAGGCGAAGCCTAGAGAAACAAAACCGTGCGGGCCTTGGCTCAAAGCGGACAATATGTGTACAGCCTAGAGAGACGAAACCGTGTGAGACTTGGCTCAAAGCGGACAATATGTGTACAGTGACCAACCCATGATGTTACACATACTTCTAAATTTAATGAATTGCTGGCCATAAATCTTTAGGATACAAGGAGGCAAACATGAGCATAGAATCCGATCAAGTACGGAATGGCAAATTCGGTTTGATTTGAGTCAGCATCAAAGGGGCTCCATATTGAGGTTTAAGAGTGACCAAAGGTGACAGGACATGTTTGTAAGATGGAGATAGCTTAATTGAGAAGTTTTGCAGAACCATCGCCAGGACGGCTTTGGCTTCCAGGAGTGCATACTTTCTCGCAATGCAAGTTCTAGGTCCATAACCGAAAGGCAAAAATGCTAACTCATTCTTGGTTGCCTTCAATGCTCCCCCAGAGAATCTCTCGGGATTGAACTCATTGGCATCATTGCCCCGTGTGTCTTGATCATGGTGGATAAGAAGCAGCGGCAAGAAAAGCTGAACCCCAGCAGTTATTTGTATGTGTTCCAACTTGGTTGTCTTGTAAACTGTTTTGAGGGTCACAGGTACAGGTGCATATAACCCGAGCACCTCATTTAGTATCATGCTGACCTGCATATCATCAATCCAGCAATGGTCAGCCAAAATTTTATCCAAAATGTTGAGAAATTATGGATTCACATCTCTCATCACTTTTGCCATTGGCAAACAGTACTCATATTCACATCAGCTAATTCCTCAAGGAAAACTCTTGTACTGAAGTTTGTTTAAATGTGGATCTGTTTTAGTAAAAACAGCAAAAGCAATTTCATGTCTGACTTGTCACCATTTTCTTCTGCTTTCTGTTTTTCAAAAACATAATTATATAATTGTGAGTTGCAGAAATTCAGGAATGTTTCTTGAAATCAAGATAAATAGCACAAGCTGCAAAATTGATCTTGACTTTACCTCGATCTGCAGACAAATGCGAACTGACCAGCCTTAATAGCGAGGTGCATCAGTTCTTTCTGAAGGAGGAAAATGTGCTTGCCTTGCTCATAGCTACTACCAAGAGCAGCTCTAGAGATCACATCGCTGTTCAAACGCTCCACGTGAGGCCACACATCCACTTCGCCACCTACACTTTGCTCTTCCCACGTCCTCATCATCTCCTCAGAGCTTGAACATGTTGTTGTCACTACAAGCTGTAATTTCACCACTTCACAAGAATGGGATGATCTAAGGGTTTTGTTAAACATCTCAAATCCTCATCACCATGAAATTATGACATGGTTTTTTCTAGCATTCCTTAATCCATTAGACATCGCAATGGAGTCAGGAAACTTGGCGACAAGCAGATTCGGCATCAAATCATAAGTCAGAGAGATTTGCTATTTCTTGGAAGTTTCTTTTGGATGCTTATACTTCAAGATGATCTGGAGGATTAGATGGGGAGTTGGAAAAAGTTGACCACAAACAAATAGGACTCGTCCTCACTCTGGCCATAAAGGGGAGAGGAGAGAAACCATTCCCATGAGCTTTTCAAGATGAAAAGCAGGGTCCATGATATTTCTATGCTTGGCCCATTTTTTACCCTCGATATTCAGTAGCCCATATAGAAAGGCATCTCCAAGGGCCATGAGACGTGGCTTTTCGAACTCATAGATCCTTAAAAATATTTCCTTGAGCATGTCCGAGTCCATGATGTTCAACACAGGCTTTGGCCCTATCCATGTGAAGAAAACTTCCCTGCAAAACAAATTTTGTTTTAGGTTCAGAGGTATCAAAAAAGGTCTGCAATAAAAGATGGAGCCAGTGACGGAGGAGCTCGCTCGGACGACGAAGGGCTTGAGAGCCACAGGGGTTGGGGTGACTGCGTGGCTGTGACGACAGAGGAGGTGTGGGTCGGGGCAACGCTTGAATGTAGAGAGAGAGACATTCGTGGGTATGTTCATGGAGAAAGTATGTTAAGTTACGAATTTGAGGCTGTTATGTCATAGTGTAACGGAGTGTTTGAATATATCTTCTTTTGATTGGTCAATTAGATCGAGTGTCACTACTACATGGTCTGTCTGCAAATAAAATCCCTTTTCCATCCTTTGATGATATAAAATATTATTCACAAGCAATCAAGAAACAAAAACTTCCATCCGTTGATGATATGCGTCGGTGTCGTCACTCTGCTCGCGAAATATCTCTTCAATACCAGGTACAATGCGCATTTTGTTAGGGACAATATTCCTACTATATCTTGATAACACATCGAGCATACCGTATCTTTCCATGTTGCGATGAACAAAAGGGAAAGCGAAGGGCGTGATGTCAGTGGAGAAAGGAGCGATGGGATGAGCTCGTTTGATCATCCTTGCCGTCTCCCTCAGGTCTCGATACAAAAGGCTGTAAGGAGTTCCGTTCAGGCCTTGCTGTCTTAGAAATCTCTCGATATTCCTCAGTTTTGGCCACAGAAACCATAGTATCTGCCATGCGCACGTCAAGAACGCCGTGACGACAATGGAAAGGACGACGGGATAAGCCGATAGAGACATTTTTCTCTGTTACTAGGTTACACCGTGACTGCTGCAATTACCATCTTGGTGTGAGGATATAAATAGGCCTCAGGATGCGCAAAGATAGATGACGGCTTAGACTAGCTCAATCATCAAATTGAAAAGAAATAAGGGAATAAAAAAAGGAAAAAAAAAAGATGAAATAAAAACTCTGATACAATATGAAATTTGGGGTTGGTACTACTTTGAGAAATTTTAACCTTTAGATAAAAGTGTGATTTACTATATAAAATTTTAATATCCATTAATCATTTTGCCACATGAATAAAGATACATTTATCATATGTTGTCAATCTAGGACTTATTTCTTAAAATGAAGAGGTTGCACTCTAGAGATATTTGTTCTCAATAAATACGTCTTTGTCATGTCAAAGTTTTAAGCTTGGTGTTTACAAAAATTTTGTCAACTAGAGAAATTCATTTTAATTTAGACTAAAAAAGAAGAACAACAACAACAACTAAAGATAAATATTAGGATTAAATTTAGATTATTTGAGAGGTTCAATTCAGACAGTTGAATGATTTGTCACCCTCATTTCCACTTTGATTAAAAATTAAACATAATTTTAAAGGTTTTATAAATATGTATTATAGCTTATCTAAATATAGTTGATTATTTTCCTATGTTTAATTATAAGAAAATTAAATAGCAAAATAAATCTCCTTAATTCAAAATTATGATATATCTATCTTAAGCTTGCAATATATCGGTATGTAAAATCAAGTTAATAACTTATTTAAACACAACGTATTTGCATTTTATTTAGTTTAAATTGGTCCTCTTCAAATGCACTTTATAGTATAATATTTGGGGTGCAATAAATCCTTCTTTTATTTGGGAATAAAAATTAAATTATTTACATTAAATTTCAGTAGTTTAATTTGTCGTAGTTGTAACATTCAGATGTGGCAACCAAGAAGGGGTGAATTTATGAAACGTAACTAAGTGTGATTTTGCATACTCTTTTCGTGTAAGTGCACATGTTGAAAATTCTAAAAACCGTAAACTTTGAAACTTTTGCTTAATAATGTCATTGTAAAGATGAAATCTGTCTTATAGGCAACAACAAAGGAACACAAGGATAGAGAATATCAGGACGAGATTTTTAGTGGGGCTTGAGGTTATACTCTAAGTGGCACCAATATGTGACACAACACAATATGTCAACATGTTATTTTTCAAAAAATAGAGAATTCCAACACATTAGGACATGTTATATATTAAACGTATATTTGTATATATACAGGATAAATTGTCATTTTTATGATTATTTCAATCCAATTAATTTGATTATGTAGCATCCTTAATTAAAGTCCTAGGAAATGGCTATGGATAGGTGTGTTTTGGGATCGAGGATTGGTCTTGGATGTGACATTGTGCTGTACTCGTACCTATGAGCAAGACACCGTGCATTATTCGGTGCCGATGAACAAGGGCGCTGCACCCTGTCTTGTGCCTGCATTGTCCTATGAGTTGACCGCTCAATCAAAAGGTTTGGTCGCGGGACAATCATGGATCAGCTCCGCCAGTCACACTCCGATTGCAGGTGGTTTTGCTTGTCGTGCACCGATCGCGAATGGTCATGAATCAATCCCGTGTGATGGTGAGTCAGTTGCGGATCAATCAATCCCACACAATCACATGACAACCAATGGTCAACTAGAGAACAGAGAACAATGTAGGATGGGTCAACAACGAGTTGAGGGTCAATCATGCTAAGACAGGCTAGGCACCATGCTTGGTCCGAGCCGATTAGCCTCGGGCCGTGCTTGGCACCATGCTTGGCATTGCGCTAGGTATTTTGCCGACCATGACCAGCCTAAGGTCAGTCCGATTGGCACTATGCCTGACTCACGCTGACAATTGAGCTTGCAAACTAAGGCCATCGACCAAGCTAAGATGAACAAGTCTAGTTCCAAACCTCAAACTGAAATTCAAGTAGAAAGAACTCCCTCTTTGGTTAGGCAACTTTCAATTAGTAGTTTCCTACAACTAAGTCGGTTACTTTTCGAATCCAGTTCTCGGCACCATGCTCGGCATTGCGCCAGGCATTTTGCCAACCATGACCGGCCCAAGGTCAATCCGACTGGCACTGTGCTCAACTCACGCCAGCCATTGAGCCTGCGATTTAGGGCTGTCAACCAAGCTAAGACAGACAAGTCTAGTTCCGAAACTCAAGCTGAAATTGAAGTAGCTGATTGAGGTTATTTTTGAAACAACTCCCTATTTGGTTAGGTAACTTTCAATTAGTTCTTTCCTACAACTAAGTTGGTTACTTTTGGAATCTAGTACGTTAAGGATGGAAATGATTCACAAGACAAATGGCAAGATGAGAACTTGTTTCTAGAGGGTCATGATTTTCTTGGATAAGCTATCATTGTTCCTTGGCTAAGTCACACGCCTAAGAGGGCTTATTGAAGACCAAGTTTGGGCTCCTTAATGAGCATAGTCCAAGAAGCATTAATGCACAAGATGACTCATGGATTTAGGTGTCCCTAAAGTCTTAGGGCATGATTATACTATGTTGAGACTTGGAAAACAAGTTGGTATACATTAACATTGACTCATTGACCAAGAAAAATTAGAATGCATGCTATTGCAAAGAACTTCATAGGCGCCACTTTTGAAGAGAGAAAGCCACATCTTCAATTTTAGGACCATCTTTACCTTAAAATGAGCCTTGAAAGAGAGTCAATTAATCCAATTAGGAGGGTATACGCCAACATAATGAACAAGGAGACCAAGAACTAAGTTGTCTTGAGGAGCAAGCTTGATATTAATGATCTTTGGAAGTTAGCTAGTTAATGCAAGGGGTGATTCATATGGTAGAAGACTTAGATGAAGATTGTCCTATTTAGAGACTTAGGGCCCATTTGGTTCGGCTTTGGGCAAATACCTTTAGGAAAATGTAAATGTCTTTGGGCTAAAGGGGTTTTCTAAAATGCAAATACCCTTTGGTAAATTGAACTTTTTCATTGCATTGCAAAGAAACTTTGACCTAAATGCTGTTTGGTAAATATTACATTTTGTAAAGCACTTTTACTAAATTTTTTATTAAAAAAATTTGTAAAGATTTTTTTTTAATCTACTCACAAGTGGCCAAAATTAGCCACCGACCACCCTCCGACGGCCAAATCGCTCTTGGATAGCCTTGCCCGAGGTTGCACAACCTAGGCGGGCGGTGAGGTCGAGTGACCTCGGGTAGTGGTCGCTTGGGTCGTGTGACCCAAGCAACCATCCGCTGAGTTGCCAACATCGACGCCCCTAGGCGACGATCGCCTTCGTCACCTCCGTCGCCTAGGTTGGCGACAGAGGCATGTGACCCAAGTGAACACTGCCTAGGTCGTGTAGGCGACCACCGCTTGGATCGTGCGACCTCAAGTGATGGTTACGCCACCGGGTGACCCCTTAGGTGGCAGTCGCCGGTGTCAAGGACCCCTTGGCCAAGTGGTCGTCGGCCTCATCAACTCATCGGAGAAGATGAACAGTGATCATGTGAACAATATCATTTGTATTTGGAAGATGCAACTTCCCAAAGTGGCTCTGGACCTTCCTTGGGCTAAAGGCCTTTAGAGTCCTTTAGAGATGCAATTGTATTTGGCCAAAGTCTTCCAAAAAATCGAACAAAAAAGGTTTGCATTTAGCCAAGGCCCCTTAGGCTTCCAAAGTCCCTTTGCAAAGCCGAACCAAACGGGGCCTTAGAAAACAAGTTAGTCTTCACTAATGACCTATTGACTTATTGACCAAGAAGAAATTTAAGCACATATTCTTGCAAGGATAAAGTAGGCACCACTCTTGGAAAGGATAAGGCTTCCTCTCCAATTTAGGACCATCATTGCTTTAGAAAAAGTCTTGAAAAAGGATCATTCGATCTCAACTAAGTGAGTTACACGCCTACTTAGGATTCAAGAGCCAATGTTGTCTTAAGAAACAAGTCTAATATTAATTGCCATTGGAAGTTAGTCATTTAATATAAGGAATGATTCACCTTGCTATAAGACGGAGGCAATGATAAACCTAGCTTGAGACTTGCAAAAAAAGTTTAGTTAAACTAAATGGCTTCATGCAACAAGACAAAAAGAGAGGACCAATAACTTTCGTACGACCCTCATTTTGATGCCAAAACTTTTTTTTCACTCACTTAAGTGTTACAAGTTTAAAAAAATATTCACTTGAGTGCCACTCCACCGGAAAAGCTGACGTGGCCGCTGGTGAATAATATTTCCATATTTTAAATTATTTTATTTATTTATTTTATTTGTTCTAGGGTCGGCGAGGGCCACCGTTGACCCTTGCCGGTAGTGGAACCCTCGCCGCGACTATGAAGGCCTTGGGTGAGGTCATCGTAGCCTCCCCGCGAAGGCCTTGGGTCGTTGCGGCCTTGCCCAAGGCCTTTGTGGGCCAGATTTGGGTAAGGGCCACCTAGCCCTCAACATAGCTGTCGCGGGTGAGGCCATTGAGTCCTCATCAACCGCTGGCGAGACCACGACGACCCTCACCGCCGACCTCACCTAGGGCCTTTGTAATCGACAGTGGAACCCTTGCCGGTAGTGGAACCCTCAATGGCCTTTCACCGGGAGGTTGCGATGGCCTCACCAAGGCCTTGTGGTCAACAGCGGGGGCCCTCACCCAATTTAGGTGAGGTTCCACGCCGACAAGGGTTCCACTGCCGGTGAGGATCAACGGTGGTCCTCGCCGGCCCTAAAACAAGGCAAAAAAAAATCAAAAAAATTAATTAAAATATTAAAATATTGTTTACCGGTGGCCACATCAAGTTTCCGACACCACGTCAACTTTTCCGACCAGCAAATTGGAAGTGGCATTTAAGTGAACGTTTTTCAAACTTGTAGCACTTAAGTAAGCGAAAAAAAAAGTTTTGGCACCTGAGCGCCGTACGAAAGTTGTGGCACTCGTAGTGTTCTAACCCCTCTTATCATTTAAGAAGATAGGTCTTGGTAGAAATATGACAAGTTATCCTTTAGTACATATAAATATCTCTTCATTCTAGATAAAGACACAAGAGAAGTGTCTTGAAAAGTCACTTGGCTATAGCTAAACAAATGATGAGGTCAAGGGTTATAAATAGAAAATGAAGGATGTTGAAAAGAGGGTGGGCAATCTTCTCTCAATTCTCTCTCACCTCATGCCCCTCCCTCCCTCTCTCCCTCCTTCTCTCTCTATGTTACACCCCGACTCTCGAGGATGCAACAACCCCTATTTACTTTGGTCAAATGAATGCAACATCCCAGGACGCATTGCTGATCATTCTCTTTTTTATCTTTTGATTATACACATACGGAAGCAAAGCATAAAAGACCTAGTCATACAACAATAGTAAAGATAGCCAAAAAGACAACAACAATAGTATCAAGCACAATATTTATTGGAAAGTGATACATACAAGCCCTACAAGTGGACACATTTTCCTTGTGAGCCTACGAAAAGATATAAATGCTGAGGGTTAATCTCCTAGTCAGACACGCCCATTAGGGGCTGTTGAAGTATCGGGATGGAGAGTTCAGGTCATGCTCCGACGGCTCATAGTTCGATAGCTACACCGGGTGTGGCTGGGGATTTAGGTCTTCCATTGTCCCATCAGGAAGGTTAGCATCCATCGGGTCCCAAACCTCATGATCAAGCTCATCGTCAAGTAGCCTATCAAACTGCGCAATGGACCAAATAGGACATCGCCTTCCCTAATAAACCAAGCTTTGAACACATGGGGTATTTACATATTCAGGCTCTTATCCACCATGATGGTGGTCATGTGGTGCTCAAACAGACGTGGCATGCTCGAGAACCTATGGGTAGTGACGGTTGTGTCTTAGTCCTTAGGGACCCCAAACCACACTAGATGGTGCGTCATCTTAAGGACCTAAAAACATTTAACAACAACAAATGAGATATAAATCTTAGTGAGTTATTACCTTAAGGCTCAGTTAAGAAATCAACTTACCTCGGAGGTACTTAATACTCAACAACATATGTCAATGATAGATCATTAGCAAAGTGACCCATGTTTTGCCCTAATTATAACATTGTTAGGTAGAAATCAACATAATCAATTCCATATTCCATTGACTCAAACCACATGCACTCTTACCTCATCTTGATACATACGTTGTACGATACAAATCTACACATGCCAAAAATAATGTAAACAAGTATACTCATAATCAGAACACATCTAATAATTTATCATGTACAATGTAGTCATGTGTGTCCCAATTACTAGGATCCCTTGGGCCATTGTCAACACATAGTCTTCCGACATAACTGGGTATCGTCCCACCCCATCGAGCATGGAAATGTCTAGGATCTCACCATAGATGGCATTTCTCAAAGGAGCATTAGATCAACCTCAATGGCAACTTGATATCTGGACCTTACCAAGCATCCGATAAATTGAGCATCATCTCCCTAGTCTCCTGTTAGGTGATGAGTTCATTTAACGTGATCACATGAGCACATCAACCAATCAATTCCATTTCATTTCTCATTATTAACCTGTCACACCCCAAATCACAAGAACTAGGGCATGACACAATCATCCTTTAAGCAAAGGACGCAGCCTTAACAAACCAACATATAACCTTATATCAACAAATGACAAAAGGCATATGGTTACAATATCAGAGTTGTCTAAAACCACCAAAAAATATGTACACATCCTAAACAGCTAGCTCATAAGTACACTGACCAAGCTAGCTCATACCAAAAATTTCCCACAACCAAAAAGTCATCCCTGATACGAACGCTCACGTCCTACTGGCGGCTCACTGAGGAACCTGAAAAATATGAAGACGAGAGGGGTAAGCTACAATGGCTCAATAAGTAACATATTTCTTTCAAGCGAATCGGAAATCACTATGCACATTTACAATACCAATATAATCATCTTTGAACGTAGTATATACATAATACAAATATCTCAGAATTAACCAAATAGGTACCAATGGTCAAGTCCATTAGTCAATCTCATAAAACATATACCAAGGGTCATCCCATTGGCTAAACTCATCAAAACATGGATCAATGGTCCATTCCACCAACCAAATTCAAATCAATTGTCAATGGTATACTCCATTGACCAAGTTCAGGCTCAAATGTCCAACCATGGTCACACTTAACGCCCATGACAAGACGACCAAAATCCCCCCTTGGCAAGGTCTCCACTTATTATAAGCTGGTGGCTCGGTCCACAAGAATATCCTAGACTAGTATGCGCATATCTACACACCCCTCAGGGTTCACAGAGACATTGAGCATCAATCCAACAATCACAAATCTCCAGTAATCCACAAATAGAATCAGAATCATCTCACAATTCCAGCATTTAATAAATATCGAAATGCTTTACATAAACCAGAAGCTTTCTAAGATCCTTTGATAAAGGTTTCGCAAACCACTTTCAAGCAAATATTTCAACTAAAATCAAAGGACAATTCCCTCACTTAAATAACAAATGGCAGTAAAATCCCAATCCTATTTTTATGCATCAAAGAATACTACTTTTCAACTAATAGCATATATTATCCATAATATCCTTCAAACATGAGTTTAAAAATACAAGAAAGAAATAGTATCACTCACCTAGGAAAAGCCAAAAACCAACTAAGCATTTAATTGAGCCAATGCACTTGAATTCCTAACAATTAATTCAAAAATAATATTAAAGACCGAGTAAATGGACATTCTAAATAATGACTTGGCTATACTATGCCTATTTATTGATAACACGACACCTACGTGTCAACGGAAAGCTCGCCTCAAACGGAAATCTATTGTTATCCGCAAGACACGGACACGCACTCAACTTTTTCGCCCCATAACTTCCCCCACAAAAATCGGTTTCAAGCCAAATTATAGTCATTAGAAAGCCCTTTTGATGCACTACAACGATCACATAACAGCCGCCTCAAAACCTCGCCGAAAACAGAAGAAAATCATTTCCGAAGCTACTGTTCGCAATAGTGACAGAATGCGCGCCGAACTTCAAAAATCCGTTCCGAGCAAACTGCAAGCTCAAATTCAATTCCGCAAAATGATATAGCTTCATAACATCCTAAATTATCATTCCCATAAAAATTTGCAGATCAACAACCCGAAAATCGGATTTCTCCGCACAAATATCCATAAACTCCGAATTTCAAGCCCTAATTGTGATTATCCCTTCAAATGACGATTAAAGACCTTAATCACTTGCCGGCATTGTAGGATAGTGTCGAGTTAGCTTGGTGAGTCATCCAGATCATGGGTGCACCAAAAATTCTCTCATTTTGCCCATTTTTCCTCTTTTCCTTCTCTTTCTCTCCTCTCCCGTTTCTGCTTTTGCTCTGTTTCTATTCTGTCTACAACAGCTTGCACGCAGCTAGAAGAAGAAATAAAGTGGGCTGGTCTGGCTTTTAACAAAAAGAAATGGGATGACTTGTGGCCCATGTGTTACATAACCAATGCAGACGTGGTACGTGCTCAACATAATAAAATATTGCATATTTTTCACATAAAAATGCAATAAAAATATTCACATGTTGTCACATAAACATAATTAACCCGTCAAATTTTGCATGCTACCCTTTTATAACATCCTTACCCCAGCTAAATTATAAAACCCGACATATAAACCCGACACCTCGGGGTTTACCCTTTATATGTCCATTAAGTATTCTTTAAAAATTGGAGAATGAAGTTTCACACAGGGCTATTATTTTTCAAGGTAAAGCAAGCATCCAACAACATGGTATGTACAAGAAAATTGCATAAATATGAATTGTACTTATCGCCCTAATCGCAATAGCCTATCAAGCATTTCTTGATAACTTATTATTTAAATAGCAATAGCTTATCATTCCTTTGGTGATAGCTTATCAATTAATTTTCTGATAGCTTATCATCCTTTTAACGATAGCTTATCAACTCTACCTTGATAGCCTATCGCGATAGTTTATCACCCTTTCCAATAGCTTATCGAGATAGGTTATCGACTTAATTACAATTAAATAAGCTAAACTTAATTAACTAATCCTAATTAATTTTAACTCTAAAGTAAACTAACCCTAAGCAAATTTAACATGCTAATCAATGGATTATAGTGTCAACTCACCAATTTGTTGAGCTAGAGACACAAACGTGATTGTGCCAATGAGGGCTACATGTGGCCACAACTAGAATGATGAGGAGTGGCGGGTTAGGAACGAGTCTCATTGTGGGCTAGTTGGCTGATTTGGTGAGGAAGAACCGTGATGGAGAGGAGGAGCGGTGGAGCGGTGGGTCTTCAGGTGGCTCCTCGACGGCGAACAACAGCTCATGGATGACGGTGGGGTGGCGTGAGGTGGTTTGGATGGTGGCTAGTGAGGTTGGGTGAGAGAGAGAGAGAGAGAGAGAGAGAGAGAGAGAGAGAGATGGCGGATGGTAGTGGTACTCAGGCAAGTGGACGGATGGCATGGTGGGCAGCGAGCGATGGCCTAGACGGTTGAGTGGTTGGTGTTGCAGCGGCAACAACGGTTGAGGTGTGGCTGCAAAGGGCGATTATGGGGGCGGCAACCAAGAACAAGAAGGGAAAAGATGAAAAAGAAGAGAAAATGAGAGAGAGAGAGAGAGAGAGAGAGAGAGAGAGAGAGAGAGAGAGAGAGAAGGGTGAATATGGGGGCGGCAACCAAGAACAAGAAGGGAAAAGATGAAAAAGAAGAGAAAATGAGAGAGAGAGAGAGAGAGAGAGAGAGAGAGAGAGAGAGAGAGAGAGAGAGAGAGAGAGAGAGAGAGAGAGAGGAGGGTCCGCCAAGTGAGTGGAGAGGGAAAGGAGAGAGAGAGAAAGATGAAGATATTTCCCTTAAGCAAGCTTCTTCATCAAGCTTACAATTCCCATGCAAAATTCATCATCATCTTTGACTTCTCTCCCTTTGTCCTAAAATCATAAATGCAATCTTCTAGAAAAGGGTAATTTTGAAATTTCATAAAGTATAGTATATCATACTATACACGTATATGGGCTTGAATAAATTTGGTTTGGGCTCAAAGTAATGAGGAATGGGCTTGAAAATGATTAATGGCTGAAGGGCTTGAAACTTAGGCCAAATAAATTATTTGGGCTTGGTGGGCCTAATTAGGCCCACTTGTGGCTGCCTACCTTGGCTATGTGGCCCAATGGGCCTTTGCCCTTCACTTGTGGATTCCAAATTTTTGTCTCGTTGAATCCTTTCCAACATTTCGAACTTATCCATAAATTTGAAAACTAATGAGGCTGTATTCCATATTTTATCCTTGACGTCCGTGAATGTTCAATACCTAAAATCGGATTGAAATTCATGACTAAAATCAATCAAATATAGCTTTAGTATATTTCAAACTAATGGGCGATTTTTAGGAGTTATGCGTATTTGACCCGTGGTTGAAATAATATCAATTTACATTTAATTTTCCTCGACTCATGGATAACCTCGATTGTCATGTAATTATGTGGGATCAATTGCTTATTTCAAAGTAACAATCATTAGGAATTGATTTAGGATTGCTAGCTGTCCATATATAATGGTAATATGAAATCACCTACGATCTAATTATATTTTCTTTGCAAAGCAACCTATAATTGTTTCCTTTAGCTTGTATTAATGCATGGTTGTCCCTCATCAACTCTCATGGTCGAATTGTCAATCCATGATCAAGTTCTCTGGTCGTGTGTATTTAATTTCTTAATAGCCTTTTTCCTTCGGTTAGTATCTCATGAGTGATCAATTTACAGTGAGATTTAACTAATAGTGCATTAATTTTAATCATTCATATATTTCAAAATGAGTCAAAGTTCAAGACGTTACACACTTTCTCAGCTGTTGCCCCACTGTCGACCATTGGTCTCCCATCTGATCCACCGTAAACATTATATTGCACTTGAACGTGAGTGGATTCCTTAATACTTAGAAAGGGTGGTGTGTTACATTGTTTGAATGCGGTTCGGGAGGTTGTTAGTGCTTGAGACGGTATTGGTTGTGGTTGTGTTATGCTTGTTCTTGATTGTGATTTCCGTGTGTAATTATGCAAGTATGTGCTTGCTTTTGTATGGTTTGCTCATGTATCATTTTGTTGAGAGTTAAGCACGTCCTGAGCATTGAAAAAAGAGGTTATGTTGGAGTTCGATGTGAAGTGGAGGCACGTGGGAACCGGGCCTCACTTAGTCTTGGATGATATTAAGGCGTATTGATTTGAGCCACGTTTGTCAGGGTCGGTGCTCAAGCGTAAATGTTCAAGCTATGGCCTTTGATTTGCACCAGCATAAGTATTCTTGCGCAATTTCGGTAAGTTATGACACACACACGTCTTTGCATACCCTCGGCCCTTCTTGTAAAGTCGGCTAAAAATAAAAGATAAAAATCGGATTATGTGATTATTTGCCACGTGGTCACACAAGGGACAAAATCATCACTGAAGGATTTCGTGATGATGCCCAAAGAATTTCGGATGCATGATGGATTTCGGATGATTTCCATCACCCCAAAGTGAGGAGAAGATGCCGAAGGATTTTGGATGTCCGAAGAGACGAAGGTTTTCGTTTATTTAATAAATAAAAGTTCGTGTGAAAGACTTCATGAATGCTTGTGTGCATAATTGCATGACAATTGGATGCGGTGTTCTATTTTTGCAAGATATATTGATGTAATTAACTATACTTGCAATTTGTGTGCTTGAAAGCTTTTTACATGTACATAGCAAGGGCAAGGCCCAAATCTTTGCTATTGATTTGCCATCAACACAACATGGTGATATTTATGTGTTAGTACGATAGTGAGGCATCATGCTGCACAAGTATTAGTGAATTTACTCATTGAGTTTTCAACTTACTCCCATTGTTTTTCATGTTTTAGAATGAATGCCGAACCCCCCATCCGCTTTGATGCCCTGGTCGAAATGGAAGCAAATGTCCTGGACATCCTTGAAGCTAATATCGGCAACGCCTATAGGAAGTGCAGCACAACCATTTGGGTAGAGGAAGGAAGAGATGAATTGGTTCCTCATCTTTTCGAGGCTTGATTCATGTGGAACGGTGGGGAGCTTGTCGGTCCCATCTGCAGGTCCGATAACCCCCCGGCTCCACCCAATGCTTTTTCACCCGACGGCGGTGTGATCGGCGTGTAGGTGACTGGTTTGTCAAGGGGAAACCAAATTTTGTAAACCCCTCATTAGAGGAGCTAAGGTTACTCCACCCTTTTGAAGCCCAACTTGTGAAACAGATGTAATCAGAAACAGCGTGACATCGGATGGCTCATAGTATCAGGGCTTGTAGGTGACCGGTTTGTCAAGCTTATATATTACTACTAATGTTTATAAAAGTAGTATACGAATGCTTTTTCCTCGACGACTATCCATGTTACTTTCTTTGGGAGAACTATATACGCTTCCACTTGCGTAACGAAAGATAAAAAGAAATGGGATGGCAACGAGGCTAGGATGTCACAAAAATAATCCCCCGTCGGTCACGTTCCCGCAATTAAGGGAGTTTGGGGCGTGATAGATCAAATTCACAAATAAATAAATAATAATAAAAACATAAAATGAATTTACACTAAAAACATTAATTTATTATTTTGTTAATATCATCCATTATTTTAATTTGATGAATTCAGCTCCATTTCAATAATCAATAAAATTTGGAGGAAAAAAAATCAACATTTGGGACTCACATGTGACAGCGTGTCGAAAGAGAAAAAACAAACTTGAGGGTGAATTGTGTGTGGGAAGTGAGTTAGAAGAAAAGAGAAGACTAGGTTTTTCTTATTTTCCCATTATTATCATTATTATTATTATTATTATTATTATTATTATTATTATTATTATTATTATTATTATTATTATTTTACATATTTACATTTTGACCCCTCATTTTACTAAAAAAATTTAAAATTAATTCCATACATGTCGGAATCACACGTTGGAATTCTGAATTTGTGTGTCAGAATTCCAAACTCGAGTGTTGGGAGAGTTGATCAAGTGTTGAATTTTCAACACATATTAATCAAGTGTCGGAAAGTGTCGGAAAGTATTGGACACATGTTAAAGTGTCTGACACGAAGAGTATTTATGCTTTTTAGGTTATACTCACATTAGGGCATGCTTACAAGGTTTTGTCTTATACATGAATAGGTGGAAGAATGAAATCAAGCGTGGCAATATATCACTTAGTTTATTGCCAAATGGAGAAGGGTTTGATGATTAATGTGTTAAAGTGATGACACTTAGTCTTTAGGTGTCATATCTAGCATAAGTATTTTCCTTTGAGTGAAACACTTGGCCTTGCAACCCTTGCGTATATTCTAACGAGGCTTAGCGTGCTTTATGGGTCTCCACCTAGAATAGGCAAATGGCCTACTCATGCAACTCCCCAAAGAACAAGTGTGTATTTGGTGGCTCAATATACGTAGATAATAATGTGACCGTTGTGAAAGAGGGGTCATCCATCTTCGGCCAATTGAGTGAGTTATTATTATGATTAGTACTAGTTATTTAAGGTTAAAAGTAAATAATGAAACCCATAACGTATCAAATTTATTGCCGAACCTTACCGTATGCTAAGAAATTCTTGATTAAAACTCTATAATCATTCGACATATTATTTGGAAAATAATCCGTAGTCTCTTACAATTAAGATGGCAGTGAATTAATCAGTGCCACTCCACACCATCAACGTTCAGTATTTATCAAATTTAATTTCGACATGTCGGACTCATGGCGATTACGTTTGCGGGTAATCCTCCTCCGTGTTCACCGTGCCTCGCAAAATTAGCAGTCCACTAAGATTTCTGTGTGTCGCCCGAATTATAAGTTGGATAACACTTAGCTTTATAACCTAAGTATTCTTTTTGGATACAGAAAATTCCCAATGTCATAAAAATATTAGTATGAAAAATCTGGATGTCACACACTAGTGTCAACTGGTATTGGAAATTGCTTTCGCATAGAACTTATTTCTCCTTCAGTTCACCTTCAGCCAGACTAATTCCTCTGTCGATACTCCACAACAGAATCAGCCATTTCTTTCTATTGATGCCCTATAACAGTACTAAAGCATTTTCTTTGGCACGCCTTGGTATTTTCATACGGTTATACGAGGAAGCTGAAATGCCTCCTCTTTTGTCGATACCATCATACGTTTGGGATGTATGTACGCATAGTCAATGTAATTTGAAATTTCTCATTCTTTATTCGTTTTTATCCCTCTCTTGTCTGATTTGAGACTCGGATAACTTACTAATTTCTAGCCGAAAGTATCGATTTCCTTAAAAAAAAAAATTCATTAAAAAAAGAAGTCCAGATGTATCAACTTGCGATCACGGCACTTTAAGTTAATTTTGACTTCTTCAAGTTTTTTTCTGGGTATTTATCTATGTTTTGGATTCATCTTATATTTGTGTTTCACAGAAAGTGAAAAATCTTAAATTGAGGATGATATTGATGGAATTTTAAGGAAAAAGAGATTCTTTGTTGATTTTGGTCCACAAAGCAAATACATGAAAAGTAAAGGAATTGATTTGCAGGTGGTGCAATTGATGGCTGCAGGAAAGGTACATGGTAAATTATCGGAAAAGTAAAATTGAATGAAATTTTATTATAAACATAAAATTGAGATTAATTGATTGAGCGAAACTCTAGAAGATTAGAACATTGGTATTTATATTCCATCTGCAGCAATTGTTTACTAATAGTTACAAATTTTGAATCTACGGTTAACTTCTTAGTATCATTTACAGTTATTAATCAGCACTTGTCTTTTCTGAGATCTTAGGCATGATCTCTTATCATCTATTAGTGGTTGTCCACAAAACAAGTGATAAATTTCGAGATTATAGGGTTAATCAATTGGCACAGATGGGCTTGTGTCAATCCATCATCTTTGTCTCCGAGCTCCAACATTTAGCAAAATTTGCAATAGCTGATTGTCAATAACCCTCGTCGACCGGTGAAGGCTTTCGTTCGTAACTTCTGTATTATTTATTCTCAACGACTTTACAAGGAGTTGTCGATTTTCTTCTTCCTGTCATATGTTTCCGCCTTTTGACTAAACTTTTTCTAAGGAGGAGCTGTCAATAGTTGTTGGTAGTTTGTTTGTAAAACAAATTGAGATGTGCATTGTCCTACATTGAAAAGATGTGAGTGCACATGACATTAACCAATGATCATTATTTTTATTTATTGAAAAATTCGGATTTATTTTATAAAAAATTAATCATAGCTTCCTATTGAAACAATATGACTGTTCATGAAGGAGTTACGGTTATTTTTTATTATTTATTTATTTATTCTGAATTTTATTTTTCTTCCAATGGTTATCTTAGAATTCATACCTATTTAAATATAACTTCTTAATTCCTAGAATGTTGCATCTGTTCAGATATAACTTCTTGTTTTTGTTATTAATTACTAAACGTATCTTTTCAAATGAGAATCTTCTTCTTCTATTTTTTTTTTTCTTTTGAAAGAATGTATGCCATTGTTTCTAATTGTTTCCTAGAGAGACCTGGAGAAATACTAGAATTGTTATTTAGTGTTCTTATTTGAGATTTTGTTATATCTTGGAGGATATTTGCCGATGACCATTAACAATTTCGTGGGGGCAAATAAATCTTTAAAAAATATGATATCACGCCTCAAAGTCCGATTTGATTACTTTATTGATTCGAATCCATATTGACTTCATTGCACTATCCAAATTCGCAAACATTTCCCCAACAATTTTAAGGATTTATTTTTGCATTAATGGAGTCAAACATTTAGAAAGGCGATCTGCCAACAATTTTACAGGTTTTAGTTTTTGCATTAATGGAGTCAAAGTTCTGCAGGAAGAGACTAAACATTGGGCTTGTCCAAGCTATGATGGGTAGAAAGGCGATCTGCCCTGGGAGATGAGAATTTGACTTGCCTCAGAAGACAGGTTCCGTTGCAGGGAGAAAGTCAATGTTGAAGGCATATGTGGAAAAAGTAGTTAAAGATGTACCTCAAGTTTTTTTGCATGGTGTTAGGAAGAAGAACAGGAAAGGACTACAAGAATGATCAATATCGAGTATAAGATCTATCGGTGCTCATTTGGTCCTATTGCCCAGTCGAAGATATCGATTAAACACACGAAATCATGCTGCCAGACCTCAATCCATGCAAAGCTGCACTTGCCATTTTGTAGTGAAGTGCCTTTTTGGCCTTCCACCACTTGCACTTCTCATATATAATGATAGGCGTCATATAAACAAGGCTGGCTTTGTCTGCCACGGTCCACTATTGGCCCTGATGCCAACAACATGCTGCATATCTATAGAGAAATTCAGCAATTGTAAAATATTAACCATGAGATATTCTGGTTATCAGTCTATCCCAGAGGTGTTAGCCAAAGATGGCCACTTGAAGGATGAGTATTTTCTCTGGTGGACAGTACCACGTGGGAATCAAGCGGATGCAGTTTAGATGATTCCGACAATTGGAAATGAATGACAAGTGGCTTTTGTCCGAGCCTAAAACTGATGAGATGCTTCAAGCGTCATTGTCGGGAAAACAAATAATAGAGATTAGTAAGGTGGATCATCAGACACATTTTAATCTTTTGGATCAAGCGTCCTCCTGAAAACTCAATTGCAAATCAGACTTCCTTTGTCAACATTGTCAACCTGAGTCGAGGCTTGGAAGGGAAATTGTTGCACCTGAAGGAGGCGGTCTTCTAATTCTTGCCCAACAATGAAAATTTCTATCGGCTCATGGAGGAGATAAACGAGTCTGTCTATTCTAACTACTAAAACGAAACGAAAAGAGCTCATTGCTTGAGAAATGGTGATTCTTCAAAAATTGAGTATGCATATCTTTCGTAGGAGGAGAAGGCACAAGAACATATAAGTATAGTTATTTTAAATTCACTAAAGGATATGTTGTTTTAACATGCTTACACATTGATGATATGCTTGTTTTTGGAATCAATATTACTAGAGTTAATGAGACTAAGAGGTATTTGACTTCTAATTTTAAAAATGAAATATTTGGGTGAAGTAGATACTTTGAGCCAAATTGATTATGTGTAAAAGATGTTGAATAAATTTCAATATCTTAGGTTTCAAAGAAATGAATAATCCATTTGATTTATGGTAGAGGTCCTTTAGCTTAAGTGCTATAGAGAATGTATGCGATGCACTATATTGACCCAATATTACTTATTCTATGTGGAAATTGAATACATCTACTTGTAATCCAATTATAGAACATTAGAAGGCTATACTTGAATTTTGGTTATTTTAGTGAATCAAAACTTTGAGAGTGTTCTATAATAATTATCTAGTTGTATTATGAGGATACATCGATACTAATTGGATTACAAGTAAGAGTGATAAGCAATCCACCGCTAGATGGATTTTCACATTAGGTGAATGTGTTGTTTCTTGGGCGAGCAAGAAACAAATGTGTATAACTCACTCAACTATGAAGTTTGAATAATTGCTTTAGTAGCAATTAAGAAAGAGGCTGAATGGATTAGGAATTTGTTGTTGGAAAACAAATTATGATCTAGTCCTATACCTCATATTCCTATTCATTATGATGGTCAAGCTATTTTGGCAAAGAGCTTATAATAGCATTTATAATGGTAAGTCTAGACATATTAACCCAAGGCATGAATATGTGAGACAATTGATTAAAAATGGTACCATAACAATTGTCTATGTGAGGTCAAGTAAGAATTTGACCAATCCTTGTATAAAGGCTTTACCAAGAGATGTAGTAAAGATGACCTAACAAGAAACGTGGCTAAAACCCTTTAAATAAAATCACTAGTAATGACAACCTAACATTTTTCTAGAACATCACTAGTTACAAGGTTTAGTGAGTAAGAAAAAGTTATTGAATGTGATTGTTTGATATCGGCATAGCCCTGATATGAGAAGTCTGTTACGTTTTATAGGTTGAATTGAATTTATAATGAGATGTTAGTATATGTGTGGTATGTCCAATTCTATCATTTAAAAGTACAAATTTAAAGCTGAGTTATTTGTCACTTTGATAGAGTTTTGAAATACTTGCACTAAATAAAGGTTTAACTCGAAAGAAATTTTTATGTATGTATATTAATCTCATGGAAATTTTGGTTGTATTTCTTTTTTATAAAAAAATTTTGTTAATTTTTTTTTACAAACAAAAGTGGCGAATTGTTTTTTTTTTTTTTTTTTGGTAAATAATGCGTTGCTACAAGGGCCAATCCAAAAGTGGGGAATTGTTGATAGTTTGTTTGACAAACAAACTAAGATGTGCCTTGTCTCACATTGAAAAGATGTGAGTGCGCAAGTGGACGAGATTTGGCACTAACCAATAATCATTATTTTTATTTATTGAAAAATTTGGATATATTTTATAAAAATTAACCATAGTTTCCTATTGAAACAGTACGACTATTCATGAAAGAGTTACGGTTATTTATTATTTATTTATTCCGAATTTTATTTTTCTTTCAATGGTTATCTTAGAGTTCGTACCTATTTAAATATAACTTTTTAATCCTTCGAAAGTTATGTCTGTTCGATATAACTTATTGTTTTTGCTATTAATTACTGAACGTGTCTTTTTCAAATGAGAATCTTCTTCTTCTATTTTTTGTTTTCTTTTGAAAGAATATACAGCCATTATTTTCAATTGTTTTCTAGAGAAACCCTGGAGAAATACTAAAATTGCTATCTAATGTTCTAATTTAAGACTTTATTGTATTTTGGAAGATATTTGCCAATAACCATTAGCAACTTCGCGGGGCAAATAAATTCTTAAAAAAAGTGATATTATGCCTCAAAGTCTGATTTGATTGCTCTATTGATTCGAATCCATATTAACTTCATTGTTTTATCCAAATTTGAAAACGCTTCCCCAACAATAGTAACTAGAAGTTTAGTCATTTTTCGTTGTCGTTGTCAACAATCTGAATTAATCTAAAAAAATTTCGGTCCCCATGCACTCATTAACCCAAGTCTTTCTACTTTTCCCTACAAAATTGCTGGGCCATTCATTAATTACTCATTAACCTAGCTGGCAAGGATTTTCAACTTGTAATTACTGTTATTTCTTTTCCATACAATCACATCATGCATGAGGTCTATGGTGCTGATAGATGACTGACCATTTCTCTTTTCTCTTCCTTCCTACTGACTCTTGGATGGATGTCTTGGAATTTTCAATAATGCGGCACTTCTGTTTGATGCTTTGACTCTGAGAGGGGATGGTGCGTTGGTTCTGCAGTTATTATCGTTATTATCATTCCTTCACATCAACTGGGTTGACTTTAAAGCTTCTTGGACATACTCTGCTTCCGAGACAAACATATTTGGTCTGCCACGGTTTAAGAATGAATATTTTCCATATGTGTTTGGGCTCATAGAATGTCAAAGTCATGACTGATTGGCATCCTTATATTCCTGGACTTGCTAGATAAGACCTCAATTGTAAATATTGTGCCAACTTGCTTTTGGTATTTTATTAGTGATGCCCCAATCTGCTGATGCATGCACCATGTAATTGGACTAAAATCAGTATATATATTCCCCGCTACCCTCTCAAGATAACCAGTATTTGTCTTGCTATTCTTAAATGCCACGTTCTACCATCTAATGCCAATGCCTTAGCCTTGAAGTCTCTTTAAGTTTTTTCTTTTTTTCATTATGTTGTGAATTGAATTCATGACTCTTGTTTGATTGGTGTTTGGTGAAAATGGGGGTGCGAGTTAATACTTGTGCAATGAATCTGTGGCATAGAAGCACTTCCTCGCTTAACTTCATAGAGGCGTACAGGTGCAGCCCCCACACTGATGTGGAACAAAGCTGATCCTGCGTGCATATAAAAAGTTATTACTCTTTGATGCAGTTTTTCAGAATAATTCACATGAACCACATTGATACTTGTGCTCTTTTTATTCCTATATTCAATTTTTCCCGAGAGGCTTAATGAACAAGTTATAGTTACTAATTCATTCCTAAGGAGGAATTGTCTTAGTTTTCTTTAGCTTGGTGTATTATTTGGGGAAGTATTGCCTATTTCACAAAGGGAAGAGAAAAGATGTAACAGGTGACAGAGAAGCATGAAACCTATATCAGCCTGAACTACTTAGTGGTTTGATAGTTTTATTTTAAAGAGAGAATGCAAGCTGCTAGAATATGGAGGTCAACTCCCTAGTTTTTATTAATTAAGAAGGCAAAATACATGTTTCAAAATAAGATTTTGGCAGATTAACTAAAACTTGATTACCTGACTGGATCTCTTACTTCCCCTGCTGTCTCAAAAACCGAGTTATTTTACCAGTTCCACATTCCTTGTGCAGCAAGCATATAAATGGTTTATTTGATTACTTCGTCTTCATTCGAAACCAGTACCACTGGTCTATAGGTATGCATAAGCATATAGTATTCCAGTTTTTCTTCAGAGTTGACATTTGTGCCTCCACTCTCACATATGGCTAAGCTAATAGGGATGGAATCAGATGGAATAGAGTCGATTAGAAATGAGTTATCAGATCTAGAAAGAAGCCTCAGATCATTGTTTCGACTTCACGCTTCGAGTCTTTGAAGCACTTCATCTGTGAGCGCAACAAAAGATGATATTAACGATGACTTTGCTCTCTGTTTGATAAGGAGAATGATGGAAGGGCGGTTGATGATAAAGGAAAGAAAGTGGTTGATGTTACCAAGCTTGGTGCACTGGAACGTCATTTTTTGGTGGAGAAGCTCATCAGGCATATTGCAAATGACAACCTTAATTTGTTGCACAAGATTAGAGACAGAACAGAAAAGTAAGTTTATTCTTCTCTACTTAATAATGAGAGTTGCAGATATATTCAGAAGGTCTAGTGGATATAGAGTTGCCTAGAAACATGACGAACCTGTGCAAGCACAAAATATTTGTGCATATCTAAACAGCACAAGAGCCTAAAATTTCATTAACAGATGGAAAAAAAACACTTCTGTTCATAAAATACGTTACTAGGTACATGCTTGCATTTGATCAATGTAAGAGGCCACATTATGCCTGTCCCATGTTGGCCACATTATTTGAATGAGGATTTGCTTTCGTATTTGTTTTTTATTTTCCTTTTCTTCCTCAAACTCTTCCTACAGTTTCTATATTTCATATAGTGAGGAAAAAATTGCTGTTGAACTGTTTTCCACAAGGTTGGTGTCAAATTACCCATTGTAGAAGTCAGATATCTGAATTTACGTATTCAAGCAGATTGTGAGATAGTTCAAGGAAAGCCCCCTGCCCACTCTCTGGAATTCTCTAAAAAGCATGCTTCCTGTAAGTGCCTTTCATGTAGAGTAGATTGTAGGAATTCTTGCTAAATCCTTTCGATTTGTTGCTGTTCTCCATTAATGAACAACCAGCTGAATTTTCGAGATTGAACCCAATAATATGTGAACTGCTTTCGAACATGTATGTATAAGCCTAAATCAAGTTCTTAAGTCCTGTCATCTTGCATGTAGTACACAATATTATTTTTCAAAGGTGTGTTCTTTGCCCCTTATCATTATGCATCTTGCCTTTTATAGACATAAAACCACACATAAAATAAAATTACACAAGACAATTATTGGTGATAGTGGAGATCACCAATAATTTTTACTGACTCCTTCTTTGATTTGCATATATTCTCTTAACGCTGATTGATTTGAGTAAAGAACTTCCCCGGAACAAGTTTGAGGATTAAAACAAAAAAATCGGAAAAAAGAACTTGCTAGAGTGCATGCTAAGTTGAGGTAAATTTTGGAGTTGGAGTGATTGACTTTCTTTGATTGAGAGCCTAGTGAGGCGAGTGCAGCTCATATGCAATTGGTGGCCGAAAGGAAAATGAGAAAAAAAAAGAAAAAGAAAAAAAGAAATTATAACCAAAAGTATCAAAATTAAAAGAATCAAAAGGCATTTATGTTCTAGAGTAAAAATTTTGTGCCTTCAAATAAATGGATCTCGAGCAAAAACATGGAGGTTCCACCTATTGAGATGCTTTTCAAGAGACATGGACCCATATCTTGTTTCTTAGAAGATGACATCTTTTGGCATTTGAGGATGTTTCACAAGTTGTACTTATGGATAGGCTCTTAATCATCATCCAAGTTGTCTAATCCACCACTATCCTTTTGTCTCATGTATTCACCAATGAGTCTTTCGAGCATCAATTCCATACCTTGCCTCTATTTGAACATTTCGAGGAGTTTCTCAACTTCTTAGATTTATGGAAACAAGCATGGATATCAAAAGAACTTGCTAGAATGCTAAGTTGAGGTAAATTTTGGAGTTGGAGTGATTGACTTTCTTTATTGAGACCAAGACTGAGTGCAATATGCAATTCACTATAATCATGAGGATCTTGTGATAATGGATCTCCACATGGATCCTAAGATGATGGACCCCCATTTAATGACTGCATCAATTCCATAGTATGCCCTTAAACAAGCATGGATTGCTGGTCGGTAGAGGTGTTAATATGGGTCATAAACCCATTTAATGACTTACCTTTAGTTAAATGGGTCAAGTGAAAATTAAATATGGGTCATAAATGGGTTTTAGAAAGTAAAGTTAAAAAATAAATGGGTTCAATGTGGGTTATGCAAAAACTCAAAGCCTCCCTCTGTCCTCTCTCCTTTCATCCCCTTCCATCCCCAGTCCCTTTTCTCTTTCCTTTCTCAACCAGCTCAACATCTCTATTCTCTCTTCTTCCATCACCGTCATTTTTCTCTCTTTCCTTTCTAAACCAGGCTACTGACTGCCATAGGCAAGCTCTACCTCACTAGGATTGAGCAAATAATGAGGTCACTAGCCTCAATGAAGCAAGCTCCGGAGCCTACCTAGATCCGGGCGGCGAGCCTCAAGCTCGTTGACCTCAGGTGAGCCACGAGCTGACCAACGAGCTCAAGCTCACCTAGGTCGACGAGCCGCATGGTAAGCTCGTGACTCACTGGCCGCGATGGAGCTCGGGCCGGCAAGCTCAAGCTCGCCTAGATCGGCCGAGCACCGAGTTCATCGGCCTTGGGTGAGCTCAGGCTCGCCTGCTGGCATTTTGGGCAGTCACCGCCGACAGAGGAACAAGGGGGAAGAAGAAAAAAGACTAAGGAAGAAAAAGGAAGAAAATAGAGAAAACAAGAAAATAAATGATAATAATAAATTCAATTTTTAAAAAAAATAACTAAAAATTCGATTTTTAAAAAATTATTTTTAGAAGTATTTCAATTTAAAGATGTTCACTTTTTTATTTTATTAAATAATTTTTTGTTATTTAGTTTACATTTTAAATTTGATATAAATGTTTTATTCAAGTAACTTATACATGAGGAGCTTGAAATGGATTAAATGGGAGTAGATTTTCCTAAATTGAGTTAACTATTATTGTATTTCAGTAATATGGGTTGCGTTGAGTATGGGTCGAGTATGGGTTGGGTCGAGTATAGGTCATCAAATTTACATTATATGAAAATGGGTCAATATGGGTTAGACCATTTTCGACCCGACCCACCCATTTTACACCTCTACTGGTCGAGTTGCCTGATAATATCATAATGCTCCTAAGAGATAGGATCAAAATCATATTTGGGCCATTTTTCTAGTGGGATGACCCATCCTTTGTAATTCTTGATACTAGTGAGAGTGAGTTGAGATTTTAGAAGGAAGAGTTGTAAAAATCTCATCCAGAACAAGTTGGGGTTTATATGTGGATACTCCAACATTTGCTAGGCTTTTGCACATGTCTCCACTAGGTCGTAAAAATAACCATTGCTTGAAGAATAAAAAAATTACTATATGCAGTTCTGGGTCTAGCCTGCATGTTCAGAGTTGTGCTTGAAAAATATTTTTCCATGCTCCTAATGGTTTAAACTAACTAATCACATCCCCAAAATATTTGTCCTTGCTTTCTCCCTCTATAATCCTACCAGTGATGAGAGGCATTTTAGCTGTTAGAAACTCAATGGCAATGGTGTAAAGAATTAAACAGGTACCAATAAAACCATTTGAGTGTTTCTGGGAATTTCTTATCCAGGGAGAAAGAAAAAGGATGGATGAATGGATATTTTGTACAAACCATCTGGGCAAAGAGTAAGGTCACTATGCTCGTTGAAGATGGGAAAATGGTATTGCCACATAAATCTTCCAAGATTTTTGAAGAAGACATTATCTTGGATAAGCCTAGGGACTTTTGGTGGGTATGAATATGAGGGCCATTTGGATTTTATCTCTCGAGCTTTGAAATCGTCTCGCGGATTTCTTGCCATAGACATGTTCATGGATGTTGTGGCTGCAAAGTCTTTTGGTCGGAATAAGAAATTAGCAAGTATATTCCTTTTTCTCGCAATATGCTTGGTTTCAAAGGAATACTTTGAAAACCATTCCGTCCACTTGAGAGCTGAGAATGGGAGATTTGCTTTTGCTTGAACTTCAGCATTTGACAGAATGAGGACACGTCCATCTCCACAAGGAAATGATGTACTATAAGATGAAATTCAAAATTCTTGATGTCATATCTCACAATCGAGATCTTCTTGAATGTAGAGGGGTAATGCATTTCTGCTTGTGTAAATTTTCCACTTTTATGTCCACAAACTTTTCGCTGTCCATCAATTTCTTCAAAAACAACAGCCCAATATTCATCACTAGCATCCATTTGGAGGATTCTTTTCCCCGAAGAAGGAATTTGCAATGGAGGCAAATATGCGGAATTTCTTTAAGTCTACGTACATACTTAGTTTGTTGTAGTTCCCATGAAGGAGCATCTTTCTTGAGCATTTGCTTTAGTTGATTCACAAACTTTGTGATTTTTGGGACAAAGTCCTTGAGATAGGTAACTATCCCAAGGAATTGTTGAACTTGCTTATGAGAAAGATGTTCATCCAGGTTTTTTAGCAATTCTTCAATAATATGAGGACTGGGATAATACGTACCATCTTTGAGATGCATCCCAAGAAATTCATGTTCATTCTGGGCAATATCATCTTTTTCTAGGATAACATAATTCCATGTTTTTGTACCAACTCTACAAACTGAATTAACAATTTACAATAAGAATCCTCATATGGACTGTAGAGAAGGATATTGTTAATGTAAATTTGAGCATTGGCTAAGATAAGCTGGAAAATTTAGTACATGGCCTTTTAGAATAATGAAGGGGTTGTCTTGAGGCCAAAGGGGAGGACTATCTATTGATGTTGATTTGGAATATAAAATCCAGTTTTGTACATGTCTTCAAGATGAGTTCTCAATTGCCAAAATCTAGCTTTAAGATCAAACTTGGAATAGGCTTTGGCTTGGGTAAGATTGGAAAACAGAGAGTTTCAATGTGGTAGAGGAAACTTATCATTTTGCAGGAATTCATTGAGAGGCCGGTAATTAATAGCCAGTCTCATTTTCTTTCTATTTTGCTCAAAATGCTTATTCACATAAAATGCCTCACAAGCCCATTATCAATTTGAGGGCTCAATTAGACCTTGATGAAGCAAATTTGAGCATTCTTTCTGTGCTAGGACCAAATGTTCTAGATTCATACCTAAATGACTAGCTTTGGTGAGATTAACATCCTTATTTTTCCTTGAATGGAAGATGGATGAAACAGTCAGGATTTTTCCAAAGAGGATGAGGACATTTTTAAACAAAATCTAAGTAAGATTTAGCGCATGATTCAAGAAGAGTTTGCAGGATGAGGTCTAGAATATTCATCTGGATGGTGAAAAATCTTTGGATGTCTACAAACTCCTTAAATTGTCCATTGAACCATAGTCCATTTGGTAAAATTTGAAGTGTAGGAATTTGCATGAGAATATCCCATCCAATAATAATATATTTATCTAGTGAGTTGGAGCCAAGGATTTTGGTAGTGATAGAACACTGTGGAATGAACTGAATGGTAATTAGTTTGCTTCAAACTTTTGTTGCAAAGGTATCTCCAAAAGCATAATTGAAGTACCGAGTGTATGAAGTCCAATATTTTTTTGGAAGTGTCTTGATATCAAGAATAGAAGCACTGACTCTAGTATCAACAAAGGCAATGACAGAAATGGGTTTGTCATATTTGGATGGGTGTATTTTAACTGGAAAATACGAGAGAGTGGAAGGAGTATATGCACAAAGGTTTTGGATAATGGGAGGGTTGGATTTTTTAGAGGAACAAAAGAAAAGTTCCTTGGATTCTTTAGATGGGCTTTCAGTATTACTAGTTTGTGACCATGTTTGGATGGCACACATAGTATGTTTGGTGGGTTCATCTTCAAGGAAAAATACTGACTCAACATCATCGTCCTAGAGTGATACTCCCATCACCTTTTCTATCTTCTGGATCAAATGGGAATTTTTTTCCCCCAGCCTTTGGACAATCTTTGCAAAATGACATTTTTTTATTGTAGATATAGCATATGTCATATTTTTTACACTTCCCAAAAGAACTCCATCTAGAGTGCCTTTTCTGTAGGAATTTCCATTTGTGCCTTATCCTTTAATGTCCCAAGGAGAGTCTTTTGAAGTGTGTTCGTTTGTTGCACCGGTCTCCACAAGAATGATCATCATAGAAGTCTTTCTTTGAGCACTTGATTCTCAATTTAGGTTTCTAACAAGCCGGATCAAGTCCTCTGTTGCTTTGGAGATAATTCCTAAAGGCCTTTCTTCGAATGCAAAGATCATCAAGGGCAAGATGGATCTCTTATTGGAGTTCCACAATAGGAACGTGAACAATTCTTCTTTGCTTGTTCTAAAGGGATTTTTCCACAAATTGTCTAATCTCTTTTAGATCAGAGGATAAGAATATTTGCTTCAAATATGGGTCAACTCCAAGGGCATAAAATAGCTTAAGCATTTATTGGAAATGCCTATTCAGATGCTTTTTTTGGAGGAAGCAATATTTTCTTTCAAAAAATTCTCTTCTCCTAAGTTCAAAAAGATCTTCTAGTTGCTAATAAAGAAATGGAGGATCGGCCAAATTGTCTGACAAAAATATGTTTGGAGCAAAAATGTCATTTGTTCTTTATTAGGAACAGTTCTCCACCAATCCTTTAGGCTTCCAGTAAATTTACTCACAAACTCGGTCAATATATCATACTGAGTGCTCTAGTATTAAGCCATGCATGGAACTCCTGAAGTCTTTCTGGCCACTTAGAATATGGGATATCTTCGAGTGTGAAGTAATATTTTGAGGTCGAAGACTTATGATTTGAATTTGAATCATGAAGATCCACTACTTCTAGCTTAGATGAATTTGACTACATTTCTACCTCATGGGGGTTTGCTATAAAGATAGCAGGCTCAAGGGATTTTGATATTTCAAGCTCAGAGATTGAAATGTCTTTAGAAGAAAAGGAGTCTGCTTCTGAGGTTGATTTAGAGTGGGAAGAAGTGTTTTGGTTGATGGAATCAATTGCAACAATGGTCGGTATTTTTAATTAAGTTTTCTCTCACAAAAAAGCTTCAAGCAGATTTGAAACCTTATAGGTAAGGGGAAGGAGGTTCTTGGAAAGGTTTAGGAGCTAGTTTCTTTTCCTCTCTAAGTTTCTTTTGCCTTTCCATTTCTCGGATACGGTTTTTGAGTGTAACAATATTACTTTGTTTTGTCTTAAGGGCTTATTCAAAGATCGACGCAATTGATGTGGCCTTGGGAGAGATTGCATCCATAAGAGCTAGTAGGGGCCCGCAGTGTTGGTCCTCAATTTTTAGGACCGAGGACCGGACCGACCCAATGGATTCGGTCCGGTTTCAGGGTTAACCCAGGACCAATCATTAATTTTGTTCATTTTTTTTTGTATTTCTAAAAAATTAAACAAATTATTTCAAATTACATATTTGTCGATATTGTGATTTTAACTAAACTATAAGTACTAATATATATTCAACAAATTTAAAATAAGGTAATAATAAAAATTTCACACTTGCTAAAAAAGTAAGAAACTATAAAAAAAAAATTAAGATTTCTTATAGAGCCACAAGACGAGCGTTGCTCACAAGCAAAAAGAATTTCTAATTAGAACTTTATTTCCTTATGATTTACTCAGAACGAGCAAGGTTGGCAAATAGAGGTAAGCAGTGCAAGTGTCAAGCAACAAGTGAGGTGAGCATAGCAAGTGGGGTGAGTGTCGAGTGGTGAGTGACCAAAAGTGAGCGAGGCGAGTGTCAAGTGGCAAGCGGGGCAAGATTGCACACGAGTGAAGTTGTTTCTTTCGATTTTACTAAGAGCTAGGCTCCTTGGCTAGGAAAATGGATATGAAGGAGGCATGGATTATCCTTCTTATAGGAGCTTGATCTATCTCCTCAATTTTTCTATTTTAGCTATTTGATCTTCTAGATAGTGATGAGGAACAAATCTTCCAGATTCCATTTGTTGCTGTCACGCCCGACCCTCGAGCACGTGGCAACCCCTGTTCTCTTGCGGTCATTTGATTTGCGACTCCCCAGGATCCATCGTCGACCGTTATTTTTATCTTTTAAATTAAACGCATGCGGAAACAAATCACAATCCCCAATCAATTACAAAAATAGGGATAGCAGGAAAACTCAACATGGACACATTCAGAAGTGCTGCTTTATTAATCTACTCATTAACCCTAGAAAGTTTACAAGCATAAGCCCTTACCACGGGCATCTTCCTAACGAGCCAATGAAACCGATAGGCCAGGGTTAATCTACTCCCTTCAAAGACAGCCACGAGCTGTAACGCGTCGATCCTCCATCCTACGGACCTGAAAATGGTTATTCAATAACCAGTGAGATAAAATCTCAGTAAGTCAAAATCCTAAACCTCAGTTAGGAATTTCGCTCGCCCCGAGGGTAGTCTAACCATGCAACCTAGTTCCGACAAATAACACATACCACACCTCAAGCAGCATTATCAAATGACAGTTCAATAAGCAGATGCAAACACAAGCGACCCTACCTGGCCTTGGCACATGCAACCTGCAGAAACTGTCATTTAAATCATCACGACATTAAAAGCATGCGAATAATCAGAGCATCTCACACAACTTTCTCAGGCCTCACATCCACACATATGCTCCAATTATTACGACCACTCGGGCCACGGCACAACCTTATGGTTGGCGGTCAACTGGTCGTAGACCAGGCATTGTCCTCCCCCATGAGGCACGGCGACGTCACGGGCTTTCTCCCATCGACGGCATTCCCTATGGAGCATGGGGCGTGCTCACTGCCGCAGCCCCCCATCTAACCACTATCAAGCGGCCCAATGGTCACGGCACAACCCCAATGGGGATTGGCGGTCATCCGGCTCAACCAGGCTATCAACTTTAATCTAACCATGCAACACATCAGCAAACAGTTCATTCTTGTCTTTGCTTTTGCTTGGTCGTGAATGCAACATTGCTCATACGCTCATGCTCATGCGACATGCCATTTCAGATAATATGTCATGTGGTATCACTCGATAATTCCAAAATTCAATTTCCAATCAGCATTCAATCACGCTCATTCCCTAACTCTTGGGAACAACCAACAATTTAAGTCACAGTCTATCAATCAATTCCGACCAATTAATATCACGATACTTGCACACTTTTCCAAAACAATCACGTACTCAATAATTACCGCTCCCCAACCACGTGTCTCAATATTTAGTAACAAATAAGCACGTATCCTCATGACTATGACAATCAACTATTCCCATCAATACTCAATTATCCCAAAATAAGTATAAACTATAATTATACTCAAAAATACTCATTCAAGAAGTATGCTATAGTCGATTGTTCCTATAAAATAATTTACTCCCACAAAATACTTATAATTATTTTCTAATCCCATAATTAATTATCCAACCCAAATAATTTCATTTAATAAAATCATTATTTAATAAATCAATGTCATTCGATAACGTAGTATATAAATACTATTGACATTAGAAAATTAGACCATAGTAATTTTCTCACAAAATTACTCAATTAAAACCATTTCCCATAAATACTCACAATTAATTAATTTCCCCAAAAATAATTAATTTTCAAAAATGAATAGTAATAACAATATTAATAATTCGAAATTATAAATTAATTTAATTAATTACTAATTCCGAAAATAATAAATAATTATTATTTATTCCAAAAATAATAATAATAATATTTATTAATATTAACCATGGTTACTATTCTAACCCAACTGCAGTTAATTAACCCAACTACGGTTAACTAACCTAACCACGATTACTTTAATCTAACCTCAGTTACTTTAATCTAACTGGGTTACTTTAATCTAATCACGATTACTTTATTCTAACAATGCTTAACACTAAGCAAGCCTAATCAAATAATATTTTAATGCTAAACAATCACCATCCAAAGCACTAATCAATAATTAAACTAATTAAACTACTCCTAAGCAAGATTAACCCCTAACTAAGGGATTAGGAAATCGACTCACGGTTTAGCAATTCCGACGACACGAGCGTGACGGCGGCGGCGAGGGGATTGTCCGGGAACTTCCAGCACGTCGGGACGAGGCGGCCCGGGACCGGATCTCGGCTGAGGGCGGCTGATTTAGGTGAATCACAGCAGCTCATGCTGCTGTTTTTGGGAGAGAAAGAACCGAAAAGAGAGGGAGAGAGAGAACGTGGGGTGGGGTTGATTGGTGAGGAGAGAGAGAGCGCTTTGACCGTGGGTCAACAAAAGAAAAGGGGGGGGCGGGGGGCGGAAGAAAACGTGTGCAGGAAGTTGAGAGGAAGAAAAGAGAATAAGACAAATTCTAAACAAGCTTCTAGAAAGAGGTATTTTGGTCTTTTTACCCCTGAAGCACAAATTCCCAAATATTTGGCTCCAAAACTCAACCTATTGAATCCTTTTCCAATAATTCGGGCGCACCAATAAATCCGAGAATCAATGAGACAATGTCCAATATTTTAGTCTCAACATCCTTAAAAGTTCGATACCCGATACCGGATTGAAATTCGTGGTTAACATTGATCAATCGCGACTTTAGTACGACCTAACTTTCGGGCGGCGTTTAGGGGTTCTCACGCACTTGACCCGTGGTTGATAGCTTTTCAATCCATGATTGTGCATATTCAAATCAGGGCGATCCTCGATTGTCATGTAATCATAAGGTTAATTGCTCACACTAAGTACAAGGCCAAAAGGAAATCGTTTAACTTCGTCCGCAATTAATATCGAAGTCGTGCGGAATCACCCACAATCCGACCTTGTACTTTTGCCGACTCAATTTATTTCCATTTGCTAATTGGATTGCAACAGTATAGTATTATTCCTCTTTGATCCTTATGGTTGAGCGGCCTATCCCTGATTAAATTCACTAGTCGTACGCGTACCGATCCTTAATTGCCTTGCCAAATAGTTAGTTAACTCGTGAGTGGCCAACTCAGAGTAAATGTAACTAACAGTGCATTGATAAAATAACAATTTCATCTATTCCGAAATGGGTCGAAATTCAGGATGTTACAGTTACAATCTCTTTTGGAATGTCTCAAGCAATCTATTTGTAATTAAAGCAATTTGGTCAACATTTTGGTCATGGTCAAGGCAAGTTTGGATTGTCTTGAGAAATTATTTTTTGGACTAAGGGGTTTTCTGACCACTAATTCAGAACAGCTTCAATAGCAATGACTTTCTTTTGTCTCCCTTGATTATCAACATCCATGGAATTTGGAATTTTGGGCATATGATGGAACCGATGTTGTGCATTTGTAAATGATTCTAAAGCTAGAAATGGGGCATTAGAATTAGATTTTTCCAAAGGTCGAAAGTCAAAGGGTTAGTAAATGCACACAAATGGGAAAATAGGTGGTGATTATGGTATTAGGGAACATGAAGGTTGTGGTGCTTTGGGTAGCTCCAAAGAAAAGGAGTTTTTCTTAATCCATGTTTGAATGGGCTTATAAAAATGTGAGACAACTAATTTGTATGATGGGCATCTCTTTTTTGATGGGGATTGAGGTGGTGGAGGAGGCTTACATGGTTCAGAGACTAGTGGAAGAACCTGTGGATGTGATGGTTCATGCGAAACTATAAACTGGTATTTTCCTCCATCTTCACCAAAAGGTCCTACAATGGGGTTATCATTTTATGAGGATCAAGGAACCTTTGGTAAAGTTTGTCTTTTGACAGTTTCTTTTGGTTGGATGGTCTGTCATCTTCCTCATCATTCAAAGGGTTGGTGCAAAGAGAGCATTGACAATCAAGATCCCAAAAAAAATGTCTTGTACAAGGATCCCTATAGTAATGAATAGGTTGTCTCTCTTGGTCAAAAGACTCAATCATGGGTTTTGAGTTTGAATGGCCTTCTTCAACTAAGGCATCCACTACACAAGGTTGCATCATAAAAATATTAGAAAAAATAGAGGAGGTAGTCTCTTCTTTTTCCTTACTAAATTTGATGACAACATGCCATCTTTTTTCTTGGTGAACTGGGACTTTGAGGACTAGATTGGCCTGGAGTTCTGGTGAATTTTTTCATAGTTAGTTACCCATGTGTCTTGGAGTAACTTAATTAACTCATCTCGAGAAATCTATCTAGGCACATGAACACAAAAAGTCTAATAATCATCTATCGAGATAAACAGAGCATCTTCAACACTAGAGAAGTTAAGATCAATGGCATGATTATGGACTCGATAAACCATTTGGTAATGTAATGTGGCAACAATAGAATATGGAGTTTAAGGGGCTCAAGTAATCTATAGCTGAACCTTAAGAGCTTAAAGAAGTTGTGGGTCCAAAAGAGCCATATTGAAGTTTGGAAACATTGTAACAAACATTGTTCCTACATTCAGGGTGATCTAGATAGTACCAATACAAGCATGTTGGTAATCCAAAAGTCAAGTGTTTTAAAGAGTCATTTGAGCTATAATGGGTAAGCATTTCCTTCCATGAAAGGATAAAGGATGTCTAATAGCACCAAAATAGAGGTGCGTATATCCTTGCTGTATCTATTAGTGTGGAAAATCAAAACGAATTTGAAGTGTGACAAAGTGCTATTGCTGAGTTGTGGGGATGGGATGTTGGTCAAATTTTGAGGAGTGAACATATTCTTTAACCTCCCGGAGGGTATGCTTAATGAGCTGTTTATTAGATCGAATAGGAGAAAAAGATGAAATTTTAGCAAAGATAGAATATGGATTTATAAATGGAAGGCGAGTCTCTGAAATTTTACTATCTTCATTAAGATAAGAAACCTCATAATGATAGTCAATTTTAGAGATGTTAGAAGTATGGAATTCTAAAGGGGGGTTAAGAGAAACTGGGGCATTCACAGTAATAGGAGAGGTTTCGAAGGAGGATTCTAACATGATATGAAAATTCCCCCTTTCTACTCTAGTACAAAAGTCTCTTTTCTCTACTCTGTCATGGAATGAGGTAAAGGAAAGAAAGAAATAACTTTTAGGAGGAGGATATAATTTAAGGACAACTAGTAACTTAATGACAAGGTTTGAGGATGACCTAGAACCTAAAGATATGATTTAAGGATGACCACTAACGTAAAGATATGGTTTAAGAATGACCACTAACCTAAAGACAAAGTTTTGGCTAACAAGTAATTGAAGATGAGGTTTAGGTTAACCAGGAACCGAATGCAAGGTTTAGGCTAACTAGGAACCGACTTCTTTAGGGAGATAACATTGTATATATTCCATTCATATTGTCCGAAAGGGACAGTAAAAGCAGTTTTATATCTGTCATTTTCATTAATTTGGATTTGCCAAAATCTAGATTTCATATCAAATTTGAAAAATATTTTTGAATTGTGGAGTCTATTCAATAAATCCTTTATATTAGGGATGGGATATCTTATCCATTTTAAGGCATCATTCAAAGGTTTGTAGTTAATAACAAGACGAGGGACTCCTTTTCTAATTTAGCATTTTTGTTGACATAAAAGTAGAGCAACTCCAAGAGGATTGGTTTTTTCTAATGAGTTTTTTATCAAGAAGTTCTTGAATTTCCTTTTGACAAAAATTCATGACTTCATGATTCATTTGGGAAGGTCGTGCCTTGGTTGGGATGTTTTTTTCAGAGAAATCTAGTTCATAAGGTAAATCAATGGCATGACTTTTTCTTGACCAAAAAGCATTATGAATGGTAGAACAAATGGAGTTTTCTATACATGATTCAAGGTTAGCAATCTTTCTTTAGATGTTAGGATCTGAAAGATTTTACTCAATCATTTTGTAATCAAAATCTTCTTTTAAGAATTGAAGATGGTTTTTCTTGTTTTGGATTTTACAATTTATCTCGGAAATAGAATGTTCATGGAGAGTATTCAAGTTGTGGGTTTGTGGTTTGCTAATAAATTCAAAATTAATTTTTCTATTTAAAAATTGGGTTTGGATACCTCTTTCATCAACGGTAAAAGGTTATATTAATCCTATGAAGGGGGTTCCTAGTATAACATTTTGTTTAATATTTTTGACTAGAATGAAAGGTGTTTTGTAAGAGATACTATCCTTTATGACTTCTACCTTTAGGATCTTGTAACTAATTTGAAGCCTATCACCAAATGCTGTTTTGAGTGAATGAGTGGTTTTTTCAAAATATTTGGTAGGTATAAGGCCTTCTTTTATACAATTAAGGTTTGCTCCAGTATCAAAAATGGCTGTTGTTTTTAACACAAATTCTTTATTGATTTTTATGGAGATATGAATTAACCATTTTCTACTTGTTATTTCTAAAAGTAATAATAAAAATCCCGGATCTTTAGGGCTAGGAGAATCTTCTTCGTTTTGTTTAAAGAAATTAGTTTTCATTTCTAATATCTCCTTTTGCATTTCAATCTGGGTATTTTTAAGGTTTTGAATTTCTAATTTTTGATTATTGATTTCATGATTGAGATCATTTATAGAAATAGGTCGAGAGATAACCTTTTTTCCTCTTTCCAAAATGGTAGAAAGGTTATAAGGGATATGTGATTGAGATAAAAAGAAAAAAGGAATTACTCCACTATAAAGACACCAAAGTCCCTTTCCAAATTTCATGTCTTTATGATTTTTGTCAAAATTCCTCATAAAGACATCGAAGTCGTTGCTTCCCCTTTCAAAACTTCCTCATAAATCAATAGAATAGGAATCAAGAAGATTGTTGAGCAAAATAATTACTCTAACCAACATATTCATACAATTGGCAAACAGCTAGATAGGTTAGAATCCTCTATTCATCATATAAACACTTAGTCAAAAGTTTTAAAAAGTTCTTTATTTAAAAATTTTGAATTACCAAAAAGCCCTAGCAAAGATTTTGCTAAAGCTTTGGAATAAAGAAAAAGACTTTCAAAAGGAAAATTGGCTTCTACTTCTAACTCCATTACTTTAGATACTTCTAAAATATGAAATCTTATCATAAAAAATACCCCGACCAAATCAATGTTTTGGATCAATCTGATATTGAATCTATTCCTGAAATCAATAAAATTACTTGGAAAGATCCACAAAAATTAATTATTCTAGAGCTACACCTCCTAATATAGCTTTAGAAGAATCGAGTTCTAATACTCAACACAAATATTCTTCAGGTTCTATCTATGAATGGAACATAAACAGAGCTTCTGAACAAAATCTTCTAAATATCCTAAGCCAAATGGTTATACTTGCTAATACTTATAACACCATACCCAATACTACTGATCAATCAATAGCATATCTTTTAATAGCCGATTTTACTAGTCAATTAAAGGGATGGTGGGATAACTATCTTACTGATGAGCAAATATCACAGATTCTTAATGCTTATAAGTTAGATGATAATGGTCGTGCAATTATGGATGGAAATGATCAACCTATCCAAGATGATGCATGTGTGTGTGTGTGTGTGTGTGGTCTCATATATGTTATGGTCTGCACTTGTCCAGATATTTCCCAGGTTGTTAGTGTTGTGAGCAGGTATATGGCACATCCAAGTAAAACTAATTGGCAAGCAATGAAATGGATTCTTTAGTACATCCGAAGTTCTTCAAATGTGGGTTTGGTCTTTGAAAGAAGTTGTGATATAGAACATTCAATTATTGGCCTTCATTAATTCTGATTATGGAGGCAATTTCGATAAAGGAGATCTTTGACAAGTTATGTTTTTATGCTTGGTGGTTCCACAGTTAGTTGGAGAGCAATTTTGCAGGACATAGTTGCCTTGTCCACCACCGAAGTAGAGTACATAGCAGCAACAGAAGTAGTAAAAGAAGCTTTTTGGTCGAAGCGTTTGGTTATAGAACTTGGGGTGAAGCAGGAAGGAGCCTTTGTTATCTTTTGTGATAACTAAAGTAGGATCCATTCGACCAAGAACACGATGTATCACAAGAGGACAAAACATATCGACATCCGGTATCACTTTGTGTGTGATGAGGTTGCTAAAGGTACAGTTATGATGAAGAAAGTACCTAGAGTGGACAATTCGGCAAATATGCTAACTAAACCGATTCCTTTGACCAAGTTAAAGCATTGCTTAGATTTGATTGGCATTTTCACCATTTTATTTGCTTAGGCGAAATTGATGGCATTTCATCTTTTGTTACACTGAGCACACTCATGTAGACTTAGGGGTGTATGTTGTCGATTCCACCGTTTTGGGGGCAGGGGGGGTGTCATGAGTGGTCACTTTTGGTGGTGAGGGAGAAAGGTCTTATGGCATTTGGCATGATGCTCTTTTTGGGGATTTGAAGTCAAAGTGGAGATTTGTTGAGTTTTGACTTTCAAATTAGTGATAAGGGCATTTTAAACTATGCATATTTGTTTTAGGATTTTTTGAAGAGAGACTATAAGATGAATGTGTTAATAACACAAATTTAACTCTAGCCTCCATATATTTCCCTTCCTTTGTTTTTCCTATCTTCTTGTTAGATCTTAAGATCTTGTGGCTCACCAAGTGATTTTTTTTAGCCTTTTTGGATTGTACTCTCGTACTTGTTAAAGATAGTGAAACCCCTCTCTCTCCATGGTTTTTTCCGTTTTGGGTTTTCACTTAAATTTTGGGTCTCATGTGATTTTAATTTTGCTTTCATCTTTTACTATTTGTGCTTCGATTGATGCATCTTTTGGCATTGTTCCACAACAAAGGGTTTATTCCAACAAAAGTGCCTTGCGAAAGGCACGAAACATGCACGTATTTGTTAGCCAGCAATTTTTTTCACCGGCAATGAGCTCAGGGATTAATTAGATGAAAGTAATTAGTTTATAGGGAAAATTCAAGTCTAGAGAGAATTTGATGAATGAGTCCCATTTACAGGAGGATTTTTCAAAAACATGTGAGAACACTTAACTAAGTCCGAAATGACATCGTTACAAAGCTTCCAATCCAATACAAAATCTGGCTCTAAACTAAATAAAACTATCCCGTTGAAGGTAAACTAAGCCGTGGGCTCGTTCCAAAAATGAAATATATGCACAACAAAGCCTGAGGCAAGAAATCACAGGAGTTGTAAAGTCCTATAAAAGTTGATGAGATGTCTCAAATTTAAGTACCATGGCTCTGTGGAAAAACTGTTCTCTTGCCAAATTCCTCACTTGCCTAATATAAGTCTCAAAATTCACAGCCCCTTCATCAACTGCTTTATCCAAAGCATAAATAGTATCCTCTATAGACAGATCTGCAGCCAAGCACTGGAGCCTCAACCTGGACTCCTCATCAACTCCTTCGAGCGCATCATCTATGCTGTCGTCTCCCGTGGCTATGGCCCGTTTGGGGTCGTGGACCTTGAGCCAGTTGATCAAGACATCGGCTTCCTCAGCCAACCGGGCCAACCTATCCCTCAATTCCCACCTCTCGCGCTTGAGCCCTTGGACTATGGTTGTCACGATCTCAACCCGCTGGTCCATTTCCTGTTGCAAGGCCAGTAGCTTCTCGATATCCTTGTCGGTCTCCGACCTCAAGGCCATCGTGTCGTAGTGAAGCATCCCCTCAAGGCGATCGAGTGCCTCCTTCTTCAAGACGGCGGAAGGGTGGGTGAAGGGGCTAGAAGTGGGTGAATAGGAAAAAGGGTGGTCACGAGAGAATATCTTGACAAGGTTGTGGACAAGGTCCTTGAGGTTGCACCTAGGGAATTGCCAGGTTCGGATATATGGGGACGCGGTGAGCCCTGACGGGTCGACGAAGGGGTGGTCGCTGTGGATTGTGGGGGAGGGGGCCGCGCCTGGCAGGCCCACGAACACGATTGGGGCCGCGTAAGGATAGTTCTCGTGGAGCCAAATGGTGAGGGGGACTTGGGGAGATGAGCTGGAGACATGGACTGTGCCATGGGCATTGAGGAGTTTCACGATAGTGCCATCGTTGTGGATGTAGGTGTCCATTGAAGGGCTGAGGGTGGGGAAGTCTTTAAGGAGTGAGAGCATGTCTTTTCTAATGTGCCATTTCTGGTCAGGGTCTGTGTAGGATAACTCAAAAGGGCCTGTGCACCATAGCGCTTCTTCTATGAATTCGATTCGAGATTGCAGTGCCATTTTCACAGAGAGAGGGTGTTCGGGGGGGATAAGGAAGAAGGGATTGGCTCTGGATAATTGTTTGGTTCTTTTTTTCTATTTGTTGCGAAGTGTTTGATCGTGTGGATTGATTCAAACGACGATGATTATAATTACAAGAAATTTCTAGTCGTTTTCATGGATTAAAGAAAGACTTTCAACAAATTGCAAGTCAACCATAACAAAAAGGTTTTTTAACCAAAAATAAAATTATAACAAAAGGGTCATTGGCAGGTCTTTGTAGTTGCTTGTTTGTTGTGGTGGTGTGAACATTGAATAATGCTGAAATTGAAAGGTGAATTTCCCACCTTCTTCCTTAACATTAAACAACGTGGGTCGATAAGAACAATACCGTGGACAAAAGGCATTTGTTGTTTTTGGGTGTTAGTTTGTAGTGCTTTGATCACGTCAATCCCGTTGATTTCGGCGATTCTCAATCCCTTGTGGATGGATTTTGCAAAAATTACAAAATCTCACAAAAGAATGGTTTGGTCAACCGCTTCTTCTCATGACAAATGCAATAGAGGCCAATAGGGACCTTTTCATCTGTACAGCTCATCTTCCTTCTTTTAAGGAAAGGAAAAGGAGTTTCGAGTGATAATTGAATAGTGAGTCGAACCCTATGCGGAAATTACGTGAGCTAATATTCTAAATTCTTTTGGAACTCAATGTGTGGCATCCGGAATTTTTTACACTTGATAATAGTATTTAGCATGCTTTTTAGAATGCAATGCTTTGAGATTAAATAGATAGCTATTATCACTACAGTGGTGCGTAGGCTGACGACAATTAATTTATCGCCATAATGGTTGTGAAAAGGGGCCAATATACTCTGAATTTCATTGTAGAGAATTTCAAGTTTAAATTTACTTAATCAAGATTTTCCTAACACTTGGAATTGTTTACAAATAATTTTAGTGGATTTAAGATATTTTCTGGATTTATCAATGTTTAGAACGAATATTTGTTTCCCTATGTATATATATTGATTTACTAAATATTTTGGAAACCTATCTACTTTGGGTTAAGTCTTTGATATCTCTTTTGGCACGCCTACTCTTCATTCTTTCTACCAAAATTTTAAACCCATGATGTAGTTAGAGACATTGAATTTGGTTAGCTTTGACATCATGCATTACATCATTCATGACAACATAGCACATTAATGCCTTAATGACTCACTCACTTTACTTGGCCAAGAAGAAGCCATCTTTCATTTGAATCAAAATATCTTCTAATGGCTAATCTTATTATGCCACTTGCACCCTAGCTACTCACTTAGGGCCACTTGAAGCATTTCTATTGGAACATGTATCCTTTCTACTTTTAGACCTCATGATTTTAGCTCAGGATCATTATCACTTCATTAATCCCCCTTTTGCCTTATCATTAGATGAAGTCATACGATCATGTCACTTGTGATTATCTAACTTGAATACACCCTTGCACTCTCCATGTATTACTTTTAACCTCATGTCATCATTTCTCTTAACTTTTGTTACTTGTTCTTACTTAGCTTGGCCTATAAATAGGTTTCCATATATCTTCAACTTTCAAAAGGAATTCCAACTTCTTCTTGCAAAGAAAGAAAAATAGATCATCCTCTTTTATTTTCAAATTCCAATCTTTTGTGTGAAAGGAAAGATTTTTCTTTTGTGTTGTCAAAGCTTCAAAATTCCAATTTTAAAGAGCTTACAAGGTGAACTTGTGGGTTTTATTCTCTTTTGTTAAACTAGTTTTTATGAAAGGTTGAGAGATATTAATCCTTGTTCTTGATTATTTTTCTTTTAAGATGATTAAGGCTTTGATTTTACTCAAGCCTTTTAGTTGAGGTAAGTAAAAACTCTAAGGGCTAAGTTCAAATTGATCTACTTAGTACTTTTGGCTCAATTGATTGATGTTTGTAATTTAGTTTGAAATTGACAGTAAGTGAAACTCTAGGGGTTAAATTAGGTTGATCTACTTAGCACATTTGACTTGGTTGTTCAATGGTTGTTGATTTTAGTTCAAGCTTTTATGTTAAGTGTGAGAAAGTTATAATGATTGCAAGTTGAATCGTTGTGTTTGTTTGACTTAAATTGATGAGTTTCTACATGTCATGGTTGTCATTATTCGACTTCCAGAGATTTGGTAGTATAAAAAATAGAAAGAGCAAGATTAAACTAGGAAGTGATATTCTTGTAATTCGGTTAAGTAACTATTTACTAGCGAAGTGATGCCAATTGTACATGTTGTCTATCATGTGGATTGTTGATGTTAATGTTGTCGATTATTTGAGATGTCAATATTCACGTTGTCAATTATTTGAGTTGTCGATGCTCAGGTTGCCAATTTTCTAAGTATGTTATCATTGTTTAGGAAAGGAGTTAAGCATGTCATTGTCATTATCCTCATATGTGATTATTGGCTAATTGTATATTGAAAATGATTTGCATGGAAAGATGTTGTGTACTAGATGTCAATTGTACCTAATAACCGATTTTGAGCATTTACTAATTCTAACCTACTTGCTTGATTAGAGTCTTTTATTATGTCAAGAATAGCATGATGAGAAGAGAAGGAGGGTATATGTGTTGAAGTGTATGTATTTAATTGTTTATCATTAATTTCATGAGAAAGATAAATTATTGTGATGCATATGGCAATTGATATAATCATGATGTGTACGGCTATGATACCATGTGAGAGAAGACATTTGACACGGTTGATACCCTTGTATGACTATATGTGAAAAACTCTCAAATTACCCAGATATCCTACTATATGAGATAATTCTCTACAAGGTTGAAAAGGCATGAAAGTCCTATAATTTACACACACTATAAGTTGACTTGTAAAGTTTGAGTTGGCTCATGTAAGCTGTGTTGACCATCACCATGCGGTTGTACATGAAAGTCCTCGTCCTCGCTAATGAAGAGGACACCCTTGATGATTGGGCTACATGGCATGGCAAAGAGGTATTTATGATTCCGTCCCCATTAGTTGATGATGACCATGTCTCATTAGTCAAGATGCCTCATGTATCGAGATGCTTCTGGCCAATAAAAAGTAAAAGTATGTATGCATTGATGAGCTTCATGTAAGTATGAACTTATCTATGTATATTGGTCAACTTCATGATCAATAGGGAAAACATATTCCCTATGTATAGAGGTGAGCTATTTGATGATACTAGTGCATCCCGAAGCAATGTGCCATCTATTTGCATTTGAGTGAATGATTTTATGATAAAAAAAAAAAAAAGGATAATGCATTTGTCATTTATGGTTATCTTGTGTTGCTTGAACTCACATTGTTGTTGGTTGGTATCGGGTTGGGTGGCAAGCTAATTTCTTAACTTAAACTTAAAGATTTCATTTACTAAGCTTTGGTTGACCCCATATATTTTAAATTTGTAGTATAGTACCTAGACATGTCGATGGAGGGGATGAGATGATGCTTGAGAGGCCATCAATCCTTGAATTGGATGGTGACTTGGTTGATGTTTGGACTCGCTTTTGGTTTAGCATAGGAGTGGTGGTGTTAGGCGATCTTGACATTTCCGAGGACGATGTATATTGTCATGTAATAATTACTGGTATTTGTATAAAGTTAAAGATATATATTACTAAACTCATGTGATTTTCTTATAAAGGATGTTGTGAAAATTTTATTATGTTTTCACATGAGTATGAGAATAAATGAAGAAAAGGTCACGTGTTCTGCAAGACGTTCTGGGCATCATACTATGTCATTGTTGTCTTCCCCGTGAACTCTAGATGTTACATTTCAATTCTAGGAATGAAAGACATGAAGTAAAATTAGTTCCACGGGAGGGCCAAACCTTTGATTCCAGACAAATTCGGAACTTGGAGATGAGGCTTTGCCAAATCTCGGGCATTTTTTCTTTAGTCGAGACTGAACTCTAGGGCATTTTTTAGTCTCCTTGGAAATAACAACATAATTTTGGAAGTCGACTCGCAAGCTTTATTAGAGATGTCACAACTTTGTTGGCAAAAGGATCTACATGGTGATTATGACATATATGCATATGGAGTTTGATCCTCAATCCTTTTTTATTGGAGGTCCATATCTATAGAGAAGGAAATCAGTGTGTTGATTGGTTAGCGAATTATGCTCTGTTTGCTAGTACGGAACATTATTTTGGGGACGCCCCACCTAATGGGTCGTTTCTTTTCTTGTTAGGTGAGCGAGTAGGAGTTGGTTTCCCCTGTAGTTATCATGTAATCAACGGCTCTGGCCCTCCTTCGTTACTAAAAGGAAATTTTGGTCGATGGCACAACTATGTGAGTCATCAGTCGTATATTGTCTAAACAACTATGATGCACATTAAGTTGCCCATGGCTAGAGATGACCTTGGCAACTCTAATTGAATAAAATCTATGACTTTGGGTATATTATTACCCATGAATTTGATGTTGAAGCTTCCATTTCATCCATGTTTTTGACCCTTTGTCTGCATCTCACTCGAGAATTTTATTGTATGGTCTATTAAATTATGTGATCGATATCATCTGAAGCCTTATTTATGTAGGTCCCTACATGATTTATGGACCATGAAATATCTTTTCATCTCAATAGAGCGTTTTTATGAGGAAACAACTTTGCTCAAAGAATTTGATCTTGAAGCTTCCGTATTTTCCTTTCTATAAGACTTGACTCTACATCTTGAGACTATGACCGTGACTTGTTAATTCCAAGCATGAAACTATGCGTTAAACCGAATAAATTAATTATATTGCTAATGTGACTATTGATATTATCGCAATCATCCATGACATAATAGTGAAAAGTCATAAAAATTGCATGAAGAGAATTCATTTGATTTAAAAGAGAAAGCCAAAGATTTCATTCGGCCAAAACAAAAATTCCCTCTTTACAAGATCAAAAGACTACATCAATATATTGGTAATTGTCATTTTACTTTATGTAACGGTAGGTCTATAAATGATCACAATGTTCCCCAACAACGTAACACAAACAATATATGATGATACAAACGTCCTTTAGTATCTAATCGATTGATATGGACATTCTAAGTTTTGCAAAGCTAAAACTTATTAATGTGAACTTTCAATGAATCATATTAATCTTTTTTTCTATAATTCAAGGGTATGAAAATAGAGGCTCAGTTATATGAAAGCTCATGAACCACCAGAATGATTCATGTCTCCTAATTACATGTATAGCAAAATTGAAAGTACTCATTGTCATGCCTCAATTAAGGCTATAAGAATTGGGATCATTTCTCTCTCTCTCTCTTTCGGACTAAGCTTGTTGAGGTTCAGGATCTCGTTATTGAGGCAATTCCTAATGAAGTTCCTTAAACCTCTCAAGTGTAGGATGAGGATGCAGTAGCATCAATCAAGAGATCCATCAGGTAGAGGTTATCAACTATACTAGCACATTATATAGTTTATATAGTAGAGCATGATCATGATATCGGTTGTGTGGTTGATCCAATAACTAATGTAGATGTTGTTTCTTGTCCTCAGTCAGATATGTTGTAACATCCTGAAATTTGAGCCCTTTGAGGGAGGAATGAACGTGAATTTCGCCAATGCATTGTTGGCTGATCTCACTCGGAACTGATCACTCCTGAGATACTGACCTTGAGGGGAAAGGCTAATGAGGACAGAACTCGTGCAACTAAAGAACTTGACCTGGGAAAACGACTCGACCGTGAGACTTGCGTAAGCACGATCCTGTAGATATACAGGCCGATTCCAGGGACGAATAGAAGTCGATTCGCGGACAAAAATAATGGGACGACGGGTGATTCCGTCTATTGTTATCGAACCTGCGAACAGCCCTATGTCAATCCTTGATAATCGTGTACTTTGAAATAAGAATCGATCATTCGCAATTTCATGCAGTTAAGGATGTCCATGTGTCGAGAAGTCTTGAACGTGAATTGGCACGAGTCGGTTACGCGTGAATCCTCAAAGCCACCTGTCAGTCTGAGTAGTACCAAAATGGCATTCAGGCGAAATTGACAAGGCATGTGAATCCAATATTGGACTTCAAATTTTCAGGAACGTCCGGGATGGACTTTTGAACGATGCTTCCTTGACAGTTGACAGTGTCGGTTGAGCCGAGTTTTTGGGAAAGGGGTTTACGAACCGAGGAATTGAGCCTACGAGGACGTGGGCCGGGAAAAATCAGTGTGGGCCTCACGCCCAAGGTGGGATGGCCACCGTGGAAGGCCCGAGGAAAGCAAGTGAGCCCGTTGGACCTAACCGACCCCTCACCCGTCCTAGCCCGTTATCCAAACGTGAGCCAATTCGAGCCCAATAAATTCCCGAGCCCGTTCCTATTCATTTTCCAGCCCATTTCCTAGGCTCACCTTTCATTTTCAGCCCAAGGGCACATTGGGAAATGTGCAAGGTGGAAATGACCAAAATGCCCTTGGATATTTTGGAGAAAAGTCAAAAAGGAAGAGAGAGAAGATGATGTCATTTGGTTGGGGATTGAAGCAAGGCATTTAATGGCCTTGATGAGGCCTAGTGGCAGCCCTCACTTCACTCTCTCTCTCCTCTTCATCTTCCCCAAACCGCACACCCTTCTCTCCTTAGTTTCCCTTCCTTCCTTCAGTTTTTCAGTTCTGACCTTCCACCGAAAACTGAGTTGTTCATACCCTTCCCGTTGGAATCTCGTCTCATGCCACCCGCCGTTGTGTTCGGAAGAGAATTTCCGTTCAGATAGAGTTGGCCGATCGCCGGAAAGAGCCTCCGGTTAATCCGTACGGCAGCCGGAAGCCGGCTGTTGCCGGACCGTCACTGTAGCGCCAGCTGCTGTTCTGTTTCGCCTTTGCTGCTGTTTTCCTTCCGTTTCGACCCAACCACCGCCCATACCAGCCACTAGCAACTCCCCCTCGACCCCCTGGAGCCTCCGGTCACCGGCCACCAGCTCGCCGGAGCTCCGGCCAGCTTGTTTTTGCTCCAACCAGCAACCTCCTCCTCCTGCAGTGCTGTTTTGTGAAGTTCAGTGGGGCATCCGAAGTTGTTGCTGCTGTGTTGAGCTCGGGACCACCTTGGATCATCGTGGGAGAGGTGCCCAGGTATCGGGTTCGTCGCCGCCGCCGCGTCCGCGTCTCCGGCCCGCTTAACGAGTGAGTTTAGCTCCTAAACCCTATTTAGTGCCTAAACTTGCTTAGGGTTGGGTTAATTAGTGCTAAAGACTGATTAAGATGTTTAATTAAGTGCATTAGCCCTAAGATAGGTGGTTAGACTAAGGGTTAAGATTAGATTAGCTTAATCTTATTTGATTATGCTTAATTGTGTGTTATGTGATAATTAAGCATGCTTTGCTTGATTAAATTGATTAATTGTTTTAATTAATTGATTTATTTAATTTCTGCATTTATTGATTAAATTATGTGATTTCTGAATTAAATTATTTAATTATTAAATTCGGAAATTTCACTGTTCATGTGCACTGTTCACGGCACTGTTCATCCGGAAGTGAAATTGTGCATAATTTCATTTGTCTTGATCATATGAAGTGAAATTGATGTGTTGTGGCATGAACATTCGCATGAATCGTGTGAATTTCACAAAAAGGGAAAAATGGTTTGTACAAGAAACACCGGAAATGGACCACCTTTATGAGAAAGAAAGTGATTTGTCCAAGAGACACTGGAAATGGACCGCTTTTATGAGAAAGGTGGGAAAAATGGTTTGTCCGAGGGACACCGGAAATGGACCGCCTTTATGAGAAAGAAAGTGATTTGTCCAAGGGACACTGGAAATGGACCGCTTTTATGAGAAAGGTGGGAAAAATGGTTTGTCTGAGGGACACCGGAAATGGACCGCTTTTGTGAGAAATGATTTGAGGTTTCATATGCAAGCATGTGTGCATTGGCTAATGCTCAAAGATAATAAGTGGGTTGTGATGGTTTGCTTGCGTGATCACTAAATTGAAACCGCCGTCTTGGGAGAGTATCTCTTGACGTCTTTTGGGCACGGAAGGGCACGATTGCGCCTCTGCGGAGGAAGGGCGTCGTAGCGCCATAGCAATAGCACGGAAGGGCATAGTTGCGCCTCTGCGGAGGAAGGGCACCGTAGCACTGTTGCACCTCGGCCAAGTTGTAGCCCTGTGAGGCAGTAATAATCGAAGCACGTGTGGATGCGAGAGTGCATGAGAAAAACATGGCATCATTGGTTCTGATTATGCATGAGATGATCACATTATTTATGGCACGCACGCATGAATTGATAACGTGTAGGGTGTAGCAATGTCTAGGTGAGATCGCTTGTGACGTGACTCGCATGTGATTGATGAACTGCATCATCTAACGGCTATGTGCATTGCATGTATTGTGCTGACTTATAATGTGCAGGGTATGGCATACCGGGTAAGGTTGCATGCGAACCGACTTTTGTTTGTTGGTTGACCCTGTCTGTAGTTTTATTGCTGATTGATGGTTGTTTGTGATTGGGTTGAGTGAAGGGTGGTTCTAGAGAGATACCCCGGGTTGAGTTGGTGTACTAATCGGGGCTTAGGGGAAGAACTCGCTGAAATTTTATCTCAACCCGTCGTGGTTAACCCTTTTCAGGCCTTTAGAATGGCGCACCTGCAGTGGAGAATCCTGCCCCCGCTTCACCAGTGATCGACCTGACGAAGTCGAGTCCGATGGGTCCGAGTGACCGTGGTGCTGAACCCGAGGGTTCATTTTGTACAGCTGGATTAGCCTAGCCTAGTTCCTTTTTGGTTTGGCTTAGAGGATGGATCGGCCCCTATTGTCGGGCTTGTAAATTGAAAAACGATCCTCCGTTCGTTAATCTAGTAAATTGTATAAATGAGTAGTGATGGTTGTTCTTGTTGTTCATCCCTCTATCCCTAATCGATTGATTGATTGTTTATTGGACTAGGGATGGTTCATCTTCCGCTTGCACATAACGAAAGATTAAAATGAATGGTCGTCGACGAGTCCTGGGACGTCACTTTCAATCGACCAAGAGAAGGGGTTGTCGCGTGCTCGGGGTTCGGGGCGTGACATATGTAGTTAGATTCGATGAAAAATGAGATGCCATCTATGAAACATAATGGTGTTTGTGATCTTATTGAATTGTCTGATGGTTATAAGCCCCTCAGTTGCAAATAGGTAATTAGGGGTTTAACTTAGATAGAATGAGTAAACTATGAAGCAACCTTTTCCCCAGTCTCTTCAAAAAAAAAAAATCAGAGTGATTATGGCATTAATAGCTCATTTTGATATGAATTACACCGGATAGATGTTAAGACTGTATTTCTAAATAGAGACATTAATGAGGAGGTGTATATGATACAACTAAGAGACTCTATAGCAGATGATTTAGGTAAACTTGTATATATATTGAAAAAGTCAATTTATGACCTCAAACAAGCTCTAAGCAATAGTACCTAAGGTTTTAAAATGTCGTCACTTCATTCAGTTTTGTTGAGAATAAAGTAGATTATTGTATATACTATAAGGTTAATGGGAGGAAACTTATTTTTTTTCATACTCTATGTAGACGATATTTATATCTTACATGCAATCAATGATCTTGGATTACTGTATGAGATAAAGCGGATGTTGTCGAAAAATTGTGACACAAAAGGCCTTAGTGAGGTATCTTTGGTCCTTGGTATTAAGATCCATAGGGTTCATTCTTACTGTATATTGAATTTGTCTCAATGGGTTATGTTGATCGTATTTTGGAAAGATTTAGTATGTAATATTACAAGCTAGAAATTGCTCTTGTCCTTAAGGTTAATGAATTGAGTATGTCACAGTGTTCTCATTTAGATATTGAGAAAGCCTAAATGAACTATATACTTTATGTTAGTGCACTTGACAGTATCTTGTATACTCAAGTTTGCACTAGACCAAACATTGCTTTTGCAGCAGGACTTCTATGCATATATCAATTAAACCTAGGACACAATTACTAGGTTGCTGCCAAAAAGATTTTGAGGTACTTAAAGAGGACAAGAGACTATATGTTGATTTACAAACATGTCCACAACCTATAGCTAGAAGGGTATTTGGATGCAGACTTTACAAGTTGTCAAGATGACATGAAGTCGACAACAAGATATATTTTTTTATGTTAGTGGGAGATGCAATATCATAGAAAAGTGAGAAATAGAAATTTATTTCATCCTCTGCCATGCAGAAGGAGTTTGAAGGATGTTTTTTAGCCTCTACTTAGACCATTTGGCTCTAGAACCTTATTACGGAATTGACCATATTTACTATTGTGGATAGACCCATACGGTTGTATTGTGACAATAACTCTTTAGTGTTGTTTATCAACAATGGATGTCTCAAGAGATATAAGCATACAGCGGTCAAGTTTTTAACCATAAAGGGAACGATTCAAAGTGTGGCATTGTAATAGGAGCATATTTCTACAAATGATATGGTTACAAATCTACTAACTAAAAACCTTTTTCATTGTGCTTTTAAACAACATGTCAATAGCATGGGCTTAAGGGATTCATGTGATGTTGTTTAGTGGGAGCTGCTTTTTGTCTTGGTTTTGCTCTAATAAAGTTTACATATGTGTTTGATACATTTAGTAAGGGAAGAAGAATTGTGATGTCCTGAAATTCGAGCCCTTTAAGAGATGAATATACGTGAATTTTGTCAATGCATTATTGGCTGATCTCACTCGAAACTGATCACTCCCGAAATACTAACCTTAAGGGGGAAAGGCTAATGAGGATAAAACTTGTGTGACTAAAGAACTTGACATGGGAAAACGACTTGACCATGAGACTTATGTAAGGACAATCCTGTCGTTATGCAGGCCGATTACAGGGACGACTAGAAGTTGATTTGCGGAAAGAACATAATGGGACGATGGGTGATTCTATTTACTGTTATCGAGCCCCTGAACAACCCTATGTCGATCATCGGTAATCATGTACTTTGAAATAAGAATATATCCTTCGCAATTTCATGTAGTCAAGGACGTCCATGTGTCGAGATATCTTGAACGTGAATTGGCACGAGTCGGTTACTCGTGAATTTTCGAAGTCGCCTGTCAGTCTGAGTTGTACCAAAATGGCATTTAGGCAAAATTGACAAGGCATGAGAATCCAATAGTGGACTACAAATTTTCAGGAACGTTCAAGACGGACTTTTGGATGATGCTTCTTTGACAGTCGACAGTGTTAGTTAAGCCGAGTATTTGGAAAAGGGATTTAAGGATCGAGAAAACAAGCCTACGAGGATGTGGGCCAGGCAAGGCCAAAGTGGGCCTCACGCCCAAGGTGGGACGGCCACCATGGTAGATCCGAGACAAGCAAGTGAGTCCATTGGACCCAACCCACCATTTTACCCTTCCAAGCCCATTGTCTAACATTGAGCCATTTCGAGCCCAACCGATTCCAAGCCCGTTCCTATTCATTTCCTAGCCCGTTTCTTAGGCCCACCCATCATCTTAGCCCAAGGGCAAATTGGGAATTATGCTAGGTGGAAATAACCATTTTGCCCCTAGATATTATGAGGAAAAGACAAAAGAAGAGAGAGAAGATTATGTCACTTGCTTGGGGAGTTGAAGCAAGCATTAATGGCCTTAATGAGGCTTGACAACCAGCTCTCATTTCACTCTCTCTCCTCCTCTTTAGCCAAGCAAAACCGCACCATCTCTCTCCCTTATTCCTCTCACTTTCTTCTTCTCCTCCTTCAAACCTTCCTCCAAAAACCTGAGTTGTTCATTGCTTTCCCGTGCTAATCACCACTGTGCCACCCACCACCATGCTCAGGGGACCTAATCTGTGTCTCCCACAGCGGCCGTTCACCGGACAAAGCCGCCTACTGGCCAGAAGCCACCGCCGGTCAATCCGCATGTCCTTGCTCTATTCCGCCCAAACCAGCTGTTTTCCTCCCGTTCCGATCCAATCACCACCGGCTCAACCACCAGACAATCCCCCTTGACCCCAAGTGCCGCCGGTTGCTGGCTAACCCCTCGTCGGAGCTCCGACCAGCCCGTTCAACTTCTTCCTCCTCCTCTTGGCAAGTTCGGTTTTTCCAGAGTTGCAATGAGAGATAGAGTTAGTTGTTGTTGTTTCAACCTTGGGACCGCCTTGGATCGTCATGGTCGAGGTCCCCATGTGTCACCTTCATCGTCGCCGCCGCGTCCGTGTCTCCGATTTTAGCTTGATATTGCTTATTGTTGATTGATGGCAGTTTGTGTTTAATTAAGCATGTTTAGCCTTAATTAAGTGATGGTTGTCTTTAATTAATGTTTAATTTATTAATTATTAAATTCTGGATTTTACTGTTCACGTTGCACTATTCATGTGGTACTGTTCATGCGCACTGTTCATGTGCACTACTCATCCGGAAGTGCAAAATTGCCTAATTTCATGTGTTTTGATCCTATAATGTGAATTGGATGTGTAATTGCATGGACATCCACATGAATCATATGGTTTTCACAAAATAGGGAAAATGGTTTGTTCGAGGGACACCGAAATGGACTACTTTTATGAGAAAGGATTTGAGGTTGTATGTGTGCATTGGCTAATGCTCAAATATAAAAGTGGATTGTGGTGATATGCTTGCGTAATCACTAAGTTGAACCTGCCACCCAGGCCGTAGTTTGAGGGGATGATAGTCCAATTTATCGGAAACCCGACGGGGGTTCGGATGCAGAGTCGCGGTAGAGGCCGGGCCCATACTCCTTAAAGAATGCCGTCTTGGGAGAGAACCCTCAAAGTTGTTGTGCCTCACAGGGGAAGGCGATGCCTAGTTATGCCAATAGACATCGACGGGGGTTCAATTGTGACCTCGAGGGGCAATAATAATCGGAACACGAGTGGATGTAAAAGCGTATAAGAAACATGGCATCATTGATTCCGATTATGCATAAGTTGATCACATTGTTTATGGCATGCATAAATTGATAACATGCAGAGTGTGGCAATGGCCAAGTGAGATCGCCTATAACGCAACTCGCGTGTGATTGATGAATTGCATCATCTAATGGCCATGCGCATTGCTTGTATTGTGTTTGATTTTAACATACAAGGCATGGCATACCGGGTAAGGTTGCATGCGAATCGACTATTTGATTGTTGATTGACCTTAACTGTTGTTTGATGGTTAGTTATTGGTTGTTGGTTTGCTTGAGGGGTTGTTCTAGAGAGATACCCCGAGTTGAGTTGGTATACTAACCAAGGCTTAAGGGGAGGATTCGTGAGATTTATCTCACTGGTTATTGTATAACCATTTTCAGGTCCTTAGAATGACGCACCCGCCGGTGCGATTCAGGATCCCTAAGGACTAGGAGACCATAGTGACGCACCACCACTTCCCGGGTCGAGTGCATCTATACGAGAAGTATCTCTCCACCATATGGGTGGACGAGGGACCGGGGCAATGGACACCCCCAACGATTCCTGGCGTGGTACATTAAGGAAGATGATCTGCTGATCGGTCCTCTATAAGGTTTTAACAAGCCGCCTGGCAAGGGCCCCGAGGACGCCGACTGGGATCCCTTGGAGCTAAACCCTCCTAACGGCGCAACGGAGAATCATGCCCCCACTCCACCATTGTTCGACCCGAATGCCTCCGACTACGACTCGACGGAGCCTAAGTCCGATAGGTATGAGTGAGTAGTGGAACTGAACCCGAGGGTTCATTTTGTATAGATGGATTAGCCCAGCCTAGTTTCTTTTTGGTCTGGTTTAGAGGATGGATCCGACCCCTTTGTTGGGCTTGTAAATCGGAAACGATCCTCTGTTGGTTAATCCATTAAAAATGTATAAATGAGTAGTTGATGTTATCTTGCTGTTCATCCCTCTATCCCTATTTGATTGTGTGATTGTATGTTTGAATGGGGGATGGTTCATTTTTCGCTTGTGTATAATGAAAGATTAAAATGAATGGTCGTTAACGAGTCTTGGGATGTTGCTTTCAATTGACCATGGAAAGGGGTTGTTGCATGCTTAGGGTTCAAGGTGTGACATTAATGTTGAGCCATGAATGAGTCGGCTGGAAGAAAAGACAAGAATCGATATAGGTGATGCATTTGTGTGATCACCCCATAAAAGATGAGAATTACACTTGAAAGCCTTGATAAGCTAGCCTCAAGAAACCTTGGTTAAGCCGAGATGCCCTAGTTGAGTCGAGAAGCCCAACAAGAAGCTAGAAACCTCAGTTGAGTAGAGAGGGCCTAGTTGAGCCAAGACAATGCTAAGTGATCTATACGAATGCCAATTATGCTCAAGTTTGAATTGTAAGTGTCTATGTGTTAACCAATGGGTGAGTAAGTGAAACTATTGCATATAGTCATGGCATCACATATGAACTTGCAAGTAATCTGCCATCGACATTGTTTGCATGAGTTGTTTGGCTAATCCTTGATGAGAAAATGTCTTACTAGCCAAGAGTTAAGGGTTTTAGTTACTGAGTTCTTAAAACTCACCCATTTACCTTTACAAGTTTGTAAGCATGGCTAACCCACCTTCTCTATGTTTTGGTCTCCCTATAAAGATGGAAGAGTTGACTGTAAATGTAATACATGCTGAAGTTGGAATAACGTACCGAAGATACACCACCATTGTATGGGTCGATGAAGGACAAGTCAAGTTGGTCTCTCATCGTTGCAAGGCTTGGTTCGTTTAGTCAAACGATGAATTTATCAGTCCCTTTCGTGATTTTAGAGGTTCGATGAACCCAAGTGGTGGGACAACATTCGAGGGTTCCCAATTTTGGCAACCACAAGCTGTAGCGGAGATAGGGATACCCTGGCTTTTTGTATTATGTAAAATAGAAGTTAGTTTGTACATGAAACTACTAATGAAAAATAGTAGTATGTTATATACTTACATCACATGCTCTTCTAGTGATGTTTGTTAGGGTTATTGTTATGTTTACACTTCCGCATGTGCATATATACAAGATAAAATGGATCGGGATGGCGGTAAGCCTAGGATGTTGCAAAAATAACCCATAGCTCAGACCTAAATAGAGGTCATGACAATAAGTATGATGATATTGATGTGTTTATTGATAAGCTGAAAGTAAACATGCATTGAAGTATGTTGTAATGTTGTAATGGACACTTGCATGTAGTTAAGGTGTAGCCATCGACATTATATTGCGAGTGTTGTACCTGCTAAATTTTGATGATGAAATGTCCTCCTAGTTGAGAATTAGACATTTTACTTACTAAGTCCCCCTACTCACTCTCTTATCTTTTAGACTTGTAGGCATGGAAGTCTCACAATAGTTTTGGGAATTGCAGTCACACTAGAGGAGATAGGAATTTTCCTAGCCTATGCAAATACTTGTAGTGTGATGTAAAAAAGAAAAGTGGCCTATAAAGAAAGGGCTTACAAATGTACTATTGTAATATAAAGTAGTGTGTTTCATATGTGGCGTTATCCCTGATTTTTAGTTGTTGTTGTATAGGAGAATACTTGTACTCATTTCTGAATGTGCATATTAACAAGATAAAAAAAATGAGATGGCAATGAGTCTAGGACGTCACAACAATAATACCAGTGACCATGATCTCGGGACAGGGTCGACTTGTTACACTATTTAACGGTCGGTGGTGGGGAAACAAGCAAGTCATAGATGGACAAGATCCACGAGTTCCATGTGATATTGCTAGTACAAACACCTAGAGGGGGGTGAATAGGTGTGAATAAAATTTTTGACTAAAACTTTAAATACGAAATCTGACAATAATAGACTCAAAATTTAAAAATTGAACAAAGTATGGATGAGATAGACTTTTGTTGCATGCAATCGAAAATAAAAGGAGTAAGGAAAGAGAAGATTGTAAACAATATTATAGTGGTTCATCTTTTGTCAAAACTATGTCCACTCTCCCTCACTATCAGCCAATAGGCTAAATTTCACTATGTGATAGAAAATGGTTACACGTTCTTGAGTGTAAATACTCAGCGATAAGATCTCTCACTAAATCACTCTTCTTTGCAATACGCTTTGGATCACTTGGTTTTTGCACTTTCACAAACAATTTGGTGAAGAACAAAATCAGACTTTGGAATTTTGTATTCATTCCTTCTTCTTATGGTCGTATCTCCTTATATATCATTCGAACCAAATCTGGCCGTTGGTTATCATCATGAAGGATTTTCCTTCCTTTTCCTTTCTTGGACAAACTTTATAAGGAAAGATTTACTGACCGTTGAAGACAAATTGAATTCCATTTGATTTTGATCACTCATACAAACAAAATCTAGGTTTCCATAAATGTTCCATTCTTCTTTGGAAATTGTCTTGTTGATTGATCTTGTTAATCGATTTGATTAGCAAAATCAATATGAGTAAGGTAAGTAAAATTCATGGCCGTTGGTGATCTTATCCTCGTTCTGGTCCTTGAGGTTCGTTCTAGGTCCCTGACAAAATGAGATTCCGTGTCTGTTTATGCTTCCTCCTGTAATGAATAGACTTTGCTGAATATGTTAACACATGAGTCTTCTTCCATAGTTTGTACTAGAAGTGTTGCTTGTTTAAATACATAGAAAGTTTTATTAGCATCAAAACTAGGAGTTTTCTCAACACCCCGTGGCCACGAAGAACATAGAGCGAATTCGTTTCTATTTCAAGCCATTAAAAAAAAGAATGTATGGGTTTCAAGATGTAATGATATATATTATGTTGCATAGCTTGACATATTTAATGTTGTTTCGGGAGGATTATTTAATGGCGTGGCTACTTTGGAGTCATATCATATTGCTTCGTCACAAGAAAGTAATATTTTTCTTAATTGGATATTTGAATCTTTCGATTATACTAATCCAACTATACATAAAATGTGCTAAGGAGTGGCAATTTTAAGTAGAGGTAAGCAAAAGGAACTGCCCTCGCTGGGATTGAACTGGCTGGTTCTAGGCAGTTCCCAAGGGCACCGTTCCACTTTTCGATTCCAATTCTTTGGAACCAGTGATTTTCAGTTCAATTCCTAGTCCCACTCCGGCCAGAAAGATATATATTAATTTTAAAAAAATTTCTTACAAATATGAAAAAATTAAGAACCATAATCCACAAACTCTTAAACTCAGTAAGTCTCTCGCAGGCCTAATCCCAGTCACTCAAAACGTCAAAGGCTGATGATCATTTTATGTTCTGATTCCTTCACTGTTTTTGGCTGCTGTTGCTGCTTCTTCATCTTTGCATACTTAGGCTGAGGACTTTCATCACCTCTAAAACCGTTCGTGAAAATTTATAGCAGCTGTTGTTACATTGAGCTTTTCATGAAGTTACTGCGACCAGATGAGAAGAACAAAGTGAGCACATCGTTCTGATGTTCACAAATAGCAAGTTTTTCTTTTCATAAAAGCTTTTAAGTAACAAGAGTAAGAGGATGGTGATACCCTGTGAAGTAAGAAGACGATAGAGCAGTTGTGACCCGCATCATGAAGTTATTGGGAGCAGTTGTGAATTGCGATCAGCATCAATGAAAATTTGGAAAGAAATCCCCCCAAGAAGAGTTCATCCTCATCCACTTCGGAAAGAGAACAAAAGCAGTGAAATGGAGTTTTAAATTGGCTGTGTATTGTGCGTGTTGTGATCCGCATCACTGTTTTTTCTTCGACCCAACATCCTTCGTGACTGGTACATGCACATGGCTCTATCTCTGACACCTAATTTTAAGGGATAAAGATAGCCAGGTATTCGGATCCAGACCCAATCATGGGCTCGGCTTGACTTGACGCTAGAAATGACCTTGGGTACTTGTGGGCGAGCTTCGACAAGGACCTATAGACATAGTGCCTAGTTTGACTCGGCCAGGCTCGTTCGAGGTCTTCTTCATTTATTTCTTATTCTAGAAGGGCAAGCTTAGGCAATACTTTCGTCCTACTTCAAGGGTCCATCTCGACTTTGCCTATCCATCAATTACCTCTATTCAAATGCATTGATAGATCCTACCTATGCAATTATGCCAAATACGAGTTATCATTTTCTCATTTGGTCTATAGCAATGTTTTACAAACTGTTCCGGAACGCCAGAATACAGTCAATTCTTCAGTCCACTTATTAGCACCGTGCCACTGCCTAAAAATAACCAAACTGGTCATACGGTATTCGATCAAACCGAATCATACCGGGTTTTCACTTTGTTGCCGATTTCTGTGAAATTGAAATGTGGATACGATATTGGCAGGTCTCAAACATTATAATAATAATAATAACTCTAGCAACCTCTACTTTTTACAACTGGATCCTACGTCTTCCAACCGAACAAGGCAAATTATAAAGAGCAATCATTCCTGTTGCTTTTACGGGACTTTCTTCTTGTATTGTGAAACCGTCGCTTGCGGCGCACTTCCTAGAGGACTTTGCCAAAAGTAAAAATGAGAAAACTAAAGAGTGTGAAACGACTTGGTCAGAAAGCTTCATGTCCAATACAAAATCTTGCGCTAAATTAAACAGAACTATTCCATTGAAGGCAAACTTAGCCATTGACTCTTTCCAAAACTGAAATATATACACGGTAAACCGCGAAGCAAGAAATTACCAGAGAGATTCTTATACTAAGTCCTAAAAAAATTGATGGGATGTCTCAAATTTAACTACCTCGGCTCTGTGGAAAAACTGTTCTCTTGCCAAACTCCTCACTTGCCTAATATATGTCTCAAAATTCACAGCCCCTTCATCAACTGCTTTATCCAATGCATAAATAGTATCCTCTATAGACAGATCTGCAGCCAAGCACTGGAGCCTCGACTTGGACTCCTCATCAACTCCTTCAAACACATCATCTATGCCGTCCTCCCCCATGGCCACAGCCCGTTTTGGGTCATTGACTTTGATCCAGTTGATCAGGACATCGGCTTCCTCAGTCAACCGCGCCACCCTATCCCTCAATTCACACCTCTCGCGCTCGTGCCCTTGGACTATAGTCGCCACGATTGTGACCCGCTGGTCCATTTCCTGTTGCAAGGCCAGCAGCTCCTCGATCTCCCCATCGGTCTCGGACCTCAAGGCCATGGTGTTGTAGTGAAGCATCCCCGCAAGGCGATCGAGTGCCTCCTTCTTCGAGACGGCCGAAGGGTGGGTGAAGGGGCTAGAAGTGGGTGAATAGGAAAAAGGGTGGTCGAGAGAGAATATCTTGACAAGGTTGCGAACAAGGTCCTTGAGGTTGCACCTAGGGAATTGCCAGGTCTGGATATATGGCGACACGGTGAGCCCGGAAGGGTCGACAAAAGGGTGGTCGAGGTGGATCGTCGGGGAAGGGGCTACGCCCGGCAGGCCCACGATTACGATAGGGGCCACGTAAGGGTAGTTCTCATGGAGCCAGATGGTGAGGGGGACTTCGGGAGAAGAACTGGAGACATGGATCGTGCCATGGGCATTGAGGAGGTTCACGATTGCGCCATCGTTGTGGACGTAGGTGTCCATTGAAGGGCTGAGGTTGGGGAAGTCTTGGAGGAGAGAGAGCATGTCTTTTCTTATGTGCAATTTCTGGTCAGGGTCTGTGTAGGATAGCTCAAAAGGGCCTGTGCACCATAGCGCTGCTTCTATGAATTGGATTGGAGATTGGGGTGCCATCTTTCACAGAGAGAGAGAGAGAGAGAGAGAGAGAGAGAGAGAGAGAGAGAGAGATTCGTTTTGGATAGTTGTTTGGTTTCTTTTCTATTTGCTTTTGTGGTGTTTGATACGTGTGGATTAACTCAAATGATCTATTAAAGAAAGACCCTCAACAAATTGCAAGTCAACTATAACAAAAGGGCCATTGTCAGGTCTTTGTAGTTGCTTGTGGTTGTGGTGTGAATGGGAACATTGAATAATGCAAAGTTGAGGGGTGAATTTCCCACCGTCTTCCTCAACACCAAACAGCATTGATCGATATAAACAACACCGAGGAGAAAAAGGCGTTCATTGTTTTTGGGTGTTACTTTGTGGAGAGAAGATCACGTCAGTTCCATCGATTTGGGCAATTTCTCAATCCCTTGCGGATGGATTTAGCAAAGATTACAAAATCTCACAGCAGATTGGTTTGGTCAACCGCTTCTTCTCACGACAAATGCAATAGAGGCCAATAGGGTCCTTTTCATTTGTATACTTCATCTTCTTTCTTCCGATGAAAGGAAAAGAAGTTTCGAGTGACGATTGAATTTCATTTATATAGTTCATCATCTTACGTGAACTAAGTATCCTAAATCCGGCTCGAACCCAATGTACTATTTCACCCACACTTCGGATGTTAGATTGACCAGAGGACTGAAAGACATGAATTGAAATTCATCCCACAGTAGGGCCAAAGCGTCGATTCGAGATGAATTCGGAACTTGGGAGAGGAGGCTTTGCCAGACCATTCGGCATTTGTTCTTCAGTCAAGACTGAACTCTAGAGCTTTCGGGGTCTTTCCTTGGCTATCTACTTGTGATTCTACAGCATAGTTTTGGAAGCGGACTGGCAAGCTTTACTAAAGATATACAACTTCGTCGGCAATATAATCTATGCAGTGATAATGACGTATACGAATATGGAGTCTAATCCTCGATTCTTAAATGTCTATAGGTGGTTCATGCCTATAAAGAAGGCAATATGAGTCTAATCCTCGATTCTTAAATGTCTATAGGTGGTTCATGCCTATAAAGAAGGCAATATTGATTGGTTAGCAAACATTGCTGCGATTACTAGTACAGAACACTATTTCGGGGACACATGGCCTAATGGGTCAGTTATTTTCTTATTAGGTGATCGAGTTGGAGTTAGTTTTTCCCATGGATTTATCGTGTATTGAGCTCTCGCCCTCCTTTGTCACCGAAACAGAACTTGGGTCAACGGCTAAACTTGGTGAGACATATATAGTGTAGACAACGAGACACGCATTAAGTTGCCAGGAACTTTACTAGAGATGACTTTTGGCATCTCTAATGCAATAGAGATTACCCATCAATTCGATGTAGAAGCTTCCACACCGTCTATGAATTTGACCCTTTCCTTGCACGCATCTTCCTCGAGAAGTGTATTCCATGATCTATCGAATTATGTGGTCCAAGCAATATTTTTTCATTTCTCAATAAAGCTTTTTATGTGGATTGCTCAGTGAGTTTGACCTTAAAGCCTCCATATTTTCTTTTTCGCAGGCTTGACCTTAAGGCTAAGACCATGACTTTCTTGTTAATTTTAAGCATGAAACCATGCTTTTAATCAATTATATTGATTCTAATACTGATACAACTATTGGCAACTATTACAATTATTAATGATAAAATAGTGAAAAGTCATCAAAATAGTATGAAGAGCGTTCATTTAAGTTAAAAGGATATGTCATCAGCCCAAAACATAAATTTCCTGTTCCCGAGATCAAAAGACTAGATCAATATAATCATAAATGTCATTTACTTTTTGTAATGGTAGGTCTACAAATAATGACAATTTTTGTGGCCAAATTGTAAACCCAATGATTTAGGATGATATAAATGTTCTTTAGTGTCTAATTGATTAGTATGAACATTATAAGTGAAGCAAAACTTAAACTTACCTCTTTGAATTTTCAATAAATCATATTCTTTTTTTTTTCCTTATTAAAATCCAAGGATATCAGGATAGAGGCTCAGTTATCTGAAAGCTCATGAAATGCTTGAAATCATATTCAAAACTGAAAGTACCCAGGGGGGGTTTTCGTGTGACAAGGACAAGCCGTTTTTGGACTTAGTAGTGGATCTTGTGAAAGACCCACATGGGCCCAGCCCAATGGTCAGCCAGGAATGGGTGGAAGGCCATTTTTCCTCTTCCTTTATTGTTTGAGAATCAAGAAAAAAGTTGTAGTAATCAATCACCTGTGTTATCAGTGAATACGCGTTAGCCATCTCTTATCATAGAGGGAAAAATTGCCCAATTAGTCATTAATCTTAAACTTTCAAATTTTAGCAATTTAATCTAAAAATAATTTTATGAAATTCCATTATAGTCCATCTAGCCAAGTTTCGTTGAAAACCACTTACATGTCTATGTGCTAAGTAAGGTGGCCAATTATGATCAGACCGTTACATTAACAATTTCTAGTAAGAATTAACCGGAATGACTTCATCAGAATTTTGCGTAAAATTTTAGAACTAATTTGGTAAAATTAAAATATTTAAAATTGAATTAGCATTTGTATAATATATTTCTAACTATTTGTATGATCTTCCCTACCATTGAGATGAAAAATTAGCTACTTCTTAAAGGGGAAACTACTTGTTAGAGGTGGGATGTTGATAAAAGGTGCGTTTGGTTCAGTATTTTGAAAGTTTATTGGAAAAATGCAAAAAAGTTTAGCCTAAAGGACTTTAGACAAATGCAAAAGCTGTTTAGTAAACTACGCTTTAAAAAGTAATTTTGAGAAAAATGCCATATGGTAGAAAATACATTTGAAAAGCCCTTTTGGGTGATTAATATTAGCTTCATAATTTTTATTTGTTTAAAATTGACAAAAATAATGTATTCAACTTTTTTAATTTAAATTTTGATGGTGATGCCAAAAAAAAAATCAAATGAAAAAAATTCACATCAAAGTGGTCTCTTTCTTAATTATAAAAAAAATACCTCCATTATAATAAATAGGATAACATATGCTTGATGAAAGAAATTCATTATCCTTGAAAGTTACAAACATCCTTCAATATTTCCCAAACTTATAGCCATTTGATCAAACCAGAATACTATGTACAATGAACCTTGATGCACCACAATTTCTCAAATATCTATTCTCTCCTTACATGCAAAACCTAAATAAAAGTTCAAATGTTCCTGGCATAGATAGATAGAATTGAAGGTCATTGTAAAACAAGCTGCCATGTCTTTTGAGCACAAAGATGAAAACCTTCAAGCATCAAAAGATCGGTCCCACAAATAAAAAGGGATTGCAGAATCTTTACAAATGAGTTGCGATATTTGATCTTAAAATCACATGTTTTCCTTGATTTCCAGGATGTTAAAGATTTTGGATATATTTTGCAGATTTTCTAGTTGCATTTTGAAAACTTTCCCTTTTATCCATATCTTTTCCTTGATTTTGTTATTTGATTATTTCCTAAATGGCGACTTCCCTAAAAAAATACGCCTAAGATACTATAATTTACACTTCATCATTCAAAAATAAACACTATCTTTTGGAATCCTTTTCCAAGCAATTTTTTCCTCTATGTCAAATGTGCAAAGGAAGAAAGGGATAAATAGCCCGTCGATCTAATAAGAGAAATGATAGTGTGACAAATCTTGAGAAAACACTCTAAGTCCCAACCAAGTGGGATTCTTTAGAATAAAAAATAGTAAATTATAAAAATAAAAAAATCTTAGCGAATTGAAAAGAGCTTTGTTGAAAACATTATCAACATGAAATATTTCTACATTCAATGTAGAAAGACCAGTTCAAACATTTTTATTATAAGAAAAATAAATGTAGGATTTCTATTAGCAACATCACTATGTAAAACATTTTTCAAATTGCAATTGTGAAAAAGGTATATTCGTCATTTAACAAAATTAATACTTGCAGCCTTATTTGTACAAGTTAAAGCATCAATAAATTTAACTCAAGCCAAAGCAATAGTCAACTCGAAAACCAAAATCATTATCATTGTGTGACTAACCAAAATTGAAATTTATTTAAAAAATTATAGTATATTGAGTTTGTTTGATTAAACTTTTTGCATCACTTCCCTTTTTTATATTTTGTACAGCCCAACTTTTTCACATGCCAGCCAAATTTCAATTTAACGTATCTTAACTAGATAATTGTATATTATGTCTGAATTTTTAACACATGCCACAACGAAACTCATTGTAGTATACAATTTTTTCCCTTGTTTGATAATGTTTTGAAATCTCATTAAGTTAGTGAAATACATGTGTGAATTTGACTTTTTTTATATCAATAATATGTGAAAATATTGTCGTGAGTACACTATGAAAGAATTGAGTTTTACATTTAAGTAATATCCAAAACTGTTAAAAAAAAGTTCAGAAGCATCAAGTATATTTCCTTCTTGTTAATTTCATTGTCTATTTGGAAAAAAAAATTCAATCCAAAATCTGACAATTTTCTGTCAAGATTCTTTCCAAAATTTGCTGCATGTCCATTTTATGCTCCTGATTACCAACATCACTTCAATGACCATTTATGGTTGAAAAGGCACCATTGTACAGAGGGAATAACGGTGCCGTCGGTATAGCAGCGTGCATGTAATATTTATTACCATCTTTCAAAACCACCGCCAACATCCAAGCATAACAAGATGCTCTGTTTTAAATATATATACATTTATATAGTTGGTTAGTTGGTTTTTTTTTTTTTAAATCGTGAAGCAGTCGCTTGAATATAAGTCAATCTTTAATTATGTAGTACCATGCATTGTATGATATCTATTATACAAGTTATTTAATTATGTCTTGAAACGACCGGTTCTTCTGGTTGAATATGTCAAACTGCATATTTTCCATACCATCCGGAATAGCCATCCGCGACTTTTAAAAGACCAATTTTGCATAGAGATGCCTATTATAATAATATTTTTATGACCTGCCAAGTTTCTTTGTCTTTCTTTTTAACGTTTTGATCGATGAACAAGTAATGCGTGCACATGACATGAGTGATTTACAAAACGACGAACTCTTCTTTTGATAAAGAGAAAGAAGGAAAGTGTGGATAGGATCAAGCGGGATGATTACCAAAAATAAATATTAATTTATTGTACGAACGTCAATTTAATTATAAACTTTTTGATTTGTCTAATTTTATCTTAATCCTTTAAATAATTTGCCAATATGTTTTCTCAACTAGTTTTGGTTAGAAACCGTCAACCCTATGTGACGTTATGAATAGTCTCAAGATGAATAATATTTTTTGAATTTTTGCCTCTCTTTTTTTGGTTATTTTCCTCCGTTGATCGCCAGGCCTTAATAATGACCACCACAGTAGAAGAAGCAATTCATGGTTTATGTTAAATTGAAGAAACCCACTATGGGCCCAGCCCAATGGTCAATCAGGAACAAGGGGGAAGGTCAGTTTCTATCTTTCTAGTTTTTCTGGGAATAAAAGAAAAAAGTTGCAATAATTAAATCACATATATTACCACGATCAGATGTCACATACATAGCATGTACACATCCACTTCTAAGCTATTGACACGAGTAATTAGTCACTTATTAAAAGATACTTGTCAGGTGTGCGACGTGCCCAAAAATTAATAAATAGCTTGTGAATCTAACAATTTATTACCATCTTTCGAAAATTATTGAAATTTAGAACACATCCATATGGTTGATTAGATGGGTTTCGATCATGAAACAATCACATAAATGTTAATCGCCAGGCCTTAACAATCACACATCCATGTGGCATGATGAATAGTCTCAAGATGAATAATTTTTTTGAATATTTTCTTCTTCTTTTTTGGTTATTTTCCTCTGTCAATCGCCAGGCCTTAAAAATGACCACCACAATAGAAGAAGCAATTCATGGTTTATGTTAAATTGAAGAAACCCACTATGGGCCCAGCCCAATGGTCAATCAAGAACAAGGGGGAAGGTCAGTTTCTGTCTTTCTGGTTTTTTTGGGAATAAAAAGAAAAAAATTGCAGTAATTAAATCACATATATTACCACGATCAGATGTCACATACATAGCATGTACACATCCACTTCTAGGCTATTGAGACTAGTAATTAGTTACTTATTAAAAGATACTTATCAAGTGTGCGACGTGCCCAAAAACGGATAAATAGCTTGTGAATCTAACAATTTATTACCATCTTTTGAAAACTATCGAAATTTAGAACACATCCATATGGTTGATTAGATGGGTTTCGATCATGAAACAATCACATAAATATGGGTCGAATTTCAAATGATGTTTCAAATACCGAACTAGACTGATGGTTCAATCAAGAACCGATCTAGTCTCTGGCTTGTTTCAATGCCTTGTGCCATTTGTGGTTAAAACTAGTCGAGTCGGTCATGCCATTTCATTAAGACCCAAATCAAAACTATCATCATGAGATTTTTGAAGGATAGTGGTTGCAAGGTTCGAACCCTACGCTTAAGGAATGTGAAAGTGAGCTCTCTTTTGCAATCCTCGAGATTCAAAATCTTTGCTCTTAAAGTAGGGCTAAGCATTGTAGTACTATGCATAGTATAATAACTTTTTCTTTATATTATTTTACATATATCCTAAATCGGCCTACTTCACTAATTGAATATGTCAAACCACAGCAGTTTGGTATGGCCAATTCAGAATGATTTTTAAAACAGCAATTTTAGCAAAGATATACCTATTCTAATCATATTTTCGGACCCACCTAGTTTTTTTTTTTTTTTTGTCTGTATCGATTGATGCTTAAGTAATGTGTGTACATGACACGGTGGCTTACAAAATAACCCACCCTTCCCTTCATATAGAGAAAAAAAGGTAGGTATTGGAAAGATCCATTTTATCACGTCAAAAATAAAATTGAAAATTGAAACAAAATATTAAAAGAACCCTAGAGATCCCCTTTTTTTTTTCCTAAATTTTTTAATCTGTGGCTTTGATAGTTTCTTTTGATCTATCAGAGATGGAGTAAAAATTGGACAAGGCATTTTCCTTATTAAATCCAAAACTCATTGATGGCAAGTCGTTGTGATCTCAATGTAACACCAAAGAAGACTTCGGTTTGGGAGTCCTCAATTTGATCTGAACCTTTCACCTTTTGCAATTTGATCTACCTTATCTTGGAAGAGTCCGATTTCAATTCCCTTTCGTCCTGCACACTCAAAATCATATCAAATTGACTATCGATCGGGAGCAAAATTCTCTTGTCGTGACTCATTTTTCCATCTCAATTGGGGGCACAAATGCATTTTCCCCGACACTTCCTAAGGAACAATTAGAGATTTCTTTTTCTCTTGTTCCTTTTTCCTTGACTTGGACAAAAAGTCTTGTAATATGTTCTAACTTCAACAACACGTCCAGAAGGGAAAAAAAGCTAAAAATTGAAAGGAAAAAGAAAAGGAAAATTGCACTAACAATCCTACAACATTTGAGAAAGTGCAATTAACTCTTTCCAATGACCGATTAGCTAATTTTGCCAATGTGGCCCCCGAAATCCATCGTCGCTTTTTTGATTTTTTTTATTCAATATCTTTTGCCATATGCGGTACTGACGTGGCGTCGAAGGAAGAATCGAAATTTAAAAAACAACATGACAAATAAAGAAAAACCCAAAAAAGAAAAAAGAAAAAAAAAGCACACAAAAAATGGGTACAAATTCTAAAAAATTAAGAATAAAAGAAATGGAAACTTAGAGAGATACAAAGAGGCACAATGAGGTTGAAGATTTGGGGGGCGCCGCCGCACGCCTCGGCGACGTTTGGGGCACCCACCCACCCACTCTAGTTCAATTTTCCATTTTTTTTATTCAGATTTTGGCTTTTTATTTTTTTATTTTTAAATAAATTGATGTTTTCCGACATAGTGCCGCGTACGTTTAACAATAAAAAACTTAAGTAAACCACTTCAGATTTCAAATCACATCGTCGGTGAATTTGACTTGAATAATCGACCGAAAAAGATTTACATTTTATCGATTCTAGAACGGTCAACACTTTAGTGCACTTTTTTTTCCGATGAATTAGAGTTTTCAATAGCATTTAGAATTAAAAATCATAAATGCAACTTAATTATTTTTATTTTTATTTTGGCTCTTTTATTCTTTCAATTTATCAAAATAAGATTGATGTTTTTTGATATGGTGCAATATCAGTGCCGCATATGTTAAAAACAAATAACAAATTTAAATAAGTCATGTTAGATTTCGAGTCGACAAATTTGACTTGAACAATCGCCCGGAAAAGATTTAGATTTTAGCGATTCTAGAATGGTCAATACTTTAGTGCACCTTTTTACCGAACGAATTAGAGTTTCTGATCGCACTTCCAATTCAAACATTAGGAGTCGTGACTTATTTTATTTTATTTTTGAGAAAAAAAGAAAAAAAAAAGAAAAAAGTAGAAAGAGAAGAGCTTTAATGCCTTGCAACCGCAAGCAATGTCAGATTCCGTGGGAAGCGTATAAATGGAGACTGGTGGGATGTCCCTTTCGCAAGTAAATGGCAAAATAAAGAGAGGCTCAAAGCTTTCATCCCCTAAAGTCCTATGACCAATTGACAAAAGTGGTAGTGGTGCGCCCGCGCCTTTCCTTTTACCTTAGCATACGCTTTCATGACTTTTTAGTTCATGGGCCGGAATTTAAGTTTAGCACTTGAGATGTCACGGAATTTCATGGGGAAGCAGTTGAATCGTAAAAAGCTTTATTGATGATAAAAATATTCCTGATTAAGTAATTATTTCAAACGGCATAAGAATAAATTTTAAAAAAGTGCTTTTGATTAAATAAAGGGACCTTATCTTTATCCAAATGGAAAAAGAGATCTAATTAAGTATTTTTATTAAACATAAGTAAGTTCGCGTAGCTATTTTTTGTTTGTTTGGATAAGACGGTTACGTCAGCCTACTGTATGAGGACACAAAATCAAACCCGTGGGAGTCGGCTCAAGATTTTGACCATGATCCAGAATATCCTTTGGGAGTAGTTGGTGAGTCGACTATTCTGCCAAGAAACCCAAAAAACAAAAACAAAAAATTAGTGTAGTTTGCAAAAATATCAGTGTATTTCGAAGAATTTAAGATATTTTTCAGTTTTCACTCACTTTTAAGTTTTGAGATAACGTGAAGTAGACTAGGTGGTTCCTAAAGAGACCGGTCCGGTTCCCGGTTTCAATAAATTGGAACCGGTGGGTACCGGTCCGGTTCCCGGTTCCATGAGCGGATCCGCCCGCCCGCCTACCCGCACCGGACCGGTAATATAATAATAATATATATTAATTTTTATTATAAAAATAAAAATTTTGGTTGAAAAAAATTAAAATTTTGAAACCCCATGTTTAGAATTCTTATCGTTCTATTTGGAGCCCTAATTTCTTATTTGCCGAATAGCCCTTGCAATTCTTATTGTCGAAATCTTGAAGAGCATAACAAAGGTCAAAAAACTGGTTCATTAATGCATATTGAATAGGCGTGATCACTTATGAGACAGGTTCCATGGATTCATTCGGGAACCGAATCGGACCGGTGGTCCAATTCTCGAGTGAATCCATTGAACCAACTTGCGGTTCCGGATCCAAATTTTTGGAACCGGTTCTTAGCGGGCGGTTCTCGGTTCGCTTCAAGGATAAAAACCGCCCACCTGAACCATACACAATCCTGACCCTCAAATCGTTTTTGCGACCCTATCGTATTCTGCCCCCTCTCCTCTTGTCGTTTCGTATTTCATAGTGCATTGGATGGCACGCCGTCTGCTATTGTGTCAAAGCATGATGATACTCTTTCATCAATAACGAGAAAAAGATGACCTGTAAAATCATTATATATCATTTTCGTTCTCACAAGTTTAGTTGTTGGCATAAATAATTTTTTAGTAATATTATTCATTAAAGCAACAACAACAATAAAAAATGATAATTTCTTTGTTATTATTATTTTTTAATTTTATAATGTCCCCCTTCGTGCACCACTTTCTCCTCCTCGTTCCCGTGCCTTTTATTTAATACTAATTAAAAAGAGCACTAAAGGAACCGGGCCCGTCCCATCAAAAGTCTAGAATTGCGGTGGGGAACGTCAAAACGGCGACGAGATGCCGCAGCGACCGCCGTGCGAAGGCCGACGGGCGTGGGGGCAAAACGCCATTTCTCGTCGACACGTGTCGGTCATCGACGCACGGATCACTCGTGAGCAGATCGTTTGTCCCGAGGAAGGAGGACACGTGCAATTTCAGAAAAAAAGAGAAAATAAAAACGAAGCGTAGCCCTAAGAACCAACCAAAGCAAAATCCAAATGTGCAATCCCAGCAACATAAAGCCAACGATGCTCGAAACCTACGATTATGCTCAGTTACCGGTTCCGGTTCGATCTCATTTCAAGGTGAAATTGGCAGAAATTGGCAAAGTGGTCATTTCACTTTTAAGAATTACAAATCGAATCATCTTGTATCCAAGTAAAAATGATGATGCTAGCAAATAAACTAGAAATACCAAATCCTTTTAATTCAATAGCACGTAGCGATTGAGCAAGAAGCTATTACAAACTGTTTTTTCGTCACTCTCTTTGTCGACCCTTGCACGCAGCCAAAAAAAAACACCAGAAGGGCGGCATCGGGAAGAGGTTAGGGAAAAAAGCCATATACGGGATCTGCAAATATACGATCCTCCTCATAGGCATCATCGCAACCGGTAAAAAAAAAAGAAAAAAACGAAGGAAAAAAAAAAAAAGGGTAGAAGGGAAGGTCCGAAAAAAGGCAAAACCTCCCCAGCAATTCCCAAAAGACTCACACTTTTACTACTAAGGGTTTTGCTTCTTTAGTCCTCCATTACTGAAGCCAATCCGCTCACGATCCCTACACCCACCTGCGAATTCCTGAGCTTCACCACCGTCGCCATCGACCTGGTCCTCGCCGTCGTCCCCTCGTCGTCGGCGTCGTCGGAGCTATCGGTCGGCGTCGGCAGGGACAGCGTGTAGTCGAGGAGCTCCGAGTCGTCGCCGGTGGAGCGGCTCAGCGCGAGGCTCTCCACGGAGGACCCCGGCCTGCCCGGGGATTGGTCCTTCCGTTCGGGAAGGCGAGGCGGGCTGTTCGAGGCGGTCGGGAGCGTGGACCTCACGTGAGGCGCGAACCACTTGGCCTCGATGTACTCTGCTTTCCTCCACGGAGGGATGTGCATTCCCCTGCTCTTCAAGCTCTGTCTCGCCGCCTCTGATACGATGGCGATGATTTTGCCAAGGCGTTCGGGCTTGCCGACAAAGATGTTGGGCAGGGCATGGAGGACGGACTTGTATGTCTTCGTGGGCCGAGCGATCTCGAACTCCGACTGGAAATCGACGTCGACGATGAGTCTCTCGCCTTTGATGTTCACGTCTACGTACTCGTATTCCCCTGAACATCGCAAACATGCATTTTGCTCTTAGCTTCTATTATACAAGGCATCGAGACAAGTGGGGCCAAGAAACTCAGAATCAAAAAGTGAATAGTTCCTGCTAAAGAGTAAAAATTTGTCCTGGACATTCTGACCCTGGTTCTCTACCAAAGCATGCACACAAACCAGCAACGGGTGCATGTAATTTTCATCGAGCAAGACCCAGGATTTCAATGGCTATGTAAAATTTGAACCGCTATCGAGATAAAATGGAGCGGAATCGAGAGCTAATACCAGCTGGGAAGGATGCAGATTTCTCCCAGCGAGACTTGCACAGGTCGGCATCGTAGCCCAGAGCTAACAATCCGTCCATCACGATCTTCAGGACGCTCTCGTCCTTGCGCTTGGACGTTTTCTGCTTGTCCACAATCCTCGCGCTGTCCGCCAGCAAATTCCTCTCGCATGGCGTCGCGCACATCACCAAACTCTGCGCACGCGATCTCTAAGAATTAGCGGAGCGCATGCATACAGAAGAAGACATACATGAATGTGATCGTTCAGCGAGTGATATACCTTGAGTGTCTGACACGCTTCGCCATGGAACTCGCCCCAATGACCTCTGCCTCCTCCGCCAGAAAACTCAGATTCGTCTTCCTCCGAGCTGTCGGTGCCGCTCCCGTTGAAGCAGTTGCAGCGGCGGCGCCCGCACCTCACGGCGGCGGGGGAGGACGACGACTGCTTCTCGTTACTCTCCTCTATGAAATTCTGGACCATCTTCGTCAGGCAGAGAGAGCTCGGCTCGAATTCAGCCGGCTCGGCATTGAAGCCGTCCTTCTCGATCGGCGCACCGCCTTCACCGCCGCACGCCTTCTCGACCGTCGTCGTCGTCGAGTTCTTCAACACGCTGACGAACTGGCGCTCGAAAAGCCGCTTGAGCCGCGACTTCACGACCGGCTTCGCCGGCTCGAATCTGAATGCCTCGTCCACTTGCCAATCGATCGGCTGGATTTTCATGGAAAACGGCATGGACTCGCGATCGAAAAAGCACGACACACCTAACTTCACTCCCCGATAACCTTTTCTCCCCACACCGATCTAAGCAACGATCGCGCCATCGAAATCCATCTTCAAGCCGAGATCATCAGCACCAACCATCTCCATCCAAACCAAAAAGAAACCGCAGAGATTCTCCACCTAACAACAAGGGAGAAAGAAGATCCGAAACAGACGCGATCAATTCGCGATTGCTTGCGCAGCGCTTTTCGGCGCCGATCGCGAGGACGTAGGGGAAGGGAATAACTTGCGAACTCAACCAAGCAAACCTCGATACACTCACCATCGTCGCCGCTGCGAGGTGCACTCATCAACGTCGCCGCCGAAAGCACGCGACCGCGTCCGCCGACTGCCCTCCGAGTCCTCTCCGGCCGACAGGGACTGGTTTCACCGGCGCCGGATCATTTCCCGGCGACGACGAGAAGCTGGAGAGCTTAGAGAGAGAAAGAGAAAGAGGGAGGGAGGAAGGGGCTCTGCACCGTACCTGGCTATGGAAGGCGAGTGACAGAGAGAGCGGGGGGAAGGTAGGAGCGGGGGCACAAGGTGGAATTTATAGGCAACCGGCCGGAGTTCGTTCGGGTCGCCAGGTGGGGCCCACGTGGGGTCCGACGTGGTGCAGGAGCGGATCGGGGCTGAAGTCGGGGCACGCGTCGAGCGGCGGAGAGAGTTTCGTTTTCGTGGCCCGGTTGCCTTAGCGCCACGTCAGGATGTGGGGCCGAATGTCGAAAGTGCCCTACCCGCGTTACGCGTTTACTTTAATATCTCTTTCTTTTTTTTAAATAATAAAAATTTTGGTTCGTTTTCAGTGGAGCGGGGCCCACCTGGGGGGGAGAGGGACTCGTGAACTCGCCGTCACAAGGGGAGAGGACTTTTTGGCAACCGCTGGCGAAAGTGAGGCCTCGCGATCGCAGGATTTGACGAGAATGCCCTTGGGGATGGACCTAATTTACAACCGAGGGTTCGCCCGACGTATGACGCGGTATTCCGCGAGGAAAAACGTTGAATTTGTCGTCCATTTACTTTATGTCCTTTCGGTTTTTTTTGAGAATAAGAAAAGGGCAGAAATCTATTTAGTAATATTAATTTATTTTTTTATTTCTCAAAATAAAAAGTTATTTTCCGGAATAGATTTGAAGTAGAAATGATATGTAGAAAAAAAGTAGTTTCTTGTTTTTAAGAATAACTTTTAGAAATTTATTTTATGAGGACCACTTGCCGCCTGTTGCTCGTTGCTTGCCCATGATTATTGGTTGTCGGTTGCTAGCCACCATCCACCCTTGCTGGCTCATCACCGCCCGTCCCGTTGCTGGTCATTAGACTCTCCCGTGCCACCCTCTGCCTAGTGACTGGCAACTTGATGTGACCAATGATGACTGGTGACGGTGGCAACAACAAAGACGAGCGACCAGCAGGCAAGGGTAGCCAGCAACTCAGCACCCAATGCGATCGGGAGCGTTCGATAGGGCGATAGCCAGGAGGAAATGGTAATGACTGGCAAGCGAGGGCGACTAGCGACCAGCAACTCTGCACCCATTGCAATTGGCAACAACTAGCACCTGGCGACAATGACCAACAACTAGCTGCTAGCAAGCAAGGGCAACGCCCGACCGATGACCAACAGGCGGGGGCAATTGGCGACCAACGAATGATAGGCACCAATCGACACCAAGTGACCTTGATCGCCAGTTACTAGTTGCCCCCGCTTGATAGTTGTTGGCCACCCTCAATCACCTATTGCTGCTTGCCGTCGGCCGCTAATCGGTGCTACCAACCGCCGGTTGATAGTCGTCACCTACCACTCGTCGGTTGCTGCTCCCATTGGGAAAAAAAAGAAATAAAAATTTGTTGTCGATACCAAATGCATTTATATTTTTTTTTTATATTTCAAAAATAATAATTTTTTATAGTTACTAAACATATTGTTTTACTCAAAAAAAATTCAGAGTCAAACGCATCCTTATTTGCTTTGCTATATGGAAATTGGACTAAGGTTAGTTTGAATGGAACTAAATGCTTTATTTATTTCATGAAAAATAAATATTTTTTAAAAAATAGTTGCTCATGTCACTTGACATAATTAATTAATAAAAAATATTTTCATTATCTACAATAATTTAAATATAAATATTACTATAAACCATGAAATATTTTTTCATTCATTCATTCAATAAGCAGTGTGAGCAATCAGTTTAAATTTAAAAGTGCATTTATTTCACGAAAACCTATGATTTGAAAATTATTTTAAAAAAATCATTATTTGTATTGCTTGTAAAATTGAATAAACATAAGATGTTTTGTTATCATCCATAAAACTATTTAAACATAAATTATTATGGATTATAAAAACAATTTTCATTTACTACCATTTTGATATTATCATTTTTATGAAACAAACTAACCATAAAAGCTATTGAGTATATGGCTCGAAAAGAAAAGAGGGTCATGTTGAATCGAGCAAGTGGTTTTCCAATTAAATAGTATCATTTACTTTTTTACACATCGTAATTCAAAGGGATTTTTATGTATGTATTTAATTCCTATGCTAAATAGTTTGGATTTAATAATTTAAAGTGAGGATTACGAGTCTCTCACGAAAAAAAAAGTCTCAAATTCACCCTTTTTTTTTTAAATTAAATTGTACTCAAACCAAATTCTAGAAGAAAATAGCTTAAAGGGTACGGCCACGATTGTCGTTTCGTGGACCATAAAATCGCTTTTAAAGCTCGACTACTTCAGTTTCCTACTCCGAAAGAGATGGTTAAGACAAGAACAGAACCTCGGATTTCGACGGTTGGCCTTTAACCACCTGCCGAGGGGCATTACCGTCTTTTCAGGAAGCTTCTACGGATTGCTTTTTCCTGCGGCCGGGATTTCCTTATCCTGATAAAAGGGTGACGTCAAGGAAAGTGGTAAAGCATGATGCGATTGATTTGATGGAGGGTGTTTTTGGGAATGCGGGAATTTCCTTTTGTACTTTTTTGGATTTTTCTTTTTTGAGAAATAAGAGATCAGGTGGTATTTTTTATTTTTCGGTCGGCAGGAGATGATAAAGTTCACGTAGCTTAAATGTAGAGTTCATTAGGGGCACCTATGTGATTTGACTGAATTTACAGGTGGTAGAATCGGACCCCAAAATCCAATCGAATTGGATTTTAATGTATTTTCAATTCAGTTTAAATAATGAAAAAATAATTACTTTTTTTTATATCAATGTAGATATTTTTATTCAGTTAATTGATCAGACTGAAAATTATTAATCTCTTTAATATTAAAATTTATATAATCTCTTTAATTTTTCACTAAATCCCTTTTTAATATTTCAAAAACTAAAATCGGAAATCAAATCGGTTCGCTAATCTCCTTAATATTATAACTTACACAATTTTTCTCTTCTTTTCATAAAATTTCTTTTAATTATTTCAAAAAAGAAAATCAAAGACCGAACCAATCCGAATTGAATTGAGTTTCTAGTTGAGGGCGTGGTTTTGTTCAAAATTAATGCACGTCCAAACAATTTCTTTTGGTTCGGGTTTTTTGAAAATCCATACCATTGAGACTTGTAACTACATCCATCATGTTATATGCAATAATTGATTTTGATGACATATAACTCATCAGAGTAGGACTACAAGTATGATTCACCAATCACAGATTGAGAGGGCTAGTGGAGATTGTCGCCCCTTACTTATGTTGTACATGTCGCACTTTTTATGTAATATATGTTCTAATCTTTTGACAATGCATGCGAAAATATGGAAATTTCATCCTGAATGTCTGGTATTACAAATTTTCTTATGTCGTCCTCTTAAGTTGGGCTTTTGCTTAGAGTAGAGACATGCGAAGAACCTAACTTAAGATAAGGGCTTTTGCTATGCACATAGCATGAGTGTTTTGGGGAAGTACTTTTTAGTGGTATTGCTCATACCAATACCTACCTACTACTAAAGAAACTACTTTTTCTCGCCCTATCTTCATTGCAAGCCCCTGCCATGCGCCATTGAGCCTAGCCTTGAGACCTTGGTCCGACTCTGCCGAGCTCGAATTAGAGTCGTGGCCTCAAAGAGAGAGAGAAAGAGGGGGCAGGGGTCATCACCAAGGCAAGGGGATCGGGGTCGACGGGCGACGGGCGACGGGCGACGAGCTATAGGTGAAGGGAGACAGAGCATGGTGGGGTGAGAGTTAGGGTTTTCCAAGGTTGGAGTATCTTAGTGAAGATTCTTATGACAAGCGAGAAGTTGGGTTGTTTAAACAGCATTTTCGCACGGTAAAATTACCGTCCAATTTCGGAGAATCCCAATCCATGGTCATGTTAATTGCGGCAGGGAAAAATGTAAGCTCATAATTACGAAGTTGAAAGCTTTTGAAAACGTATCGGACTTGGAGAGAGTACTAAAGAAAGAGATCACATCTTCAAATTCATTCGCTGCTTTTAGGGGAAAGATTCCTCTACTCTAATGATGAAAAATTAGGCAACGTTTTGTCAAAAAGAAGAAAACGAACTGTGATGATGATCTCCTTCTTTGACTAAGGGAATGGACAACCGCGTTATAGATGGTAAGTAGATTTCATTTTTTCCTATGCCTACGACGCCGAAAGGTTAGTATGTATACTTGATGTGAATAATCTCTAGAAATATAAGGAAATGCAAAATCGAGTGGAGTGATGACACAAGGATCAGTGTTTTATCTTTAAATGACGTGGATAATTTGTGAACGACGCACTCACATCGATGCTATCTTGAGATTAGATCATTCGCAATTGATACACGTTGCAATTCAATTCACCATAGCCTCGTCCAAGCCACGGATTGTCCGAGATTCTTGGGTTTGCGGTGTAGATTAAGGGTTAAGATCAAATTTATTTATTTTTTGGTCGTATTGTTGAGACAAAATTTAAAAGCTTGGTTTATGGGATAATGTTGATGGATAGAGCTTGTAGCAGTCTCAAAGCTTGATGGATGAGGCATCATGGATGGATGGTCTACCGGTCCAAATTTAAAAGATTGGTCCTTCACTAAGCTACGCTCGGGCGCTGGCCTAAAGGCATACTTAATTGCTACACCAGTCCAATGCAAAGATAGCTGAGTAGCACTCAATTCAAAATAAAATCTATGTGTTTGGTCGAGTCATAAATGAATCGATCCAAATTAAGTCATTAATTCCATTTAGATTTGTCAAACAGGTGGCTCGGGTTGGGTCATATATGGTATGACCCAAATTGAACAATTTAACTCATTTGTAACCTATTTATTGTAATACAAAATTATTGACTCATACTTGACTTGATCCATTCTTAATCCATATCCGATCTATTTAACTAAGTCTAAGAAAGCTTATTTTTTATGATACTTTTAAAGAAAGGTATTTACAAGACAAATTGAGTGGACAATTTTTATTATTTAAAAAAACAGTAGTTTGTTTCTTGGAAAAAGAAGTATTTTTTTAGGAAAGTTACAATATATTTTGGTTTTTACCTTAAATTTGAAAATAAATTAGAAACTATTTTCTATCGTTTGGCATGAAAAATATGATTAAATTTTCCTCCATGACTCTTTTTAGTAATTTTTTTTTATAAAAAACTGAAATTATAATTATTTTTTATTTTTTAAAAATCAAAATTTTAACTATTTTTTATTTTGTTTTTTAAAAAAATATTTTTAATTATTTTTAATTATTTTTCTCTTTTCTTTTTTACATTTTGCTTCTTCTTTGGCTAGTTGTCGGCCACAATGATGGCCAATGACCGGCTACCAGCACGCTCAAGCTCACCTGATTCCGGCAAGCCAAGCCTCGCTAGCTTGAGCGAGGCTCCAGCCTTACTAGATCTGGTGACATTAATGAGGCCTTAGCCTTACCAAATCCAGCGAGCTCAAGCCTTGTTAGGTTGAGCGAGGCTTCGGCCTCACTAGACTTGGCAACATTAGTGAGGCCTCAATCTTACCAAATCCAGCGAGCTTGAGCCTTGCCTGGCCGATTGCCGACTATCACCATGTTGGCCATCGGTTGAGGAATATGGAAGAAGTAAGAAAGAAAAGATAAGAAAAAGAAAAATAAAAATTAATTATAATTTCGATTTTTATATGTCCAATCCATTTAGACACATTTAGTTTAGGCTATCAATTTTTAAACCAAATTAAGTAGGCTATTTAAGATGTAGGTAACTCGTTTATGACCCATTTATGTTTTAAATGGGTCATACATGAGTTTAAGACCCATTTTGATAAGTTTAATTCTGTTTTGACTCATTTCATTTGCAATGCAAATACTCAACCCATCTCGGGATTCATTTTTAGCATTTCTTCTCTTTATATTGTTATTTCTGAAGAATGGATAGCTCTATGAATTAGCTTGTCTAATTAGTAAGGGAGTTCATGGTCAGGTTATGTACAAAGACAAATTGACAGAGAACGTGTTGCGACTATTTCGTGCATATGCACAAACAAAGGGGCATGCAAGAGCATAAGCTTGATGCACGGATATAGAGTAGCAGAAGGAATCGGACAATAACAAGATTGAAAAGTGATGACACATAAATCGGAAAGGGCGAGCGACCGAACAATAAAATAAACAAAATAAAGAAAGTAAATCGAACACCACATTTACGTAATTCGGTTATAGAGACCTATATTCATGGGGAGAGCAGCAACGAATTCCATTATAGAACAAATGATATAAAAGAGATTACACACTCGAGTCACTCAAACACCCTTAGTGTTTTCCAAGCCCAAATTACATTCAATAACTCATGCAGTTTTTTGCCCCACAATTCTTTGCGAAATAATCTTTCAATTTCACAAAGGAATTGACAAATCTTACTATAAGATTTCATGGCTAAAAACACTAATCTTCCTTGGATGTAATTCACAAACAAATATATCATCCACACTCAAGCACATATACAAGGGTTTCACATACTCACATGTCAGCTAACACATAAATCCATATTACCCATACTTGAGCATAACCGGCATTTGTATAGATCACTTTACATTGTCCTGGCTCAACTAGGCCCTCTCAACTCTTGCCGAGGCTTCTCGGGGCTAGCTTCCCGAGGCTTCCGGGGGTTACCCGGGACATCCCGTTGCGGGGGTACCAGTTGACGTTGTCCTGGCTCAACTAGGCCCTCTCGACTCTTGCCGAGACTTCTCGGGGCTAGCTTCCTGAGGCTTCCGGGGGTTACCCGGGACATCCCGTTGCGGCGGTATCATCATCTTTCCCATATTTCATGGGGTGATCTCACAAATGCATCAATTATGCCGGTTCTCATCCTTTCCTTAAGCCAACTCATTCATGACTCAACAACGTCATGCTCATACATAATCATGCGTGCCGTGCTTTCTACAACCCGAGTCTAATGATGCCATAATAACTTTAGATCCGAGGTTTGGCTCAAATGCTAAGTACTAAGGATCCCGCACCAATCTAAGACATGAGCTTGGTATACTTCAATGCCAACCAAGACCTTGTGGGCTTGAGCGATCCCCGTACTGAACGAGACTAGGATTCGGCATGTCTTAATGCTGATCCAAGACCTCGTGGCCTTGGGCGATCCTCGTACCATGCAAGACTTGAGTTCTGACACTTCATTACCGATTTAAGCCTTATGGCTTTGGGCGTTCCCAAACTTGCATTGAACACCAACAACGAACCACGGCATCATCTCAGTCGTGAAATAATCACGCACATGCATAAGATTCATGTATGAACCAATGTACACATAATCTTCCATACACTCACGGTTCAACAAGAGAAGACCGTCTAGTCCTTATGATAGAAATGATCATACTAGGGAGAAATAAGAGATTATACTTACCTGGACAAACCTCACAAGACTAGAGAAGCTACTTGATAGAGAGAAAGCGGCTTCCTTGAAAATTAAAGGAGAGAGTGGACGTGAGGAGGAAGAGGGCGGCTAAGAGAGGAGGAAAGATGAAGGAGGAGATTGGTGCAAATGATGAGGGAGGAGGAGAGGCTTCTCCTATTTATAGTCCCCGAGCTCATCATTGCATTTCTAACCGTCCAATCCTTTCTTTCCAAGTGGCCCGCCTAGAATCCTTAAGTGGCAAGCCTATTTTCCTCAATAATTGCACCTAAGGATGACTAGGCATGGCTAACTATTCTACTTGGCGGTCTAATGAATAGATGTCATCGACGATGGCCCACCTTTCACTTTCCTATTGGCCCACTTGTTTCCCCTCATTTATTGGCATTTATGGAAGTTTGACTAGGAAGTCACCTAACTTACCAACTAAGTTTCTAAATTTCCATAGGTTCATAATGAGGGTTCGGGTGTCGCCTTTTGATTGGGCCATGTGTAATCCATCTCCATCATAGCCCCCAAGATATTTTTGACCACCATCATAACCTTTGAAAAGTAAGGATAAGCCTTATCCAATAAGGTTTCTAGAGAATTCTTCTCTTTTGACCTTTTCTTAACCAAGAAGGCGGTCCGGAGAATTCCACCATCCGAGTCAGTTTTGGGGCTAGAAAATGGATCATATGACATGTCTTGGAAAACCAATTTACATGTGCCCGAGGTCCGGGCCACATACCCCAAATTCGCCCAAACCGCTTCCTTAGTTGGTTGGTTGGCCTTGAGGGTCGGCTCTACGGTCGGCATAATGGCTGGCCCTTGGGTCGGCATAGTCGGCTCTGGAATTAGCCCTCGGGCCGATCTCTCGGCCTCCTGTCGAACCTAGTGCAACTTTCTCTCATAATTCGGTCCTTGGTCCTCAGATCGGTTCAAGGCCAATTCCAAGGCTATTCATGGCCTAGCACTAAGCCAAGGCACTTATGGACCCTAGGAATTATGACGGAATAGCTGGGTCTATCCCGAGGCTCATTCCGGTTGGCGCCCGATCCATTCACATGGTTCATGGCCGGTGCATTACCGATTCATGATTGGACATCACCAATTTGAGATTCATTTCTAGTCACTAAGAATTAAATAGGGAATGATGCATTTTTGGTCGGAAGACGGTCACTTTTGGTTAAGTTGGATCGTCCATGTATTAGTGCACAGTCGAGCGGAATCACCCACGGCCAGGTGCTATGACCGGTCGGATCGACCCATGACCATCCGCCGATCCAAAATCGTCCCATGACCAATTCTCGTGACTAAAAAGTCGTCTTATGAGATGATAGTTCATCTCCATCGGTATGGTTGGTATGCCTTTCATAGCCGACGTCTTGACCCGTTTATAACCGATCGATCGATCGGACCATGACCGATCCTTGATCCTTGCCAATTGAACCAATCGATCTGTGGCCCATGGCCCATGGTTGACTCATTCAGGATCTTATGGCCAATTCCATGGGGTCGATTTTCGAGAATGTTACATATAGATTATGAGGAAACCTTTTCACTAGTTGTAAGGTTTGCCTCTATAAGCCTTATACTAGCTATTGTCGCACATTTGGACCTAGAATTACATCAAATTGATGTAAAGATAGCATTTCTTAATGGAGAACTAGATGAAGAAATCTATATGAAACAATCGATGGGTTTCGAGGCTGAAGGTCAAGAGTGAAAAGTTTGCAAACTTAATCGCTCAATATATGACCTTAAGCAATCATCTAGACAGTGATATCTTTGTTTTCATCGAGACATTACTTCTTTTGGTTTTATGATGATCGAATAAGGTCACTATGTGTATGTGAAACGATCCAATAATAAATTTGTAATTTTATCACTTTATGTGAACAATATTTTGTTGGCTGGGAATGACAAGGGTTTGGTTATAACCATAAAAGAATGGTTGTCCTTCAAGTTTGAAATGAGAGATATGGGAGAAGCTGTTTATATATTGGGAGTTAAGATTGAAAAAGATAGATCAAAGAAACTCCTTGCTATGTCACAGGAATCTTATATAATGAAGATTCTTGGATGTTTCAATATGCATCATTGTAATCCCATTAATACCCCTATCATAAAGGTGAAGGCCTAAGTACCAAATTGTGTCCTAAAACTTCAGAGGAAAAGAAAGGAATGGAAACTGTTCCTTATGCAAGTGCGGTCGGAAGCTTGATGTATGCTATGATGTGTACTCAACCCGACATATGTCATGTTGTGGGGTTGGTGAGCCGATATCAATCAAATCTTGGACAAGTACATTAGAAAGCAGTTAAGAGGATCTTGAGATACTTGAAAGGCACAATGGACTATCGACTTTGTTATCACGAGAATGATTTATGCTTATTAGTCTACTTTGATACTGATTGGGGAGGAGACTTAGATGAGCGTAAGTCAATATATGGCTATGTGTTTTTGGTTAATGAATGTGTAATTTCTTGGAATAGCAAGAAATAGACGTACATAGCCTTATTTACAATGGAAGCAGAATTTATTGCATGTTTTGTTGTGGTGCAAGAAGCAATATGGCTAAAACATTTCTTGGAAAATTTAACCATTGTCACTGAGGCTACAAGACTATTTATAGTTCATTATGATAGTCAAGCATCCATTGCCTATGTGAAAGATCCCGATATCATGGTAGGACGAAACACATTGACATAAAGAATAATTTCATTAGAGATATAATTGCGTAGAAGGAAGTGATCCTATAATATGTTTCAACCAACAAGATGATTACTGATCCATTCATGGAGGCTGTTCCTAGAGATGTGTTCTTGACCCATAAGATGTTTCTAGGGTTACGTAGAATGTGATAAGTAATATTGTTGAGAATCGTTGGGTTATGCCTATGTGGATTTATATATTATACTTGCTTGTATTTTTTTGTAATGAATTGTTGTTTCATTATCAAGTATAAATTCATTATGAGACTAGCATATACACACATATATTGTTGAAAGGTATGTCAATGGGCATTGGTTGGCTCACTCACACTAGTAATCGCCTTAAGTGCTATAGTTAGTATGGTGAGATGAGACGTTATATATTATAAATGTTAGAAGAGCAAGTTTAATACATAAAATCATTTTATGTCGCTTTGATTGGAATGAATATGAGGTATGTAATTTATGAATAATAAGACCGAACATGATAGTTCCACAATTACGTATGCCTGAAGGAAGCCGGATGCGAGTACTTAATTATGCAATGTAGAAAGTGAGCTAATATAGCACTCGAGCTAAACATAAGTATGTGAAAAACATGTGACTATGTTTATGTTAAGATCCGTATAGTGGATATGTTTAACAAATGACATATGCTCTTATAGAAAGAGAAATTCATTATAGCATGTAATTCATATTACATGTGCTTTATTACAACCGATAAAGGAGACGGGTAAAATAAATCCCTATTTACTCATCGTGTCAATCCTTGAGGTAATTTATAACTTATCTCATTTAGTACCCTATGTTACTTCCGACTATGTTCTTGAAGTGACGAATCAATGTTGCTATTTTAGCATGTTACCGATGATCATGAAAAGATATGGCTTTATGGGACGTGTCTAGGAAATCAGTTGTTCTGAAATGGAGAGAGACATGAGTGTGAAGGAAGACTATTATTGTTTTACATCTACAACGTGTATTTACCGATTGACCAATTATATTGCCTTTTTGTGGTTTTAGATATAATTGTAAATACATGGTGTTTTGAGAATATTCAAATATAGCCTTTAAGAGATGGGTATACTTGGATTGATATAGCAAAATATGTCTAGGGCACTATGGGACATCGATTGTTTATCTTCTTTTTGGGGTTGTAGCCATTATGTTATCCCTAACCAGGTGTATAGTTAGAGCTCCCAAGTGCAGGTGTACTTACTGGTTGCATGGTTTTCTTGCCGGTATGAATCGTTTATAAAGTAAATGAATATTGAATGCCTTATATCCTTGATAGAGCATTACTAAACCCATCATGTCCGAGTGGGAGATGTTACATTTTGGTACATTCATGATGGGGTATGTCCAAGAGACACTTATTGCATATGGTAGAGTGTATTTTAGAGAAGTACCTGTTGAAGGGGTACGAGTGGTTATTTTTTCAAGAGAGGTATAAAATGATAACTTCAGAAAAACAACCGCCAAGGAATGAATGCAATTGTGAGAAAGAGAATCATTTCAATCAAAAGAAAGACACTCAAGGGTTCTATCATCTACTTTGAGAAACAATTGGCATTAACATTGTGAAGTGTGAATACTTTCCTTGTGATTATATTCGGACCAACGTGAAGTTGTATCGTCCATTGTTTGTTCGGGATTCAACATACATTCCTGGGGTAATTACTTTATTGCGCATCGAAAGAGGTAAGTCGTTTCTTTCGCCGACTACTATTTCCTTCCAACAGTCTTTTTCATTGGGAAATGTTTTTCGATTCAGCTCCGGTCATGACCCAAACCGAATTGAAACCAGTACACTACCCATTTTATAATCATTTACCTGAATATAAGAAAAGTCCGAATTAGAAAGACCCAAAAATTTCAGGGTTGAATTTTGATTCGGATATATAGTTTAGTTTTGACAACCTTTTGAATTGGATGATTTGTAATAGCTGAGTAGAAGGAGGGCCTTGGGATGAGCAGCGACGAAGGCGGAAGGGTGGTAGCGAATCGGATTTGCAATTGAATGGAGAGTCTTGAGATTAGGAGTTGCGAGCTGCGGAGAGTGAAAGGAAGAATTGAATGAGAAAAAGATGGCAGTGCATGTGACTTACTCCTTTTATTTCGTGAAAAATGAATAAAATATTTTTAAAAAAATGATTGCTTGAAATAATAAGTCATTGAAAAATATTATTATCATTGATAATTATTTATGTCTAAATATTTCCATAAATGATGAATTTTTTTTTTTGTTCCTTCATTTTTGTAAATGATACAAGAGATTAATTTTAAGAAATTATATTCCAAATCATTCATTTTTCGCAAAATAAATGGAACCCTAGAGAGTTAGGTTGAGTGAGGTGAGTGAGGCTTTTAATTATATATGGATTAAGTGGGTTGCAAATAAGCTCACGGCAATCCACTTGTTTTGGCTTATTTATGTTGTTAGACCGTTATGTTGGCCCGTCAAATTTAGTATGACTTCTTTAAAATATTTGGGTTTTTAATAGGTTTTGGACCCATTTGTTAGATCTAATCAAACTATAAATTACCCACATGAGACGGTTCAATTTAAGAATGCAACATTGCCCGCGCACCACTGACCATTGCGTGAATCTCGTAACCCTTACTCCCCATCATGATGTGAGTGGGTAGCCCAAACCAACATATGGTTAAACTCGGATCTATCTTTCAAACTAATTAATGTTTCCAAAGACCGTGGATAAATTGGGAAATCAAACTTGTAACCTTTGACGGCAAATCCTCAAATGCAGAAAGCTTGCAGGTAGAGAGAGCCTGGCATTCTCATCATGGTAATAGAATGAGCGTCGATGCTATTTTTTTGATGAGATCCTTTGCAATCGAAACAGCATGTAACCCAATTCACCTTATACTAGATTCAAAGTTCATTTTATAAGATGGTATAGATAGATAGAGCTTGTAGCACTTTTAAAGGTGCAGAGCTTAATTGAAGAGACAATTCGATAGATCCCCTCGCCTCTTATTTAAGCACTAATGTTGGTCTAAGTAGGCATATTTAACGTATATGGTGCATTTTATTCTTATAGATTGTCCAACTAATTGATCCAATGATTGAGCCCGTTACATGTGTGTTGGAGGCTAGACTGGCCCTTTGACTGGTTAGGATTTAAAAACATCAACCGTAGCTTTAAATTATGTAATACTGGAAACATACAAATTACAACACTGCACAATACGACGATAAAGTAGCACGGTTATGGTGCAATTATAGGTATACCAAAAACTTTGGATAGGTGAGAGCCAAATTGAAAGTCATTGATCTTATCTTGATAATTTTAATTTTTTATTGCTCGTCAAAAGGGTATTTATCGCTGGTAGAATCCATAGGAGGATGTTCAATATAAGGCTGTGAATTGTGTCTGCTCAATATGGCCAATTGTACGAGCCGGTCAATCTCGTTCTTAGGCAATGCGAACGCGAAACTCAAGATTGGCGATAGGCCCAAAGCTTCATAGATTGACTAAGATTTTTGGAGACTGAGAATACGCTACAGAATCGAGAATATAACTATCGTCATACAAATTAAATCTTAAGTCAGTCGACCGATGACTGTAGCGGCCGTATTTTGTTTTTCTCTTTTTTATTTTCTTTCACCTTATTGAGGAAACCTTGCTTTACAATGGTTTGTCCCCTCGGAAAGGCTTACGAAAGCCATAGTCAGAACCAAGCAAGGCTCGTCCTTTTTCCCGGAAAAGAAAAGAAAAGAACAGACATCATTCATCCAGCGGTTGGATGTCCTTTCCTCGAACAAAGTGGTACATATTTTCCATATGACTCGAGAACAATTGACTCAAGTCAAGCCGGCCCATTTATACGCCTGCCGTTGCATCGACGTGGATCAACCTCACGAGAACAAATGCCTTGTCCACTTTCATAACATGCACCGCCGCTACAAAGGAAATTTTCCACATGCGGCCTTATCCATCATTCAAATGATAATTAATAAGAAAGTAAATAGTTATAAATAAGTACGACTTTGAATTAAGGATGGTAAGTATTAATTATATGCCATAAAACAATCATGTAATAGTTACATGTTATGAATTATCTAATGACAATTTTTTTTTATTCATCGTCCTATTCATATGAATGAGTTCATAGTATCAATTACAAGTGGACCTATTTTTAAGGTGCTAAGAATATGTATGATAGGTTTATAGTTATACTGAATTTTTAAATAATTCCTGATCGATGGATCATTGAGAAGATATTGATGATTCTATTGAGATCAGTATGTTCTCAAGCTTCACCATTAAATATTGAATACTTGAGGGGACAATAAGTCACAAGTAATTGGGTATTCTGATATCCGAGCTAGAACGTAGGTACTTGTCTTGGAAAAGTTCACTAAACATGACATGCATAAAATAATTAGCAACATGGAAACTTTTTCTAATCATTCATACTTTGGTTTGATGTAAGATTCTCAGACTTGAGGCACGATGCTGACTTGTATGTTGGATGGTTGTGGTTCACAAATGTGCATATTAACGCTTTGTTGAACTGTCTTTGTACTTGATGGTCATAATATTTTCAAATAAGAAGGTACATACATGCGCAACATGGAATCTGTCTTCTTGTTATATATGTAGATATACAAGATCAAATGTTGATGTCCCATGCGATTTAATCGTGACATTGTATTGAAATCCTTAGTTAGGGTTATAACCAAGAATGAATAGCCCATATCTCGAAGAATACACATCAATTAGATTTGAGATTTGATTGAATTGGTGACTTGACCAACATTTTATTGGTCTTTGTTCGATTGAGACATATTGAGATAGAATGATCGAATTACATGGTTACCAAAGTTGACAAGTCATTATGCTCTTGAAATATTTCACACTGTCTAGGTAGCCATGATATATTATTAAATGTCACCCATGGTTTGTAGGAATCGAAAATTGATCAGGACAATAAGTTTTCTTAGTTATTCTAATGTGTTAGTACAAATCCTACTGCCAGCTTAGCAATGAATTAGGGATGTCATACTCCATAACCAATTCAGAATGATATATGAATGAGAGAGACTAAATTGCAAATGTGTTTCCACTTGGGGCAATCAAATTGAGTCAGGCTAAAATCTAAGTTCTAAAAGAGGTTTCAGACTTTATGACCATATCAAAGATCTGAAAGGGGTTTCAGACTTTACGTGTTACACCTTGACCCTTAATCATGCGACAACCCCTATACTCTTGCAATCATTTAGATGGGACGTCCTAGGGCGCATCACCGACTATTATTTTTATTTTCTAATTAAACGTATATGGAAGTGAACCACAACCATCCAATCAATTACAAAAGTAAGGATAGCCGGAAAATCCAACTAGAAACACATTCAAAAGTATCGCTTTATTTACTAACTGATTAACCTTAGGAAGTTTTACTAGTACAAGCCATTACAACGGCATCTTATTATCGGGCCAACGAAACTAATAGAGCTAGGGTTAATCTACTCCCTTCAAATACAACCATGAGCTATAACATGTGTTGGTTCTCCATCGTAGGGATTTGAAAATGGTTATACGATAACCAATGAGATAAAATCTCAGTAAGTGATAATCTAAGTCTCAGTTAGGAAACTCGCTTGCCTCAAGTGTAGCCTAACCATGCAATCTATTATCGATGGAAGATCAATTGCAAAGTGACCTCCGCTTTGCCTAATCTATCAACATGCTAGAAACATAGTCACAATACAATTCAACAGCCATTAGATACAAATATAGGCAATCTCACATTGTCTTGGCACACGTACTCTGCAAAAACAATATAGTTCAAGCCATAACAGTTCCAACAGTCATTTCACATAATTAGAGCACCAATGAACTTTCTCATGACTTAGTAACCACACGTGCTCTGATTATTACGACCCTTGGGCCATGGCACAACCTTATGGTTGGTGGTTTACTGGTCCGAATCTAGGCATCATCCCCCTTGTGGGGGCACGGCTACATCATGGGCCTCTCCCCAGACGGCATTCCCGAAGGAGGATGGGTTCGGCCTCTACCGCGTCTTTGCATCTAACCACTGTCAAGCGACCAAAGAGCCACGGCACAACCCCGAAAGATTGGCGGTCATTTGGCAGTACTGGGCTCTCCTTTTAATATGACCATGCAACACAACATCAATCAATTCATTCTTTCTTTACTCTGTCGTTAATCCAAACATGGTTTGTGCTCACACAACATGCCCTTGCAGTTGTCATGCGTATAATGTAATGTAGCAATAATCAATGGCCACATAACTTGCACAATTCAACAGTCCAAATATAGCCATCAAACAGCCATTCAAGTCACAATTTGACAATTGATTCTGACCAATAAACATCACGACACTTGCATGCTTTACCAAAATAATCATGTACCTCAATAATTAATGGTACCCAAGCATGTGTCTCAATATTCAATAATAAATAAACACATGTCTTCATAACTAATGACAATCAATTATTCCCATAAATAATCAGTCATCCCAAAATAAGTATAAACTAGGATTATCACCCAAAAATACTTATTTATAAAGTATACAATACTATAGTTAATTATTCCGATAAAATAGTTTAACTCCCACAAAATACTTATAAATATTTACCAATTCCATAATCCCCATAAAATACTTATAATTTTACAACAACACTAAAAACAATTAATCCACCCAATAAATTTCATTTCCGAAAACTTTTTTTAATGAACTCATATCCCTTAATAACAAGTTAATTAATAACAATTGACATTAGAAAATAGGCTCTAGTAATTTTTCCCAAAAAATTACTCAATTTAAACCATTTCCAATAAATAATCACAATTAATTATTTTTCTCAAAAATAATTAATATTCAGAAATAAATAAATAATAATTCGAAATTATAAAATAAAATAATTAATAATTAATTCCGAAAATAATAAATAATTATTATTTATTCCAATAATAATAATAATATTTATTAATACTAATTGTGGTTACTATTTAACCCAACTATAGTTAACCAACCTACCTATAGTTAACAAACCTAATTGAGGTTACTTTATTCAATCACAGTTATTTTAATCTAACTGTGGTTACTTTATTTTAACATAGTTAACACTAAACAAGATTAAACAATAATATAATGCTAATCACCCATAATCAAAAGCATAAATCAATATTAAAGCTAATTAAACTACTCCTAAGTAAGATTATCCCCTAATTAAGGGATTAGGAAAATAACTCATGGTTTAGCGATTCTGACGACATGACCACGACAGTGGTGGTGGGGCGATGCACGGCTATGTCTGAAACGGCGAGACAAGCGGTGACGAAAATGGGTCTCGGCGAGATGGGGTGGTTTTGGTTTGGTGAGAAAGAACGGCAATGGGCGCGGCTCACAAACGGGCGATGGTGGGACACGGCTTGGACTATGCGGTGGCATATGGCAGTTTTGGCATGTGGCAAGGGTGGCTGGTTTGTGCGGTTTGGGGGTTGAGCGGAGGGAAACGAAAGCCAACAAGAAGAGGGAGAAGAAGAAAAATGAGAGGAAAGGAAGAGGAAGGGGGTGCACTTCCAAAAGGGAGAGGGAGTAGAGAAAAGTCAACATGGGGAGGAGAGAACGTGGGGAAGGGGTAGGTGAAACTTGAGGGGGAAGGAGAGAGAAAGAAATGAGGGAGGAGAAAAAAGAAAAAGAAAGAGAAAAGAAAATAAAACAATTTCCTACACAAGTTTCTAGAAATGGGCATTTTGGTCCTTTTACCCCTAAAGCACAAATTCTCAAATATTTGGCTCTAATTCTCAGCCTGTTAATCTATTTCCTGCAATTTTCGGGCTTACTGATAAAATTGAGAATTAATGAGGTAACATCCAATATTTTAGTCTTGACATACTTGAAAATTCAATACTTGAAACTAGATTGAAATTCGTGGTTAAAATCAATCAATTGCGACTTTAGTATGACCTAACTTTCGGGCAGCGTTTAGAAGTTTCCGCGCGTTTGACCCATGGTTGGTAGCTTTTCAATTCACGATCATGCCTATTCAGATTAGGGCGATCCTCGATTGTCATGTAATCATGAGGGTTTAATTGCTCATGCTGAGTACAAGGCCAAAAGGAAATTGATCTAATGTCGTTCGCAGTTAATATCAAAGTTGTGTGGAATCATCCGCAATCTGACCTCGTATTTTTGTTCGCTAATTGGCCTACAACAATGTGGTTTCATTCATCTTTGATCCTTATAGTTGAGCAACCTATCCCTAATTGAATTCACTTTCGTATGCGTATCGATCCTTAATTGCCTTTCTGAATAGTTAGTTAACTCATGAGGGGTTAGCTTAGAGTAAACGTAACTAACAGTACATTGATAAAATAACCATTTTATATTTCCCGAAATGGGTCGAAATTTAGAATTTTACATTACGATTAAATCAAAGGTTTGAAATGGGTTCGAATTCAACGACTTAATCAAAGATCTAAAGTAAGTTCAGATTCAACAGCCAAATAAATATCAGCCAAATAAATATCTGAAGTAAGTTCAGAATTAATGGTCATATTAATGATTTGAAGTGAGTTCATAATTAATAGTCACATTAATGATTTGAAGTTAGTTCATAATCAATAGTCGCATTCATGATCTAAAGTGAGTTTAGAATTGGGGTAAGTACACTAGGAGTGCCATTACTTTTGTATGACGCTCACTTTGGCGCTAAAGCCTTTTTTTTTTTTTTTTTTTTCGCTCACTTGAGTGCCAAATCAGAGTAAAATCGTTTACTTGAGTGCCACTTCGTTGGAAAAGCTTACGTGGCAACCGGAAAACAATATTTGAATATTTGAATTAATTTTTTTGATTTTTTTTAAGGCCGGCGAGGGCCACCGTTGACCCTTGCCAGCCGCGGAACCCTCGCCCAAATTGGGCAAGGGGGCCCTTGTCGTTGGCCGCAACGTCCTTGGGTGAGGCTGTCGCGGCCTCCCCGCGGCTGCTTAGGGCCATTGCGGCCTTGCCCAAGGCCAAATCTGGGCAAGGGCCACCTGGCCTTCGCCGTCGCCGCGGTGGCGGGGGGTGAGGCGGTCGATGGCCTCGCCGGCCTCACCTAGGGCCTTCGACGGCCTCACCGGCCTCACCTAGGGCCTTCGACGGCCTCACCGGCCTCACCCAAGGCCTTCACGGCCGACAGTGAGGGGGCCCTTGCCTAATTTGGGTGAGAGTTTGGCAGCTAGCGAGGGTCAACGATGGCCCTTGCTGGCCTTAAAATTTTTTTTTAAAAATTGTTTTTCGATTGCCACATCAGCATTCCGGCGGCCACGTCAGCATTTCCAGCGAAGTGGCACTCAAGTGATTGATTTCACTTTGATTTGGCACTCAAGTGAGCGAAAAAAAAGTTTTGGCACCAAAGTGAGCGCCGTACGAAAGTAATGACGCTCCTAGTGTCCCTAGAATCAATGGTTGTATTGATAATCCAAGGTGCGTTTGAAATTACCAGCCAAATTTGAAATTTGAAATAGTTTTAGACTTTATGGCTAAATTAAAGATTTGAAATGGTTTCAAACTTAATGATCACATTAATGATATGAAACGATTTTAGAGTCAATGAGTAATTTAATGATTTGAAACGGTTTCAGATTCAAAAGACCAAATTAATGTTTTGAAATGGTTTATGACATAATGGTAAAATTAAATATTTGTAACGGTTACAGAATTAAATTCTTTTCACATTTACAAATTAATGTTTGGAATAATGTTCTGTAACAGTTACAGAATTAAAGCCCAAGTCAATTTCTGAAATGGTTTCAGAACTTAAATTTAGATCCAAATCTGAAGCGAGCTCAGAAGATGACATTGTGGTTGAATTAATTCTCTGAAACAATTTTAGAATTAATAAGCCAAATTAAATGTGATCTAGGATTGGTTATAAAAGGTGATTGAGAGTAGATCACATGATGATCGACAATCCACAATTAAGAGTGTCGATAGTATTTAATCAAGTTATTCACACATGAGAGCAATTGCTAGCATAATTGTAGTAGTGAGATCTCTCATTTTCTCTTCATCGTTCAACATGAGATTGGTGGTGTGTCTGAACTAGATGCTCAATATCTATGGAGGCTTGATTTGAAGAACATTAAAACTTGCATTATGAGGAGATCAAACGTTCATGATCTAAATTTGAAAAGCATCAGAAATGGTATTACCAAAAGATATTAGATGTTTGTAGTCAAAATTCCAAGAATGTCATAACTAGTATTACTAGGAGATCAAATTTTCATAGTCAGAATCTAAAGAACGTCCAAACCAACTTTGCGAGGACATTAAATGTTCATGATTTGAATATGAGAAACATTAGAACCAAATTTTAAGCACGGTATAAGGGTAATGTGATTAATCTATCTATCATTTCTATGTGCTTTTATTAAATTGCACGAACAATGTCAAGGAAATACGTGTATGATCGATTTTACTTCTGCAATGAATTAGGCTTCGATCTATTTTACCTATGCACATGTTCTTGTTTTTGAAACAAAATCCCAACAAGAGTCGGTGTTTCTTGATATATTATTATCCCCTCTGATCCCATATGGGACCACAAGTAAGGCCATAGTAGACCCATCAAATAGATGGGTCAGGTCGGGTTGGATAAAAAAAGGTCAGACTCTCAAATTGATCCATTTGACTTATTTTTATGCAGTACAAATCTAGTGATTCACACTTGACTCAACTTATACTCAATCAATATCTTACCCACCCTCTATTGTCAAAACACCTTCATATTTAACCAATTAAGGAATACTTATATCCATATTGAAGCAAAAGTGTAAAGCGAGTGAGCATGAGATCGAACAAGAGTGAAGAGAGAGTTATAAACGTGAATTAGGTTTAAGCAAGTTATGAACTCATTTAGCACCTATATTTCTTTTGGTTTTACCATTCTAAACTCATTTATATCCCATTTATTAAATATAACGATTTCATACAACAATTCAGTTCATTATATATGAGTTAAGTAATGGGTCTATCCCTTTTGACATGTCTAGGCCATAGTGCCCTTTAATTCCTGTTTTTTATTTTTTTTTGCCCACATATCACTCAACCAAATTTGGCTTTCGTTTTCCAGATTAATTGAGCCTTATCTATAATTAACCTTTGAAAAGATATTTTGGTTTTGGTTTTCCAGATTTGATGAACTCATTTATTGATTAGTCAACATTAGACCAGATATTTGAGTGTAGTTCATTAAACATTTTATTAACAACTCGTAGAAAAAAGTTAAATATTCAGTAGGTCTCCATTAATGAGAAGGAACCAAGTTCACCAAGTTTATATATCCCAAGTTCTAACAAATCTTGTGTTTTCCCGGTACATCACTAAACCAAATTTGGCTTTGGTTTTCCGGATTTAAAGAACTCATTTATTTATGAACATGTGATTAAATTAACTGATAGGCTTCAATAATGAAGAGGAGTCAAGATATGATGATAACAATCATCGTCATCTTGCCGGGCCAAGCAACATACATTCCTTTCGTTTGGGCTGATTAAAATAAACCCACTCTCACATAATACCATGATACGACCCATTACGGACTCATTTACGTAAGATGTTGGGCTGTACATATTTCTCAATCCTTGATGCTAACAAAACCTCATTATATGTTCAAAAGTCAAGTTTACATAGTGGATTACAAGCAAAATGCACACGCGTTTTCGCATGAACAAATAATTAACATTTAACACTAAAAATATGATTCATCCAATTAGTGCGCTTCCGTCATTGTTAACTATAAGACTTAAAAGGCACAAAACATCGGAAAATTCTTCGAGGAGAATCCAATAGAAAAAATTATAATTCTTTCACTGTTTTATTTTACATTTTTAGTGTACTACAAAATAGGGATAGTTCTCAATGAGGGAGCTCAGGTTGGGATATAGGACTAATAGCCACAATGCAGTTGTTCCACGTCTCATTGCCCCTACTGTAGACATCAGATATTGTCCCCCTGATTTGCTTGGGATTTGAGACGACTGACTCCACGAACTTGTTGTGGCAGTTCTTCCCCGCCTTCAGGAGCTGGCCGCAACATTCATTGGATGGTGTAAAGGTGTCAGCAAGGACTATGATTTGGTAGAATCCAGACCCGCAATGAAAGGTCATTCCCTTTGCACAATCAGGAATTCCATTCGCAGCGAAAGTAGACCTAGGAAGCAATGCAACGGTGACGACCAACAAGATCATGAAAGTGGACAAGTTCTTGAGCATTGCCATGATGGTGTTTTGGGGACGAAAGGGTTAGAAAATTGTCTAAGATTTTTGATTGTTTGATGATAAAGTTGATCTAGAGACGAGAACTTACATAGCTCGAGGGAAGTAGTGTATTAATGAAATGGATCCATCGGTTATGATTCAGAAATTTATGTAGGAAACATCTACAATTATTTCTCTTGCAATAAATTCTTCTTGATACAATGATTGAAGGCATTGTCATCTCACTTTGTCAATGCTTCAATCAATTGCCATAAAAAAAGTAGTAATGAGTTGTTTGGTTGAAGAGAATTAGCCCGTAGTGAAAATACTCATTTGCGTTTTGATTTTCAATCCCAAGTTTGGCAGATATAACAAAACTAGTCACATGCCCTTATGAAACTAAATTTGCTTTAAACGTTTCAACATATTTACTTTCATGAAAAGAACGACAACAAAAGTAATTGAAAAGAGAGTGAATTAAGGCATGACTATTCTGCTGTATATTAAAAGTTGGGAATTTCCAATCTCCAAGCGATTAAAATTTATTCAAGGTAGATAATGACCCGTGTAAGTTATGCAATGTTTATAAGGATCCAAGAGACACTTTCGACAGAAATAATCGACGAAAATGAAGAACACAAACGGTCCAAGTAGGAGGAAATGAAGAATGGGTGGTAATTGGTTTTTTCATCTCTTTATCGTCTATGTATCCTCAGAGGAGGCGTGAAGGTACTTTTTTATGAAAAAATCCTTTTTGAAAACCCAAGTGCACAGCCTTCTATGATATAATGCACCCACAATGACTGAAATTTTGATAATATAAAGCCTTTAATTTTTTTTTCGGTCATAAATAATATAAAGCTTTATCGCTTCCAATTTCGATAAAGAAATATCAACTTGCCTATTTAAGCACAATCATGTGCATAGCACATGCAATTTTCGGCGAGCTCAAGGAATTCGAGCTTGTTCCTCCTGTACTCAAGTTTCTTGTCATTGCCTAATGTAATCATATGGGCTTAATAATCTGTGTTGTTTTTTGGAAAACAATACTAGAGGCAATTTGGTAAAGAAAAATCAAATTTGCTGATGATAAGGGGCAAATGATGACTTTTGAATATCTCATTTAAGAAACCCGGATGATCGATAAATCATTTAATTCTTTTAATAGGGGCATATGTGAACATCAACAAAAGTAAGTACAAGTCTTTTAGTTGATAATTTGGTCAATTGAATTCGTTGAGTAGTAGAGTCAATATAATATTGATGTAACCATGAAATATTGAGTCTAAGTATTTTTCGAGTAGTGGAGTTGACGGTCTTGAATGTAATTGTCTATGGATATTTATTATTAAGTAGTGGGAGTCATGTATAAAATGTTTAATTTCTTAGTAACTGCTTGTAACTATCGATTGTGGGCTAGAAATACTACATTGTGCTCTTTGTAAAGGACCAGAAAACAATCATAGAGCTCAATGTTCTTCTATAAATTTTTACACAACCGGCAACGATTGTATTCCTAGTGCCCGTAACTTAAAATTTCCAGTATTTTCATTAGTGTGCTTCCGTCATTGTTAACTATAAGGCTTAAAAGGCACAAAACATAGGAAAATTATTTTATTTGAATCCAATAAAAAAATTATAATTCTTTCGCTCTTTTATTTTACATATTTAGTGTACTACAAAATAGGGATAGCTCTTAGTGAGTGAGCTCGGGAGGGGATAGGCAACACAATTGTTCCACGTCTCATTGCCCCTCCTATAGACATCAGATATCGTCCCCCTGATCCGCTTGGGATTTGAGACGACTGACTCCATGAACTTGTAGTGGCAGTTTTTCCCTGCCTTCAAGAGCTGGCCGCAACATTCATTGGATGGTGTAAAGGTGTCAGCCAGGACTATGATTTGATAGAATGCAGACCCGCAATGAAAGGTCATTCCCTTGCGCAATCAGGAATTCATTCGCGGCGAAAGTAGCCCAAGGAAGCAGCGCAATGGTGACGACCAGCAAGATCATGAGAGTGGACAAGTTCTTGAGCATTGCCATGATGGTGTTTTGGGGACCAAAGGGCTAGAAAATTGTCTAAGATTTTTGATTGTTTGATGATGCAGTTGATATGGAGACAAGAACTTACATAGCTCGAGGGAAGTAGTGTATTAATGAAATGGATTCATCGGTTATGATTCATAAATTTATGTAGGAAACATCGATAATTATTTCTCTTGCAACAAATTCTTCTTGATGCAATGATTGAAGGCATTGTCATCTCACTTTGTCAATGCTTCAATCAATTGCCATAAAAAAGTAGTAATGGAGTTGTTTGGTCGAAGAGAATTAGCCCCAAGTGAAAGTACTCATTTGCGTTTTGATTTTCAATCCCAAGTTTGGTAGATATAACAAAACTAGTCACATGCCCTTATGAAACTAAATTTGCTTTAAACGTTTCAACATATTTACTTTCATGAAAAGGGCGGCAATAAAAGTAATTGAAAAGAGAGTGAATAAGGCTTGATTATTCTGCTGTATATTAAAAGTTGGGAATTTCCAATCTCCAAGCGATTATAGTTTATCTCGCGGTAGATAATGAACCATGTAAGCTATGCAATGTTTATAAGGACAGAGGAGAAATTTTCGACAGAAATAATCGACGAAAATGATGGGCACAAACGGTCCAAGTAGGAGGAAACGAAGAACGAGTCGTAATTGGGTTTTCATCTCTGTGTCGTCTTTGTATCCTCAGTGGAGGCGTGAAGGTACTTTTTATGAAAAAATCCTTTTTGAAAATCCAAGTGCACGGCCTTCTATGATATAAAGCACCCACAATGACTGAAATTTTGATAATATAAAGCTTTTAATTTTTTTTTTCGGTTATAGATAATATAAAGCTTTATCGCTTCCAATTTCGATCAAGAAATATCAACTTGCCTATTTTAGCACAACCATGTGCATAGCACATGCAATTTTCGGCGAGCTCAAGGAATTCAGGCTTGTTTCTCCTGTGCTCAAGTTTCTTGGCTCCAGCCTAACGTAATCATATGGGCTCAATGATCTGTGTTGTTTTTTGGAAAACAATACAAGAGGCAATTTGGTAAAGAAAAATCAAATTTGCTAATGATAAGGGGCAAATGATGACTTTTGAATATCTCATTTAAGAAAAGTGGATGATCGATAAATCATTTAATTCTTTTAAAAGGGGGCATTTGTGAACATAAACAAAAGTACAAGTCTCTTAGTCGATAGTTTGGTCAACAGAAATTGTTTAGTAGTAAAGTCGATGCAACTACAAGTAGTTGAGTCAGTATAATGTTGATGTAACCATCGAGTATTGAGTCCAAGTAAGCATTGAGTAGTGGAGTCGACAGTATTGGATATAATCGTTTGTGGATATGTATTAATAAATAGTGGGAGTCACATACAAAATGTTTAATTTCTTAGTAACTGCTTGTAACTGTTGATTGGGCTAGAAATACTACATTGTACTCTTTGTAAAGGACCAGCAAACTATTATGGATCTCAATGTTCTTCTACATATATATACACAACCGGCAACTCCTAATGTTTTTTCTTTTTGGTAAGGTAAGATATGTATTAATTTTCAACCAAACAAGTTGTATAGTACTAGAGATACTCGGCACCCGCTACACTCACCACAACAACATGTCAAGTGAGTGGAGGGGTATCAAGTTCAGAAGTAAAAGAAAACAAAAGATACAAAGCGACAACCTTCAATACAACTCAAAAGAAAATCAATTGCCACCTATAGCAAATATAGCCGGGTCTAGTCCCCTGCATCGTTCTAACCTCCTATTTCTAGGAGTATCCTCGACAAAATTGAACGACATTGCCTTGTCCTTGACTGCCTTGATCACATGAGATTTCATAGATGGGATGTAAAGGGCACTACCCTGGAAGATGATATTGTTCCGGGTCTTCCATATGATGCAGCAGAGAGAACCAAAAGAAAAGTGAGAGATCTCTTTGTAAAAATCATTACCGGAAAGAGCATCGATAGCCCAACCGAGAATGTCCCTCCATGAGCCGTCTTGTCAAGAGAGATTACATTTGCCAGCCCAAAATGAGGCAAGAGATCGCGAGACATTGCACCTGAAGAAGAGGTGGTCGATGGAGTCCGACCCCGAGAGGTGCTCCAGCCAAATGAACTTGTCCAGGAATGGATTAAGGCTCGGAATTGGATAATTCCACGTTTGGATCTCATGCAAGATCTCTTGGCTTGCCGGCGTGAATAGGTCTAGCCTGTCTAGGGAGTCCTGAGCGATAAATATAGGAATTTGAGAAGAATGCACTCAACGGTCCTCTTGGATGCCATGGATCGAACCATAGCGATATAGAGCGGCCATCCCCTACTCGCCACCAAACATACCCTTGGAAAACACACCTTAGTGCAAGCAGTTTTTTCCATTACCACGAGCATAAAGTTGGCGTAGTAGTAGCCCAAAAGTTCTTCCTCTTCAAGTATGTGGCATGAATCCATTTGCACCACAAAGATTCTTTGTCCGTGAATAGGATCCAAATATGCTTCAACATAGTTGCTTTGTTGCCATCCCTCAGCTTATGCAAGCCTAGTCCTCCCTCTTCCTTTGGAAGGCACACCACTTCCCATGCCACTTTCGCACCTCCTGATTTGAGACCAGGACCCTTCCAAAGGAATTAGCAACAAAATTGTTCAATCCTTTCTAGAACCGAGCTAGGCAGTATGAAAATGCTAGCCCAACAAACTTGAATGGCATGGAGGACTGACTTGATAAGCTGAAGTTGGCCAGCAAACGACAAGAACTAATGTGTCCATGATTGAACTCTAGAAGTTAGCAAGCTTACCAGGGCATTGCAGTCGGATTTGCCCGTCTCTTAGTAATAATGGGGACACCTAAGTATCACATAGGTAATGCTCCCTCCCAAAATCCCAAAGCTTGACTAATTTGGTCACGGATTGCCCTAGATCCACCAGCAATGAAGAACTCACTCTTGCTCATATTTGGCTTTAAATCACTCCAGGATGAAAAGATTTGAAGTCCTTCTTTCAAGCACAAGACGGAGGCTAGACTTGCTTTGCTGAATAAGAATACATTGTCTACAAAGAATAAGTGAGAAAGGCTTGTGGACTTGCATCTCCAATAATACTTGAACTCAAGATGCTGGGCATGCTGAGAAATTATCTCGGACAGTACCTCTATTGCAAGGGTAAATAGATAGGAAGACATGGGATCACCTTGCCGTAATCCTCTACCACTCGGGAAGAAACCATGAAGCTCCCCGTTGATAGAAATGGAGAATTTTGGTGTCCAAACACAAGTCATAATCCAATTCACCACCTGGTTGGGAAACCTGAATGCTACCAAAGTTGATTCCAAAAAAGTCTAGTCAAGGGTGTCATATGCTTTTTGGAAACAACTTTGATTGCACACTTCGGAAGATAAGGCTCAATATGAAAACTGCTGAATAGCTCCTATGCAAGAAGAATATTATCACTGATCTGCCTCCCTTAGACAAAGGCATTTTGGGAAAGACCAACTAAGTCCGAAAGGATTGAAGCCACTTTATTTGCTAGGATCTTTGTGATGCATTTGTAAATAGTATTGCAACACGCAATTGGACGAAAGTCCCTCAATGAGGACGCATTGGAGGTCTTGGGCACAAAAGCGATAATTGTGTTATTGACCTCCCTCAAAAGGCTCCCGGTGGTAAAGAAATCCAAGACCGCTTCTGTAACTAATTGGCCCACCACATTCCAATTTTTCTTAAAGAATTCAGTATTGAAGCCATTCAAACCAGGGGCTTTATCACCAGCTAGTGAGAACATCACATTATGAATTTCCAACGGAAGAATTGGGTGGGAGAGAGAACGCACCTGATCATTGTTTAAGGTGTTTTCATAGCATGCCTTTTATCTCCACATAGAATGGCCGATTCAGCATTTCCACCAGAGCGAGGAGCTGCTGGAAATGCTGGACAAACATGTGAGGTACCTCCCTTGGGTCTATCACTATGTTGCCCGTGTTATCCCGGACGGGCAAAATTCTATTCCTCAGGTGCCGTCTACTTATCGAATGGTGAAAGTATTTTGTGTTCTTGTCACCTTCCTTCAGCCATCGAACCCTAGATTTTTGCCGGAAAAAGGATTCCTCTTGAGCCCGGAGTTCATAGAATGTCCGGAGCTGAGCTCTTTCCATTTCCGCTAGCAAAATATTATGCGGCTCCACCTGGTAAGCGTCCTGAGTGGCCCTGAGCGCTTGTCTTGACACCTCCACTCTCATTGAGATATCTGAGAAAGCCTCCTTATTGAGCTGCTTTAGCCAGGCTTTAAGGGCTTTGAGCCTGCTATACAACTGGAACATAAGGATGCTAAATCTTGAAACATCCCACACCTGGTTGACAATAGACTGGAACTTCGGATGTTGCATCTAGAAATTGAAAATTTTGAAAGGTCTCTTATGATTTGGAGGAGCAGTAATCCTAATAACCATGGGTGTGTGGTCGGAGATTCCCGGAGAAAGGAACGAAGCTTCCAAGAACGAGAATACCTGGCAACATTTGCTATTGACAAGGACCTTGTCAATCTTTCTGAGTTTCCTAAGCGCCCCAGATGAGAATGCCCATGTGAATCTATACCCCACAAACGAAAGTCTTCTATTTCCGCTTGTGCAAGGCATTCCTTAAATTCGTCATAGGAAGGAAGCCAAGTATCCAAACTTCCAATACGGTTAGACGGGTCCCGAATTGCATTAAAGTCTCCAGCCACCAACCAGGAGCTATCAATCACGGATTTGCTCATGTGTACAAGGTCCTCCCACAGCAATTGATGGGAGACAAACGTGTGTTCACCGTACGTGATCGAGAGGTTGAATGTAACCCCAAACTTGAGTTCCTTCAAAATACCATGAATAACCTGGCCATTAGCTCGATGAGCATCAAAAGCAACCCTATTTGGGTCCCATCCAATCTAAATACGCCCTTGGGGGAGAATTCATAATTTGAAGTCCATAGCCACCTAGGAATTAGGCTAGAAAAGACAGCCACAAAATGAGCAACATGAACTTTCGTTTCTATCAACCCTACGCAATAGACATTGTGAGACCGCACAAGCTTGTGTACCTTAGTTTGTCTCACCAGGTCTATTAAGCCTCTAATATTCTAACATCCTATATTCATATACTACTATTTACAAAGGGGGATATAGGAAACTTACTTTCGCTTGCCAGTCCTCCACCGGCTATTCATTGGCTTTGGACTCAGAGCCTTTTGCACTGAGGGCATAGGGACTTGACTCACATCAGGCCCCTGCACAACTTGTTTCTATGGCTAAATAGCAAGAGTCTCAGCCACTAATATTACATTCCTAGTAGCCAAGGAGCTACCCATCACAGGTTGTTCTTCATCCGTGCTACTTCCAACATCCGCCTCTTCGTCCAGGTCATTTGCTGATGAGAATGAAGTTGAAGAATTGATTGGTTCCACAGGGCGTTTACCAGCCAGCTGCTATGGTGAATCACCATCACGGGGGAGATCCATATTCTGTTTTCTTTGTTCAGACCTGACCAAGGAGGAATTGAAGCACCTGGTTGCGTTCGCATCTTAGCATAGGAGGCCCTCGCTTTACATCGGTGAGCTCTTCTGCTAGTCGACTGGACCTACCATTCTTCTTTAGGGGCTATCATATTTTCCTTTGCCATAGGATCGCCGGCTACTTGGCTTTGGCTGGAAGGGTCATTGTCATCCACACCAATACTAGCTGCCATTGAGGGGTGGATAGCTTCCTGACCCAAGAGAGAACTACCATCACAATCTGTCAGGCCTTCACGTGTAGTGACTGGCTGAGCAACAACCAGGTTAGCAAGGCTAGCAAGGGCAAGTGGGTTCTCCTTCGGCTTGCATCTATGGCCAAAGGTGCCATAACTTTGGCAAGAAATTGGCCTCCATTCATACTCCACGGCCACGGTTCGAGTTTCCCCGTTCAGGATGACTTCCACAGAATCACATTTATCATTGTTGGTCGAGAGCTCCACACAAACTCTAGCAAAAGAGATCATCCTCATCTGTTCGGTTCATTGGTCCACATATAAAGGTTTTCCAACAACATTGGCCAAAGCATTAATCCCAGGAGCTGACCACAATGCATATGGGATATTTTTCAGCCTCACCCACACCAGCACTAAGGTGTGGTTATCCTTCTTCAATTCCAAGAGAGGATGCCATTGTTGCAAGATCAATGGAACATGGGCAACCGTAAGGGGTCCAATGTCTAGGACCTTCCATCTGAAATCAGCATTTGGAATCCGGAAGAAGAAGAAGCCCTCGTTGTTGGCTATGACATCCACTAGCCGGTGGCCCCACACATGCTCGAGTGTTGCTTCAATTAGTTTGAACGGGAGTTTCTTTCCCACAAAGTAACCCACAACACATTCATACCACAATTGGTTAGTAGCTTCCGACACATACTCATTTAGTTGGACAAACAGTTTCTCATTGATTAGCATAGGAGGGACATAAGAGAGGTTATAGCCCTTCACAACAATTCTAGCTACATTCACCCAGGAGCGTCCTATAGGTGGTTTCAACCCATTCATTGGCTATGCAGAGGACTGAGGCCGAGTGGCCTGTGACTTGCTTCGGGGGGCCAACTGGCCATCCCTCGAGGCCTTAATCAAGGCCGTCTAGTCCTCACCTAGAGGCATTTCAACCATTTCCATTGATGGACCAGCAATTTGGGACTTGGACAGAGCAACTTAGCCATGCCTCCTATCGGCATCGGCCGAAGCCCCCTGTTTGCTCGATTCCTCTCGGCCTCGGGCCTTGGATCGAGAAGCCGCTGGTCGGCTCCTACTCCGTTGCCTACTACTTCTCGTATCATGAGGAGTTTTAGCTAACTCACTCCGTTTCTTAGCCCCATTACCCGAACCCACAAGCTCAGGAATAGAATCTGTAATAGGCACAGTAGAAACCGCGAAAACCCTATCCCAAATCTAACATTCATGGAGATTGGGGCATACCTAGGTAAAATGCTTCGGTAAGATGGAAGATCGGGGATAGAAGAGTAACTCCTCTAAAAATCAGCTAGATCCGAGTCCTCTAGCAACCGGAGTAGCTTCTGAAAACCGGCCAGTGAACAGTGCTTCGAGGAACTAGTCTAGAGAGAAAGTGAACAGTAACCTGAGAAACACTTGGGGCGGTGGTGAAAATTATCAACTCCTAATGTTTGTACCTTAAAATTTATAGTATGTTCATTAGTGCACTTCCGTAATTGTTAACTATACGGCTTGAAAGGCACAAAACATAGGAAAATTCTTTTGAGGAGAATCCAATGGAAAAATTATAATTCTTTGGCTCTCTTTTTTTACACGTTTAGTGTACTACAAAATAGGGATAGCTCTTAATGAGTGAGCTTGGGAGGGGATATAGGATTGATGGCTGCAACACAATTGTTCCACGTCTCATTGACCCTCCTATAGACATCAGATATTGTCCCCTTGATTCGGTTGAAGCTTGAGACAACCAACTCCACAAACTTGTTGTGGTAGTTCTTCCCTGCCTTCAAGAGCTCACCGCAACATTCATTGGATGGTGTAAAGGTGTTAGCAAGGACTATGAGTTGGTAGAAGCTAGACCCACAATGAAAGGTCATTCCCTTTGCGCAATCAGGGATCCTGTTTGTGGCAAAAGTAGCCTAAGGAAGTAAGGCAATGGTGACGGGACCAACAAAATCATGAGAGCGGACAAGTTGTGACGTCCTGAAATTCGACCATATTTTGGGATTTTATGAAACGGTGGTATTGATCAAATACCCAGTTGGAACAAATACTCTAAGCTAATCATTCATGGGATATTGGACTTTAGGGAAACACCATCAGGAAATGATATGCGTACGGCTCACAGTTTCAATCGAGAGCGAACCATTCAACCAGAAGGGCTCAAGCGAGAACAATGCCATCCTATATTAGAAGATTAGTGAATGGAAATAAATCAATTCGACAGAAGTATGAAGCTAGATTGTGGATGTTTCCGTATGACTTCGATACGAGCTACGAACAACGTTAAACTGACTCCTTTTTATCTTGTACTCGAGATAATAAATTGAACCCCTAGGATCACATGACAATTGAGGGTCATCCTTGGTTTGAGAAATTTCTTAAACGTGAATCGAAGAATTATTGATCATAGGTTAAACGTGAGGAAAAATCCTAAAGGGGCGTTTGATAGTCTAAATGTACTATGATCACAATTGATTCAATTTAGCCCCGAATTTTAATATGATTTCAAGTATCAACATTTCAGAGATGTCATGACTAAATATTTAAACATCGCATTATTTATTCTCGAGTTTTCCGAGGAGTTTTAAGGTGTCGGAAAAGAAAAAATTGGACCGAGAATTTGGGCCCATGAGTGGGTCAGCCCAAGATTGGCAGCCCAATAGGCCTTACGCCTATGAAGGCCAGCCCAAGGTGGGCCCAAGTTGGCCCAGTTCCCTTCCTCTTCTTAGCCCATGGGTCCTCTCTTCTAGAAGCTCTCTTTGGGCAGTCCCTATTGCTTTGTTTTTACTTGGTTGTCATTGGCTTTAGGGAGCAAGTTGGCTTGGCTTCTTGGACAAGTCTTGGTAGCCATTCTTTCTCCTCACTTCTCACTTGTAGTCGTCCCTCACCCTCAGCTCACTCTCTCTCTTTTCTCTTCCCTTTTTCCCTCATTTCCTTCACCTTTTTCCTTTGCCCCTTGCTAGTTGTTGTTGCCGCCGCCCCTGCTGCTATCTGTCGGAGTTGTTGCCATCATCTACCGTGTAGCTGTTGTCATTCGGAGTCTAGCTGCCACCTGTTCCGGCGCCGATAGCCGTTGTTGTGCCTTCCATGGAAAATAGCCTTCGGCGCTGTTTTGCCAGAAAATGATTGCCGTTCGTTGTCCATCGCTGTCCTTGAGCTAGCTTCGTGTGGCCCTTGCCCTCGTCGTCACTTAGGTGTCACCAGAATCTTAGAGCCTGTAAGTTGATTTCCTAATCCCTTAGTTAGGGGTTAATCTTGCTTTGGGAGTAGTTTAATTAGTCTAAGTGTGATTAGTGAATAATGAGCATGGATTATATGCTTTGATTATGCTTGAATGGGTTTAGGATAAGTTAATTATGACTTAAGTATGTTTAGTTATTAATTGATTGGGTTTATGATTGATTAACATTATTTTATTATACTAAGCTTGTTTAGGGTGGATGAAATTGGTTAATGAAGGATTAATCTTAGTTAATTATGATTAATTATTTATGGGAATAATTAATTATAATTATATTATTTTATAGTTATATTATTTTGTGGAAATTAATTAATTAATTAATAATTTCGAATATTAATAATTTTTTATTTATGAATATTAATTATCTTTGGGGAAAATAATTAATTATTATTATTTATTGGAAATTGATTTAATTGAGTAATTTTGTGGGAACAATTACTATGGTCTATTTTCTAAAGTCAATAGTATTTATATACTATGTTATTAAGTGACTTTGGTTTATTAAAGTAGGGTTTTTAAAAAATGGAATTATTTGGGTGGGACAATTACTTATGGGATTGCTAAATAATGATAAGTATTTTATGGAGATTATGTGATTTATCGGAATAATGAATTATTGTGTTATATACCTTTTCAAATGAGTATTTTCGAGGATAATCTTGGTTTATCCTTGGGTTGTGACGAATGAATATTGATGAGAATAATTGATTATTGTCAGTCGTGGAGACACGTGATCATTTATTATTGATTATTGAGGCAAGTAGTTGGATATTATTAGTAATTAAGTTACGTGAGTATTGTGACGTTCATGGACTGGAATTGATTGTCGTATTGCAACTTAAACTACTGCTAAATGGTTGTATCTAGAATAGTTGGGCTTTTGTTAGTTTGCGTGACCATTGGCTATTGTTGCATTGCATTACACGCATGTTAACTACAATGGCATGTCGCATGAGCACGAACCATGATTGCATCGACGATAGAGGAAAAAATGAGTGAATTCTTTGATGGTTGTGCTACATTGTCACATTAAAGGGAAAACCCGGCACTGTTGAAAGACCGCCAATCCCTTGGGGTTGTGCCATGGTTGTTTGGTCGCCTGACAGTGGTTAGTTGTTGAGTTGCAATAGAGGCTAGACCAATGCTTATTCAAGAATGCCGTCTGAGGGGAGGCCCATGACATAGCTATGCCCATAGGGGGGACGATGCCTGGTTTTGGACTAGTAGACCGCCAATCATAAGGTTGTACTGTGGCTTAGGGGGTCATAATAATCGGAGCACATGTGGGTACTGAGGCATGAGAAAGTTCTGTGAAGTGCTCTGATTATGTGCATGTCTTGTGATATTGTCATGGCTTAAATGGTAATCTTCAAAAGGGTACGTGTGCCAAGACAAGGTAAGATTGCTTGTGGTTGTGTCTAATGACTAAATTACATCATGCTGGCATTTCTTTGATACGTTGATAGATAAGGCAAGGCTAGGGTTGCTTTACAATTGATCTGTCATTGGTAGTAGGTTGTATGATTATATTACCCTCAAGGCGAGTGGAGTTCCTAAATGAGGCTTAGGATTTTGACTTACTGAATTTATCTCACTCCATCATGGTTAATATTTTCAAGACCTTAGTATGACACCTTACCCGGTAAGGTTCGGTGTTCCAATCGACATGAGCACCTTTGTCACTATGTGGCTCGTCCTAGGCCGCAATTTTGTATATGAGCATCACCTAACGGCAATTTCGATTGATGAGTGAGAGAAGGATCATTACGTGCCGCACGTCTTCAATGCTTGGTACGTCAAGCTGGGGGATATGGTGTATGGTCCCTTGAAAGGTTACGATTGGCTTGCACTGCCCATGGGGCCGACCGATGAGATATGAGATCCGATAGACCTTAATCTCTTGATGGCGCGATCATAGACCCTTCTACGAGCAAGTTTGACCCTTCTGAGACCAGTAATTAGACATCTATAGTCTAGTCTCTTTTTGACTAACCCTCTTCTCCTTTTTGTTGTGATAGGTGTCATGCCTTGAACCCCAAGCACACAATAATCCCTTCCCTCAGTTAATTGAAAGTGACGTCCCAGAACTTGTCAACGACCATTCATTTCATTCTTTCATTATGCACAAGCAGAAGACAAACCATCCTTAGTCCAAACAAACAATCAAACATGGATAAAGGGATGGACAACAATATAACATCAGCTACTCATTTATACATTCTTATTGGATTAACCATTAGAGGATCATTTCTAATTTACAAGCCCAACGAAGGGGCTGATTCATCCACTACGCTAGACCAAAAAGAAACTAGGCTCTGCTAATCCATTTATACAAAATGAACCATTGGGTTTAGCTCCACTAGCACTCAGACTTATCAGACTCAGGCTCCATTGGGTCGTAGTCGGAGGCATTCGGATCGATCACCGGTGAAGCAAGAGTAGGATTCTCCACTGCGCCATTAGGAGGGTCCAGCTCAACGGGATCCTAATTGATGTCCTCGGGGCCCCTGCTAGGTGGCTCGTCAAAATCTCGTAGAGGGACCGATCAGCATATCGTTTTCCCCGATGTACCATGCTAGGAACCGATGGGTTATTTATTGCCCCGGTCTCTTGTCCACCCATATAGTGGAGAGATACTTCTCATACAAATGCACCCGACCCGAGAAATGGTGGTGCGTCATGACGGTCTTCCAATCCTTTAGGATCCCGAATCGCACCGGCAGGTGCGCCATTCTAAGGGCCTGAAAATGGTTATACAATAACTAGTGAGATTCTGTTCTTAATTAAATTAATTTTGAACAACTCATGAAAAAAAAAGGTTAAATAATCTATAGGTCTCATTAATGAGAAGGAGCCTAGTTATATGAACAAAATTTAACAAGTCTTGTTTCCCCCCTATATAACTAGACCAAATTTGGCTATGGTTTTCCGCATTAATTGAGCTTTCTCATTAGCTAATTACCCTTTAACAAGTTTCAAGTTTTACTAGACTCATTTATTGATTATCTAACCTTTTGACTAGATATTTGGGCGGGACATTTTTTTTTCCTTTATTAAAGAACTATTAAAACTTGTGATAGTTAATTGGTTTCATTAATGAAGAGGAGTGAAGTTAATAATAATAATAACAATATTGTTGATGATGATGATGATGATGATGGTCGTTATCATCATCATCATCTCCCGGCCAAGCAACATACATTCATTTCGTCCGGGCTTATTAAATTAAACCCACTCGTGCATAATAAGATGGTTTGAGCTATTAAGAACTCATTTTACATAAGATGTTTGGCCCTACATATTTCTCAATTCTTCATTTTAATAAAACCTCAATAAATATTCAAAAGTCAAGTTTACATAGCGTATTACTAGCAAAAGTGCACACGCATTATCGCGTGAACAAATAATTAACATATATAATACTGTAAATATGATCAATCCAATATTAAGCCTTAAGAAGCACCAAATATAGGAAATTTTTTTGAGGAGAACCCAATAGACAAATTATAATTCTTTCATCTCCTTTATTTTACACTTTTGGTGTACTACAAACTAGCAATAGCTCTCAATGAGCGGGCTCAGGAGGGGATATAGGACCGATAGCGGAGCAATTGTTCCATGTCTCATTGCTCCTCTTGTAGACATCAGATATGGTCCCCTTGACCGGCTTGTGGGTCGAGAGGCTCAACTCTACAAATTGGATGTGGCAGTTCTTCCCTGCCTTTACAAGCTCGTGACAACATTCACCGGTGGGTGTAGAGATGTTGGCAAACACTATGAATTGAAAGAATTGAAACCCACAATCGGAAGTCATTCCCTTTGCGCAATCGGGATTTTTGCCTATGGCGAAGGTAGCCCTAGGAAGCAATGCCACATTGACTACCAACAAGATCATGAGAGTAGACAAGTTCTTGAAGGTCGCCATGATGGTCTTTTGGGGATGGAAAGGTTAGAAAATTGTCTGAGATTGTTAATTGTTTGATGATGTAGTCAATCTAAAGATGAGAACTTATATAGGTTGAGAGAAGTAGTGCATTAATGGAATGGATTCTTCAGTTATGGTACAGAAATTTAGGTAGGAAACATCTTCAGTTATTTCTCTTGCAATAAATTATTCTCAGGTTAACTGTTCTATACAAGGATGCGCCTTGTCATCTTGCTATATTTGCAATTCAATCATTGGCCATAAGAGCAATTAGTTGTTTAGTAGAAGAGAGTTAGCTTGAAATGAATTAAGACTCATTTCCTATCTGATTTCCAATCCCATGTTTGGTATATAATAGGAAATTGTCATGTGCCTGCGTGGGTTTAAAATAATTTATGAAATTAAATTTGCTTAGAACTTTCAACATATATAATTTCCTTAAAATGGCCACAATTAAGGGGAAAGATTCCTCAGCTCCATTGATGAAAAATTAGGCAACGTTCTGTCAAAAGAAGTAAAAGAACGTGATGATCTCCTTCTTTGACAAAAGAAATGGACAACTGCGTTATTTGTGGTAAATAGATTTTATTTTTCCTATGTTTATGATGTAGAAATTCTCTACATAAACAACTAATTAATCAAGGAATAATTAGATCCATATATAAATGTAAAACACCAAAATCGATACACATAGAGGAATTAAAACGTACCTGTTTGAGCCATAGTCTCGCTTGATGAAAAACAGATCAAACTGACGGTGTCGGTGAAGATAAATTCCAAAATTAATTTGAAAGTTATCTGTAATTCCAAACTTACATGAAGATAAATTCCAAAATTAAAAGATAGTGATGTATGCTTCAAAAAGATTTTTCTACTCAAAGGGGATAAATTTTGAAAGTTATGTGTAATTCCCCTCTATATTGATATATTAGAGATGATTGATGGAGATGTTTGACTCAAAATTTTTATCTACCCAAAGGGGATAAACTTTGAGAGTTATAAGTGATTTCCCTTTGTGTTAAGATAATGGGGATATATAATTTAAAGGATTTGTCTGTTCAAAGGGGATGGATTTTCATGTAGAAATTCTCTACATAAATAACTAATTAATAAAAAACAACCAGATCCATATATGAATGTAAAACACCAAAATCGATACGCATAGCGGAATTAAAACGTACCTGTTTGAGCCATAGTCTTGCTTGATGAAAAACAGATCAAACTGACGGTGTCAGTGATTTATCGGAATGCTAGATCTTCCTCTCTATGACCTATTTCGATATAGCATCTTTAATGGGATTCAGCAACTGATAGGTATAATCTACCCTTTTATAGGCTAGAGAGGGGACCTAGCAAGCCCTAATCAATAGCGTGTTAACTGGACCCCTCCCATTATGGGCTTCAGTTAAACACAATTGCCTACACTTTGCTGCTCAACTAGGCTCGTTATTAATAGATGCCAAAACCCAATTCAATAAGATCACTTAAGGATTTAACATATATTGGAATATCCATTAACCCGATTATTTAAAATAGAAAATTGATTAATTAATGTAAGCCCATTATAGGAAATTTCCAATATATGACCCTGAAAGGTTAATATGTACACTTAATGTGATTAATCTCTAGCAATATAAAGAAATACAAAATTGAGTGGAGTGACGTCACAAGAATTGATGTATATCTTTATTTGACGTGGGTAACTCGTGAGCAATGTTTCTCTAGCGTCACTCTTGAATCCCATCAACGACAAATCCCGAGGAGGGGAAACTTATAAGAAGCATGCGCCTCGTAGGGGACGGGCATTTCCAAAATAGTAGAGTGACCGTCGATGCTATTTTGCGGTTGGATCGTTCGCAATCAATACACGGCACAATTCGATTCAGCATGGCCTCGGTCAAGCCTCGGATTGTCCAAGATTTTCAGGTTTGTGGCCTAGATTAAGGGTTAATACCAAATTTAAAAGTTTGCTTAATGGGATGATGTTGATGGATAGAGCTTGTAGCGCTCTCAATTGGCCAAATTGACAATTCTTATGGGCAAAAATTGCTGAAACTCAACGATCCCACAAATTGCACAGAATGTAGTATGCTCACCACAAAAGAAGGGAGGACTAGGCCTACTCAATCTAAAAGTCTAAAATAAAGTATTGATGGATCCCATGCTTTGAAGCCTCATCAATCTTCCATGCTCATTTCTGTGGAGTACTTGGGTTCACCATATTAAATGCAGAAGTACCTCCCATCATGCAACTTGACATAAAGGGTAGTATGGCTTGGAGTAGGCGATATATTCTCAAGCTAAGACTTGCTTTAACACCCATTATCTCTAGCCAAATTTAATGTTGCAAAGAGATATACAAGGAGTTCAAACAAGAGGGACCGGCCGTGGACTGGTATCAATTGCTTTGGACCAACGATATTAGCAAGTATGATTTTATTGGTTGGCTTGTTTGTAGAGATAGACAACCAACAACAATAGCCATATCACATCATTGTCTTTAGTAGATACTAAGTGTTACTTTTGTATAAATTGTACAGAAGCTAGAAACCGCTTTTTTTTTAGTGCACCTGGACAGGTAGTGTATGTTGTATTATTTTGGCATAAAATGGAATTTGGCGTTACGTACGAAGTTAGAACTTAAAATTTCAATAGATAATCAAGGCCACCAAGGTAAAAAACTTGGAAGTGAGATTCCTCAAGCTGTCTTTCTTAGCAACAGTCTATTGCATTTGGATGGAATGAAACCACAAATTGTTTCAAAACACATTGATTGAGGCTCATCTTTTGTTGGCTAGGATTTGAAAGGTTGTAAGAGGTAAGACGTCACTCTATCAAAAGTGCAGGCCTTCTCAGACAAATGTTTTATTAGCTACTATATAGAGGCTTCTTTTCTCCATCTTTTCGCATAATTAGTCTTTTTGAAATGTTAGGAATTCTCCTAAGCTTTTGTACCTCATCTAATTAATGATATCCACATATTTAAACTAAAAAAGAAAAAAAAAAGATATCATGGACAGTTCGCCTTTATCTCTTTGAAGTACAAGAGTGCCTTTTCACTAAGCTAAGCTCTAGGGCTGCTCTAAAGGCACACTTCATATACTTAATATATATTTATATGTAGTCTAACTAATTGAACCGGTTACCCGCCGACCTTAAGCGTCCATCTTTAAGAAAATTTACCGTAGCTTTAAAGCATATATAACAAAATACACAAGTTACACCACTCCACAATGCAGTCTTACGGTACGATAATAGATATACTAGACAAATGCTAAGATAGCTAAGTGAGCACCCAATCAAAAATAAAATCTGTGGATTGGTTCGGATTATAAATGGATCGACTCAAACTAACCAATTAAATCCGTTCTAACTCATTTATTTGCAATGCAACAAGATTCACTTTTAGCATTTCTTCTCTTTATATTGTTGCCTTTGAAAAATGGATAGCTCTATAGACTGGCTTGTCGAGTTAACAATGGAGCTCAGGGGTAGGGTTATGGTTAAAGACAAACTGATAAAGAATCTGTTGAGACTTTTTTATGCATATGCCACGGAAGAGCACGCGAGAGCCAAGCTTGACGCACGGATACAGAATAGCAGAGGAATCGGACAATAACAAAATTGAAAAGCAACAACACATAGATAGCACAGAATAAACCCTAGCATTTTATCCATCCTCACTGTTGCGACTTATTAAGAGCGCTATCTCGGCGGACCCTGCCTATTTTAGCAAGAAGAATGTGTTCTAACAAACCTAAAATTAGCAAATTCAAAGAAAAATGGGAGATCCAAGTGCAGCAAAACTTCTCTGGCTGTGACCGATAAGGCCATCAAATGTCATTAAATCATACAAGTCTACCCAAATTTGGTTGGCGCAGCATTTGTGGAGACCAAGAGATTTTGTGGGACCACGACCAATTGTTCTAAAAATTTAAATAGTTAGACGAAGATGTGATTTATTATTTAAATATTCTAACTTCTCCCTCATATTTGGTCTGGTCTTTTGTCAAATATTAAGCGTGGAAATTTAATTGGGGAGGTAAATGGAGCCTGCAAAAATTTGAACTCAAGACCTCTAACTTTGATATTATATTAGGCTTAAGCTTTAAGAACAGTTAGTAGCGGTTCCGCCAAAATCTTACATGGTATGAGAACTGGAGATTATGAGTTTGAATCTTTCCAAGCTCTATTTGTCTCACATTCCACACTCAGTATTAGACAAAAGATCAGACAAAGCGTAAATAGAAGTGATAAAATATTTAAATAATAAACCATATATTCATCTAACGGTTTAAGTTTTTAGGACAGTGGTGATGATCCCACCAAATCTCACAAAGACAAGAACATCAACCACTCATTCAAACATTCTCGAGCACCATCTAGGCACAAGGAATTGCACCCGCATGATGAATTTCACTGAACAAATCGCACGGACCTCGTTGCTGTGGGGAAACCTCTATGCATGAAACGACTTGAGAGGTGTGAAATTACCCGCGTAGGTCCCGAGCCCTAAAACAATCACCCACCTACAAGATCACACCATGGAAAATTCTTCCAAAATCAGCAGTACCCAATACGATATCAGGCCCTAACGACTAAATATCGAGAGACGACTGATCGGAAAACAGAGTCACGACCAGCAAAGGCGAGGGCGTCACTGAAAAGATTTAGAGGCTCTGTAGGCAGTACGGGTTAAGGCGCGACTCCGCTGGTTGCAACAGAGCAAACTAGAGACTCGAACTTGTTTGGACACTCACCAGAGCTATTTGGTGCTGCTGGGAATTCGACTAAAAATGTGCAGGACTCACCGTACTCATCTGGACGAGTGGTTGGTGAAGCTGGATATTCATAGTTGTTGTCGGAAAACATCGTGAAGGGGACTCGACGAGGGTAACAGACTCGGTGGCAGTGATGGTCACTTGAAGCTACTGTCGTCTGCTGGTCTGAGTCATCAAAGCAGCAATGAAGCTCGCCATGTTCCAGGCTACGCTGGTCTCAACGGGTTCGAGCCGAAGTAGGGACAACGTGAAGATGGAGCACCCGTATCACTGGATCAAGGACGGGCACAAATGATTTTCTTCAGTCTCCTCTCTCCCCGGTATTGCTCACCATTTACGGGGAGAGAGTTAGTCCTTGTTGATGAATTAGTCCTCTTGGATTTCTCTTGTTGATTAGGTTCTGCCTGTTTTGCGAAAATTGGATTTTTGAAAAAGATTTTTCTAAAAATAATTATTTGTATCATTTAATATACAGCAGAATGGTCATGCCTTATTCACTCTCTCGCGAATTACTTTTACCGCTGCTCTTTTCATGAAAGTACATATGTTGAAAGGTTTTAAGCAAATTTAATTTTATAAATTATTTTAAACCCACGTGGGCATGTGACTAGCTTTCTTATATCTACCAAACTTGGGAATGAAAATCGGAACATAAATGAGTATTTTCATTCCAGGCTAATTCCCTTCAACCAAACAACACATTACTAACTTTTTATGGCAAATGATTGAACCACGGACAATGTGAGATGGCAAGGCCCTCAATTCTTGTATTGAGAAGAATTTATTACAAGAGAAATAATTATAAATGTTTCCTACATAAATTTGTGAATCATAACTGATGAGTCCATTTCATTAATGCACTACTTCACTCAAGCTACATAAGTTCTCGTCTCTGGATTGACTGCACCATCAAACAATCAACAATCTTAGACAATTTTCTCACCCTTCCGCCCCAAAAGACCATCATGGCAATGCTCAAGAACTTGTCTGCTCTCATGATCTTGTTGGTTGTCGCCGTTGCATTGCTTCCTAGGGCTACCTTTGCCACATATGGAATCCCTGATTGCACAAAGTGAATGACCTATGATTGCGCGTCTGGATTATACCAAATCATAGTCCTTTCTCACACCTTTACACCAACCAATGAATGCTGCGGTAAGCTCTTGAAGGCGGGGAAGAACTGCCACAACAAGTTCATGGAGTTAGTTGTCTCAAGCCCCAAGTAAATAAGGGGGAATTTATCTGATGTCTATAGGAGGGGCAATGAGATGTGGAACAACTGCGATGCGGCTATCAGTCCTATATCCCCTCCCGAGCCCGCACATTGAGAGCTATTCCTATTATACAGTACACTAAACATGTAAAATAAAAGAGACAAAAGAATTATAATTTTTTTATTGGACTCTCCTCAAAGAATTTTCCCATATTTTGTGCCTTTTAAGCCTTATAGTTAACTATGACGGAAGCGCAATCATGGATGAATCATATTGTTTGTGTTAAAAGTTAATTATTTGTTCTCGCGAAAATGCGTGGGCACTTTTGCTAGCAATACACTTTGTAAAGTTGACTTTTGAAGATTCAATGAGATTTTATTAGAATCGAGAATTGAGAAATATGGAGGCCCGACATCTTATGTGAATTGAGTTCGTAATAGGTCGAACCATGTTATTATACAAGCGTGGGTTATTTTAATCAGCCCAAACGAAACGAGTGTATGTTGCTTGTCGGCAAGATAATGATGATTGTTATTATTATCATATCTTGGCTCCTTTTCATTAATGAAAAATGTTAATTAATTTAATCACAAGTTCATAAATAAATGAGTTCATTAAATCTGGAAAACCAAAAGCCAAATCTGGTTAAGGATAATTAGCTAATGAATAAACTTAGTTAATCTGGAAAACCAAAGCCAAATTTGGTTTAGTGATGTACCGGGAAAACACAAGATTTGTTAGAACTTTAATTAAATATAAAGTCGGTAAACTTTGGTCCTTCTCATTAATGGAGACCTACTAATTATTTAACTTTTTTTCCACGAGTTGTTAACAAATTATTTAATGAATCACACTGAAATATCTGGTTTAAGGTTAACTAATCAATAAATGAGTTCATCAAATCTGGAAAACCAAAACCAAACAATATGGTCAAAGGTTAATTAATTATAAATAAGCAGAATGACTCTGGAAAACCAAAGCCAAATTTTGTTGAGTGATATGCAGGGGAAAAAAAGGAATTAAAGGGCACTATGGTCTGGACCTATCTAAAGGGATAGACCATATATGATGGATTGAGTTATTATATGGGTTAGTTATATTCAATAAATGGGTTATAAATTAGTTTAGAATGGTAAAACCCAAAGTTCACAACTTGTTTAGACCCAATTCATATTTAATAACTCTTTGTTCACTCTTGCTCGATCTCATGCTCACTCCATGCTCTCACATTAGTATGGGTATAAGTTTTCCTAAATTGGGTTAAAGATGAAAATGTTTTAGGAATATGGAGGGGGGTCAGATATTGGTTGGGTTTAGGTTGGGTTGTAGATTTGTATTGTATAGAAATAAGTTAACTGAGATAATTTCAGAGTCTGACCATTCTCAACTTGATGTAACATGACGCATCCATTTCACAAGTCTACTATGGCCTTACTTGTGGTCCCATATGGGATCAGAGGGGACAATGACTTACAAACAAACACCAACTCATATTAAATTTTCATCATTTTGAATGTTGGAATCAACAATGTAAATGAAGAAACTACAGAAATAAACCCTAGTGATAAGGGGTTTGAATCTTTACCTTCTCGGGGTTGGGGTGGAGATGAATTAATTTCGAAAGTGAATTTTGACTCATGTGCCTTATAAGTAAGCAAGGCAAAAGTTTGAGCTTGTTAGAATACGAGTAAAATAGGATCGACTAAAAAAAAAGTGTAAATAAAAAAAAATCCAACGGGATCTTACCATCCTTAATTTAAAGTTGTACTCATTTATAACTATTTATTTTCTTCTTAATTATCATAGGAATGATGGACAAGGCGGCATGCGGAAAACTTTTTGTGTAGCGGTGGTGTATGTTATGAAAATGGGCAAGGCATTTGTTCTTACGAGGTTGATCCATGTCGATACAAGGAGCGGTGGGTTAATGGGCCTGCTTGACTTGAGTCGATTATTGTAGGGTCATATCGAAAATATGTACTAATTTGTTCGAGGAAAAGGACATCCTACCACTGCATAAATGACGGTTGGTTTCTGCCTGTTTTTTTCTTTTCCGAGAACAAGGACGAGCCTTGCTTGTTTTTGCCTTTCCCTTTGGCAATCCTTTCTAAAAGGAAAAAGGAAGAAGTGTAAAAAAAAAATCATAAACATTTTTATATCGATGTCAATTTAGTTATAAACCTTTAATTGATGTTAATTTAATCCTAAAGTTTTTGACTTGGTGCCAATTTAGTCATATAACTTTGAATGTAGCACTAATTTGATCTTTTCAATTAATTTTGGCCCGATTTTGCTTACATAGATGCCGGCGGTTGATATGGCATAGCCAGCGCTGACGTGGACAGCTTTAATAATATTTAAATTTTTTCTGAATTATTTATTTTTTCCTTTTATTTTATTTTCTTTCCTTTTTCCTTTTATTTTTTTTTTTTTATTTTATTTTTTTCCCTGTTCTCCTCCTTCCTCCAACTGCTCAGCAATTGGGCAACTTGCTAGAGACGAGGGCCAGCAAGGTCGACCTTGACCTCACCGGCTTTCAGCGCCCTTGCCGAATCTAGTGAGGCCGAGCCTCACCAATGGCTAGCAAGACTTCACCAGATTTGACGAGGGCAAACCTCTACTCGTTCGGCGCGAGGTGGGTGGTGGTTCTCCCTAGGCATGTTGGAGGCCAAGCAGCATCTACATCAGCAAAATCTAGCCAAAATTAGTTGGAATAACCAAATTGGCACTAGATTAAAAGTTTTAGAACTAAATTGGCACCAAATTAAAAAGTTTATAACTAAATTGGCACCATTAAAACTTTAAGACAAAATTGTCACCAAGTCAAAAGATTTATGACTAAATTGGCACTAATGTAAAAGGTTTATGACTTTTCTGACACTTTTCCTGAAGAACAAACCATGATCATAACACAGGTTTTCCTCAATAAGGTTAAAAATAGAAAGAAAGAAAAGAGAAAAATAAAATATGCCACCATAGTCATTGATTGAGTGATTTAAGATTTGATTTGTATGACAAAAGTCACATGCTCGAATCTCTAGCATATTCTCGATCTCAAAATCTCTTAAGGCTATATTTAGTAGTCCAAATTTGACTTTGGATTAAAATAGAATAAGATCCTCCAAACATCCTTACATTGTAAAAATATCCAATTTTATATTTGGAGCAACTTAAGATAATATTTAAAACTTCCGGAGTTGCCCTCATGTCTACCTTTTCCACCCTTCTCACATGAGAATGGGGTGGGGAATTCAATTCCCCACCTCCTCAATAGGATTGGGATTAGAGACATTTAATTTCAGGTGTAGAGTTTGACTCCCATGCTTTGCAAATGCATGACAAAAGTTTAACAGTAAGTTGAAATTTAAAGTAGTACAAATGAAAAAATAGTATTTCAAATTATTGAAAATCTATTAAAAAAATTTACAATTTGCAACTTAAAATAGATTTGAATTTAAAAAAAAAAGATTTGAAAATCTTTGAAAATTGCTATCGTTTGAGAATGTTTGAAAATCCCCATCTTCGATTCGCTCCTCCTATATGAGACTCAAACCCTTCTTACCACGAATCTGGGAAGTCGACCTTGGGAGTTGAGAGCTCCTCTTATATGAGACTCAAACCCTTCTTACCACGAATCTGGGAAGTCGACCTTGGGAGCATGACAGCTCTCAACTGGCACGACTTCACTTGATTCTAGGACGGCCTTGTGAACTATATAGGAGGCACTTCTTCCACAATGATCTATGCAAAACTAATGCGACATCATCTTTAGACCCCTCTTCACCCTCACTTGTCAAAACACAATCGCCGGCCAGCGGTGACGGTCGATGTGTTTGAAAGTGATGATAATTGACTATCTTGGTGGTGATCCTTAAGCCATGCCAGCAAAGCAATATTTGATATGACATTCCATCATTTCGTTAAAGTTGTTGAGTTATTTTTCAAATTTAATATCCAACCTAAATTTATCACATCCCCTAGGTTGGACTAATCCGGCATTTTATCAAATGCATCTTGTTTATCTAGTTCGGAGAACGTCATCAAACAATAGATTAAGAATGGAGAAAAAAGCTTGGGAAACTTAAATGGAGTCTATGAGGGCAAACCATGTCTGGGACTTGGTTGATTTGCCATCCAATCGCAAAACTATTGGAAACAAATGGGTTTTCAAAATTAAGCGAAAGGCGGATGGATCCATTGAAAAGTACAAGGCTTGCCTTGTGGCGAAAAGTTATAATCAACAAGAGAGTATAGATTATGAGGAAACATTTTCACCAGTTGTAAGGTTTGCCTCTATACGCTTTATACTAGCCATTGTCGCACATTTGGACCTAGAATTACATCAAATGAATGTAAAGACAGCATTTATCAATGGAGAACTAGATGAAGAAATCTATATGAAACAACCGACGGGTTTCGAGGCTAAAGGTCAAGAGCAAAAAGTTTGCAAACTTAATCGCTCAATATATGGCCTTAAGCAATCATCTAGACAGTGGTATTTTCGTTTTCATCGAAACATTACTTCTTTTGGTTTCATGATGATCAAAGAAGATCACTGTGTGTATGTGAAAAGGTCCGATGATAAATTTGTAATTTTATTACTTTATGTAGATGATATTTTGTTGGCTGGGAATGACAAGGGTTTGGCTATAACCATAAAAGAATGGTTGTCCTCTAATTTTGAAATGAGAGACATGAGAGAAGCTGCTTATATATTGGGAGTTAAGATTGAAAGAAATCGATCGAAGAAACTCCTTGTTATGTCACAAGAATCTTATATAATGAAGGTTCTTGAACACTTCAATATGCAGCATTGTAATCTCATTGATACCCCTGTCATGCAAGGCGAAGGCCTAAGTACTAAAATGTGTCCTAAGACTCCAGAGGAAAAGAAAGGAATGGAAATTATTCCTTATGCAAGTGCGGTCGGAAGTTTGATGTATGCTATGATGTGTACTCAACCTGACATATGTCATGTTGTGGGGTTAGTGAGCCGATATCAATCAAATTATGGACAAGCACATTGGAAAGCAGTTAAGAGTATCCTGAGATACTTAAAATGCACAATGGACTATCGACTTTGTTATCAAGGGAATGATTTGCACTTATTAGGCTACTCTAATGCTGATTGGGGAGGAGACCTAGATGAGCGTAAGTCAACGTCTGGCTATGTGTTCTTGCTTAATGAAGGTGCAATTTCTTGGAATAGCAAGAAACAGACGTGCACAGCCTTATCTACAATGGAAGCAGAATTTATTGCAAGAAGCAATATGGCTAAAATGTTTCTTGGAAAATTTAGCCATTGTCACTGAGGCTACAAGACCAGTGACAATTCATTGTAATAGTTAAGCAGCCATTGCCTATGTGAAAGATCCCAAATATCATGGTAGAACAAAGCACATTGACATAAAGAATAATTTTATTAGAGATATAATAACGCAGAAGGAAGTGGTTCTACAATATGTTTCAACTAACAAGATGGTTGTTGATCCATTCATGAAGGCTGTTCCTAGAGATGTGCTCTTAACCCATAGGTTGTGTCTAGGGTTACGTAGAATGTGATATGTAATATTGTTGAGAATCATTGGATTTTGACTATATGGATTTATGTATTGTACTTGTTTATTTTCTTTCAATGAATTGGTGTTTCATTATCAAGTATAAATTCATTATGAGACTAGCACATACGCACATATATCATTGAAAGTTATGTCAATAGGCGTTGATTGGCTCATTCACACGAGCAATCACCTCAAGTGCTACAATTAGTATGTTGAGATGAGGCGTTATGTATTATAAATGCTAGAAGAGCAAGTTTAATACATAATATCATTTTATGTCGTCTTGATTGGAATCAAGATGAGGTATGTATTTTATTAATAATAAGACCGAACATGATAGTCCCACAATCATGTATGCCTAAAGGAAGTCGGATGCGAGTACTTAATTAGGCGCTGTGGAAAGCGAGCTAATATAGCACTCGAGCTAAACATAAGTATGTGAAAAGCATGTGACTATGTTTAGGCTAAAATTCGTATAATGGAAATGTTTAACAAATGACATACGCTCTTATAGAAAGAGAAATCCGCTATAGCATGTAATTCATACTAGATGTGCTTTATTACGACCGATAAAGGAGATGAGTAAAATAAATCCCTATTTACTCATCGTGTGAGTCCTTGAGGTAATTTATAACTTACCTCATATAGTGCCCTATGTTACTTCTGACTGTGTTCTTGAAATGATGGATCAATGTTGCTACTTTAGCATGTTACCGGTGGTCATGAGAAGATATGGCTTTATGGGACGTGTCTAGGAAAGCAGTTGCTCTGGAATAGAGAGACATGAGTGCGAAGGAAGACTATTGTTGATTTACATCTATCACGTGTATTTACTAGTCAACCAATTATATCACATTTTTGTGGTTTTAAATATAATTGTAAATACATGGTGTTTTGAGAATATTCAAATATAACCTTTAAGGGATAGGTATACTTAGATTGATGTATCAAAATATGTCTGAGGCACTGTGAGACATCGATTGTTTATTTTATTTTTGGGGTTGTAGCCATTATGTTATCCCTAACAGGTGCATAATTAGAGCTGAATAATTTATCATCTCATTTGGACTCAAATCCGAACTACCAAACACAACCTAATAAATCTATGAAGGTTTGGGTGTGTCGCCAATTTTTAGTTTCGCATTTACATTGCCTCGTGTGATGTCCTGAATTTGACCCATTTCAATATATATATAATTGTTATTTTATCAATGTATTGTTAGTTACATTTAATTTAAAATGGCCACTCATAAAATACTAACCAAATGGGAAAAATTATTAAGGATTCGAGTATACATGACTAGAGAACTTGACCATAGACTGATGATTCAACCATAAGAATTGACGAGGGACGATCTTATGCTAATATAGGTAGATTGAGGAATGATTATAGTTTGATTCACCAAAGGAATATAATTGGATCACAAGTGACCCCGTATTACCATTATATGAATTATGAACAACCCTAAATCGGTTCCTAATGATTGTATACCTTAAAACAAATGATCAATTCCTCGCAATTACATGACAACCGAGGTAATGCATGAGTCGAGGAGACTTAAATGTGGATTGATATTATTTCAACCATGAGTCAAATATGCATAACTTCTAAAACCCACTCATTAGTTTAAAATATACTAAAGTTGCAGTTGATTGAATTTAACCACCAAATTTTAACTCAAATTCAAGTATCGAACTTTCAAAGACATCAAGACTAAAATGTTAGACATCGCCTTATTAATCCCTAAATTTATAGTACACACGGAAACGTTAGAAAATGGATTAATGGATTGAAGAAATTAAGTCCACGAGGAAGTGGGCCAAGCAAGGGCCCATTAGGCCCCACGCCCAAGGTAGGCTGCCACAAGGGCCAAACAAGACCAAAGTGGGCCCAATTAGGTCCACCAAGCTCAAATCAATTTCCAAGCCTATTTCCAAACCCAATTCCAATTCTAGCCCATTTTGAACTTGTCAATTTTGTGAGCCTATTACTACTCATTGACCTCGATTTCTAGGCCCACTTCTTGATTTCTAACCCAAGGGCAATTTGGGAAATTTGTGCCCGAAAAGAGGAAATGACCAAAATGCCCTTCTTGCAATAAATGAAAGAGGACAAAAGAGAGAAAAAACCAAGGAAATTATATTAATACTTTTTTTCTCTCTCCTCCTCCCTTTTTCCCCACCCCCTAGTCCTCCCAACAACTCTCTCTCTCCCTCCCTCCTCACTCAGCCATTTCCTCACCGGCCACTTCCCCTCATTCTTTCCCTCTTATTATTCCTCATTCCTCCTTGTGTTACTTGTTGCCGCATGCCAAAATCACCACCACCACCACACCACCACACCACCGTGCGCCAGAGTGTCACCATGCTGCCTTCTCGTCCACCCATCCATAAGCCTCGCCCTGCCATCGCTATCTCTCTCTCCCTCTGGGTCTTTCTCACCGAAACCACCCCATTAAGACCCATTTTTCGCACGGCCACCCCTCGCCATTCTGGATGTAGCTACATGTAGCCCTCACCGCTGCCGTTGTTCCTATGTCGTCGGAATTGTCGCCGGGTAGGTCAATGCTCTAATCCCCGCGATTAGTTCGTTAAACCTACTTAGGGATAGTTTAGATTTTAGTTAAATTAGATTAGGTGGTTAGTTAGGGTTAACTATGGATAATATGTGATTAGTTAGGGTTAACTATAGTTAATGTGTGGTTACTTTGGTTAATTATGGTTAATAGGTAGTTAGTTAGGGGTTAACGTTAATTAATTTCACTAATCCTACTTAGTGTTAATTAACCGTGGTTAACTATTATAAGTGGCGATTAATTAGTTAATCCTAATTAGTAATAGTTTAATTATAATTTTTGGCAATAATTAATTACAATTAATCTTGTTTTATATTAATTATTTATTTTGGGTAATAATTAATTATATTTAATTATTAATTATTTTTTGTCACGCCTCGACCCTCGAGCTCACAACTACCCGTATTTACTTTGGTCAAATAAATGCGACGTCTTAAAACGTGTCGCCGACTATTTTTTTTTTTTATCTTGTGATTATACACATATGGAAACAAATCAACAAAACACTCAGTCAATAAACAACAAAGATAGTAGAAAGACCAATAACAACATCAATGCCATTTTTATTTATTTTTGTACTGATTAACCCTACGAATTTTATACCCAAACCCCTCAGTCGAGTGACTTCTTCAATATTTAACCAAAGGTACTAGGCAAGATTAATCTACTTCCTTCAACTATCAGGCACACAATCCTACTACCTTCAATGACATGCTCTTTCACTACTATATCCATGGCGATAGGGATGCCATAGCTACGGACTAGAAAAAAATGGTTAACAACAACTAGTGAGATATAAATCTCAATGAGTTATAGTCCTAAGCCTCGGTTAAGATATCAACTTGCCTCGGGGTTCCTAATAGGTATATTCCTCATAATTACGGTAGATCAATTGCAAAGCGACCCTCCATTTGCCTTAATTAAAAACGTGATCTACCTAGTAAACCCCGCCATGAACAATCAATAATTAATCGACTCACAAACTACCTTACCTTGCCATTGCCATACCCTATACGATATAAATGTTAATGCATGCCACAAACAATGCAATAAGCATTCTCATCACCGCAATAATCAATCATAGTTGAATCGATTGGCAAGCAACCTTATCTTGCTATAGTCATACCCTACACAGTATCAATTCATGCATGTCATGGTTAATGCAAACAGGCACATGCATAATCGGAACATATAATCATATATTTTCCATGCCTCCTTGCATTCACACATATTCCAATTATTATGCCCTCACAAGGGCTACAACCAAACTCCCACCGGTGTCTTCTAGCTTAGCTAGGTATCATCCCACACTATTAGGCATGGAAACATCTGGAACTCCCACCCAAACGGTATTCTCAAATGAGCATAAGCTTAGCCTCTATCGTGACCCGCATCTAGACTACCGCTGGGTATTCCGATAAATCGGACTTCGTCTCCCAAACTCCCACTGGCATAACGGGTTACTTTTTATGACCATAGAAGCACCCCACATCATTAAATTTCAATTCATTTCCATGCATTAACCAATGCAAACATGGTATGTGCTCAACTTAATAAATAATTGCATATTTTTCACGTAAAAATGTAAAAAAATATTCGTACGTTATCACATAATTATTGAAAACTCGTCAAACTTTGCATAACTTACGTTTTAGACATATTGGTCTCATTTAAATTGCCAAACTTGACATATACACTTAATACCTCAAGGTTTTCCCTTTATATGTCTATAAAAACCTTTATAAAAATTTTCCATTGTGGGTTTTACATGAGATAAATATTTTTCAAAGCAAAGCAGACATCAAGATAGCCTATCAATTATTTCTCGATAACTTATAATCTACTTGGCGATAGCTTATTCTCAAATTTTCAATAGCTTATCACCCCTTGGTGATAGCTTATCATCAAACTCTTAATAGTTTATCACCCCATTCATGATAGATTATGGCTTAGTCCCTCAATAGCTTATCATCTTTTTAACAATAGTTTATCACTTTTTTTATTGCTTATTTTGACAACTTATCACCCCTTCTGATGGTTTATAGTGATAGCTTATCACCTAAATTATAGTTAATTAACCTTAACATAATTAATTGTAATTAATCGGGATTAATAAAAGTAATTAACCATAACCATGGTTGACTAAACTTAACCATATAAAAAACCATAGTTAATTAACTAACCGTAGTTAATTAACTAATCACCTATCAACCATGGTTACGTTATCTAACCATAGTTACTTTTTTTAACCAATTTTAATTATCCCAATTGCCTATAAACTATGGTTACTTTATCTAACCAAGGTTAATTAACTTAACCAACCTCCTAATCATGATTTACTAACAATCTAAAGTAATCATAAGCAAGTTAACGGACTAATCAATGGATTAGAACGTAAACTAACCAGGTGACCATTCTGATGACATGAGCATGACGATAGTAGTGAGGGCATCACACAACTACCATGGGCATGCCATGGAGGCGCTTGGCAAAAATGGGTCTTGGCGGTGCAGTTTCCAATTCAGTGAGATTGAGAGAGAGGTAAAGATGAGCGGATGGCAGGGTGGCTCACAGACGGCTTGGATGGTGAGTGGTGGTGGTCCAAATAGCAATGGCAAGGATGGCGGGTGGTGGTGCATGAGACAAAGAGGTGGCAACCGAGAAAAACAAGAAGAAAGAAGGAAAAAGGAGAGGAAAAGAGAGAGGGACTTAGGGGGAAGAGGGGTGCACGTTAAGGGGTGGGAGAAATGAGGAGAGAGAGTGAGAAAAAGATAAAGGAAAAGAGAGATATTTCTCTCTTCAAGCAACTTCATTTTCCAAAAATTTGCATCATCATTTTCTTGACTTTCCTTCCCTTTTGTCCTCTCCCATTTATTGTAAGTTTCTAGAAGGGGCAATTTAGTAATCTCTCAAAGTATAATATACTGTACTATATGCGTATACATGCTGGAATTTTATACGGGCTTGAATAAGATTGGTTTGGGCTCAAATTGTGGAGAAACAAGCTTGAAAGTGCGCTTGGGCTTGCTTGGGCCTATTGAGCTTGGTGGGCTTGCTTGGGCCCACTTGGCCAACCCACATTGCGCATGAAGCCCATTAGGTCTTTGATCGACCCGACTCCTTTTTCGGCTCCAATTCTTGACTTGTTAGTCCTTTTTCGATAATTTTCGGGTTTACCAATAAATTTGAGAATCAATGAGATGTTATTCAACATTTTAGTTTTGACATCCTTGAAAGCTCGATACCGAAATCGGATTAAAATACGTGGTTAAAATTGATCAATCGTGACTTTAGTACGACCTAATTATTCGGCAGCGTTTCGGGGTTGTTGCACATTTTAGCTATGGTTGATGGCTTTTTAATCCACAATTGTGCTTCTTTAAATCAAGGTGATCCTCGATTATCATGTAATCATGAAGGGTTGATTGCTCACCCTAAGTACAAAGACAAAAGGAAATCGGTTTAACATTGTTTGCACTTAGTATCAAAGTCGTGTGGAATCACCCACAATCCGACCTCGCACTTCTACCAAATCAATTTATTTTTGTTCGCTAGTTGGCCTGCAATAGCGTGGTATCATCCCAATTTGATCCTTATGGTCAATCGGCCTATCCCTGATTGAATTCACTAGTCGTATGTGTATCGATCTTTAATTGCATTTTCGAATAATTAGTTAACTCATGAAGAGCCATCTTAGAGTAAATATAACTAACAACATATTGATAAGTTAACCATTTTATATATCCTGAAATGGGTCAAAATTCAAGATGTCACATATATAATTAAATTGTTAGGCTATCGCGAGGGGCAATACATGCTACTCTATACTTGATTGTTGCATGAATGTTGTGTTAACTTTTTACATGTTTTATGTTAGTTGGATGCTTGCTTGCCTTTAAAAATAATTGCCCTAAGTGAAACTTTATTTTCCGATTTTCAAAGAATATTTTATGGACATATAAAGGGTAAACCTTGAGATGTCGGGTTTTTACAATTTAAGTAGGGCAAGAATATTTTAAAAGGACTGCATGCAAAGTTTGAATAGTTAAAAATAAGTGTGTAACCACGTGTAATTATTTTACTGCATTTTCATATGTGAAAATGCCAATTGTTTATATTGGGAGCACATACCACCTTTACATTGGCTAATAATTGAGAAATAAAAATGATTGTATGGCTTGAAGTGCTTGTGTGGTTACATTAAATGAATCCGTCACCCAACAGGAGTTTGGGGAGGAAGATGCCTAATTTATTAAATGCTTAGTGAGAGTCTGGATGCTGAGTAGTGGTTGAGACCAGACGGATGCTCTATATAGGAATGTTGTCTGTGGCAGGGGTTCCAAACAAAGCTATACCTAATAGAGTGTGACAATACTCGGTCATGCTAGAAGATTGCAAACCTTCGGGTTGTGCCATAGCCTAAAATGTCGTAATAATCAGAACACGCATGACTACATAGTGCATGATAAATTATGAGATGTGTTTTGATTATGAGTATGCTTGTTTGCTTATTCTAGTATGTATGAGTTTTTATTTTGTAGGGTATGTGCTAAGGCAAGATAAGCATGCCTTTGATTTAATGCAATGACTTGTAGAATTTATTATGGTGATTTTTGTCTAATCATGTTTATAGTTAAGGCAAAGCATGATTCACATTACTATCGATCTATCGTCAATAATAAACTGTATGATTAGGTATCCCTAAGACGAGTTGACTTCCTAACAGAGGTTTAGGTTGTTAACTCTATCTCACCCGTTGTTTAACCATTTTTAGGTTTATAGTATGGAGAATTGACAAGTGGTGCAATTCATAACCATGTTTGGAAGGAGTAGATTAACCCCGGCCCTGTTGGTTGCTTTAGTATGATAGGAAGTTCCCATTGTAAGGGCATGTACATGTAAACTTCCTAGGGTGAACTAGTAATTAAACCAAAGTTGTGCTTTGATGATGTAACCGTTATGGTTTTCCTGACTATCCCTATTATTGAGTTGACTAAGGATTTTTTATTGCTTCCACATGCATTTAATCGAAAGATAAAAAAGAATGGTCAGCGATGCGTTTTGAGATGTCGCATTTAAATGACCATAAGAGAATAGAGGTTGTTGCGTGTTTAAGGGTCGGACTATGACATCCTTGTCAAACTTCATATTAGAGCCGATTAGTACTTAAAATAATAATGTGCGATGGGTTTTGGAATAGTTAGTTAGAAAAGCACTCTATGCTTTTGCTATAAGTGATTTGTTTGTGGTTTCTAATTCCTTGACGAAATTTGAAAGCAGGTTTCTATGAGAATCTTGCAAGATAATAATCTTGATCCGAGAGCTCTTAGAGGAAGGGCAAATGTAAATTAGTGCTAGAGGAAGGGCATCGAGGGATCCTAGATTGGATAAAATCATACAAGCATTGGAAGCCTTGAGGAATGTGTTGGGACAGCAAGCTCAGACTCAAGCTGTTACTGCCACCGTTATTGCTATTACCATAGTTGTTGCTGCCGTTGCACCTAATAATGTCCCATTAGCTAGAAATGGGAATAGTGAACGGTCAATGCTTAAGTTAGTTGAATAGTTCCTAGAGCTGGAGCTATCCAAGTTCATTGGGACAAGTGATCCTAAGGAAGCAACCCTCTGGATCAAGGAACTAGAGAAAGCGTTCGTACTATTGAAGTACTCGGAGGAAGATAAGATAGCCTTGACAGTGTATCAATTACAAAGTGATGCCAGTGATTGGTGAGAGGCCACCCATTGGAGAATCTTTCCTAAAGGCATAGTTCCAACTTGGGATGCCTTTGTAGAAGCATTCAACGGAGAATACTCTTCCTAGTGTACATGAGGACATAAGATAACTAAATTCCTACGACTTTGTTAGGATCATTTGTTGGTCGAGCAATATGAGGCTAAGTTCATAGAGCTCTTGAAGCACAAGCCGAGAATGAATGAGGATCCAATAGACCGAGTCAAGAGGTTTAGGGATGGTCTAAAATCGGAAATTAAGGATCAACTAGTGCTCCTGAACCTGAAGGATTATGATGAATGGTACAAGTGGCCCAACTAATTGAAATGGTTATGGCAAAACGAGCAACCGCATCTGGATCGCGGTTTGTGTCTCATCGGGATAATCATTGGTTTGAGAAGAGGCCAATGACAGGAAGAAAACATCCCATCCCCCTCAACAAGAAGAATGGCGTTGGAAAACTAACATACAACTCGAATGGCAGGTGCAATTTCTATGGGAGACGATACAAGATAGCTACATTTCCTGTTAGGATTGAACCATGTTTTGAATGCAACCAACAAAGTCACATTATAAGGAATTGTTCTCGCTAATAGTCAAAGATGCAACCTCAACAACCGCAAATAGGATAATCGGTTAGAAAGGCCCCATATCCTCCTAGGACATGAGCCTGCTTTGAATGTGGTCAGCACAACCACTAAGTGAGGAAATGCCCGTATAGGCTCATAGGAGTGCAAGTGCCACCGTTTCAAGGAGGACAATTTGCAGAGAACGCTCTATAGTATAACCTTAATAGCCCTTTGGCCTAGGAAAACTGTATGCTATCATCGAAAAGGAGGCAAAGGATTCGCAAGCCATGATTATAGGTACGATCTCCCGATGTGATCATGTAGCTTATGCATTAATTGATTCAAGAGCTACACATTTGTTTATAGCTGAGTAGTTTGTTAAGTTGGTGGGGTTAAGATCGAAACCATTGGAAATAGTTCTTAGTATTTCTAACCCATTTAAAGGATGAGGGTTGTTTGTAGTAAGCTGTTTAGATTGTAATTTAGTTATTGATGGTCAAGGACAAAGTATAGGCTTGATGGTATTAGCGATGTATGACTTTGATATCATCATTGGAATTGATTGGCTCTCTAAGTAAAGAGCTACAATGGATTATTATTGGAAAGTAATCCAGTTCAGCTTGTTAAGTGGGGTTAGTTATGGCTTTGTTGGAAATCAAGGAGGACACTCGATCCCTTTGATTTAGTCACTTGATGTGACTAGGTTATTGGATAAGGGTTGCCAAGGTTATTTAGGCAACCATGGTTAATACATTGATTGGGGAAAACTAAGGATGGAAGACATCATAGTGGTGCGAGACTTTTCCAATGTCTTTCCAAAGGAGTTATCTCGATTGCCCCAAAGGGAGAAATAGAAATTGTGATTTAGTGAACCCTCGAAACGAAGCTAATTTTCAAGGCACCTTACTGAATAGCATTGTCATAATTAAAGAAATTAAAGGTGCAAAGGCAAAAAATTATTGGATAAAGGATTTATTCATCCAAATGCATTGCCATGGGAAGTACCGGTTATGTTTGTAAGGAAGAAGGATAGATCGTTATACCTTTGCATTGAGTATCGGCAATTTAACCAAGTGATGGTCAAGAACAATATCCATTGCTAAGGATAGATGACTTGTTTGACCAACTTCAAGGAGCTTCAATATTCTTTAAAATAGACATGAGAACGGGCTATCAACAACTAAGGATTGAAAAGGAGTAAATTTCAAAAATGGCATTTCGTCCGTGATATGGTCACTACGAATTAACTGTAATGCCATTGGTCTAACCAATATGCCCATTGCTTTTATGGGTTTGATGAATTGAGTGTGTAAGGCGTACTTAGATCAATTTGTGGTGGTGTTCATGAACGATTTGTTGGTGTATTTGAGGAGTTTGGAGGAAAATGAATGGCCCTTAAAGATGATACCGCAAACCCTTTGAGTTTGCACTAAATGCTAAGCAAGTACAAATTTTGGCTAACTCGTGTAACTTTTCTTAGTCATGTTATTCTGAGAGAAGGAATTTTTGTCGACCCGACCAAGATAGGGACAACTAGGAATTGGCCAAGGCCTATGACATTGACAAAGGTTTGAAGTTTTTAGGCTTAGTAGGTTGTCATAGATGATTCGTAGAAAAGTTGTTTACGATAGCTACACATCTAACACAAATACTAAAGATGGACATAAAGTTGAATGGACAGATAAATGCGAGTGAAATTTTCAAGAGCTTAAGTATAGGCTGACTATCATACTAGTTTTGACGATACTGTCTTGTTTTGGAGATTATGAGATTTACAGAATTGCATTGTATAAATGACCAGTTGCGTCCTAATGCAACATGGAAAGGTGGGTTGCATACCCATTTAGATAGTTAAGTCCTCATGAGTTGAATTATATGACACACGATTGAGAATTAGCAACAATCATTTTTGAACTAAAGATTTAGAGACATTACCTATACAAAGAAAAGTTTGGAGAATTATACGAACCATCAAAGTTTAAAGTACCGATTGTCCCAAAAGGAATTGAACATAAGGCACCATCAATGTGGAGAACTTCTCAAGGACTATGACTACAAGATTTTGTACCATCCTAACAAAGCCAACAAGGTAGTAGATGTGCTCAATTGAAAGTCATCGATTGTGCAAATGATGGTTCAAGAATGGATTCTACTCGAAGGAGTTTGAGATTTTGATTTTAAGTTCGAGGTGGTTAGTTATTAATGTGTGGTTAGTTTGGTTAACTATGGTTAATAGGTGGTTAGTTAGAGCTAACCATGGTTAATGTTAATTAATTTCACTAATCCTACTTAGTGTTAATTAAATTTGTTTAACTATGATAAGTGGTGATTAATTAGTTACTCCATATTAGTAACAGTTAATTATAATTAATTATAATTAATCCTATTTTAAATTAATTAATTAATTAAATTTAATTATGAGTAATTTTGATTATGAATTATTAAAAATTAAACTGTTTGGTTATCGAGATGGGGTGATACATACTACTCTATACTTGATTGTTGCTTGAACTTTGGATTAATTTTCTACACATTTTATGTTGATTGGATGCTTGCTTGCCTTGAAAAATAATTATCCCAAGTGAAACTTTGTTTTTCAATTTTTAAAGAATATTTTATGGACATATAAAGAGTAAACCTTGATGCGTTGGGTTTCTATGTCGGGTTCTTACAATTTAATTGGGGCAATAATATTTTAAAAGGACTACATGCAAAGTTTGACTGATGAAAAATAAGTGTGTGATAACATATAATTATTTTATTGCATTTTTATGTGTGAAAATGCCAATGGTTTATTATTGGGAGCATGTATCACATTTACATCAACTAATAATTGAGAAATAAAAATGATTGTGTAGCTTTGAGGTGCTTGTATGGTTACATTAAATGAACCCATCACCCAATGGGAGTTTGGCAAGGATGATACATTAAATGAACCGTCACCCAATGGGAGTTTGTCTATTCCTTTCACAAGTTTCTCAATCTTGCTTTGATTGAATTGTGGCTTGTTGACCCTGCAAATGCATAAAATCAGCCCTAGAATTTTTCATTTTGGGACCATTGTGAGAAAACCCTCTTCGATGTGAAGAAAAATAATTGTTGTAATGTTGGAATTTTTTTTCCCTTTTTGCCACACTTAATATTACTTCTTTGACCAAAGAATGCTGTCCCATGTTGAATTAAATGGGAACTTTTATTTGTGAGGCAACTCTCAAAGCTTTGCAGTTGAGAAATCAAGTTGGAGAACACCGGCATTAGAGGCTTCAACATGGAGTTTGTGAATGAATCATATTGATCACCTAAGCCATTCAAAACAAAGAGGCCCTTCTTCTTGTCCTCTAGAGGACATCCAATAGTAGATAACTCATTAAAATATTTTTGAAAAGCACCAAGATATTCTTGAAGAGAAGAGAAATTATCTCTATAACATTTTTGAATTTACATAAAAATTGAAACTTCACGTTCCTCGGATACCTTGGCAAAAATATTTTGTAAAGTTAACCACACCTCAGCCGATGTCTCCAAGTCTACTACTTGAGCAAGAACTTCTTTTGAAAGCATTGTAATGATCCATCCCCGCAGAAGGCGATTTGACCTTCTCCATTGTAAAAAATTTGGATTTGTCACTTCCTTTAAGGCACTAACTTCTTTCCCGGCCTCAGAAGGGGTGACTATTGTTGGACTTGGCATCTAGTATTCGCCATCAATGAAACCTACTAGATCTAGACTTTCAATTAGTGCAAGCATCTAGGCTCTCCAACAAGAATAGTTTGTCCGTGTCAGTTTTAGTGACCCAAAAATGCTAATGTTTAAAGACGAAGGGTATGGATATTTAGGATTGGTGGAAGCCATGGTTAAGGATCAATTCCTTTGAAGAAATCTGCTCCAATACCATGAAAGAACAAAAGTGTTTGATTCTTGATATCAACATACAATTGTTGAGATGACTTCCATTATATATATTACAAATGATACATTTTATATGGAAACAATATAACAATGGAAAATTATAAAGAAAGAGATGATAATATTAACAAAAGTTATCAATCCCTTGATTCTGGCATCCATAAGGATCAATGGATTGATTCTAGTATCTTTGATTGATTTTGACATCTCTAGGGATTAGCTTGTAATTTTGATTGGCTTTTGATTGATATCTCTAGATCATTTTTCTTTGATTGTTAAATCAATGCCTTTAATATTTTGGTTTTATTTTTCCAGATTTAGTGAAATTATTTATTAATTAATTAAAAATTTGATTAGATGTTTTAATGTGATTCTATTCTTAATTAAATTATTTTTTAACAACCCGTGGAAAAAAGGTCAAATAATCTATAGGTCTCATTAATGAGAAGGAGCCCAATTATATATACAAAGTTCTAACAAGTCTTGTTTTCCTCGTATATAACTAAACCAAATTTGGCTATGGTTTTCCATATTAATTGAGCTTACTTATTAGCTAATTACCCTTTAACAAGTTTCCAGATTTACTAAACTCATTTATTGATTATCTAACCTTTTGACTAGACATTTGGGTGGGACATTTTTTTCATTTATTAAAGAACTATTAAAACTTGTGATAATTAATAGGTTTCATTAATGAAGAGGAGTGAAGTTAATAATAATAATAAAAATATTGATGATGATGATGGTCGTTATCATAATCATCATCTTCCGGCCAAGCAACATACATTCATTTCGTTTGGGCTGATTAAATTAAACCCGCTTGCATAATAAGATGGTTTGACCAATTACGAACTCATTTTACATAAGATGTTTGCCCCACATATTTCTCAATTCTTCATACTAATAAAACCTCTATAAATATTCAAAAGTTAAGTTTACATAGCGTATTACCAGCAAAATTGCACATGCATTATCGCGTGAACAAATAATTAAACATATTTAATACTGGAAATATGATTCATCCAATATTGTGCTTCCGTGATAGTTAACTATAAGGCTTAAGAAGCACAAAATATAGGAATTCTTTTAGGAGAATCCAATAGAAAATTATAATTATTTTATCTCCTTTATTGTACACCTTTAGTGTACTACAAACTAGCAATAGCTCTCAATGAGCGGGCTCGGTAGGGGAAATAGGACCGGTAGTGGCACAATTGTTCCATGTCTCATTGCTCCTCTTGTAGACATCGGATATGGTCCCCTTGACCCCCTTTTGGGTCGAGAGGCTCAACTCTACAAACTGGATGTGACAATTCTTCCCTGCCTTTACAAGCTCATGACAACATTCACCGGTGGGTGAAGAGGTGTTGGCAAAGATTATGAATTGTAAGAGCTGAAACCCACAATCGGAAGTCATTCCCTTTGCACAACCAGGGTTTCCGCCTATGACAAAGGTAGCCCTAGGAAGCAATGCCACATTGACGACCAACAAGATCATGAGAGCAGACAAGTTCTTGAAGGTCGCCATGATGGTCTTTTGGGGATGGAAGGGTTAGAAAGTCGTATGATATTGTTAATTGTTTGATGATGTAGTCAACCTAAAGATGAGAACTTATATAGATTGAGAGAAGTAGTTCATTAATGAAATGGATTCTTCAGTTATGATACAAAATTAGCTAGGAAACATCTTCAGTTAATTTATCTTGCAATAAATTCTTCTCAGGTTAACCGTTCTATACAAGGATCGTGGGCCTTGTCAACTCGCTATGTTAGCAATTCAATCATTTGCCATAAAAGTAATTAGTTGTTTGGTAGAAGAGAATTAGCTTGGAATGAATTAAGACTGATTTGATTTCTAATCCCATGTTTTGTATATAATAGGAATTAGTCACGTGCCCACCTGGGTTTAAAATAATTTATGAAATTAAATTTGCTTAGAACTTTCAACATATATAATTTCCTTAAAATGGCCACAATTAAGGGGAAAGATCCTCAGCTCCGATGATGAAAAATTAGGCAATGTTCTGTCAAAAGAAGTAAAAAGAACGTGATGATCTTCTTCTTTGACAAAAGAAATGGACAACCGCGTTATTTATGGTAAATAGATTTAATTTTTCCTATGCTTATTGTTGAAAATATGTCTCGAGTTTGAGCCCAAATCAAAAGTTTGATTTGTTTCCTAATCCTAGTAGGTGTGGGTTTCCTAATCCTAATAGGAGTGGGTTTCTTAATTTATTCCTACTCCAAGTAGGAATGGCTTTCAGTCCTATATATATATGGCTATGCGTGGAGAAGATTTAAGCCGTTGTTGATGCAAGAGGTCTTGAAGTGCCGATTCGTCATCGAGTGCTTGGGAGAAGATTTCTCCGTTAATCTCGTTCGAGCAATTACACCAAGAAGAGTCAAGTGTTTGTAGCCGATTAAATTCTTGTGGTAAGAATTTGTGTATAATTCCTTTGTGAGATTGAGAGATTATTTCACTAGGAATTGTGGGGCTAAACACTGCGTGAGATATTGGGTGTAATTGGGGCTTGGGAAACACTGAGAGTGTTTGAGTGACTCGAGTGTGTAATCTCCGTTGTATCGCTTGTTCTATAGTGGAATTCGTCGTCGCTGCTCTCCCCGTGGACGTAGGTCTCTACGACCGAACCACGTAAATCTGGTGTCCGATTTATTTTCTTTATTCTGTCTATTTTATTGTTCGATCGCTCGCCCTTTCCGCAACAATTGGTATCGAGCCGAGCTTGGGCGAGGTGAAGCGAATCGATGGCGACAGAAGAAGTAAAAGTGAGAATCGACAGATTTGATGGGAATGATTTCGGTTTCTGGAAGATGCAGATTGAAGATTATCTTTATCAGATGAAACTGCACGTGCCCTTATCAGGCGAGAAACCAGAGACGATGAAGAAAGCTGATTGGGATTTGCTGGATAGACGAGCTATGGGTGTTATTCGGCTGACGTTGGCTCGTAACGTCGCGTTTAACATCATGAAGGAGACTACCACTGCGGGTTTGATGAAAGCCCTATCGGATATGTACGAGAAGCCCTCTCGCAATCAATAAGGTCTATTTGATGCGACGTCGTTTAACTTGAAGATGAGCGAAGGTGCGTCGATTGCGAGATCATATTAATGAATTCAATGTGATTGTTAATCAATTAAGTTTAGTTGATATTAACTTTGAAGATGATGTATGTGCTTTGATTTTGTTATCTTCATTGCCTGATAGTTGAAATACTACTATTATTGCTGTTAGTAATTCTTCTGAGTTAACAAGCTTAACGTTTGATTGGGTTCGAGATTTAATTCTAAGTGAGAATATTCGTAGAAGAGAATCCAGTGAGCCCGTATCTACTGCTTTAGTAGGTGAAAATAGAGGAAAAACTAGTACACATGATAGTAGGAACATGAACAGACGTAGCCAGTCAAGGACTGGTGGTGCTGTCTGTTGGAACCGTGGCAAGAGGGGGCATCTTCGAAGAAATTGCCTTAAGCTGAAGAATGAGAAGGGTAAGGAAATCTTAGTTGATACTGCAGATGATGTTGCAGGTATAGCTGTTGGTAATTCGGATAGTGCCGATTATGTTTTGTCTGTCACTGATTATTCATCGTTTGATGGATGGATTATGGATTCTGGTTGTTCTTTTCATGCTACACCAAATAGAAACTGGTTTACTACTTATCAGTGCACGGATAGTAGTAAAGTGCAGTTGGGGAACAACGCTAAATGCGATGTTGTAGGTGTTGGCGATATTAAAATCAGAATGCATGATGGTATTGTGTGAGGACATTGACCGGAGTGAGGCACGTTCGAGTTGAAGAAAAACTTAATTTCCTTGAGTGCCCTGGATTTAGCTGGGTGTCGGTATTTTTCAGAATGTGGAATTCTGAAAGTTGTTCGAGGTGCTTTAGTGATAATGAAAGGAATCAAGCACAATGGCCTGTATGAGCTTCAAGGTGAGACAATGACAGATTTCGCTGCGGAGACGTCAGATGCATCTGTTCGAGAGTCTGAATTGTGGCATATGCGTTTGGGGCACATTGACGAGAGAAGCCTGAAGGTTTTAAGTGAAAGAAAACTGCTATGTGGTTATGTTGCTAACGAACTGAATGTATGCAGGTGCTGTGATTTAGATCAACGGCGGAAAGTGCAGTTCAGTACGATAGTGAAAGAAACCACGGAAATTGCAGAGTTACTTCACTTGAATGTTCGCAGGTTGTGGCGGTTTCCTTCTAGGAAGAGTGCCAGATATATGTTAACAGTTGTTGATGACTACTCGATGAAGACGTGGGTGTTTGTACTTAGGTACAAGTTTGATGCTATTGTCAGGATCATGCAGTTGAGAGCTTTGATCGAAAAGGAGACTGGTAAGACGATCAAGCAGGTGCAGACTGACGGTAGTATGGAGTTTTGCTCGAAGCTGTTAAACGAATTCTGCATGAAGGAAGGCATAGTGAAACACCGCACTATTGCCAATGAACCACAACATGTTGCGGAATTGTTGAGCAGAACATTACTAGAGATGGCCCACAAAATGATCTCTAGTGCTGGTATGGCTAGGAGATTCCTAGCGAATGCGCTTAGTACGGCTTGCTACCTGATGAATAGATCCCCATCGACTGCAATTAAACATCGGACTCCCGAAGAAGTGTGGTCAGGTAACGTTGCTGATTATTCTATTCTTAGAATATTTGGTTGCCCGTGTTATGTTCGAGCGAGTGATGGTAAGCTCGATGGAAGGGCAAGAAAGTGCATATTCCTAGGCTATGCACAAGGTGAGCGGGGTTATCGGTTGTGGTGCCCGGAGTTAAATTCACTGTTATCGCGAGAGAAGTTACGTTTGACGAGTCTCCAAGTATTTCGGCTAGGAGTGATAATAGCAGTGCTTATACGGATCTGAACGGTGTTCAGCTTGAGGTGGAGTTGCAACCAGAAACTCCTGAGGTAGCGGGTACTAATGTGGTAATCAACACAGATGGTGCTTGTAACGAGGTGGAGTTTGTAAAGCCAACAGTTGCTGTAACTGCTGATATTGACAAGGTACGTATTCGATCTTCTGACAGATATGGTTTTGCTTTATCTATGGTTAAGGAGATTGCGTCGAGAAATCCTTGCGTAGCAGTTAAAGGTGCATGTGGAGTTGGTGTTCTTATGAGGTCCTCGTTTATGGCGAAGTTCAAGCCGGACTTGGGCTTGAAAGATATCTGTGGCGGTTGAGTCCATTGGGGCTATGGAAGAGAAGCAACAGAGTTCGAATTTTGAAGCGATTGTCACTTGGCTCAAACGTCGAGCCAAGGTGGAGATTGTTGAAAATATGTCTCGAGTTTGAGCCCAAATCAAAAGTTTGATTTGTTTCCTAATCCTAGTAGGTGTGGGTTTCCTAATCCTAATAGGAGTGGGTTTCTTAATTTATTCCTACTCCAAGTAGGAATGGCTTTCAGTCCTATATATATATGGCTATGCGTGGAGAAGATTTAAGCCGTTGTTGATGCAAGAGGTCTTGAAGTGCCGATTCGTCATCGAGTGCTTGGGAGAAGATTTCTCCGTTAATCTCGTTCGAGCAATTACACCAAGAAGAGTCAAGTGTTTGTAGCCGATTAAATTCTTGTGGTAAGAATTTGTGTATAATTCCTTTGTGAGATTGAGAGATTATTTCACTAGGAATGGCTAAACACTGCGTGAGATATTGGGTGTAATTGGGGCTTGGGAAACACTGAGAGTGTTTGAGTGACTCGAGTGTGTAATCTCCGTTGTATCGCTTGTTCTATAGTGGAATTCGTCGCTGCTCTCCCCGTGGACGTAGGTCTCTACGACCGAACCACGTAAATCTGGTGTCCGATTTATTTTCTTTATTCTGTCTATTTTATTGTTCGATCGCTCGCCCTTTCCGCAACACTTATGACCCTGAAAGGTTAATATGTACACTTAGTGTGATTAATCTCTAGCAATATAAAGAAATACAAAATCGAGTGGAACGACGTTACAAGAATTAATGTATATTTTTATATGACGTGGGTAACTCGTGAGCAATGTATTCTCTAGCGTCACTCTTGAATCCCATCAACGACAAATCCCAAGGAGGGCAAATTTACAAGAAGCGTGCACCTCACAGGGGACGGGCATTTCCAAGATAGTAGAGTGACCATTAATTGTATTTTGAGGTTGGATCGTTCGCAATCAATACACGGCACAATTCGATTCACCATGGCCTCGTTCAACCCTCGGATTGTCTGAGATTCTCGTGTTTGTGGCCTAGATTAAGAGTTAATAGAAAATTTAAAAGTTTGCTCAATGGGATCATGTTGATGGATAGAGCTTGTAGTGCTCTCAGTTTGCCAAATTGACAATTCTTATGGGCAAAAAATGCTGAAATTCACAGATCCTACAAAGTTGCATGGAAAATGCTCACCAAAAAAGAACGGAGGACTAGGCCTACTCAATCTAAAACTCTAGAATAAAGTATTGATCAGTCACATGCTCATTTGAACATTCTCAAGCACGATCTAGGCACAAGGAATCGCACCGGCATGATGAATTTCACTGAACAAATCGCACGGACCTCGTTGCTGTGGGGAAACCTCTAAGCATGAAACGACTTGAGAGGTGTGAAATTACCCGCGTAGTCCCGAGCCCTAAAACAATCACCGACCTACAAAATCACACCATGGAAAATTCTTCCAAAATCAGCAGTACCCAATACGATATCAGGCCCTAACGACTACATATTGAGAGACGACTGATTGAAAACGATGTAAATGAGAGAGAGGACGAGCAGACCCTTTCTTGATGAGTTTGGCGTCGAGGGTCGACTGGACTTAGGGTTTTAGAGATTTTTTTTTTTTTTTTTTTGGTCTGAAGGGTTTTAGAGATTGAATTGTAATGCTGTCAATGATTCGGATTTTCAGTCGACTCGACCCGAACTGAAACATGAAACATGCTTCTTCATTTTGCTTAGAAACACGACTTGCATAGCATGTGGGCATTCCCTCCTCCTGTGTTTGCGATTGTCTCTTTCATTTGGTAATGTTTCGATTCAGTTCGGGTCGCCTAAACCAGTACACTACTCATTTTATAATCATTTACCGGAACAGAAGCAAAATCTGAACCAAAAAGACTCAAAAAGGTCGGGGCCGTTCGGGTCAGGTTGCGGTTTGGGTAAATGGTTTAGTTTTTGACATCCCCATTGAACTGGATGATTTGTAGTAGCTGAGTAGAGGGAGGGCCTGGAGATGAGCGGTGACGAAGGCAGTAGGGTAGCGGCGAATCAGACTCGTGGCTGAATGGAGAGTCTTAAGACTAGGATACGAGTTGCAGAGAGTGAAAGGAAGAATTGAACAAGAAAAAGATGGCAGTGCTTTCGTGATAAATAAATGATTGAAAAAACATTTTCATAAAAATGATTGTTTAAATTTACGTGTAATTGGTGAAAAAACTTTCATTTATTTATTTTTGTAAATGATACAAACGATTAATTTTAGGAAAATATTTTCTAAATAAATTATTTTTCGCAAAATAAATAAAACATTAGTGAGTGAGCTGAGCTAGGTTTTTAATTATAAATGGGTTAAGTGGGTTGTAAATGAGTTCACAACAACCCACTTGTTTCGGCTTCTTTATGTTGTTAAAAGATTAGCAGTGAGTAATGGCCAGCCACCGGCGTTGAAAACAGAGTCACGGAGAAGAGTTAGAGGCTCGGTTGGGGTTACAGGTAAAGGCCCGACTCCGCTGGTTGCAACAGAGCAAACTGGAGAAGCTATTGGATGCTGCTGGGAATTCGACTAGAAATGTGCAGGACTCGCCGTACTCATCTGGACGAGCGGTTGGTATAGCTGGATATTCGTAGTTGTTGTCGGAAAACATCGTGAAGGGGACTCGCCGAGGGTAACAGACTCGGTGGCAGTGATGGTCACTTGAAGCTACTGTCGTCTGCTGGACTGAGTCACCGAAGCACCTATGAAGCTCGCCATGTTCCAGGCTACGCTGGTCTCGACGGGTTCGAGCCGAAGCAGGGACAACGTGAAGATGGAGCACCCGCAGCGCTGGATCAAGGACGGGCACAAATCATTTTCTTCAGTCTCCTCTCTCACAGGCTATTGCTCGCCATTTATAGGGGAGAGTTAGTCCTTGTTGATGAATTAGTCTGCTTGGATTTCACTTGTTGACTAGGTTCTACTTATTTTGTAAAAATGGATTTTTTGAAAAATATTTTTCCAAAAATGATTGTTTGTATTGCTTACGAAAGTGAATAAACAAAAAATATTTTTGTCATTTGTGAAAATATTTACTCATAAATTATTACCAACAATGAAATTATTTTTTGTTAACTAATTATTTCAAGTAATACAAATTATCATTTTAAAAAAATTATTTCCAAATCATTCAATTTTCTTTGTTGATTTTGGACCATAAAGTAACTGACAAGAAATTTAAGGTACAAGCACTATAAACAAAATCGTTGCCAGTTGTGTATAAATTTGTAGAAGAACATTGAGATATGTAATTGTTTATTGGTCCTTTACAAAGAGTACAATGCATATGTCCAGCCCACAATTGATGGTTACAAGCAATTACTAAGAACTTAAACATGTTGTATGTGACTCCTACTACTTAGTAATACATATCCACGAACGATTATATTTAAGATTGCCGACTCCAATAATTGATGATTACTTTGACTCAATACTAATGGTTACATCGAGATTTTATCGGCTCAAGTACTCACAATTGCATGGACTCTACTACTCAACAATTTCTATTGACTAAACTGCCGACCAATAGACTTGTTAATGTCCACTAGGCCCCCTTTTAAAAGAATCAATGATTTATCGATCATCCGATTTTCTTAAATGATATATTCAAGAGTCATCATATCCCCCTTATTATCAGCAAATTTGATTTTTCGTACCAAATTGCCTCCAGAATTGTTTCCCAAACAACAACACAGATCATTAAGCCTATACCATTACATTAGACTGGAGCTAAGAAACTTAAGCATGGGAGGAGCAAGCCCTAATTCCTTGATGTCGCCAAAAATTGCATGTGCTATGCACATGGGTGTGCTAAAATAGGCAAGTTGATATTTCTTGATCAAAATTGAAAGCAATAAAGCTTTATATTATCAAAATTTCTGTCATAGAGGGTGCTTTATATCATAAAGGCTGTGCATTTGGGGTTTTCAAAAAAGATTTTTTCGATCAAAAATACATTCACGCCTCCACAGAGGATATAGAGATGATACAGAGATGAAAAACCAATTATGACTCGTTCTTCGTTTCCTCCTACAGAGGACTGTTTGTGTTCATCATTTTTGTCGATTATTTCTGTCACAAGCGTCTCCTGGATCCTCATAAACATTGCATAACATGGGTCATTATCTACCATGACATAAACTTTAATAGCTTGGAGATTGGAAATTCCCAACTTTTAATATACAGCAGAATGATCATGCCTTATTCACTCTTTTGTGAATTACTTTTATCGCCACCCTTTCCATGAAAGTATATATGTTGAAAAGTTTAAAGCAAATTTAATTTTTATATAATTATTTTAAACCCACACGGGCATGCGACTAGTTTTCTCAATCTACCAAACTTGGGATTGAAAATCGGAACAGAAATGAGTATTTTCATTATAGGCTAATTCTCTTCAACCAAACAACTCAATACTACCTTTTTACGGCAAATGATTGAACCACAGACAAAGTGAGATGACAAGGCCCTCAATCCTTGTATTGAGAAGAATTTATTGCAAGAGAAATAATTATAGATGTTTCCTACATAAATATTTGAATCATAACTAATGAATCTATTTCATTGATGCACTACTTATCTCAAGCTATACAAGTTCTCATCTCTAGATTGACTACAGCATCAAACAATCAACAATCTTAGACAATTTTCTAATCCTTTCATTCCATAAGACCATCATGGCAACGCTCAAAAACTTGTCCACTCTCATGATCTTGTTGGTTGTCACCGTTGCATTGCTTCCTGGGGTTACCTTTGCCACAAATGGAATGCCCAATTGCACAAAGTGAATGACCTGTGGTTGCGGGTCTGGATTCTACCAAATCATAGTCCTTGCTGACACCTTTACATCAACCAATGAATATTGTGGCAAGCTCTTGAAGGCGGGGAAGAATTGCCACAACAAGTCCGTGGAGTTAGTCATCTCGACCCCCAAGCAAATTAGGGGGATGATATATGATGGATGTACAGACTCCTGGAGTACTAAAACTTGACACGAGGGGATACTTAAGTGCCAAAAGTTACAAAAGGTACATTTAAGTGCCAAAATCGGAGGAAAAAAGGATTAGTTAAGTGCCAACGGCGAGAAAATCTGGCCAAACTGCCACGTGTCCTTTTTTTGGTGATTTGATTTGCTGACGGAGTATTTTTTTTCAAAATAAAAAATCTATGTGGCAATTTTAAGAAAAAAAATTGTCCAAGTCAGATTAGAAAAAAATTAAAAATCGATTTTATTTATAAAAAAAAAAAAGGGCAGGGGAGGAGAGGGTTCAGCAGTCCTCGCCACCGCTACTGTCGCCGCCTTACCATCATTGGGAAGGGCCGACGACAGTGGGGCGAGGGTAACCAGCCCTTGCCCAACCGAGCCAAGGGCTACCGGTCGCCTAGCTAGGGTTGCCAAGCTAGGCGGCCAATAGCCCTTAGCTCGACTGGGCGAGAGCTAGCAACACTTGGCTCAACTGGACGAGAGCTGGCAACCCTTGCCCCAGATCTGGGCGATGGCCCTTAGGTTGACCAGGGTCACCGGCCACTGGCTAGGGCCTGGCGACCCCGGCCAACCCTCACCCACCATCACTAGCCATTCCCAACGATGGTGGGGTAGCAACGACAGCAACAGCGAGGGCTGCACAGCCCTCGCCGAATCTTCCCCTTCCTCATTTTTTTTTAAATGAATCAATTTTATAATAATATTTTTAATTAATATGTTTTTAAAGTGCCACATTAACACAAAATGACGTCATATTGGCTGAGTTTTTGCCGACTTAGTTTCCGGTGAGTCACGTAAGCAATTTATATTATTAAAATAAGTTACGTCAGATTTTCAGTAGCCTTTGTCGGAGTTGATACTTAAATGATCCAATTTTCAAAACAAGTGGCACTTAAGTATAACTTTTATAACTTTTGGCATTTAAGTGTCCCCTCGTGCCAAGTTTTGGCACTTAGGCTGTACTTATGCCTATATGATGTCTACAGGAGTGGCAACGGGACGTGGAATAACTATGTTGTGGTTATTAGTCATGTATCCCCTCCCAAGCCTGCACATTGAGAGCTAATTCTATTTTGTAGTACGCAAGAGATGAAAGAATTATAATTGGCTAGAATAGGTATTCATATTCCTATTCATTTCTATTTCGTAGGAATGAATATGAATGGGCTTAGGAATTTGTTGGGCTCAATTTGGTTCAAGAATAGATAATGGGCAAGAATAGGTCAAGTGGGCTAATTGATTCAATGGACTCAAATGGCTACCTTGGACCCACAATAGTAGCCACCCCTCATTGGGCATGAGGGCCACTTGAGTCTTGCCCGATCCACTCCCTTGTGGGTTCAATTTCTCGGCTCGTTAATTCATTTTCCAATAATTCGAGCTTATCGATAATTTCAAAGGTTATAGAAACATTGTCCAAAGGTTCACCTTTGACGTTCTTGAAAATTCGTTGTCCAATATCAAATTCACATACATCGTCAAATTTGATCAAATGCAATTTTAGTTCGTCTTAGACTTACAGGCGGCTCCAAGGATTTACGCGTAATCGACTTGTGCTTGACTCAACATCAAACCGCGTTCAAGTTTTTCTCAACACGTGGATGCCCTTGACTATCATGAAATTGCGAAGAATCGATTCTTATTTCAAAGTACATGATTACTAAGAATTGACTTAGGGCCAACAGCGGTCTTGATAATAATAAACAGATCCACCCATTATCCCATCATACCTTGTTCGTGAATCGACTTCTAGTCACTCTTCGAATCGGCCTATATAACCACAAGATCGTCCTTACGCAAATCCCCTTATCAAGTTGTTTTCCCAGGTCAAGTTCTTTAGTCATACAAATTCCGTCCTCATTAGCCTTTCCCCTCATAGTTAGTGTCTCGAGAGTAATCAGTTCTGAGTAAGATTAACTAACAATGCATTGACGAAATTCACGTTCATACATTCCTCAAATGGCTCGAATTTCAGAATGTCACAATTCTTCCCCCCTTACAGAAATTTCGCCATCAAAATTTGTAGCTATAGAAAAATCCTTAAAAAGATGGGGGTGATGATGTTTCATCACTTCCTTGCATTCCCATATAGCTCCCTATGTTCCATGATGTTGTCAAATCACCTTGACTAAGGCGATAGTCTTGTTACGAAGCACTTGTTCCTTACGATCCACCATACGGATAGGTCTTTCCACTTACGACACCCTGTCGTCTACATCCAGTTCCTCGAAATTCAACACGTGAGTCAGGTCTGATTTGTACTTCCTCAACATAGACATGTGGAAAACATCATGCACTTGTGCAAGCTTCGGTGGTAACGCAAGATGATACGCCAAAAGCCTGATCCTTTCTAAAATCTCAAAGGGTCCAATGTATCTTAGACTCAATTTTCCTTTCTTGCTGAATCTAGAAGTACCCATCATTAGTGATACTTTTAAGAATACATGGTCACCCACCTTAAATTCCAATGACCTACACCGTTTGTCCGCATAGCTCTTTTGACGACTTTGGGTTGAGCCTATCTCGAATAGTCTTGATGGCATCCAAAGATTGTTGTACCAACTCCAGTCCTGTAATCTTTTGTTCACCAACCTCATCCCAACATAGTGGAGTTTTGCAAGGTCTCCTATACAACACTTCGAATGGTGCCATCTTAATGCTTTGCTGATAGCTATTGTTGTACGCAAATTCAACCAGGTGAAGTAGTTCCTCCCAACTTCCTTTAAAGTCTACAACACAAGCTCGTAGCATACCCTCAAGTGTTTGGATCGTCCTTTTTGATTGACCATTCATCTACGATTGATACGCTATGCTATATTGCAGTTTTGTTCCCATGGCCAATTGCAAACTTCTCTAAAAAGTTGCTGTAAACTTAGGATCACGGTCAGATGTGGTCATCACTAGTACTCCATGAATGCACAGAATTTGTCGCATGTACAACTCTGCGTACTTGTCCAATGAGAAATCCTTCCGTACTGCGATAAAGTGGGCTAACTTCGTCAATCTGTCAACTACTACCCAAATCGAGTCATTGTCTCGCTAACTCCTTAACAGTCCCATCACAAAGTCCATTGTTATATGTTCCCACTTCCATTCGAGAATCTCAAGGAGTTGCAGTAATCCACCAGGCTTACAATGCTGAGCTTTTACTTGTTGGCGCATTAAACACTTAGCCATGTGCTTTGCGATATCCAATTTCATACCATTCCACCATAAGTGTTGCTTCAAATTCTGGTAAATCTTCGTATTGCCAAGATGGATGCTGTAGTTGCTACAATGAGCTTCCAACAAGACTGGCTCCTTAAGTTTGGCATCATTGGGGTCGCACAATCGTCCACGAAACCTCAATGTCCCATCATCAGACACTTGAAAATCGGCTTTCCTCTTGACCTGATCTATTTGTAGAATCTTTAGGACTTCAGGATTCGTCGCTTAGGCACTTTTTATCCTGGTTTGCATCTCGTGTTCCACCCTGAGAGTGGCCATTTGACTAGCAAGATGGCCTACCTCAATTTTGAAGTCTGAGTCCTGGACTCCTTCAAAAAGAATCCATTCTCACACTATCATTTGTGCAATTGACGATTTCCGACTGAGCGCATCTGCCACTTTGTTCGCTTTCCCAAAATGGTACAAGATCGCTTAATCTTAGTCCTTAAGAAGTTCCATCCATTATTGTTGCCTCATGTTCAATTCCTTTTGAGAGAACAAATACTTCAGACTTTGATGGTCCATGAAAATTGGGAACCTTTCTCCACACAAATAGTGCCTTCAAATCTTGAGTGCAAAGATTATTGCTGCTAATTCCAAATCATGCGTCGGATAGTTAAGCTCATGAGGTCTTAACTATTGGGATGCGTTTGCCACCACCTTACCATGTTGCATTAGAACGCAGCCTAGTCCTTTGTATGACGAGTCACTGTAGATTTCGTACCCTCTAGGGCCAGACGGTATTGTTAGGACAGGTGCAGTAATTAGCTTACTCTTGAGCTCTTGAAAGCTACGCTTGCACTTATCGGTCCAATCAAATTTTTCTTCTTTTCTTAGTAATCTTGTCAGGGGCATGGCTATCGCGGAAAACTTCTCCATGAACCGTCTATAATACCTTGCCAATCCCAAGAAACTTCGAACTTTAGTTACCGTCATAGGTCTCGGCCAATTTATGACAGTTTCAATCTTAGCTGGATCCATAGAAATCCTTTCACCTGAAATTACGTGACCCAAAAATGCCACATGAGTTACCAAAACTCGCACTTACTAAACTTACCATAGAGCTCATGTTCCCTTAAGGTCTACAGTATTGATCTCAGGTGTCTCTCATGATCCTCTAGATTCCTCGAGTACACCAGAATATCATCGATAAACACAATTACATATTGGTCCAAATACTTATTGAACACACAATTCATCAAATCCATAAAGACTGCAGGAGCATTCGTCAAACCGAATGGCATTACAGTAAACTCATAATGACCATAACATGTCCTAAACGCCATTTTTAGTATATCTTCCTTCTTAATCCTTAATTGATGATAGCCTATCCTTAGGTCTATCTTGGAAAATACCGAAACTCCTTGAAGTTGATCGAACAAGTCATCTATTCTTGGCAACAAATACTTGTTCTTGATAGTTACATGATTGAATTGTCGGTAGTCGATGCAAAGATGCAAGGACCAGTCATTTTTCCTTACGAATAGTACTGGCACTCCACCAAGGGCATGCACTAGGACGAATAAACCCCTTATCCAATAATTCCTGCATTTGCACTTTCAATTCCTTCAATTCTGATAGTGCCATCTTATAAGGCACCTTGGAAATCGGCTTCATTCCAGAGGCCAACTCAATCACAAACTCGATTTCCCTCTCTAGAGGTAATCCAGACAATTCCTTGGGAAACACGCCCATGTACTCTTGTACCACGGCAATGCTTAACTCTAGTTCCTCCACTAGTGTATCTACTACCAATGCCAAATACCCTTGGCATCCTAATCCAACAGTCGGGTCACCTCAAGTGACGAAATCAAAGGAATTGAGGGTCCCCCTCGATTTCCGACAAATTCAAAACTATTACCACCTATTAGGTTAAACTTAATTGTCTTTCCATGACAATCCATACCAATTATGACATCAAAGTCATACATTGCTATTACAATCAAATCAATGACTTCCTCGTGATCACCCAAAACTAGCTTACAGCCAGAACAACCTAACTCAGACAATATTTTATTCTTGAATAGAGTATAAATACTATAAACCACTCCCAATAGTTTTGGACACAACCCCACTAGTTTAACAAACCAATTGGCAATAAAAGAATGCGTAGCATTAGGGTCAAACAACGCATAAGCAGCATGATCTTGTAATGATACTGTACTTGTAACGACGAAAGGTGAATCCTCCGCCTCCCCTCTGGTATAAACTCTTTCTTGCACTTGGGGTCTACCTTGGTTGCTTGGCAGTGCATTCCCAATAGGTTAACCTCCCTGCAGTGGTGGCAAGATCGTTCTCATAGGCTTACTCAGACAATTCTTCACTTGGTGACCTTGTTGGCCACATCCAAAATAGGTTCCCATCCTCAAGAGGCAAGGGAGATTCCCATGTCTCCTCCCACACAACTAGCATGCTCCTATGAAACTAGATGCCGACTTTCCCACATAGTTCTTTCTGTTAGGTGGGATGGGATTCCTTCTTCCCATTATCGGTCTCTTTCCAAGTCGACGATTGTCTCTATTAGGCACAAACTGTGATCTAAACATGGCTGTCCTCTCAACCATGTTCTTCTCAATCATTTGGGCCCTTTCATACATCTTGTCATAACTTTTCAGGTTTAGGGGCACCAGTTGGTCCTTAAGTTCCAACTTCAAGCCATCCCTAGACCTTCTCGCCCTATCTAAGGGGTCCTTCACCAACCTTGGTGCGTACTTGGATAGTTCAGCGAACTTCACTTCGTACTGATCCATAGACATATGATTATAACTAAGTCATTGGAATTCTATCACCTTATACTCCCATTCACTGTCTGAAAAATACTTCGCATTAAAAGCCTTAAGAAAGGCACCTCACATCTGAGCCGTGCCTTCAGGGAATACTCTTTTTCGAGTGGCTTCCCACCAAGTACTAACATTACCTTGAAGCTAGTAAACCACTAGAATCACTCGATCCTCTTCCGAGCACTTCAACACTGTGAATGTCTTTTCCATATCTCTAACCCAAAGGGTCGCAGCCTCAGGATCGCCAATGCCACTAAACCTCGGTGGCTTGAGTCTTAGGAATTGCTTCACCAACTTATGCATCGGCCTCTCGCAGACCTCACTCCTAACTACAGGAACCTCAGCAGTGGCGGCGGCGGCGGTGGCAGTAACTTAATCCTCAGCTTCTTGTCCTATCAACGTCTCTAACACTTGCAAGATCCCGTCTAACCTGGGATCCCTTTGTGCTCTACCCCTAACACTTGCCTAACCAAACACTACCCTACGTCTAGGGACTCTCTGTTCAGGAGTGCTCATCTAGCAAAATCCTCACTGATCACAACCCACATCAACACAATATCATATAAGCAATCACAAGCATGTAAAATAAATATCATCCCTATCTCACTATCCCATGACCAGTCACACCTTATCACTCTAGACCTTAACTAGGCATTGATAAAAAAAAAACCGACGAGGATGTCATGCCCTAAACCCCGAGTATGCAACAACCCCTCCACCTTGGTCAATTGAATATGACATACTAGGACGTATCGCCGACCACTCATTTTATTCTTTCATTATGCGTAAGTGAAAAAAAAAAAAAAACTACCACCCAGTCAACCAATCAATCAATCATAAAAGGGATAGAATGATGAACAACATAACAACAACAAACCAACTCTTTTATTTACTTACTAGATTAACCACTAAAGGAACGTTTTCCATTTACAAGCCCATTAGAGTGTTGGTTCCTTTCTCCAAGCCAAATAAAAAGAGACCAAGGCTAGGTTAATCCATTTTCTCCAAAAAGAACCCTCAGGTTCAATATGTCCATCAAGGACTACCAAAGTGCAAGGACCCATCGGACTCAAGTTCCGTCGGGTCGTAGTCGGAAGGGTATGGGTTAGCTACAAGTGGGGCAAGATCCGGATTCACCTCGGTTCCATTTGGAGGGTCTAACTCCATAGGATCCCGGTTTGCGTCTTTGGGGCCTCTACCAGGTGGCCCATCAAAACCACGCAGAGGACCATCCCCCCTAATATACCACGCTAGGAATCAATGGGGAATCCATAGCCTTGGTCTCTCATCCATCCAAATGGTGAAGACATACTTCTCATACAGATATACCAGACCTGAAAAGCGGTGGTACGTCACGATGGTCTCCCAGTCTTTTGGGACCCCAAATCGCACTGGAGGGTGTGCCATTCAAAGGACCTGAAATGGTTAATACAACAATGAGATATAGTCTCAGCAAGTTCTCACCTTAAGCCTCGGTTAGGACATTGACTCATCCCAAAGTACCTATCAAGAACAACCCCTCATGCAAATCAATGGCAACAATACTAACTACCTTAGCTAAAACATAAACTATTCCACATTCCCAAGAATAATAAATAGACAAACAGTCGACGCCTTGAACAGACAACCTTACCCGGTCATGTCATACACTGCACGATATACACATGTATAATACGACCAATGCATACCACATATAAGTAATGCATTCAATTAATCACATTCAAGACGTTTCGCAGGCGATCTCACCTAGCCATTGCCACACCCTATACGTTATCAATTCAGGCATACCAAAAATGGTGTAACCAACACATGCATAATGAAAACCAATGATGTCATGTTTCTCATGCATTCTTGCATTCACACGTGTTCCAATTATTAATGCCTCTTAGGGCCACAACCGAACTCCCGCCAGTGTCTACTAGCATAGCCAAGAATCACCCTCCCCCATGAGGCGCGGCTACATCAAGAGCTCCCTCCCAAGATGGCATTTCCGAAGAAGCATGGGCCTGGCCTCTACCGCAACTTCGCATCTGACCTCCCGCTATGATTTCCGACAAGTCAAACTTCATCCCCTAATCTCCCGCTAGGGTGATGAATTCAATTTAGTAACCACGCAAGCATATCACCACAGTGCATTTTAATCTTGAACATTAGCCAATGCATACGTGATACATGCTTGCAGAATCAATCAAATAAACACATGGGCTCCGTTCGTTTCACGAAAAATAACTTCTAGAAAAACATTTTCCAAATTTTCCGATGTTTGTTTCACGAAAAATAAATTCATTGAGGAAAACATTTTCCATGAAGGAAAAAAAGTCTTCTAAAGTGGGGAAAATGTTTTCCACTTTTCAAGTTGGGGAAAAAAATTTCCATACTCACTCTCTCCTATCTCACACCTCTTATTAGTCCTCACTTCTTTCTTTCTATTTTTTTTAAATCAATTTTTTTTAAATTTTTTCATAAATTCGAATTTTTTGTTATTTTTTAATAAAATATTTTTTCCTTTTTTTTCTATCTTTCTTTTCACTATTTTCTTTTTTGGCCAATCGCCGGCCACAACAATGGCCGACAACCGATGACAGCAAGTCGAGCTTGCCGATCTAACATCACCGAGCAACGGCAAGGCTTAGGAGTCACAAATTGGCGACGCCCAAGCATTGCCAAAGCCTCGCCGGTGAGCTGATCGAACGAGCTCGAGGCGGGGCTGGTGACCGGCCAATGAAGGAGAGAACACAAAAAAAAGGAAAAAATAATTTAATAATCAATTTTTTAAAATAATAAATAACGATTTTAAAAAATAAAAAAATATTGAAAAGAGTTTATAAAGGAAAATATTTTCTCAAGCGAATAGCAAAAAACAATTTGCACTTCAAAATCAAATTTCATCTGAACACCGGAAAATAATTACATTTTCCTGGAAAATAGCTTGGAAAATATTTTCCAAAAAAAGCAATATTTTTCATGAAATGAATAGAGCCATGGTCACATTTTTATTTCCAAAAATCATTCAACTTCCATGCCTTATAAACAAAGCATGCCATTTCCAATTTCATGACAACATTTGACATAAACATACCCCCGACACCTCGGGGTTTTCCCTTTTTTATATACCCACACACAATTCATAGAAATGTCCATGCATTTAACAATTAATAATACAAGTTATATGATCAAATCATCATCCATACAAGCAAAATTATCTTCTGCATGAACGGTATAGTATGAACAATATAGCATGAGCTAGTACTTTATGAACAGTAATTTTCAGAATTTAATAATTGAAAAAATAAATTCTGAATTTCATAAGTCAATAATTTATTAAAAGAAAACAATTCTTTTTAATAAAATAAAGCTAATCAAGGTTAGTCCCATAATCCTTGATGATTAAACTAAACCACAATTAATAAGTACTAAGCAAGATTAATGATTTAATCCAAGCTAACCATGATTAACAAACCAAACCACACTTCAACCATGGTTAATTAACCCAACCTTGGTTAATTAACTAACCATAGTTCACTTTTCTAACTAAACTCACCATGGCCATCTTTCTAACCACCAATATTAACTCTAGTTAATCTTAATTAATCCCCTAACCAAGATTAACTACAACTAAACCATCCCTAAACAAGTTTAATGTACTAATCAATGGATTAGAGTGTAAACTCACTTGTTAATCGGGTCGAAGACATAGGTACGGTAGCAGAGGCGAGGGCTACATGTGGGGACCTCGAGAACATCGACCCAAGGTGGTCTTGGGGGTGGAAACAGTAGCTATAAGGTTCGATCCTCTTCTATTAAGTAGAAAACCAGGCGGAACAAGATGAACCACTTTGCTGGTCGGATCGGCGGCGGTCCGGCAACCCTGCTAGTTGGCATTCAATGGCTCCGGGTGGTTGAGGGGGAAGTGCTGGTGGCAAGGTCAAAACAGGTGCGGATGAGATTTTCCAGCTGGTGCAACAACCGGAAGTGCAAGCGGACAGAGGGTAGTAGCTTCCGAGTGGCCGACGAGTTGGCGGTGAGCGGCGACAACGGGGGTACGGACTAGGGCTCCTAGTCGCTACCGTAGGCAGCTTGGGTGGTAACGAGTTTGAACCAACAATGACAATGGAAGAAAGGGAAGGAATGGAAGAAGAAGAAGAAGAAGAATGAGAGAGAGAGGAGGGTCGACCAACTTAGAGGAGGAGAGAGAAGGAAGATAATGACCTAGTCCACTCTCATCAATGCTCATAACTCTTGCTTCTTTCCCCATGCACATGACATCATCATACAAAGCTTTCTCACTCTTCTTTTGTGACATCCTGAAATTCGAGCCCTTTGAGGGATGAGTGAACATGAATTTCGCCAATGCATTATTGGTTAATTTCGCTCGAACCCAATTATTTCTGAGATACTGACCTTGAGGGGAAAGGCTACTGAGGACAGAACTCGTGTGACTAAAGAACTTGACTTGGGAAAATGACTTGACCGTGAGACTTGCGTAAGGACGATCCTGTAGTCATGCAAGCCAATTTCAAAGACGAATAGAAGTCGATTCGCAGACAGAAATAATGGGACGACGGGTGATTCCGTCTACTGTTATCAAACCCGCGAACGACCCTATGTTGATCCTTGATAATCGTGTACTTTGAAATAAGAATCTATCCTTTGCAATTTCATGTCGTCAAGGACGTCCATGTGTCGAGAAGTCTTAAACATGGTTTGGCACGAGTCGGTTACGCGTGAATCCTCGAAGCTGCCTATTAGTCTGAATTATACCAAAATGACATTTGGGAAAAATTGACAAGGCATGAGAATCCAAGATTGGACTTCAAATTTTCAGAAACGTCCGGGATGGACTTTTGCACAATGCTTCCTTGACAGTCGATAGTGTTAGTTGAGCCGAGTTTTGGGAAAGGGGATTTACAGACTGAGGAAACGAGCCTACGAGGACGTGGGCCGGGCAAGAGCAGTGTGGACCTCATGCCCAAGGTGGGACAGCCACCATGGAAGGCCCGAGGCAAGCCAGTGAGCCCGTTGGGCCAAACCGACCATTTACCCTTCCGAGCCCGTTGTCTAACCTTGAGCCGATTCGAGCCCAAGAAATTCTCGAGCCCGTTCCTATTCATTTTCAAGCCCGTTTCCTAGGCCCGCCCTTCATTTTCAGCCCAAGGGCACATTGGGAAATGTGCAAGGTGGAAATGACCAAAATGCCCTTGGATATTTTGAAGAAAAGTCAAAAGGAAGAGAGAGAAGATGATGTCACTTACTTGGGGAATTGGAGAAGGCATTTAATGCCTTTAATGAAGCTGAATTGAAGCCCTCAATGCTCTCTCTCTCCTCCTCCTTCAGCCCTCACAAATCATGAGTCCTCTCTCCCCTTGTTTCCTTTCTTCCTGCAATTTTCAGCTTCTGACCTTCCACCGAAATCTGAGTTGTTCATTGCCTTCCCGATGGAATCTTGGGCCGTGCCACCCACCGTTACACTCGGGAGAGAAGATCCGTATGGATAGCGTCGTCCGTTTGTCGAATGGAGCCACCGAACGATCCGTAAGGAAGCCAGAAGCCGACTGCTCGCCAGACCGTCACTGTAGTGACCAGTTGTGCTGTGTTCCACCTTTTGACCTATTTTCCTCCATTTCCGACCAAACCACCGCCCATCCAAGCCTCCAGCAACTCCCCCTCGACCCCCTGGTGCTGCTGGTCACCGGCCCGCTGCTCGTCGGAGCTCCAGCCAGCTCGTTTTCCTCTGGTCAGCCCCTGTCCTCCTCCTGCAGTGCTGTTTTCTGAAGTTCAATGGGACATCCGAAGTTGTTGCTACTGTGTTGAGCTCAAGACCACCTTGGAGTGTCATGGGAGAAGTCCCCGGGTGTCGGGTTCGTCGTGGCCGCCGCGCCGTGTCGTCGGCCCGCTTAACGGGTGAGTTTAGCTCCTAATCCCTTAGTTAGTGCCTAAACTAGCTTAGGGTTGGGTTAATTAGTGCTAAGGGCTGATTAAGGTGTTTAATTAAGTGCATTAGCCCTAAGATAGGTGGTTAGATAATGGATTAAGATTAACTTAGCTTAATCTTGCTTATTTATGCTTAATTGTGCTTAATTAGGCATAATTGTGTGTTTTGTGCTAATTAATCATGTTTTTCCTTAATTGATTGATTAATGTGATTAATTTTTTTAATTTATTGATTAAATTAATTTCTGCATTTAATTAAATAATTATTTAATTTTTGGAATTAATTTTTTATTATTTTTAATTTCGGAATTTAATTATTTATTTATTAAATTCGGAAATTACTGTTCATCCATAAATTAAATTGTATAATTTCATGTGTATTGATTTTATGGAGTGAATTGAACGTGTAATTGTATGAGCATCCGCATGAATTGTGTGATTTTCATGAAAATGGGAAAAACATGAATTGTCCGAGGGACACTGAAAATGGACCGCTTTTATGAGGAAGGACTTGAGATTTTAAATGCAAGTGTATGTGTAATATATGTGTGTTCATTGGCTACGATAGTCTGAATTACCAAAGGGAGGGCATAGAAGGGCATGGTTGCGCCTCTGCAGAGGAAGGGCGCCGTAGCGTCGTTGCACCTCGGAGGGTACGGAAGGGCACGGTTGCGCCTCTACGGAGGAAGGGCAGGTTGCGCCTCTAGCGGAAGGTTGCACCTCGGCCCAATGGAACACATGTGGATACCAAAGTGAGGTGATTACATCATGATTTATGGCACGCACGCATGAATTGATAACGTGCAGGGAGTGGCAATAGCCAGGTGAGATCGCTTGTGGCGCGACTCACATATGATTGATGAACTGCATCATCTAACGGCCATGTGCATTGCGTGTATTATGCTGACTTATAACGTGCAGGGTATGGCATATCGGGTAAGGTTGCATGCGAACTGACTATATGATTATTGGTTGCATTGCTTGTATTGTATGAGGTTTAACGTGCATGGTATGGCATACCGGGTAAGGTTGCATGCGAACTGACTTTTGCTTATTGGTTGACCCTGTCTGTGGTTTAATTACTGATTGCTAGTTATTTGTGGTTGGGTTGAGTGAGGGGTGGTTCTGGAGAGATACCTCGGGTTGAGTTGGTGTACTAACCGGGGCTTAGGGGAAGAATTCGCTGAGATTTTATCTCAACCCGTCGTGGTTAACCATTTTCGTGTCCTTAGAATGGCGCACCCACGGTGGAGAATCCCGCCCCGCTTCTCCTAGTGATCGACTTGACAAAGTCGAGTCTGATGGGTCTGAGTGACCGTGGTGTGGAACCCGATGGTTCACTTTGTATAATTAGATTAGCCTAGCCTAGTTCCTTTTTGGTTTGGCTTAGAGGATGGATCGGCCCCCTTTTTTGTCGGGCTTGTATCGAGAAACAATCCTCCATTGGTTAATCTAGTAAATTGTATAAATGAGTAGTGATGGTTGTTCTTATTGTTCATCCCTCTATCCCTGACTGATTGATTGATTGTTTTTTGGACTGGGGATGGTTCGTTTTCCGCTTGCGCATAACGAAAGATTAAAATGAATGGTCATCGACGAATCCTAGGACGTTGCTTTCAATTGACCATGGTAAGGGGTTGTTGCGTGCCTGGGGTTCGGGGCGTGACATCTTTTGTCTTCTATCCAATAATATCTATGAGGGCATTTTGGTCTTTTCCATCTTGGAACAATTACCACTTTGTCCATGGGCTGAGATGAATAGTAGGTCTAAGAAATGGGCTAAGAATGAATAGGAATGGGATCGGGAATTTGTTGTGCTCAATTTGGTTCTAGAATAGATAATGGGCTAGAATAGGTCAAGTGGGCTAATTGACTCAATGGGCTCAAATGGTTGCCTTGGGCCCACAATAGTGGCCGCCTCTCCTTGGCTATGAGGCCCACTTGGGTCTTGCCTAGCCCACTCCCTTGTGGGTTCAATTTCTCGGCCTATTAATTCATTTTCCAACAATTCAGGCTTATCGATAATTTCGAAGGTTATAGAAACATCG